>CM073760.1:73484286-74684286 GCA_037127475.1 Arma custos
AACTCGACGATCTACACACTGAAGATTCCATTACCTTAAGACCGAATTTAAATATTTATTTTATTGATTAAACTGCATTTAAACAAACACTGAGGAATCAATAATAGTATTGATATAAAATATTTAATAAATTTTAATTGTAATAGAGCCATCTTCTTGCGGTGCCTAGTCAGCCCTCCTTTCCTGTAAACAAGCTGTTTTCAAAGAACATGTAGATTAGCTAGGGCAAAGGCCTTGAAGAGATTAGATAGACACAACGAGGGAAAACAATTCCCTTTTTCTTCTCAATAATACTTCTCCATTACTCAGTTCAGTAAAACGGATTCCTAAACCAACATTTCCAATGTCCTTATAAATATTCTTGTTATGAATCTCGGTAAACTTTAAACTGCATAACTTTATTTATTAATTGCTTGTAAATATCAAACAGTAAAAAACATTAAAACTATGATTCCCAGGTTTCCCCATTTAAGGGTGTCCACATTATAGAGGCTGGGTGAGCCCTAGGAGGGTCTGAAAATCTTCAATCCCATCTGTGGCTGGGATAGATGGATAAATTTAATAGTTTATCTACCACAACTGGATTTAAACCATTCAGCACAGCAACTAATTACTCAACACATTGAGCAATCCCGCTCTCAGTTTATTTATTAATTTATTAGGTTTACTTATTAATATACATATACATTTCAATCAAACAGTAAAAACTAAATTAAATTATGATTATCAGTCTCCTTAACTAATTTCTCTGATATTCAGAACTTAGTACTAAAATTTGCCATCATATATAATAATCTCTTGATGTATATAGGTTTTTTATGTTTCTCAAAGGTGTATTCACCAATTTCATTTATATTTTTTTTAGAGATCAGGCTCAACTACCAAGTTTTTCCCTCAATTAAGGGTACCCACTTTATAGAAGGTAGGTGATACCAAGGAGGATCTGCAAATCCCACAGAGTCCAACTGGATTTGAAATCAGGACCAGAACTTCAACGCCTTACACACTGAGCAACACCACTCCCTTTGCTGTATGAACAAAAATAATAATTGTTAGAAAATATTCGATTTCCTTCCAAATAAATAATTAAGAAAAAGAAATAACCAAGGTCATGAAGATGTGCATTATATTTTAATTAATTCTGGACATTTATAATAACATAATTAAATTTATTTTATATTTAATTTTTTTTATTTCTTGTATAATTTGCTACAATTCACAAAATTACATGCTGTACCAAATAGATCAGTTTCAAATTAAAAACAATTGTAAACAAATTAAAATGTATCTGTCCAGAATCACAATTTAAAATAAAGAAAAAATGTATAGAAAAAACTTCCAACAGAGAGAGAAAAAAAAATAACTTTATAGTATTTGCGGTCTACTCATTGCCTTCAGCACAGCAAATCCATACTCTACACACTGAGCTGTCCCGATTTATATATACAAATTTCAATCAAACAGTAAAAAAAAAATTAAAACTATGATAATCAATCTCCTTAGCTTCTAAGTCACTCTATTCTTTTTTAAAGATGCTCACTAAAAATTAACTACCTAAAAAATGTTTACATATATAGCTATGTTAATAAAGTCAGTTCCATATAAGGGTATAACTTTTAGAAACCACCATTTTCTCGAATCATAATTTAATGATACGTCTGTTATGGTTTAGCATGCAGTTAACAGATTATATGTTCACAAAAATAATTTTAAATTACTAGTGAGATGAATATGAATAAACAATAAATCCTTGAAGGATATGATTGGGCCAGAGGGGCTTGATAAGATATCCATTACCCAGGCCCGGCACTGATAATGATAGATGACCAACTGATTATCATCAAGACTGCCTGCCTATTATCAGCCGGGCACAATCAGCCTCAGGCGTCAAGATGTATTTTGAATAAATAAAATAAAACTGTTATCCATGACGGATGGCTGGCTTCAGATCTGGTTTTAATATCGATTGCTTCATATGGATGGCTTTGGTTGAAATTCGAAGCTAAGCTCTGGAACCATGTTTGTCTTTATTTGTGAATTTGAACTCAGGTCTTTATTTTGCATATTCATTGTAACAGATGGCCAGATCCATCAAATCACCAATGAATTAATTGACAAAACCATTTATAAATGACTTTAGACAGCGGACAATTCCTTTTATTTATTTATTGAAATTTACAACTATGTAATAATAATACATCAATTAAATAGAATGAATAATACAATATGACTAGGGAGAGAAAGTCAAGTATGAAAGTACCCACTGGTAATACTCGAATACCAAATTCAACTAAGGTCATTTTAAGTATCAAATGTACTGTTTCTCTGTACATAATAAAGATAATTGAGTAAAGACCGTGGAAAAATTCCAATGAAAAGGCATTAAGTCTGCAAACTAAAACAGAAATTGAAATTATCAGTCAGACAACATTTATGTAAGGTCTCTTTTTACTTTTCAATATTAATAATTGAGTAAAATATTTAATATTAAATATTCAATGGACACATATGATTGAACACAACTAAACTCGTTCAATAGGTATTAAACCACAAGTATCTAACCGCTGATTTTAATCGAAGATTTTTTTTCATCAAATAATGTTTGAGGAAAAAGTAACATACAAACAGGAAAAATTTATAGATGTTCTCTAATGCATTATTATTTTTTTAAACTTATTTATTAATTTTATAAATTTATTTATTAAAATTTAAAACTATATAATTATAATGCATCATGTAAATAGAATGAATGATACATAATGGCATAAGATAAAGTAAAGTAGAAATACTATCCAGGAGTAGTGCTCAAATTACGTAATCAACTTAGAAAGTCACGAGACCATCTTCTTTTCAGACGCATCGAAGGAATACAAGGAATTGAAGAGGTTGCTAGGTTTGAAACTTTTAGATGTGAGCGGGAATATAGTTTGTCTTGAAATGATTCATCGGGTTCGGGCCAAATCACTATAACGATAACAAATGGTTCATTAAGATCATTATAGATGACTTGTTCCAACAAACTTTATTGAAAAAAGTAAGGAGCATTGAGGATTTTACGAAGGGTTTTGGGTTGTAAGGATGGAATAAGAGAGGAATCCAATGAAACATTGTTTCATTATTCTCTTATATGGTTAAGAGTTCAACCATGAGTCATTGATCTGTAAAAATTATGCACAAAATCTACTATTATAACAATATAAATAATTCATAAAAATAAATAAATCTGTACATAAATTCTTTTATTGTCCAACAAATAACCAAGCATAAGCAAGCATAATAAATCAAGCATAAGTACCTCACTTTAAGTAGTTTTACTCAATTTAAAAGTCATTTCAATTCAGAGGGAAACATGTCCTCTATAGTCAATTGCTAATAAGTTAAACTTTGATGTTTGCATTATGATCTTTAATGTTTTTTTTCAAAATTTATTTACAGATTTACTTATTTTTATGCATTATTTATATTGTTATAATAGTAGATTTTCTGCATAATTTTTACAGATCAATGATTTATGGTTGAACTGTTAATCATATAAAGAATAATGAAACAATGTTAAACGGAAGATCGATAATGGCAGTAAGGCCGAAACGTTTCTTGAGAAATAAATAATACAAAAATTTACTGGATACAGGTTTTCTTTTTTCTCAGAGTTTATAGAATATATTACGAATTTGTAATTAATTAGGGCCTTAGAGCTTTTGTTTAGTAAGTGTTGAAGTAGCCTGAAAGGTGAGCAATTTCTTGTCAAAATTTAGTTAAACGAAAATTCCAGAACTATGAGTATTGGCTAAGCACTAAAGAAAAATGGGATTGGCAATTTATCTAAATTTTAATTATTTTTAATGTAGTGTAACAGTCCATCAATCACAAACTATAGGTGAAAATTCTATCCTGATCTTTCAGTCACCTGCAAAAAACCATAAGATTAGGAAATAGAACAGTTAAGAGAATAGGAAGTAGAGATTATGAAATGATAGTTGTAGCTGATGACCAGAATGATAGTTGGTAATACACAGTCCATAGTCGATAGAGAATATCTCCGTCATAGCAGCAGATCATCGTATTAGCCATGTAAATCGCATTCCGAATAACTATAAATAGGTTTTCATCTTACAATTCACTTCTCGTTTGCCTGTTTATTCATGTAATGTCACTTTATAGTGCAATGGCTAATCGGACGATGATACAGTGGGATTCATAAATTTCGCCTATCTATATTTAACTAGGATAGGGATTTTTAACTAACACCTGGGATCGCACAGGCTCGGGACACTCATTTTTCTTCCCTCCTTTACTCCTTTTAAAAATCCTAGGGCCTACTGTCGGGCTCCGAACCCGCAATCTTGGGCATAGTAGGTTGTTATGTTAACCAGGTGACCCACATGCCTCGTTAGTTAACTTCAGTAAAAAACAAATTAAGATATTGCTTTAGTTTTTGCATTTATACATTAAAAATAATAAAAATCAACACTATTTCAGAAAAATTCATCACTATAACATCGAGATTTTATTTAAAATTGGAGAAAAAAACCCTATATCCAGTAAACAATTTTTTATTCCTTATTTATCGAGATACGTTTCCGCCTAGGCCATTATCAATCTTCTGTTTAAATTGTTTAATTTTTTCTCTATTATATGGTTAACAATTCAACCATAAGTCATTCATCTGTAAAAATCATGCACAAATTCTACAATTGTAACAATATAAATAATTCAATAAATAAATCTGTACATAAATTCTTTTATTGTCCAACAAATAACTAAAATAATAATAATAAATACCTAGAAGCTTTGTGCATTAATGATAATATAGAAAATGTAAGGTATTTCCTTTTAATTGTATTTTTTTCTTTATGTAAAACTTTTGGGTTTTCAAAATTAAAAGTGTGTAAAGTTTCTTTACAATGTGCAGATAAAGCAGTTCCTGTTTTTGAATTAGGCTTAATATTATTTTTATGATGATAAAACCGACTATTTAAGAAGTAGGAAATACCTAGAAGCTTTGTGCATTAATGATAATATAGTAAATGTAGTCAAAGATAGAAAAGAAGCAGGAGATATTAGTGAGTTATATTCATCCGTTATTCTAAAATTGAAAAAGAAATAATATAAAGGTTTTATCTGCTCAAAACATAACCGTCACAATAACCTTCTCATCAATTGCCTTCTGAATTTCACCTTATTTAATCAGCAATAGTAATTTAATTTATTAAAACAATTGAAGTATAACATAATATTAGAATAATTTTTATCAATATGATTGTTTATTTTTTTTTTTTAGTTTGAGAGTTGTTTTTGTATAATATTAAATATAATTTTATTTAAAGATTTTGAAAAATAATATGAAGGATCATAATACACTAAGATCAAAGTTTAACTTATTATTAATTGACTATAGAGGACATGGTTCCCTCTGAATTTACAAAAATTTTAAATAGAATAAAACCACTTAAATTGAGGTATCTATGCTTTATTTTAGTTATTTGTTGGACAATAAAAGAATTTATTTACAGATTTATTTATTGAATTATTTATATTGTTACAATTGTAGAATTTGTGCATGATTTTTACAGATGAATGACTTATGGTTGAATTGTTAACCATATAATAGAGAAAAAATGAAACAATTTAAACAGAAGATTGAGAATGGCCTAGGCCGAAAAGTATCTCGATAAATAAGGAATACAATTTTTTTTACTGGATATAGGTTTTTTTCTCCAATTTTAAAGAATAAATTATATGATTGACTCCAGTTGACCTTTTTTTAAAACTGAGATTTTATGAATAATTTCTAGGATACATTATAAGTTAGTAATATATTGTTTATAAATAAAATATATTAAAATACACGTTAACATGAGACGCAGTTCTTGGGTTAGAGGTAATGAGCTGCAAGTAGAAGCTACCTCCTGCGTGAAGAATTAATTCTCTTGCCTGAAATGGTCTGGTAAGCAACCATTGTCGAAAGCAATTTCTTTCTTACAGTTTGCGGGTTCCTAGCTACGGTAATGCACCTTCTATCGCCACGCGTAATTTCTTGGTCACTGTTCTCCCTTTGCCTGGAATAATCATCTACGGTTTAATAATTAATTTTTAACTCTTCCCTTCTCGGTTTGTGTTAAGTAAGTTACAATTGTCTGAACGCTTTTAAAACGCTGACTAGCATTAAGTATTATATGAAACTATAATTGAACCATATAGGATGTGTGTGCATTTAAGAACAGTAAATTTTATTCAGGGATCATAAAAATTTGAGTATTTTCGGCGATTCAAGTGCAAGGTATTGAATGTGAAAAAAATAACACTTTTTTTATCTATAACGATTGCTTTAGGATTGATAATAATTGATAATAGTTATAAAATCCATACAGGTTCAGCTATTAGGGACAAAAACGACGAATAATGACACGGGGAAAATACTTTTGAGGTTACTATGAAATACTAGTCCTAATTGTTGGAACTACTACTGAGGACAAGTACTGCAAAAAAATTAATGTCATGTAACATTAGTTATTTGAGTTGGACAAGGAAGAAGTGATGATCTTCAGGATGATATCCGGCCACGCAGATGATCAATGCAGAGGCGACAGCAGGAATTATGTTGTGCTATGAAATACTTCAACTCACTGCATTTTTCTAACGTATTCTATATTTGCTTTTACTATTTATTATTAAGAAATGATTTTAGGAATAGTTCGTTGTACTTTACATTAGAACAAAAATTAAAAGATAAATAAAATAAAGGTCACACTAGAAGGAACCGAGTATTTGCTCCACTAAGTAAGAAAACCTTTTGAGGATGATCCTGTTCTATTAAATTTTAAAAAAAATTTAAATTCTATTGTTAAACTTTTTATTTTTAATGGATGTTGTATCTCTATTTTATTGTAGAAATGAAAGTCCAAGAAGATTTCACTACAAAACATATAGCTTCAAAATATCGACAGTGATAGTCAAATTTGATATTTTCAGTGACACGGAACTAACTCATTCAATCACGGTACTGGTAAATGGTAACATTGGTAGGTATTCTACATAAAAACTATTAAATATATTTATGAATTGAGCATTAAGATTTATTAATTAGTTTATTAATCATTTATTGCGAGAAAAAATATAATGAATAGGAAAATTCTATAAATGGGCCTTACACGGCATTAAAATTTAACATTAAGTGATGATCTACTAACGAATGAAGTGATGACATCTGTTCACGGGGATCATATTGATACAAACATTTTATAATTAGACTGTTAATGTATATACAGGATAAGGCATCAGTAAATGCTGTTAGAAGGGAATCACCCATGAGTACATGTGTTGACTCATAAAAAAAGAAAAACCGAAATTTCACCCCCAGGCACAATTTGAGAACCATAACCATTCAGTATTCGTCAAAATATCATCTCAAAAATAAGAAGAAGCGTGAAGATTTCACTCACTGTCAAGAATATAAGGAAAGGCAGAGCACTTTTGAGATACTTTAAGTCTCTACATAAAATACTCTAACGTTTAAAGTTAGAGTCAGGCAATAATAATACCCAAGTTAAATCTAGATTAGAGATTTTAGCTTGATCTTAGGGAATAATTGCGGGCGTCACAACATTACGATAACTAGCGTAAGCACTTACGACACGCTGCTGCCTTATTTCTCATGGTTATTTTCCGGTTTTGAACCAGAAGTTTCGGAAGCTAAAAGCATTGCTTGACTAAGGTAGCGAAAAATGAGAAAACATAAATGTTTGGAGTTACACGCTTTTGATTCTGAATGCCAAATATTATAAGAAACTCAAAAAAGATGCTAGTAAGGATGAACTTATCATCAAAAGACATTACAATAATAAAACGCTAAGTTAAATACTTCCATGACTAAAGGATAACAGAGTGATTTGAAGAAGGCATCTTTAAAGGAAAATCGTGGACTAAAAGTATGAGAGGAAAAAAATATCAGCCAGATCTAACACGATTAAGATTTAGAATTTATCACCAGATGCGAGCGGAATGGTCACGATTGTCTATATCTCTTCAAGATAAAACAAAATATGTATAAAATAAAAAATAAAATATATTTATTTCCAAGGTTAGCAATTCGAGACCGTAGTTTGGAAGTATAGATTTTAGCACTTGGATTATATATTCAAGCTTTTTTATTTTATTTTTCAATCACCAGATACGGGCATGCTTCGAGGGGCCGTTATTTTTAGAACAAGTCCTTCGAGAACTGTCTATAATAAAGTTCATAACCAATAACATACATCCGGAAGTCTGTACAGAAGGTTTCTGTTTCGGAGAAAAAACGATTGCGATTCTACAGGCCATAATGTTTAGTGTTTGTTAGCAGGCTTCGAAGACGAACACAAATAATAGTGAGTGTTCTGGCTTGTGGAAGTGGCCATTGAGGATGTTTTGACATCTTTGAATCCTTTTTCTAGAAATAGTTTACATCCTAAACAATCTACTACATTTTCAAAATTTAAGCCGTTAGTGATTCCATTTTCAGAAATCAGAAGGTATAATAAATCTATATATTATATGTTCTGACTTCTTATTCTTAATATATATACATATATATATATATGTGTGGAGGAAGATCACGGAGGATACCAAGGCCCTGCAAGGACCATAGCGCCGTTAGAAAAAATAGAAGAAAAAAGACAATAGGTATCTATCTTAACTAGCGATTTCTGTAAAACCGATCGTCTTTTTTTAGACAAAAATTTATAATTAGACGAAAGACAATGTTCTGGTATGAAAAACAATAACCGGTAACATAAAGGTAAACCCAGAGCATTTGGTCAAGAACAGAATTATTTTATTAAAATAATTTGGTTACGTTCCAACATAATTTTAGCTGTAAATATCATTTTAAAAATCATCTTAGCAAATAATAAATTATTGAGTAGTGCTGCTGAAATCTTACTTGGAACTAACAAACAAAACAATTTTTTGAGCTTGTCAGATGTAATTAGTTGATACAATTTTAAAGTAGACGTACTCTTTTTAAGGTTTGTTAAGAGAAATATTATTTTAAGAAGCCTTTGGTGTTATAAACGTACAAAGCTCCAATTCATTAAATATTAAAACATGAATTGGTATTATTTAACATAGAATGTGGCCCATAAGGTATTGGCAGAAATAAGTTAAGTGAGAGATCTTCGAGAAAAGATAAAATAGAAAACTTTTATTTTAAGGTATGCAAAGCTCATATCGGATTGATAAGACACAAGCAAGCAATATCGTAAGCGAAATGAATTATGTGTGGAAGAAATTGGTCTGGGTAGAGGTCAATGAATTTCTCTTAGAATTGGAGAAAACTTTATTAAGTAGCCAACGTTTCGACCTACTTTGTAGGTCTTCTCCAGAGCTATGTGCAACATACAGACAATTAAGAATAAAAATGGTGCAAATATATTAAAACATAGTAAATATAATTAAACAAAAGTATGGTGAATACAGGTAATTGAAAATAAAAATGATAAATATTGCACAGCAAAGTAAATATAAAGATTAAAATGTATGAGTGTATAGTATAAACAACGAAGTGCCAGGAAGGTAGCAATATACATAACGAACAATAAAATAATAATAAAACTGAAAGTGTTGAAAAATAAAAAATAAGGTAATAAAGATAGAAAATAAAAACTGAATATTAAAATGGGAAATGTAAAAAATGATAGGGGTAAATGTAGAAATATTGATAAGTAAAAAGAGACCTTACATAAATTCATTGACCTCTACCTGGGCCAATTTCTTCCACATATATTATAAAGGTCAACAATTATCATTCAGAAATGAATTATGAATGGTTTGTTTGTTTGTTCATTTAACGTCACTTTTTTTAACGAGTACTTGACATCGTACAGGCTCGGGTCCCCCGTTTAACGTCCCTTCCGAAGGACGGCGTAACTAAGGATTTTTTACTCCCTTAAAAAAATCCTAGATTCATAATATCTGAAGAATTATGAATGGTGTGAAGATGTAGTTGGGAGTTATTGGTATATGAGAAGATGAAAAAAGAGGACACAGAGGGCCCATTCATACAATTTAAAGAATGCGAAAAGATAGTTCTATGCAGTATTGTTCTATGGTATTATGTAGTATTATTTACTAAAGTAGATACTATAGTATAGTATTGACTATCATATAAAGTAGAACTGCCATATCATTATGTGATTTTCATGAAGTTCGTATTCAACAAGAAGTCAATGAGTAATCTCACAGGCACGGACATTATTTAATGGTGCTCGGATGAAAGAAATCACAGAAAATAATTAAGAAACTCATAGAATTTGTCACATCCACCCCTCGCTTTTCAAGTTCAACACCAAATAGAAACAATAAGCATGCATGCCTTCTCACATTCACACGTTATCTTTCCATGAAGTATTCATTTGTCAAGAGCAGTGCATATATTAAAGTTATTATATTAGTCGTGAAAATAGTCAGGGGGTGCAATCAAAGATTACACAAAGTAAGAATGACTTATTTTGTGTTATCATGGACTGTACCGTTTTTCACCACTCTTTGAAGTACCCAGTCAACTATTTTCTATTAAAATTAAAATTTGTCCATGCAATTTTCATTAATTCCACTTTAAGTAATTTTTTCGTGATATTGACAAAATCCGGGCATAGGGAAGGAATGCCATCTGCACGATTTCGGACAGAAACCTTTAATTACAAGCCTTGATTTAAAGTAATACAATGATAATTTGCTTTGGGAAGAGGGGTAGATCAGGTCAGGTTCAAATCCGACTGAGACACGTAACTAAGTTATAAGATATAAAAATATTTTATGTAAGCCAACTGCATGATAGCTATACACATACTATTCTATATATATATATATATGTAGTATTCAATTTTATTAAAATAGCAGGTATTCGTAAATACGGTAGCTTATTGCATTTCGCAATGGGTGAGATGTGTATGGTCTAGCTTTCAGATGCAAATTAGCACAAGCAACTACTGGAAATAACACAGGTCAACAAAAAAAAATTTTTTTGTTGAGTCTTTTATTTAGTGATTATTTTCTTTTATATATTGATTACATAAATCGAAAAGTAAACAGGAACTCCATTAATAATAAATAAAGTTTGCTTTTGTACTTAATATTATTAATATTAAATAGTTGGTTTTCTGGTGGGAATGCAAGGGGGATACACTAAATATCCGTGTTACCTTTGCTTATGGGACAGTAGAGCCGATGCACTTCACTACCAGCAGAATTCATGGCCTCAACGGAGCGAGTTTCAAATCGGACAACATAATGTAAAAAATAAACCAATTGTAGAGCCTGATCGTATTTTACTGCCTCCACTGCACATAAAATTAGGACTCATGAAGCAATTCGTAAAGGCTCTTCGTCAAGACTCCGAAGCCTTTCAATATTTAAAAACATTTTTCCCAAAACTGTCAGAGGCTAAAATTAATTTTCATCGGTCCACAAATAAAGAAAATAATGGCGAGTGAACATTTTTTTCAGCTCCTGAGTACTCATGAAAAACAAGCGTGGCTCAGCCTTAAAGCAGTCATTCATGACTTCCTTGGTAATAAGAAGGCCGAGAATTATGAAGAGCTTATTTCTAATATCCTTGACAGCTTCAAAGTCATGGGTTGCAGAATGTCACTCAAAGTGCACATGCTACATGCGCACTTGGATAAATTCAAAGATTACTTGGGTGAATATTCAGAAGAGCAAGGGAAACGCTTCCACCAGGATATAATGAACTTTGAACAAAGATATCAAGGACAATATAATGAGAACATGATGGGTGACTACATTTGGATGCTCATACGAGAAAGTTCTGACGATTATACTAGAAAGACTAAAAGTATTCATTTTTAAAGCTTTTTTTGTACAATTTTTTTGTATTTTTATGTTTATTTGTGCTGTCTTTTATAATAAAAATTAATTAAAATCTATAATTCATAACTTGTTTTAATTGTAAATATGATTAACATTGAAAAATAGACCTTTTCCATAAATGTTGAAATTTCTTTCTGGTATCTACAAAAGCAAACTTTATTAGATAAAAATATTTTTTCTTTCTTTAGTTTGGCATAAGTAATCAAAATCAGAGGTACAGAACTCAGACTCAAAAATCGTGTTGACCTGTGTAATACTTCTAGCGTGGGCTCATTTGCATCAGAAAAGCGCGAAATTACGAAGCTGTCTTCAGTCAAAGCCTTTTGCTACAAAAGCAATAAGTCTTCAGTTGTCTGGTTGTCAATTGTTGTTGGATTCAACAGCAGAAATTTTATTTCGATAACTGAGGGAAACAAGTATTGTCATAATCAGAACGTCATCTCACTTGTTTGTTTTTATTGGTAAATCTGTATGTTGAAAAAGTGAAAGTGTATGGAATCAGTTTACTAGAAGTATTTTCGTTTCATATAATAATATTTTATGTAAACCAACATGATAGCTATACAAATACTATTCTATATAGGTATATATGTAGTATTCAATTATATTAAAATAGCTACATTTTTTATTAAATATGTTGTTTTCACTATCTAATAGTGCACATTAGCATAGCAATGCTCTCAGTCACGTTTTCATATAGGCAGCTTTGGCATTCTACCAATGCTGTATGTAATCTTTCTGAACAAATAAAACTGCCTCTATTATCCAGGAAGTATGTTGGATTTAATACTTATTAGAGACTATACTGTTTTTAGGACAGCTGTGTTGCAGGGAGGTGATTTGTCCTAGATGACGCTCAATAGCCAGATTCTTCCCACAATTGATGGTACTCACTAGATAATAACTGGGTGAGCTACAGAAGGTTCTCCAGATTCCACCGAATCCATCCCTAGGCTTTTAATAGATTATATAAAATATCTGCAACAGCTGGAATGAACCCGGGACTTTCTCCACTGCAGTTCAGGACTTTACTTTTTAGCTATTCCGCTACCCATTGGATATTTAAGAAGAAGATTTTAAATAATTTTCAGGAAATAATCTGTAGTGGGCATAACACTTCAATCTCGGAAGAAGAATCGATGAAAATGTGTGTAGGAAGCATCATAAAAATTTGAAAATGGTAGAGTGAGGAGACAATATTAACGTGCGTGATAACGAATATTGTCAAAACCCTTATTGCCTTACGACAAGGAAGAATGTTTAATTAAATAACATAAAAAAATATTGAAATTTGTACTAATTTTTTGTGTATAATAAATACCTCTTTACTAATACAAATTTTCTATTTTAATTTAATCCTCACATAAACCTAAGAAACATACAAATAAAAGTAATAATGTTTTTTCAAAGTATGGAGCACTTCTCTTGTGGAGCACTTTATATTCCTGCTTTCTTGTACGTTTCTAAGCTATTGATTTTTCTTGTATAAGTATAAAATTTATTTTTAATAATTTCTATTAAATTCGTAAATTATAAAATAATATATCACAAATGAATAGCTAAGGATCCATTATTGAGAGGTAAGAAGGCCGGCTATTTGGTGGCTAGACAATTTCGTAACTTGCAGGTGTCCGTGTTACATAACCTCGACCAATCGTTTAGCTCCTCCCTTCCTCGTAAACAATGGCTTACGTCATATTTTCTGACAAAAATTGTGAAAGGTGTAATGCCCGATGGATTTCATAGTCGGGAAATGTCTTTGAAAACTAAGGAGAAAAAGCTCATATGACCGAAGGTTTTCGCTTCTAGTTAAGTCACAAGTTTTAAATGTTCATTCGTTTCCTTTTTTAATATTCTCGAAAATAAGAACAATCATGAGTTATAGAATGGAAAAAATAGTGTAATTTTGGGAAATTTGTTTATTTCAGTAATCATTTCATCAAAAAAACACATTCTAGTGCTAGCGATATAGGCTTGTTGAAACGTTCATTTCCGGATGAAATGATCCCATACTAAAGCTTACGATAGTTTGAATTGTTCGGGGATATTACGGGGATATATACGGGGATAAAAACGAATGAATAGTTAAAACTTGTAACTCAATTCGAAGCGACAACCTGAGGAACTGATACAGGAAAAAGGATACAATAAAAATAGCAATGTAGACTTTTGATGATATATTTCTATTCAGAGGAAGTAAACTTATTTTCGTTTACAAATAGTATACGTAGTTATGAAAAATATGTCTATGTAATTTTTCATCCTCAAAAGGAGAGAAGGTTCATTAACCAGTTCTCGTATGTATGCAATGCAGTTTGTGGCACCGTCTTAGGCGGCGTGCCCCGATTCATTGACAGTTGTATATATATCTAACCTCTTTCCTGCCTGGCGACACGCAGACACCTGAAAGAAAACATATTGGAACTATGCAAGGTATAACACTTGTCTTATCGGAGTAGTCTAAATCTGAACGCAATCTATCGTAATGCATCAACTGCTGGCAAACAAAATCGTTGTTTAAGAGCTGATCTAGGATGATGAAGTATATGTAGCCCCAGATAGTAAGTGGCTAAGTCAAATATTGTCCAAAGAGAGTTATCTGTTTTGAGAGATGCAGAATCGTGCCATTCACTTAGATTTTGACTTGAAATGGAGTTGTATAATAAGAAATTACTCCTTTTCAAGCTACCCCACTCCTACAATGCAATTGAAAACCACAAAAACCTATCCACATTCCTCTCTTAAAATGCAGTAAGAGAGTTCCCATATATCATATGCATATGTTATTGTCAAAAATTAATAAAATCCAAGGGGCTAAGAAAAAAAAATTCAAGTTAGTTCCTGACCTAGCTCCTCATACATTAGGAAAATAACACGCTTCCATAAGTACAAGTAATTCACAATGGAGAGCATTTGAAAAAATAAAATAAAAAGCCTGTAGCACTATCTTTGGGTTAAGTACATTGGACTATACTATTTCTAAGACAATGGTTGATCAGAAAGGTATCCGAGATCTCGCTCAACTGCCTTGTTTTATACCCACTCAAGTATATCCACTGGTTGTGAGGCTGGATGAGCTCCAGGAGGGTTAGCAGATCCTACAGGGACCAATTGTTGGTTTTAAGGCATTGTTTGTTTTATTTTTGAAGGATGTTACTACAGGGCGTAAGCTCACTACAAGATGTAGTTATATTCTCCATATACACTTTACTTTTTATTTCCATTTTTTAACCGTAATTCCCCGATAGGTTACGTTCCCAAGAAGGACATGTTGGATGACTGGGGCGTTATTTCCTGGATGTGGGCATAGACACCTGTGCTCAGCCTTAAAGGATAACCAAGTGCAGGTGGTCAGCCCAGGATGTGTTCTACATAGTCACCAACATTCCATTTTTGTCTCTCTTTGGAAACACGTTTGCTAATATAACTTCATCTATATGAATTTCTAAAAGGCTTTCTCCTATGTGTGACCATGTTGTACCGAGTCTGATATATAATTAAATAATCAATTCATTCATTAATTATTTACACTAGGGAAGCGTATCCAATATTATGTTGCAGTTAGCTCCTTTGACGAATTAATGAGTTATAAATTGTTTTCAAATAACTTACACATGTTGGTTTACATCAGTTGACTTAAACGGTGATGACAGGCACGTTAACTACATGTATAAATATTGCAGCATTCTCGTTTTTTACTTAAGTTTATAGTCTTAATGGAACTTGAAAGGCTAAGACTCCATTATTTTGTTTATAGTAGACAAAATAATTTTGGTAATATCCCGTTCATACGGTAATGTATAATTTGGAAATCAACAGGAAATTTAGGATTGGAATAATTCAGGGATAACACTGAAGACTGAAGAAAAGCTCAACCACAATACAATACTCTTGGTCAAAAATCAATTAAAATCAGCAGGTTTTTTATACGATCTGTAACAAATTGTTTTTTTTTCCATTTTTAAATGCATTAATATGAAACCTACCGGCCTCCAGCTCTAAATATTTTAACCATATAACAACTATTCCAGTAGAATATCGTTAGGTCACAGATTTACGTTAGGAGAGTGGAATTTTTACGATATTCTTCATAGAAAACGGTTTCCTTATCTCAATCGTACTAATTGGAGTTTAATTCCATACTTAATTATTTGAGATAGAGGTGTGCCAATTAATGCAAGTTATTGACTTGAAACTTGCTTTAGTTGTTGATTAGTGATTTTAATATGGATTTTGCTTCAGCCTGTTGCAACGATTATTTCATTATCAAGGTATTCAGCTATCTTAATGACATCTTAGTTCGTTATACAGTGAAATGGCGTGGTCATAGATTTTGATGCACAGCGACAGTTAGCTGTTGATTTTTTTTTTATTAGAGAACCTAATTCCACGTACCATACTTTTGATAAAGGTGGAAAAAATCACGCATGATGAAAGTTATTAAATTTATTTTACCGCAACGTTTTACATAAATTTACCCTATAAAAATTAAAATAATGTTATGAAATGGTCAGGGGGTGCAGTTAATGGTTACACAAAATAAGAATGACTTATTTTATTGTGCAAACATTTCGACCTAAGATGTAAGCCGTCAAATAGACAATAACAATATAAAATATTACAATACTAATGAAGAATTAAATGCTTTATGAACAGAATTGATAAGAATGAAAGTAAAAAAAAAAGAGAGCAAGACAAATTATGAAATAACTAGTGAGATGATGGAGAACGAATTTATCTTACTCTTTGTATTTCTTTTAATTCTAAATAATTCTACTCACATAAACTGTAATTCCTAAACACTGCAATGTTTTAAATAAATCGGAAAAGAAAGAATGAACACGATAGAAATTATGAAGAACATAATTTATATTGCTCTCTGAATTTCTTTTCATTCTTACCAATTCTATTCATATAAGCTATATCCTAATAACTATATTTTCTGATTCTTTTTCCCAACCTTGAAGGTGCTCTACATCTTATGCCGAAACTTTGGCACAATAAAATAAGTCATACTTATTTTAATTATTTTAATCATTGACTGCACTCCGTAACCATTTCATACCATTATTAGAATTAACCAGTCAACTATTTTCCCCTTATAATACAAAAATTATAGCCTATAAACAAATAATTCTAAAAATTTCATGGCTCAAAAGTTCACCTGAGACTTATGCAGTTGTTATTTTTTTTTATTTAGGTACTTTAATTATCGATAAAGCATTTCTTCATTGAACATTACCTTCAAAGAGTGTTCTCTTCGTTATCTATGCCCGTAGAAAAAACTTCACCTTATCATGTCTTCTACTTGGAGACTTTCAGAGAGGAGGTTCATAGCCCCTAATATCATACTCATTTTTATTAAATTATTATACTATGATTTTGTTCCATATATTATTATACTATCATTGTTATATGATTTTATTATCATGATAATGTTACAATGACTTGGCGATTCGTTGGATTTAAACGCTTTCTAGCCATAAACTATGCAAATACAAAATAAAAAGTTAAATGTCACTGTAGTAAAATTTGTAAAGAAAATCCTTGAATTAAAACTACTTTTAAACTTCAATGATACTTAGATATACTTTTTAATCCTCCATTCATTTCGGTTAATGATTTTCGATAATAGCACACAATTAAATAAAAAGTATAAAATATTATAACTGAGAGAAAAAAAATTATTAGTTTTGGCCACTGCAACAATATAGATATCCACCAATAAAAAATCATTTCAATGTAAAATGAACCATTAAAACTAACTGGAATGCTTAAAACGGACGGATTCGTAAAAAAGAGCAGTTATACAATAACTGTTTCCAGGGCTAACTAATATATAATGTGCAAATTCATATTGGTTATTTAAAAATTTTTATTTGGAAGACAATTTTTTATTTTCATCTTATAACGAAGGTAGCGAGGTACCTCAGTGTGTAGATAGTTGCGTTGATAACTGCGTTTAAGCACTGCCTTATAATCTTGCTGTGTAAGATAATTATTTAATTAGGATATAGCCACAGATGGACCCTTTGGAATCTGCAGACTCTACTTGGGCACACCCAGCCTCTGTAACGTGGGATTAGGGGAAAAAAGCGGTTAAACGCGATCTAGCATGTCTCCTCCCTGCTCAACCGTTGTCTTTAAAATAGTACAATCTCTATTACGAACTGAACCTACGACCTTTCATAGATTGTCATGGTTAAGGGTTTTTTATTCATATAACAAAAATGTTTAACATACATTTTTTTTTTTAATTTACAAGTAAGTACTTACAAGTTAGTATAATTATTCTATAAAGATCGACTATTTTTTTTTAACCAATTGTTAAATATTTTTCACCAAACAATAGTTCTTATGTTATTATTCAGGCTTAGTCGAGAGTAGAAGATGACCGCAGGCTGCATTTGATTTTGACGTCAGGTATTAGAAGTTACCATCGCATCCGGTGAAAGCATTTGAAAGGTACCTTACTCGGCTGCAGGGATAGAACCTATTTCATATCAATGCTTCTACTAAATAACAACATTTTATTTAAATATTTTATTAATATTGCATGTAAATATATTTTGCAAGCATAAATGCCAATTCTTAACTTATGTCGTTGTTGTTTTGAAGAAGAGAGATGTTATAAATATTTCACTAAACTAGTGCATCTATTTTTATTTTATAAAGGTAATATTTTTCTTGTTTAAATGTTTAAACAGAATATTTTTGAAATATAACAAACAAATAAGGGATATAGTGGTATGTTTCTACTCATAAATATATTTTGAATATATATATATATATTGATATTTGGGATGCCAGAGTCACATTTAGGATGAGTTCTCATATGATGAGTATCTTAATTGGGATCCTTTCCAAAGGTCTGTTCTTGGGTTTACCAATTTACTCAGCTATTATACCTTCAATATATTATTTATAAATAAATAGTGTATCTGGGGTATGTGAGCACCAAAAGAATTACAATAAGGATCGTTTATTTATTCAATTTGAAACAAGGTTAATAATTCAGATTTTAATAGATAAAAAGGATTGCCATAAAATGCCTTACAGGAAATTTATTAAACTTATCTGTGAACAGGGGTAGATTGGGTTAAAGGTCGGTCTTCTTCTTGTCGCCTCCGGGACTCTCCAGCTTCTGCAAGATCTCTACTCCTTGCTGTACGTCTCCAGACTAACTCCTTCCTTCTCTGTGTCTATCACTAGTGTTCTTCATCAGCCTAGTTTTAGTAATAGCTTGCCCTCCCTTTTCCTCTTTCTCCACCATCGTGGGTCATAGCTCCATAAGGGGACTAAAAGGTCTGTTCTTTGTCCAAAACATATTCCCTTTCATGTTTGCCACCCGCATCAGTGCCGACAGTATATAGCATTATTCCTGGGGTTGCGGGAAAAAAAAGATGTTGAACAATGAGAGACTTCTTTTCTTTTTCAGATGTTAAAATGTCTTACTTTTTCAAATGTTATAGTTTTATGGCAATACCTTACATCTTTATAATTATTCAATTATTCACAAATAATTTGATGAAAATCTTTACAAGCTTACTTATTGTTATTTATTTTACAATACTTTACTTACAGAGTGTTGTTATATACACTGGTAATGAATTAGAATTAATAATTGTACATGATATAATGGGTTAAATATTCTTAAGTAATGTTAAGTGTCACACTTGTTTTTAGTATACACATTTCAATGTTAAATCTTACCGTAACATAGTACAAAATCTTGTTATTTATCTGGTCTATTTTATTAATTGTTTCAATTTCTAAGTTGATCATTAAACTGGATAAGAAGAGGAATACCTAATAAACCTTACAAGAACAATAATATTGCTAGTTTTGTTTGAATCAATAGTATGGACTAGTTGAACCCTGCGTCTATATGTATTCTTACTAACATACTTCAATATAATTATTCAGTAGTTATAGAGTATACATGCTTGTTATTGTAATGCTGAATTATAATTAATAGTTCTAATACTAACTATAATAATAAAAACGGCTAACTAGGGGAATACCCAATAAACCTTAAATAAACTATAATACCACTATCTCCAATATACCAACTATCTCCTTTACATTAGATCATCCAGTCAACTATTTTCATCTCATATAATACCACTAGTTTTATTAAATTAGTTGCTTAGTGCAGGCTAAACCTAGTGTCCTGCGTCTTAACGCATCTCAATATTATTATTTACTAAATTCATACACGGATATACCTCTATCTTTCTGACAATTACTTTTACTTTTATGACAATTTTTACCTTTATTCTAATATCATAATTTGTATACATGGTTAAGATTAATATTGATGATATATAAAACAATAGCTATAATATATAAAAAATATCGACTGTACAAAAAGGTTTGAACCTTATCTAACTATTTTATTACCATTTCGGTTCCTCTGCCTTCAACATTTGGGTACCTATCAAGTGTACCCTTATGGTACCTGATAATATCCACTACCCTTGGCAAAAATATTTCTCAACCTGTACAGCGGGTTCGTCTGAACTACATTACCATTTGTAGATGCGAATGCCGCCTATGCACGTGTGGGTGTGACCTATTGAAGTTCTACCTGCTCGCCCTAAACTCTTATCTTTAACATATTTTAATGGTCTTGCATTTTATGGTGTCCATTAGTAATGGTAAACATATTTAAATTCTATAAATTATTATTACAACAATTTCTATTACTATTTATATTATTTACAAACAGTTGACTATTTTTATTTGTAGACAATTTTCGAATCGTTCTGTCATTTAAAAATAATCAACTACTCTTTTAACCAATATCTAGAATCAAGATACATTCCCTTTCGTTAAACAATATTCCATCCGGCGGTACAGACATTAAAACTTTTTCATCACTTCCCCCTGAGATAATTTCATCTTACGTTGTAGGGCAGATAGAAGCCATGAAGATGGCCTACAACGTAGGTCGAAACGTCGGCGCTTATAATAAATATTTTTTTCTTATTTAGTGTTATTTTGACTGAAACCCCAGACTATCTATATCCCTCATTAGATCTTCCAGTCAACTATTTTCCTCTCAATAATAAACAAATGTTATGGGAAAAGGAAAAAAAATCTAAATTAGGTAAAGTGATCTTTGGATAGTCTAAACGAAAAGAAAAAAAAATATTATGATATTTATCGACGTTGGGTTATTAAAAATAGTAATTTCATATATTTATAGTTTTATACTACCTAGTCCATAAAGCAAAGAGGGACTTTTCTAAGTTAGAAGTAAAAGTATGATGAAAATCACCAACCAATGAACTTTGACATACCTTGAAGTTTTTTCTTTATTTATGTGGTTTAAATGGTTCTTTAAAATATTTGTTTCCGAAGATGGAAATTTGGTTCGAAAACGATTTAATGAATTAAATCAACTGAAAATAAATATCATAATAGTTTTCTTTTAATACAGATATTTTCCCGATATTCTTAAAGTCTTAAAAATGAAATAATATTGGGGCCAGATATACATGGAAGTATCGTTTGAAAGTAATCAAGAACTCTGAAGATTTATTGGTATTTTTTTCTATTAGAACTTTTCAAGTAAAAACTTTTAAGTCTTTTAACTTTTAATAAAATAAATACCTATTGATACATTTTTTTCCACATTTCATTATTTCTCCTGTAAAAGTCACTGAAATAGAGCTACGATTATTCCTTTTCTTTTCATATAGAAGAAATTGGATGATATCGGTCTTATGTTAAAAAACTCTTCATTTTAATGGTAATAAAAAAGTCATTAAGATATGATTGTATACGTTTTATTGCCAAAATCCGATGCATACAACCATTCCAGCAGTCATTTGTTTTGTTTTTTAATACAGAGATATGGTAATAAGAAGCCTTTGCACTGGGCAATCTGTAATTGTTTAGCATAATTGCATATGAATAAGCGATTTGTTTAAAAATTCATGAATATAAAAGATGGGCATCTCTTAGATTCTCCCTTTTTTTTAGCTTGTGGTAAGATTGGGCTTTGAGTATTTGCATTTTTTGTCTGTATTAATCTTGTAAATTTTCGGGAAAGCAAAAGCTTCATAAGATTTAAATATTTGTGTAAGTTGTTTTATTTCCAAATCAACTTGGCTTATACGTTATAAGTATTTTTTTTATTTTGTTGTTGTTTTTTTCCCTTCTGATACAAGAGGCGCTAGGTAATTTATATTCTTTAATATAATTTGTTCTTCGTTCTCCATTAGTATTCTTTTTGCAAACATATATTGTTTAGCTGATTTTGTGCAGCTGGTAAACTTTTCACAATGTTGAAACTTCACATAAGGGTCCTTATGGAGCAAAAATGATCGTATGAATGATATTCCTTCCCACCTCGAAGTTTGGGAGCTTGGACATTTTTTCAAGTGTAGTTGTAGTTATTGGTTTGTCTCACTTACATCCCTACTCTTAAACTGCATCCGCCTCTATTTTATAACGCAGTTTACTTATTCTGTATGACTCTGAGGTATGGGGGCATTGTTTAATGTAAAGTTGGAAATAATGATGTCAGTGATTCATTTAAATTTTCTTCGACACAGGACTCTGAGCAGCGCTCCCTTCAATTCCTCTTGCTTCAACTTAAGCTTAGCTTTATATGATGTCAAAGTATGAAGCAAGTAGATCCTTGAAGATTTTTAATGTCTAGTATATATATATCACAACGTTAAGGATATTGGATAGATGACAGTGCCATCAAGTTTTTTTGGATAACCAAGCATTATGTTTGAGAAAACAGTCCATACCATGGCATAAAAAAGCTGATTTATTTATGAGGTTTATCAAGGCTCTGAATGATTCGAGGGTGCCTTAAAGGCATAAAGAGACTCACTGGAGCACGGTAAAATAACTGAACGTTTTATTTAAAAGTTGAAGAAAATAAGTATATTTTTGACAACGTATTTTCGGACCTAATATCAAATATAGGTATACACTGGGAAATTCAATAATAATAAGGTCGTATGCATAAGTAACAGAATTGCGTATGCATAAAGTAACAGAATGTTGCACAAGCTATACCCATCTAACAGATAAACACTTTTTTTTTGTGGAATCTATAATTTTACTTCCATACGAATAAATACAACTGTCATGTTATTTTTTTTTTATGCTTAATGTGAATTTCTATCATGAGTCTAAAACACTCTTCTTTTAATATATTTAAAGAATCTGGGCCATTTTTTGCATGAAACCTGATTATTAACAATGAAGTTTAATGTTTTTACTACTCTCGAGAGAGAATGATGCAGACATGATTTCCTTAAAGAGTTTTATTTTTATTTTACAACACGAAGGTTGTTGTAAACGGCCAATTATATTCAATCCTCGTAGCCTCTAAAATGATTTGAATGAGTTTTGGTTTTATTCTTCGATGGACAAGAATTACCATCACCAGTCCTAGTTTCAGATTTTCATTAGCACGAAAGTGAAATCAATCATGATCTTCAAGACTTATTTATTACCAATTTAGAACGCGATAATAATAATTTTAAATTAAACGTCATTCTTAAAACCGTAATTCTCAATATTGCAGGAGTTAATTCAAGATACTTCCAATTAACTTCTCAATATGCGGTAACGAAAATTGTTATTTTGTTGATTTCGTTGGAAAAATCATTTTATTTTTCAACGTAGTAGTATTGAAACGCGTGATCATCGATCATAAAATGTGGGTATTTAAGGATATCGCATTTACTTTTTCAAATCACCTCATAAATTTATCTTTTATTCGTCTTTTTTTTTTATTGATATTTACAACTGTTAATATTAAATCAAGTAAAGCTGCTGTATGAACAAAGGGCGTGGAGACTTGCTATCCATTGATAACACTCCAATAAATTTCTATAGTAGAAGGTCTCGAGGCCATCTTATTTTCAGACGCCTCGGAGGGCAATCAGGAATATTATGGGAAGCAAGTTGAGAGACTAGCGGATTCAAGTGTGTATGGAGCTTTTCATGGAAGGATAGGTATCTAGTTTGGGCCAAATCAGCAACATATGGGATATTAAGATCACGATGGATGAGTTTGTAACATAATAAG
Organism: Arma custos; assembly: GCA_037127475.1. NCBI lineage: Eukaryota > Metazoa > Arthropoda > Insecta > Hemiptera > Pentatomidae > Arma > Arma custos. The sequence continues at coordinate 73,508,219 of CM073760.1, forward strand.
GAGCATTGAGGATTTTACGAAGGATTTTGGATTGTAAGGATTGGATACGAGATGAATTGGATGGTTTAGTAGAGCCCCAAAGCTCAACTCCGTATGTCCAACTAGGTCTGATAACTGTCATGTAAATGAGTCTTTTGTAATTAATTGGGAGCTTTGAACGTTTGTCCAGTAAATGTTGAAGTAGGCGAAAACGTCGAGCAGTTTCTTGTCTTTTCAGTCCTGTATGCGACTTATTTAAAAACAATTTTAAATTAATAATTTTTTAGTGAAGCTTAAGTCAAATCCTTTAATCAAAAATCTTTGACAAATTACATTGAGATGGTTGGTTATTTTAATATTCTGAAGCCATTCATATGCGTTATGATTCACTTTAGAAGCTGATAAAAAACGTTATTGTCAAGTCATAAATGAAAACTAAAACGTACAGTATGACCACGTCAAACAAACAAAAATTAAGTACAAACCTTTTATTTTATACAGGATAGTGGTAGAAATTACAATCGTTCCGAGTCAAGTTTCTAAAGGAAAACAAATATAAATATCAGTTGGGTAGAAAGCAAAAGTGATGCCATTAAACCCTTTTAGGATGGCGGGAACCGTTAGCACAAAGTACATAATAAAAAAAAATGAATGCTATTAATTACAGAACCCTTGCAAGGACGTCAAGATGTGGGATCACCAACATTTAGAAAGTCGAATCGCATAAAAAATTATGCAAGAAAAGTATCGAAACGAAGCTGGTGGAGGACAAGAAAGATGGAACACCGAATTCTGGCGTGAGTCAAGTTACTTATTATAATAATCATATTAAAAAAAAATAATAAATATCAAAATAAAAAATCTCTTATCAATCCTATTTCGTCGTATTTTTGTTACTGCATTTATGTGTCTTTGATGGTTTAATGGAATAAATCTGGTTCCAGCAATAGATAATTTTTATTTTTATATAAATCATTACCTAGTAATTTATTTCGTTATTAATCTTCCAAAATGAGCGAAATATTTAGGTACTAACTGGACCAGATTGGAATCAAACTTACATGACAGTACATGCTCATAAGAGGGCCTTTCGCGATCTTTAGCACAACTTGACAATCCACCTTGGTTCACTAATTATAGATACTTAGCCGTTTTAAAATCTTAGTATTAAAAATGTAATGAACTTAGATCAAACAATCTTAAAAGACATCGCGAATCATGTTTTATTCATGATCGGTTATGTACCGACTTAAGGTTGTTTAAATTAGCTAGCACCCATGGTCTGGACTTTGACATCATTGGTATGTAAACTGATATGTAAATGAACTTAATAATTAATAAGTAATTAGTTCTTCATTCTGTTAGAAGCATATGGTATTTAAAAATTTAAAAGTGCATGTACAATTATTATGATGCAGTCAATCATCGATGACTTTAAACATTTTTTTATTAAGATAACTTATTGAAATTTACAACTTTATTATAACAATAAAAGTAAATATAATGAATTATAAATAATAACATAGGCAAGTAGAGAAAGTAGTAGTACTCACTTAAGAAATTCAACTTAGGTCACGAGGCCATCTTATTTTATGAATCCTCGGAAGACCATCGGGAATTTTACAGGTGGCTAGGTTTGAAACTAGCTGGTAAGAGTAAAAAACAGATTTTAATGAAACGATCGATATTGAGTTCGGTCTGAATTAGCAACAAATGGGAAATTAAGATCAATATGGATGACTTTATTCGTAACAAAGTAAGGAGCATTAAGGATTGTGGATTACAAGGAGTCCCGAAGCTCTCATCCGCGAGTCAAAAAAAGGTCTTATAATAGTCAAGTATATGAGTCTTCTGTAATTAATTGGGAGCAAAGAGTGTTTATCTAGTAAGGGTTGAAGTAGCTCGAATCGGCGGGCAGTTTCTTGTCGTTTCAGTTTAGTATTAGGATTCCAAGTAGAGTGTTTGTCAAAGTGAATTCATAATTATAGGTTCTCGTCTACAGGAGTTAGTTGGATATTATTGAATCATACTGGAGGGCACTAAGTCATTGGCTTATGACGAAAGGTAAACGTGATTTGACGGGATTTATGGGAATTAATTTTATGACGAAGACTTCCAACTTTGTTATAAATTTGTTGAGTAAATTGAGTCTCCTATATACATATATACATTACTACCTCATTATAATATTCATCTCGATATATGATTAAACCTTTTATTATTTAGTAAATCATTCTGTCAAGCATTGCTTACTAAAATCAAAATTGGCGAACCCATTCCATCGATTTGCTTTGCTCCAAAGAAGCGCAGACTCCAGGTCCATCGAAAGCGACGAATAATTCAATCTCCTAGATGAAACGTCCTAGGATAATGCGATACCTGGGTGGAATGAGATAGGTCGGAACCCTCAAAAACTATTGAGATAGTTCTAGAAAAGGACGAGGCCCTGGAAATAGCGGATAACAAAAGAGGCAGTAAGTTATGCAGAGGAGCATTTCCAATCCCGGCTGCAACTTTCTAATGTGTTCCCTACACAGGTGTGTGTACAGTCGGATCTTCTGCCAACTCGCTCTCCTCCGCGTCACCCACGCCCTCTCAGTCTCTTCTCTTATTTATTTCTAAGTCAATCCTTTTTTTTTTTATTTATATTTGCTGAGAGTGTACCTTTTAGATATCTATATCCATGTATCAGTTGAGTTATTGCAGATTTATGTGAATCTGGCCAGTGATTTATTCTTTTAGTTTTATATCTATACATATACATAACTCAAGGGATTTATATTTTTATAAGTATATATTGCTTGACCTAAATTGGCTAAACGTTAAAAGTACACTTCTCCCTAATAATCCTAACATAACCACTAACCACTCCATATTTAATCGATTGAGATTTTAAAAACAACTGCTTTTCCATTGTACAGTTTAAACGTGTCTATGTCTTATTTATCTACAATATATACCAAAATTATATGCCAATATATATATATACTTATTTTTTTAAACTAAAATTGGAAGAACTTAACATGAAAAAAGTTTAATAAAAAAGCAATAAATTTATAATTTATAACGAATAGTGACTGAAAATCCTATACCTACTAGACATTTATCTATTTTTATTTTCAATTTTTTTTATTTATATAATTCTTAATTGAAAAAAATATTGATTCCTGAGACTTAAATTGTAGTACAGGTATAAAAGAAATACATCATGAACTTAATGAATTCATAAATCCTGCACTCAGCATTTCTGTCAAGTAATTAGACATGAGAATAGGATTATTAACTGATTTCCTTCTGAATTTTGATTTTTATTAGTGGCAAAAATAAACATTTAGTACATCTCATTTTTTTCATATATTTGTTAGAACAACATAAATTTTGTAACTAAAAAAGTGGATTATTCCTATACCTACCTTGAGGCGATTTTTAATATCACTTAATTCTTATTCCGTTTTTGTCTCAATTCAGGTATTTACTTTTTTAATTTTAAATAAATATTTTTAATTGACAGATAAAATTTTAAGTTTCAATTGTCTTGTTATTAAGACCTTATGTGGATTATAAAACAAACAATTAAGACCAGTCATGTCGGTCGTGTCGTTTTCCTGGGTCAGAGGAACTGCTTTATCTCAGGGGGCATTGGTCATTGCCCTCCTAAGCAAGGCCGTTTGATAATGTTAACATAATAATGAGGCTATAGAAAGGAAAAAGGTATTATTTGCTAATTAAGGAAATATAAAAATATAATAATTTCATAAAATGGTTATTTCCTCTATATTGTTTTGTAACAGCGAAAATGCTTTGATTTAACACATTTTGCATTTTAAAAAATTTTTAAATTCCTGCCATTATATTTACTTTTTGTATAGTTATGATACATTTTTAAACTTCAAAAAATATTTTTTTCGTGTCTCTTCTTTTATTTATCCATTACAATGCTCGTATGTATCATTCCTGCCCTTATATTTACTTGTCGTATTGTTATAATGCAGTTGTAAATTTCAAGAAATAAATATTTTAATTTCTCTTCTTGCCTATATCTATGACATTATCTATCATTCCTGCAATAATATTCCTTGTTTTATTATTATAATACAGTTGTGAAAAATAATATAAATAGACAATGTACAGGAAAATAAGTGTTAGTTCTTCTAAACATTAAAAACTATAAGATGTTATTTGATGTGATCAAAGTAAAAAGGAGTAAGTAGTTCAAATCGGGGAATAAAAACTAAAAATAAACGCGAATCTCAAGACAATCAACAATTAATTTATTATTCATAAAATTTATTGAAAAAAATGTCAAAAATAGTGTATTACTTAGGATGACAGCCCTTTTGGTTTATATTTTTCAATAATTAAACTTCTTTTTTCAAAAAAAGAACTCTCTTTTCTCAAAATCGGAGAACTACTTTCAACTCAAATTAAGTAAGTTAATATACAAATCCAAAATGTCACTTTACTATATAAAAAGGTTCTTAGTGATCACCGTGTAATACTTTATTTTAAATACAAAGTTGGAAAATAATAATGGGTCGTAAAAAATTGGATTGAATGGTTAGAAAGATTTTAATTCATTTTATTTTTGTGCTTACAATAGGAGTTCAAGTGATTAGGGTAATTGTCTAATTTGAACAAATGGAGTCCGTCCGTTCAGTAAAATTTATAGAATCCTACAATTATGATACATTTTAAAGACAGCATTATATATCATAATTAACGTATAAGAGACATTATTTAATCAACAGACTAAAAAGATAACATAAATATGGGAAGGAGTCTGATAAATATAACCTAAGGTGATTTCATTGAGAACGTCCTCCCTCAGAAAAGACTCGGTCCGTTGAATGCCGTGGTGTAAACGAAGGGACCATGAAAGAAATTGAATACAGTTTCTCAGTAACAGTAAACCAGAAGTAACATGATTCTTCTTTAGTTGCGACTACTTTACTGCGTAATGTCAATGTCTGAAATAAAGTGTATATAAAATAATATATGCGAATGTATACAAATAAATAAAATATATTATTTATATAGGTTTTGATCAGTAGGTATACTAGATATTAACCATTATACTAAAGCACATCCATATCAATGTATTTATTTAATATTTATAATCCTGAAACCCTTTTTCATTCTTATTAATTTTCTTACCAGGTTCCCTGTAACAGTATATCAGAAATTATTGAAATATTGAAAAATTATAGTTCTGCTTCGTTTTTAAATTTTGTTATTACCAAACTGTTGATAAATTTCCCACTTAATTGAGTTTAACATATTTTTTTGTGATAAATGGATGTTGGCATGTCCGTTGAGTTATGTTAATGCTCAATTATCTCCCAAAAACCTCCATCATGAATTCGAATCAAATTGATTATAACTATGTTCTTGATAATCGTTTTATTTTGTTTTTTTCCGATTCGGCACGGGTTTTAGTAGTACAGGGAAATGATTTGTATTTCTAGTTATCAGTGTGTCTATTCAAATATTATTTAAATGATGTGGTAAAAAATTTAGTTTTATTTTCCCTAAAAAAAAACTAGAGGCCCCTATTTGGTCAATCTATCTGAAATTCAGTGGGAATGTGATACAATACTACTGAACTGTAGATCAATTTCATTCAAATTATCAGGAAATTCTATGGATTTTAATATTTTGCCTGTACCAAGTTAGTTAAGTTTGAAATTTAGCATGTAAATTACCTTACTGAAGGATAACTTCATGTAGTGCACCTGAAATCTATTTCAGTTTTGAAATAAATGAATTGCCTTAAAAACAAATGAAGGTTTATCGAAATCGGATCTTTTCGTTTGGAAATTAATTAGGTTCATTTTCCTCTTAATTAAATTTTTTTCTCATTCCCTCACTACATTTTCTCTCTCGATTTTACCATATATTACTTTAAAGGATTTTGGAACCTCCAAAATTTCTCCAAGCTGAGTTGATGTTTATAACAGAATATTTTTATATTTATTTTGTTTATTTGTATTTTGACTATTACAATGAAAGTAATAAAATTCCTTTCACATATATTTTAATCCTTGATCCAGGCATCACTCTGATATAAAACATCCTCCTTGGCTCAATGAATTCACAAATCGTAAAATCATGTCAAAAATCTGGAAATTATTCCATTAAACAAGACTATTGATTCCCGCTCGTTGTTTCGAAAACCGAAAATATAAACTAGAAACTCTGGAAAGTATATAATATAACTAAAAATATTATTATTCGTTGAAGGAGTTTCCTCAAACTGGCTCTCCTGAGATAAGAAGCAGTTCTGGCTAGAGTTCCCTTTCGGACTCCACAGCAATTAAGCACGTGCAGCATTTTATCTTCCCGTCTAGTCCTTGCCTTGTTACTAACGCCTTAGTAGTTTAACTTGTTAATAGCTATCCCACACGTGTTCCGATTAGGCCGGCCCTGCCATGCGGATATTTCTTTCAATATATCTAGTTAGGGAATGCGTGATCCATTCATGGATAATTTGAGTTCTAGGAACAATATATTATTATATAATTATATTTATTTCGCTTGAATTATCGTCGACACAAATGCAAGTATCGAAAGTGAAAAAATTCCGTTTTTTTGGGTTGATAATTGATTTCAAAAAATCGTGTAGAATCTTCTTTAAGGAACAAAAACAATGTACAATGACATGTAAAATACCATTGACGATATGCACTGATTTTTAGTGAAACTTGAAACAGTTTTTTCACTCTCTTGAAAAGTGGTGCGTTTCAGTTTGCATACTTGGTTTTAGATACTAGGTACAGTTTTAGATACTTGTTATTTGTACCAGAGATATGATAAGGTAAAAATAGTTACTGATAGTTAAAATAGTTATTAGTTAGTAATTTCGAAAAATTGTTATTGAATTGTTTTTTTTCATTTTGAAACATGGACTCTTATACTTTTTTATTTTTATTGATATTATTTCATTTTTCATGTTTTAATATTATCCTCTGAAACATTATTTCATTGCCTACAATGTTGTTCTAAACTATTCCTGAAATAATAAAGAATATATACAATTATTTCAAAAAAATTTTTTTTATTGAATTGTACAACTGTAATATATACATTTAGTTCAATGGATATAAGAATAAATAATACATGACAAGACATGTAGAGACACTACCCACTGGCAGCACTCTAATTACATTTCTGTATTAGTAAAGTACATTATAAGTAAGGTCCCGAGGCAATCTTCTCTTTAGACGCCTAGGAGGATTGTCCGGGATGGAATTGGATGCAAGAATGGAAACTAGTGGGTTTGGATGGGCCTGGAGTTTATTATGGCATGATAGGTATCTGGAATGGGCTAAATCGGTTACATTTGGAAAGTTAAGGTCATTATGGATGGTTTTATTTGTGACAATATAAGGAGCGTTTAGGATTTTGCGAAGGATTTTGGAATGCAAGGATTGGATACGAGAGGAATTTGATGGTTTGGTGGAGCCCCATAGTTCAATTCCGTAAGTCCATATAGGGAGAGAGAGAAATGCTTTATTTTCAGCAGTGCTGTCCAATTACATTGGATTGCCTTAATACACAGCATGCTGATCAATCCAATCGGACATAATGTACATTAGAATTTGTTTGTTTAAAATGCATACTTAAAAACTACAGTACAATTCTTAATTGTTTTCTACTTTTTTTCTTTTCTTCTTTTTCATATACAAAAAATAAAGAAAATACTAACCAGACAAACGTGCAATTTATAAAGACAAACAAATCTTTAAAAAAAAAAAAACAGCGTGTGTGGTATCAGCTACTATATATATGATGATGAATTATCCCCAGGGAGTCAAGAATAATATTCTCGGCGAACACCATCACATCCCTGCCATTGACACCCAGGTCATCGAGGAAGCTCCATGTTCTTTTCGGAATCGTTCCGCGCGACCCAAACCAGAGGCCTCTCACGGTGAACTCTCTCTCTCCGAAGGTCTCGCGGAATTTCTCCTTCAGGAAAGGGATGCATTTGTCATATATTTCCTTCTTTTCCCTTTCCACTCCACCCGCCTGGTCAAGGTCATTATTTTCAAATCTCCGTCGGATCCAACACCCAGGCTACCTTTCCGGTCTTCGGAAATGCGACAATATCTGCATATCTTGTGGATCCCTCCGTGTCGATACAATAGACCTCGTCAAAGCAGGCGAAGTCTTTTTCCTTTAGGAGCCTCATTAATTCGTGTTTGACCCTGTGGTGTCAGCGTGTTATAAGGAGGGAGTTGTTGGGGAATTTTCCCAGCACATGGGCTGGTGTTTCTGACTCTCTGCCGCATTTGCGACAGAGGGACCCAACTTCTCTCGCCTGTCCGCCGGCTCCTGGGACTCCACGCAGAGGCGCATAATTGATGTTATCCACTCCGACCCCGAAAGTACCTGTTTCTCGCATATGAACCTATTGGCTTTCGGTGTCTCCTTGAAATGACGGACTCCAACGCCCTGCCATCTACAATTAGCCCATTCTTCGAAAGAATTCGCTTCGTGAGACTGTCGTAGAGCTCTCACGCTTCGGAAGCCCTGATCAACTCCCAGCCTTTCTAGACATTGAGCTGCTTCCGTTTCATAATTAAATGTAGACTGGAACAGGGCATCCGGGACATTAGACAGTCGCTGGGCAATTGACCAATGCTGAAGTGGAGCCTCCCATTGACAGCAGATCAGTCCCAGGCCTCGATACCTCCTTGGTGCGTACATCATGGCCGTAGAGGTGTTCGCAGGTAGCCCGATAATGGCCTTGACACTTCTGCGGATATTTACATCAATGCCTTCTAACACCGCAGGGCGTATCTTTGTTAGGGGCGCGGTTTGGAGAGGATAGGTCAGTCCCGGGAACAGGTACTGATTGACAACGTTGATCTTTTGTTCCGGCTTGAGTAGACAAGAGCTCACTAATTTGTCTAAATTATCACGTAATTTAGTCACCACCTCCTCATCAAATACAAGCTCTCCCGAGAATGTGCATCCTAAATATTTTAATCGCTCTTCAGCCTTACATGTGTCGATGACATCTCCATTCTCTAAAGAGAGCGTAGTGGTCTGCAGCTCTCCTTTTTCAATCAAGATACCCACACTCTTGCTTGGGTTGACAGCCAAACCAATCTCTGCAAGCATCCTTTGGACGCCATTAATGATTCTTTCTGCAGCACCCTTGTTACGTGCCGAAACAGCCTGGTCGTCCGCAAATCCGGTGAGGATCACAGATTCTTGGCCACCCGCAAGTTTGTAACCAAACATCTTGGACATATTTTCATCACACAGGTCGCAGTATAAGTGGTCAATGGCCAGGTTGAAAAGTGATGGTGACAAGGGTCTGCCTTGAGGCACTCCTCGGAGGACATTGATTTGGTTTGTCGAGTGGGCTCCAACGCATATCTTAATCGTGTTCGTTCCAAGGAGAGCCGCTATCACGTTCTTGAGGTCCGGTGACACACCTCTTGCCTCCAATGAGCATACGATGTGATCATGACCAACGTTGTCAAAAGCGCCACCCACATCCAGGTAAACTACCGCGCCATCATTTTTACTTTTTTTGGCATCTTTTATGATCGCGTCTATGATCCTAGCGCTGACTTGTGTTCCCGGTAGGCCCGTAATAAAGCCTCTTTGATTTTTGCTGAAGGTGATTTGTTTCCTTAATTCTTTGTCCAGAACCTTCTCTATGACGCAATAACAGTCGCATAAAATAGTCTTTTGTAATTGATCTGAAGCTTTGAGCGTTTGTCTAGTATGTGTTGAAGTAGTCGGAAGCGTCTAGCTGTTTCTTGTCTTTTCAGTCTTGTGTGAGGGTTCCAAGTAAGACGTTTGTCTAAGTTGAGTCCTAGATTAGCGAATCTGTTCAACAGGGATAAGTGGAGTACTATTAAAGGATACAGTATGGCAGGAAGTCGTGGGTTTTCGGCGAAGGGTATACATATAAGAGTATAAAAGGGTATTTCAATATATTTTCCTCTAAATCTTATATTTTTAAATAAATGCAGCTACTAAAGATTGAAATTCAATACTAATATCCCAAACATTTATTTTATTTTCATTGAAATTAATTTAAAATTGTCGTTATTATTTATATATAAACGATAGCATCGATACAGATCAACTACCAGAGATATAGTTGATGCTAACTCATCTGCATAGTTTAATTATGACTAATTAATATTATTAATAAATAACTAATAATAAATTGGTTGAAAAAAAAAGTAAAAAGAAACCTTATGTAGATTGTATACGTTCCTGTTTTGGATTAACAGTCACATTAAAACATTATAACAAATACTATAATCAACTACATAAACAAAATAATTTCTTGGTTAGTTAACATGGGCATGGGCATTAATTACTATCTCTAATATATCTCGCTTGTCACTTCAAATTTTCGATTAGGAAAAATAGTGATATTTCTGATAATAAATTGTACTTAATTGTTATTGGGCCTGTAAATAATTTTTCCTAATGTAACGCCATTAATATAATGTATTATTATTACAATACTAGGAGAAAATTACTAGTTCACTTTCTAGCCTATGTGATGTCAGGATATTGGGCAAGAGTGACCATGAATGAATTCGTATGTTTAAAAAATTTCAATTTCTTCTCACAGCGATGACTAATTTGCTATCCATTTTGTAGGACTATATAGCATAGTAGCAGAAACACTTGATTCTGGACAATCGCGTAATATTTTAGATTGGTATATAACCATCATAACTGGGAGCGGAGTGGCTCAGTGATATAGCGCTGAATCGTCATGTCGAAGTTTTTGGGTCAAAATCCCCCTGGGGACAAGGCTTTTATTTAATCTACGTAGCAGCCGGAAATCCCGGAATGGGATTTAAATTCCTTCTGGGGCTCACCCATAAAAAAAAATCACTATAAAGTAGGAACCCAATATAATCTATCGTGATAGCCTGATCTAAGACAAATCAACTCCCTAAACAACCGTTATCCTTGAAACAGTATAGTCTCTACCATGTAATGAGCCCCTGACCCAGAATATTAGCGGAAGTAATTGATTCTGAACAATCGTGAAACATTTTAGATTGTTTTATAACGATAAAATTAAGCATAACGTCACAGTAATCGACACTCATACGCAGATACAGACAACTCTTAAATATTTTAAATTATACACCAGGACTAGTTCACCAAATAGCCAATTATTCCAACCAGCCAAGGTATGAAATGAGATTGTTAGTTGTATGCATGATGTTGGACAACAATGTCTGCTCAGAAAACCAAAAGGTTGTGTATCAGACATCTTAACTGCCTCCTCCTATATCACAGGAATAAGAAAATAGAATATCTAAATAACCCTAATATGTTATATCGGAAAATCTATAGAGGTTGTGTGGAGTTGATTTTCTAAAATAGCATGTTATAGATAATCTTTATTATGTTTTTAATAAAGTTAGTTACAAGATAGCTACTAGACATTCGGGCCCTGGAAAGTATAAATTCTAAGTAGTCCACAATGTGTCACTGTCGAATTGTCTTTTATGGTGTCCAACAGGCGGTTTTGGTTTGCCCTTGTTTAACATCTGGTTCTATGCAAGATTTAGGAGGAAACATATGTCCATTTGCTGTGGTATGGGTTATTGAGAAACGTTCCAGAACTAGTTAAAAGACAAGAAAGACATGATAAATGCTTGTATCGATCTCGTTTGTCCAGAGGCGTTAAACATTGTAAATGTTCTAAACGATAACTACGCTTTTTTAAATATAATACATAAAATGAAAATAAATTGGATAAAAATTGTAATAATTTATAAGGAAATCCATCCGATTATATACACCATAAAATAAACATAAATTCGATATTTTTTAATCCGTATCACTATAGCACATGAAGGGCCTAAGGTTCAGTACATGGCTGAGACTAAGTACTGTTCCCAAGACAAGGCTTGTGCATTTACAAATTCCTACATAACCACAACGATTTATCTGGTCAAAAGTGCACCGACTGGTATAAACCGAATTAGGGACAAAGATAATTAAAGATTGATGGGTTTATAGATTCAGTTTTAAAAAAGTTATGAATTAACAACTATTGTCTGGCCATGGATGCTTTAGAGCCTACCAGTACAGATTCAAACTAGACGAAAGTACTGAATGCCCAACGTATATGACGGTAGAGGAAACAGAAGAACATGTATTTTTTTAATGTACTCGCTTCACTGACGAAAGAAGAGAATTGGAGCTGGCCTGCGAATCAAAGTCGAATCAACATTGGGCAGCGGTGAAAAAATTGGCTAGAGGGATCCTCAAAAGACTGAGAGAGGAGGAAACGACAAGGAGAGAAAATCAGCAAAGACTGGTGCCTTCTTGAAGAAGAATTTAGAATTTAGACCAAGAAGCTAAAAGATGGAAATGGCCATGATGCGACACACAGCCTTTCCCCTCCACGAAGTAATGCCTAACGGCAGTACCGTGGAGTGTGGAAAACAGATGTAGGGAGGTGGTTTTAGTGGGTAAAAATCCCACACACCGATAGGTAAGGGCCTACCGCGTCTTTTGAAGACTTCCACCAGCCCACGTAAAAAAAACACACACATACATAAGAACTCCGGTGGGCTATCAAGATAAGTAAGCCCAAATACTAGAAAGTGCTCTGTGCTTAACTGGATGAGGACCCGTGGGGAAGACCTTACCGCACAGTTATGAAGAAACTGAAGAGCAGTGCTACGAACTGGACCATGTACCCAGTAACCATGGAGAGGATCGCCAATTAGTTTCCTGAACAAGAGGAATTAGGGCAGACAGCGTCCCTTCTCCCACTTGATGTACCAGCGGTATCGGCTGAGGAGCTTAGTTACATCCACCGTTGCCTTCCCAAGAAGGCTGTGGCAGGGAAGAGATGGATGATAGGCGCTAAGTGCTATTGTGCAATAGTCACGATGGATGTAAGGAAAGCCTTTAACACAGCGAGATAGAGCTGTTTTCTGGATGGCCTGCGGGCAATGAATGCACCTGAATACCTCAGGAGTATAATCTGTGACTACTTCCAGGACAGGACCTTGATATGTCCGAAACAGAACGGTTCGAGAAGGTTTAAGGTAACTGGCGGTGTACCCCAAGGTTCAGTGCTTGGACCCCTCCAGTGGAATGTCATGTACAACGGAGTCCTTAGGCTTAAACTACCAGAGGGTGCTGACATTGTGGGCTTTGCTGACGATATCGCTGTGGTATTCGAGGCAAAGTACAAAGAAGAGATCGTACTAAAGGCCAACCATTATGTCGCATTGACTCGAGATTGGCTAGCGTCTGTAGCGTTGCAACTTGCAGATGATAAGGCAGAAGTCCTTCTTGTTAGTAGCAGGAAAAGAAGAGAAAGTATCATCTTGAGAGTGGGTAGGCAAGAGATTCGGTCTAAGCCTTCCTTGGCTTATTTCGGGGTGAGAGTCGATGATCGGTTCCGGTTCAAAGACCATATTCAGCGGGTTAGTGATAAAGCAGCTCGAGTAACCACCTCACTGTCACGTTTAATGCCCAGCGGGAACCAGGAACATCCGAAGGCTGCTGATATCCTGTGTGGTCCCATCGATTCTACTCTACGCAGCTGCGATTTGGAAGGATGCGCTGGACACTGCCGCTTATAGAACATCGATGTTGTCGTACATCGACGGTGTGCGCTAAGAGTGATAAGCGCGTATGTTTGTTATAGTATCATACGGAGCGGCCTGCGTGGTGGCCAGGAAGCCACCGATTTAGCTGATCGCTGAAAAGAGGAGGCACTCTTATAACAGTGCTGGCCCCATTCCCAGACAGTTAGGGAGTAGCAACGTCGTTGGGATATGGCATTTTCATTGGAAGGTGGATGCACAAGTTGGTGGCCTACATTGAGGGTTGGGTGAATAGGAACCACGGGAAGGTCGACTATTACATCACTCAGTATCTCACAGGGCATGGTTGCTTTCGAGCCTACCGGCGTACGTTTAAGCTCGATGATACAGGTGTATGTACATTCTGCCCAGGAGCGGAAGATAGCGCAGAGCACATATTCTTCTTCTGTCCCCTCTTTCAAGAAGAAAGGATGGAGTACCGACGCGTCTGCGGCTCAGATCCCACTGCAGATAATGTTGTCAACCTTATGCTGATCAATCAGGATTATTGGATGGCAGGCCACAGGTTAGCTACACAGGTGCTACAAAAGCTAAGAAAGGAGGAGAAAGTGAGGCGAACCAGGAGGTAGCTGAAATCAATGAGGCGGCACTCGACCACTCCCCCCTTGATGTAATGCCTAACAGCAGTTCCGTGGAGGGAGAGAAACAGGTGTAGGGAGGTTGGTTTTAGTGGGTAAAAATCCAACACACGGATAGGTACGGGTCTGTTCGCCTCTTTTGGAGATTTTCACCTACCCTATCAACACTATTTATATATATCGACGATCTGACCTATATCGTACCTTGACTAACGACTTCATGGGTTAATATTCAACAGGGATTTTTTGTAGCGCGTGGAGAAAGGCGCAGGTTTACAGCTATGTTAAAATATAATGTTACTCAAGTTTGGTATTTTGTACAAGTAAATTGAAAAACTGAAATAATATACAAAAAAGCTTTCCAATATGTTTTTGTCTTTTCTCAACTACTGAGACTAACATAAGAAAGTTTTTTTCTTTTGCTTTTCATTTTTATGGTCAACGTGTTTCATTATTTTTTCAAATTCCTTGTGTACGTACGGAATTTAGGTGGAGTTTAAGCATTTTATAGAATATTATAAGTAATCATTTAGTAATACTTGATGCGGTAGACTCTACTTTCTATTCTAATCAGGAACAGTTTTTGAGCCAAGCATGGATAGTTTAACAAGCATATAATCAAATGTTTTTTTCGCATCAAATTTTTCTCAATATATTAATGATATAGGCACTGTTAAACAAAAATGATCTCCATGTAATACCTAATAGAAAGAAATTTACCAATAAGTTTTAATTTACTGCCTTCCGAAATAAAAGTAATGTTTCTATCAATTCCTGCATTAATGAAGATGTTATTGAATTGGAAATATTAATTAATGAATGATTAATTATATATTATTAATTGAATTAGAATTATTTGCGCATCTATTTTATTAAAATGGCTAACTGCAAAATCTGTAACAAGTCAGCTGGCAGAGATGAGAAATCAAGATTAGTATGTGCTACCTGTCAACATTTATTTCATATTAAATGTATAAAAATTGATATAACGGACGCTAATAGCATACAAGAATTAAATAAAAAATGGACCTGCTCTGATTGCGAATTAGTATCGCGGATACCGTCCGAGTCCAATACAATGATTGAGCTACTGAGGGCGCTCACAGAGGAGGTAAAGGAAATGAAGGCCAAGATTCAAGGGATAGATGAACTGAAGGAAATAAAAGAAACACTTCAGAAGCAGTCAGAAATTTCCTTTGAAAATTTGGAGAGACTATTAAAAATTGAAACTCTCCTGGAAGAACAGAAGCGCCAGATCGAAAAATTATCAATAGAAAATAGCTCTCTGAAAGCTAAAGTCAGCGACTTAGAGAGTCGTTTAAATCACGCAGAACAGGCCCAGCTAGGAAGAACTGTTGAGATGAGAGGCATTCCGGAGAAGCAACGAGAGACCCTGATTGGCACTATTTTAAGCGTCGGCGCAGGTCTGGGCGTTAAGATGAGTCCAGATGATCTGGACCACGCAGTACGACTCAGGCCGAAACAAGAGGGAATGCCAGGTCCTATAATGGTACGATTCGTCAGGCAAACCCTAAGAGATGAACTTGTGCGACAGAGAAGAATCAAGAGAGACTTCTCAACGCATCACCTCGGCTGGGCAGAAAACGAATCTCACCATGTATATGTGAGTGAAGCCATGACGCCCGCCAATAAGCACCTTTACTGGTTA
The DNA here is from genome assembly GCA_037127475.1 of Arma custos. Classification (NCBI taxonomy): domain Eukaryota; kingdom Metazoa; phylum Arthropoda; class Insecta; order Hemiptera; family Pentatomidae; genus Arma; species Arma custos. The sequence continues at coordinate 73,524,073 of CM073760.1, forward strand.
GCCATACAGAAGAAGGGAACAGCAGAAATTAAACATGTCTGGTTTAGTGGAGGTAAAGTTAGATGCCGGCAGTCAGACGGCTACCCAGCGGTCATCATAAGCAAGCCTAGCGACCTAGACGTATTCAGATGAACATATTATGCTGGTCACATCGATTTGGTTCTATTACTTTGTGTTAAAGACATTTTAATTTTATTTTTACTCATCCTCTGTTTTTATTTACTTTTAATTTATTTATTTCATTATTTAATTTACTCATATAGTTCTTTTTTGCCTAATGTTTACACTAAGGATAATTATTTACTTTTCACTTATCTGAGTTATGAACCATGGTATCTGTGCTTATTCTTTACTTGCTATATAATATTCCACCGTGATTTATTTTTTAATTTTGTTAAAATTATTAGAGACCCGATAATTGATTTTTTTCAATTAGTGTATTATTATTATTATATTATAATGAACTTACAAATTGAATACGATATAAAAAGTTGTATCCCATTCCTCAACCTAGATCCTTTTCCCTATGATTCCATCCCCTTTACTTGGAGTTATGACTAACATCCTAAATACCTGTCACGTTAATGCACAATCCCTTCTGGCCCATTATGATGAATTCAAACAATACTTCCTTGACAATTTCTATCAAATAGTAGCTGTTTCTGAAACCTGGTTAAAACCCTATATTCCTTCCTCTCAAGTTTCCCTCACCAATTACTCCTTCCTGCGCCATGATCGGTCTGATCGAGTGGGAGGTGGAGTCGGCCTATATATTCATGACAGCCTTAAGTCTAAAATCCTTTTGCGATCTCCTTCCCCCGACTCTCCTCACCTAGAATACTTGTTTGTAGAGATTTCAACTGACTCCTCTCCTCTTTTATATGCCGTTGTCTACCGACCTCCTCATGTTCCATTCGATAATCCCTTTGAATCCTCCCTTGTCCAACTTGTCTCCACTTACAGCAACGTCATTATCTCCGGCGATTTTAATATTAACATGCTCCGCGAATCCAATGATAAACTTTTCCTTACGGACTTGGTGTTTTCCCTCAATCTTTACTTCGTACCTTATTCTCCTACCCATCACACACAATATTCCGACACCTGGCTTGACCTCTTCATCACTGATTCTTCCAAGAAAATCCTTTCCTCTTCACAGCATCCTGTGCCCTTCCTTTCATCACACGACCTCATCCAGATTTCATATGACCTACCCGTTAAGTTCTTTACTCCAAAAATCGTATCATATCGAAATTTGGACCTCCTCTCCTGTGAATCGCTTCAACCTGAACATTATTTACTCCTACAACTCCATAGACCCTATGATCTCTACCCTCACCTCAAACCTACAAACCTTATTAGACAATCACGCTCCTCTGCAAACCCGAACACTACGCCGTCCTACTGCGCCATGGCTGACCCCCGAAATAAAGGAAATGATAAAGAGAAGGGATTCAGCAAGACGCAAATTTCGGAGAACTCGGATGTCAGGCGATTATGTGAATTTCAAACAATTACGTAATGAAACCCAAGCCGCAGTTCGACGTGCTAAATCCCTCTACTTCCATAACGCCCTTTCTACCGCACCTGACCCCAAATCCAAATGGAAAATTATCCCTACCAGAATCTAACCACACCTGTTCTCTCCCATCAACCCCGGATGATCTCAATAACTACTTTATATCCTCTGCACCCAATTCCTCACTTGCTACCGATTTAGAATATCATTGTTTCAATCCTGAATACTTCTTTTTCTCCCACCTTTCATATGATGAAATACTTGCCGCTATCCTAAAATCCCGCACCAATGATTATGGTCCTGATAACATTCCAGTGAAACTAGTAAAATCCTGTCTTCCCACCCTTATACCCACACTCTATCACATCTATAACTTCTCCTTGCAAAATTCCACATTCCCTTCTTCTTGGAAAACGGCCCTGGTCCGACCAATAAACAAAATTTCGAACCCTTCCTCACCTCAAGACTTCCGCCCTATTTCCCTTCTTTCTAACCTTTCAAAACCGCTAGAACGCCTAGTACAGAACCAACTTTCAAACTTCCTAGAAGAACGTTGCCTTATTAATCCTCTCCAATCTGGCTTTCGTTCTGGACATTCAACTCAATCCGCTCTCCTTAAAATAATTCATGACCTCCAGACTTCCATCGAACACCAAAAACTAACTATCCTAATCCTTCTAGACTTCTCTAAAGCATTTGACTCAGTTGACCATAACATCCTACTGACCAAACTTCAAAACCTTCCTTTATCCAACAGTGCCTTGCACTGGTTCAAATCCTTCCTCTCAAACCGATCTCAGTTTGTTGTCGTTCCAGGCCAACAACCATCCAAGACTCTCCCCCTCTCCTGTGGTGTCCCTCAGGGCTCATCTCTGTCCCCTACTCTATTTTCAATTTATATAAATGACCTTCCGCACCTCATCCATCATTCCAAATACCATATCTACGCCGATGATTTTCAAATATACCTGTCCTTTCCCCCATCCGACCTATTACTAGCCACAACAAAATTACAAGATGATCTGAACCGAATAAGTCAGTGGGCAGTGACTAACAAGTTGAGGCTGAATGCGGAGAAGACAAAGGCGATGGTAATAGGTTCCAATCACCTCCTTAAAAAAGTTCCTCATTTCCCAACCCTTTACTTAAATAATGTTCCCGTCAAATTTGTCCAAACAGTCAAAAACCTCGGAATCACTTTAGACCAATCCCTCTCCTGGAAAAGTCATATTTCCAATATATCCCGCCGTACTTTTTCTATCCTGAAGAGATTAAACTATTTCCGTCACCTATTTCCATTTGAAACTCGTAGACTCCTAGTTACCTCTTTAGTATTCTCCCACTTCGACTACTGCTGCGCGGTATATGGGGGTGTCTCTGTGGAGCTCGAGGCCAAAATAAAACGTTTGATGAATTGCTTTGTACGCTTTGTCTTCGGGATCCCCAGGGACGCCCCTGTCTCCCGATTTTATGAAGAGTTGAGGTGGTTGTATCCTTCCTATCGCCGTAAGTATTTCCTTGCATCCTTCCTCTATCAAGTTATCCAATCCCGCCGTCCATTATACATCTATGAGCTCCTCAAATTTAAATCCTCCATCCATTCCCGTGATACCCGTTCACACCCTTCCGATTTGTATATAGAGGCCCATCGAACCGCTACTTTTGACAGATCGTTCCTGATTAGGTCCTGTTTCCTATGGAATTCTATCCCTTTTTCCATTCGCTGTTCCAAGACCCTTCCTACCTTCAATCCCGCTTATTTGATTACTTCCTATCCCTCCAGCTCCCCGAAGGGCATACATAAAATTATCAACAGAATAATATTTATATTGTTTATTCATTTTTTTTTTTTGTGTGAAAAGTTCTTTTTAGTAATTATTTTAATTTTATTTAGGTTCTATTTCATTATCATAAGAAGTTATTTTTTTATTTATTTATTATTATTTAATCAGCTTTATAGATTGACTTACCTGCTTGTTTTTTTTTTTTCTTTGTACTCTAAGGCTCTAAAGCCCACAATAATGTACAATTATGTTATTCTAAAGGGGCTTGTCCCAGAATAAATAAAGAATTTATTATTATTATTATTATTATTATTATTATTTTCTCCAGTATGGACTACTTAAGTAGAACTTTATATATAATAACGACTTTATTGACAAACATTGTGTTCATATGTCGTTTCCAAAAAGAATAGTATTCCATTCGTTCTTGTCCTGCCATTGGCCTTCTCTAAGCCCTCGTGCAGCCATCCCTGCATACACCGCCTCCATCCATTGCTTCTTTGGTCGTCCTCTCTTTCTTCTCTCTTCTGGAGTGAACTCAAGCATGCGTTTGGGCCATCGGTCAGCTCGCATCCTCATGACATGCCCATACTAACTGAGCTGTTTGGTTTCTATGGAGTAAAGCATTTTCTTTTCTTGGTTAACTGTCCTTCTTATTTCAGCGTTCGGGACGTGGCCAAGCTTTGAGATCCTGCTACTTCTTCTCCAGAAGTCCATTTCTAAGGCTAGCAGTTTTCTTTCTTCATTCTTTTTTATTGTCCATGTTTCTGAACCGTATAAGACAGTGCCTTCTATAATGGATTTATATATCCGCTTCTGGGTCTTCATTGTCATTTCGTTACTCCACAGTACGGAATTCAAACAACCAATCAGTTTCTTTCTCTTTTATACTTTTTTTAAATATCTTCTTCGCACGTACCTTCTGTAGATATACATGTACCCAAGTATTTAAATTTCGGGCAGCTATTCAATGTCCAATTCTCTAATTCTAGAAAATTTGTATTGGAATTGAACACCATGTATTCTGTCTTGTCCTTGCTGACCTCCAAGCCCCATTGATCGTATATCTCAATGAGCTTCCGAAGCATGTACTGTGAATCATATTCGTCTTCAGCTATAAGTATTTGGTCGTCTGCAAACTGGAGAGTGTAAAGAAATTGATCTCCGGTCCTGATGCCCATTTTGGAGCATTTCTTTTTCCATTCTTTAAGAACTTCTTCAATATAAATATTGAAAAGTAGAGGTGAAAGAGAGCAGCCCTGTTTTAGACCCTTATTTATTGGAAATCTTTCACCCAATTTTTGATCGATTTTAATTTGGCCTGTTGGATTTCTGAATAACCCTTTGATGGCTTTGATAAGATATTTTCTAATCACAGTTTTCTCGAGCGCATCCCATAGTTTGTTTAAGAGGACAGAGTCGTATGCCTTTTTTAGGTCTACAAAGACGAGGAGAATTTCGCTGCCCCTTGAAAGTTTCTTCTCTAACAGTTGGTTCAATGTAAAAATGTGATCAATGCATGATCTATTAATTCTGAATCCTGCTTGTTCTTCGGGCAGGTAGCTTTGGTATTCTTGTTCCACCCTTTCTTTCAATATACGCCCAAATAGCCGACTCAAACTGCTTGTAACAGTAATACCTCTATAATTGTCGCGGCATCTTAAGTAGAACTTAAGCTATAATTAAATGATGCCGGGTATACTTTAAGAACAATTGTTTTCTCTCTTTATATTTTCATCCACACCTGTCAAATACAAATAAAAGAACAATTAATTCTGAAGAATCGTGTAGAATTTTGAGAGGTTTGGGTACCTTATCATGAGGTTAAAAGGAACCTTAAGATGAAAGATTAGAGTGAGTTTTTAGCCTTAGTATATTACGGACTCTAGTATATTATTTTTAAAAAAAAATTTAATAGGAAGAGTGGAACAGCGGAACTATTTCTCTAGTACAGACATAATGAGGTGAGGGTTAGACCTAGATGAGACTAGGGCAGACCCGCATGTAATAGACCACTCATCGTACATCAATTGAAGCTTGGGTTTATGGCGATGTCCTCTTTCAGGGCCTAATGTGGATGTAAGACCTTCACAGGTCGAGTTTTGAAAACTATTGTTATTAATAAGTATAGATATAAAGTAATACAAGAGGCGATTGGGATCCGAACTGCTCAAGTTCAAAATTTCAAAAATCATTTTTCCAAATAATTCGCTAGTCTGAGGGTTTTAGTCCGGTTCTGAGCCTGAAGTTTCGGGAGCATAAAGTTGTTCGATTAAATTAGTGAAAAATGTAGAAAGTAAATAATTGAAATTTATTTAAGCCCTAAGCCAGTGTTAAAGTACCGACTAGGTAGTAAATGTCGGTGTAATAATAAGTCATTTGTTTTCTGCTCAAGTGTCTGCAGAAACCTTTTCAATTGTTTTACTAATTGGAAAACTATTCTTTTCAGTTATCCAGAGAGATGCTTACTGGAATATGAATTCAAATTCAATAAAAATACGATTTAGTCACTGACTAAATTAATAATCACTAGTTTTCTAAAAGAAGATCCACGGAGTTAATTTTTTTAATGGAGGTTCTTATACTACAAATGTGTAAAAAGAACGAACATCAAAAATAATCGTATTCTAACAAGGTAAAGTTTTATTTTTTCGTTTGCTAATGACGAAATGTTTCAACCACGTTAGAGATAAAAATGAACGAATTCCGATATGCCCAAACTACGTTTTATTTCCAAAATGTATTATTTCCATCTACATTTTGGTTCATATATAGAATTAGAAATAGTCCTGATCCTGGGAAATATTTCAGTTGTTATTACTTATGAAATTTTATGAATTACTGATTTATTAAAATGGCACTAAGGTTCTGTAAGAACCCGGGAAGGACCTCATCCACCACAGCCAACCAATCACCACGATTCCGCTATATTTCTTTGAACACTAAGGCTATGTATAGTTGTAAATTATTTATTTCTATATTTTAATTGCATTTGTACATTTTTTTCACAAGCGCATTAAGGTAAACAGGACGGGTTATTCCTCATAGAAAAGAATTCCAGAAGGGAAGCCACTACGACACATGACAGCTAATACATATAGACTTGAAGATGACGGATGGCAATAAATATGCCAGTTGTCAAGTCTTTATTTGGACTAACAAGGTTGATCCTCAATCTTTTAAAAGAATTTATTAAAGTATTTAGAAGTATTTAAAAGCAATAATGCATAATAATATTAAGTTATACTAGAAAAACTGATTTAAATGCTCCTTTGATGTTTCAAGACAAATTATCGCATTATAAGCACATGATTAAATCAATTACTGTTAATTATTAATTGTTGGTTTTAAATATACATTATATATATTTTAGGCTGTTTTATACTGATTAATAGTTTATAAATGGTTAGATACATGCATAGGCGTAACGAGGGGGGGGAGGTTATTGGGGTGTACCCCCATTGCTTAGAAGAAATTAAAAAATATAAAAATTTGAAGGTTTTTACTTTTTCAAAGTTATTATTGTGGGATTACAAAAGTAAAGGTCAATAATGCCAAAAAACCAACAGAGAAAGAGCAAACACAGTTATTTTAATGAATAAAAGGTATGCTAAAATGACAAACCAAAACGTAATACTGTTTTATTTACAATTAATTATATTATTATAGCGGTAGTAGTGGCATCTAGTGACAACAATAAGATCGCAAATGTGAGAAGAACAGTTTAGACTGTGTAGCAAATTCTTAGAATTTAGAAGTAAAGTCTGGATGGGTCTAGAAAGTTCCATATACAAGTAAGTATAGTAAGTTATTGTAACCAATAAATAGGGTTTTCCAACAATAGCATTTATAACGAAAATAATATTTATAACTTCTAAAATAACCTTTATAAAAAATTATAATATATTTATTTGATTTGAAGCTACATGATTATACTGCCTATAATACATATTATATCTATATTACGAGAAATCTTTTTTAAAGGGAGTAATATGTTGGAGTGGTTGGCTGGTGAGGGTTAACCCCTTCCCAAGAGTCGTAACTAGAGTTGACTGGAGAGAGCCACTGGATACATGTGACTTAGAAATAATACATTAGATACATACAAGACTGGATACATCATTCATTATATTTCCTTTCGTCAATGGCAGAATCGAATGTCAGGCCCATGCAAGTATATTAAGATGTATTTCTTTCTAACTAGCAAATTTTTGTTATTTTTGTTACCGCTAGGTTGACATTAGGTTGAGGTTGAAATATACTGGATCGCATACATGCCTTCATGTTCCAATCGTTAAATAACTGATACGGGCCAGTTAAATACAATATCACTATAAATTTTACGAAATCCCATCTAAATCATAAATTACAGCAAAAAGTGTGAATTGCAGAAGTCTGAGAAGAAGTTGAAAGATTTATTTTCTTGCCTAGCAGTTTACTCTAATCAAGGCAGGAAGTTCTGCCGCTGGGTAATTAAAGGTTTAATTAAAATTTAAACGGTTGTTTTAAATAATTCTAAATACTTAAATAATTGAGGATCAACCTTGTTAGTCAAAATAAAGACTTGACAACAGGCTTATTTATTGCCATCTGTCATCTTCAAGTCTACATGTATTAGCTGTCATGTGTCGTAGTGGCTTCCCTTCTGGAATTCTTTTCTATGAAGAATATCCCGTCCTGTTTACCTTAATGGGCTTGGGGGAAAATGTACAAATGCAAGGTTGTGATTTAATTAAAAGGTTGTGAATTTTTCAATTAGCAAACTTACTGATGAGACTTACTGATGTCATCATCTCAGATAGAAGTGAATACAAATTAAAAAAAAAAAGTATCAACCCCGCAGGTTGTGGCTTCGAGTTGAGTAATAATTTTAACTGTTCATTCGTTTTCCGGTTAGTTTTCTCCAAAAATACAATCGAAGTGTTAGTTGAAATACGAAATGATTAACGTATCTACACATTTCCAATTATTGCAATATTTTTTCCATATTACGAAAATTTGAATTTTTCACCCGTGAAAATGATATCGACAAAAATATTAATTTATTAGAAATAATGGTATTAATTTAACTCAATGATTAATTGTTAGTTTCGTATCTTACATCACTGAAACGTTGACACATTAAAAAAAAATATTTAAAAGCTTTTCTCCAATGATTTGTTATAAATAACTCGAATAATCAAGACTACAATAGCGAAGGTGACCGAAACGAGAATAGAAATCCGGCGACAAGGACTGAGGTCGTGGTCCTGGCGCCACTATCATCCAACGTAAGGTGGATATAAATGATATGAATGGATATAATGAATCACATGAATGGTTATAATGAATATATGGCACTATGAGTATCATCTTCTCAGGTACGTTTACTCTTATATGTATATATAAATAAATACAACTGGAACAAAATGGAGCGAAAAAAGAAAAGCTGAATTCTCGCCAAGAATGAAAACCTAGTGGACCAATAAGAACAAGAAGCCCCAAATGTGACCCATCTTTACTTAGCGTCTTCCACTTTGGGAGCTTTACAACTAATTATATATATAAAGCTATACTTAAGGTTATTGAGCTATCTCTATGCTGGTCTCATAATCAGCCAAATATCTTTTCAATATTTGCATATAATGTAACCATTGTAAAGAGTTGTGATCAAAGAGTAATGTTTGATTTTTATAGTTCTCTATCTTTATCATTTCTTTTATATTCCGTTTGAAACTATTTTTTACTAGCTCTATTATTTTAAGTTCAATTTATATTATTTTATATTATTATAAATCAAATTTCAATATATGTTTTGTTTTTCTAAAATGTGTAGTGAGAGCTGTTTGATCCTGTCAGTAGGGTTTATATTATTGAATTTCAACTATATTTGGGTTGATAGAGTGTACGTTTTAAGTAATATTCCGTATAAGGAAATAGGATTCACACATCACACTGTATTTCGTACAAGACATTTGATTTTAGTAAACCAATATTTACATTACATGCAAGTATTGAAAAGGTAATATTAGGCTTATTAATACCTATTCTTCATAGATGGATATATAGATAGATGGATGATTCTGAGACCAATATCGTCTCGAAACGACACGTTGAAAGAACTGACTGTAGCTCGAGAAACATGAGTATAAATTATTTATTATAACAGACACAAACAGTAGAAACTGATATATATATGGAAATTTTGAAATTGCAGCCCATGCACCCTCTTAATATAATTAAAATCATAGCATCGCTACTGTCGAGAAAGATTTGTTAAGTAGTCGGGTTTAGTAATTAATGCATCCATGAAATGTTAATAACTTATAAGTCGCTTATTTAATGACTAAGGAGCCGAGGCTCACCTGGACCGAGGCGTAGATGGGTGGATACCGTGAAGGGTGTTCATGAAGGCTTGGATTCAGACAGGAATCGGTGTACGTAGGTTTGTAAATAATGACTAGTGGTATGATATGCTATTTATGATGCTATGATTTTTTTTTTATAAAGGTCTCCAGGATTAAACTATGTCAATTTATTTCAAACGAATTGGAAGATGGGGATAAATGTTTCCATGTTGCTAGGAATACGATCTGGCTGAAGAACAGGTAAAGAACTAACCCTATTCTTAGTGACAACATTAAGCATGCAGCGACCGATAACAATAGCAACCATTATCGAGTGAAAGCTATCGCTACTAATGACTCAAAGTTATTTATTTCTCTGCGAATGGATTTAGAGAAAAAGAAAAAAAAAAACAGAGACGGAAGAGAAGACAGCGGATCCATTGTAACAAAACACATAGCCTACAGGTGTTTGGCTTTTTTTGTTCACTAAAAACCATTAGCGAAGTAGACACAACATCTGGGCCTAGGCCAAACAATCCTCAACACACAAATGTATTTTCGATGAGATGCCGAACGGACTATCTTATACAATGGGCGCATGGAGGTGCCATGATCTTGGGGTTTAACGGTTTAGTAATCCTCATAAAATAATTGGATCACAAATTTTAAAAAAATAGGCGGTTATATCATGGTTTAGACTTACATACGTTTTAAAAAAGTAATATAATTTTTATCTCCTTTAAACACATACAGTGACTTAATGAATGATGTAACTAATTGTCTATTTTCTACTTAAGTACGACTTTTTGGACATTCTCAGTATTAGTACACGGTACATAATGTGCCAACTTTAATTTCTATTTAAATCAATAATGAAAAGTAAAAAAGAGACATTACATAAATGTTAAGAACGTGGAAAAATTCCAACGAAAAGCCTTAAGTCTCCAAACTAAAACAGAAATAGAAATATCTGTCCAATATTTCGCCCATTCAGCCATCCTCAGGGTAGAAAGAGAATAACAGGAAAACAAAACATGAGTAATGCACCCAAGAAACATCCCACCACCTCGAAGGCTCAAATGCAACTAAAGAATCATAAGGAAGGTTACTCGATCCCAGCTGGTTAAGGTTAAATAAAACCAGCTGATAGATACTTCAGAAATTCAAAATTCAATATACACTCACCAAATTTCAAAAAAGAATAGAAAACATTTCTGTTTTAGTTTGGAGACTTAAGGCTTTTCGTTGGAATTTTTCCACGTTCTTAACATTTATGTAAGGTCTCTTTTTTACTTTTCATTATTAATATAGTTTGTGGAGTAGCCGTAGATCCACTGGTTTCTTGATTATGATAAAAAAAAAAAATTTCTTGCATTTTTACTTTCATTTTTTCATATGGTCTTTCTTCTTAAGTGTTGTGATGTTTGCTATTATTTATTTTTCCTGTGGTGTTTTTTGAAATTTGGTGAGTGTATATTGAATTTTGAATTTCTGAAGTATCTATCAGCTGTTTTTATTTAACCTTAACCAGCTGGGATCGAGTAACCTTCCTTATGATTCTTTAGTTGCATTTGAGCCTTCGAGGTGGTGGGATGTTTCTTGGGTGCATTATTCATGTTTTGTTTTGCTGTTATTCTCTTTCTACCCTGAGGATGGCTGAATGGGCGAAATATTGGACAGATATTTCTATTTCTGTTTTAGTTTGGAGACTTAAGGCTTTTCGTTGGAACTTTTCTATTTAAATCAATAAATGCATATCTGTTTTAAATTATTTTTGGCTAAAAGGATCTTCTTGCATCAATACAATTCTTTTTAACCCGGTAATTTCCAAATATCCTGAGTTTGGTCAAAATTTTAAGGAAAAAAATCGATTGCCATAAGGTTTGTATTTAGTGGACTTGCAATGAATAATGACTTGTCTTATAAATAATAAAATAAAATAATTAATCACGCTTCACGGCATGGCAGAATGGTTCAAAATCTCAATTCCTGCAATGACTGTTATTCCAACAGACTTAAAAAATGTGACCTCTTTACCACATCAATACTATAAGATGGGCTGTGTAATTTTTAGAAATCTGGATGACTCGAGATGGCTTTAATTTTACCCTACATATTGGAAGAATTTAAGATGAACTATTTACACCTTACTCTCAGTTTATATTATTATAAAATCATGCGATATTTTGTAAATAGATTGTTATAATAAAATTAAATCCTCACCATGAATGATTGCGTTACATTATGTAGATGTCGATATAAACTCTTTCTCTCTCTCTCTCTCTCTCTCTCTCTCTCTCTCTCTCTCTCTCTCTCTATTAAATATTACATAAATCCTTCGGCTATAAACGATAACATTGAAGACATTACAAAGAGAAAATTGATTCTAAACTCTGACAATCTATAATCAACCATCAACAAACATTGCTTGAAGAGTTATCAAATACAGCCTCAGGCATTCGACACTCCTAGGCAATTCAACAACCTCACCCACGAAATTATCATAAATTTCATCAATATTGTTATCCAAGCTGATTATTTTATTTTCTGTCGGCAGTAATTTTAATAAATATTGGCATTATTAGTATTATACTTATTTATTATTTCACAAATCGATAAATACTATAACATTTATTTATATATACATTTATATCCACTAGGATGAGCGAAACTTTTCTGTATTTCGAAGATCTGTGAGGATTTGGACTTTTCCATGAATGGTCCATTGTAAACAATAGTGGATTGTACTAATGTCCTTAGTGTGGCCGGGTGGTTAACATTTTTTATCCACATCCTCTGACCAATCTTCGTGTCATAAATAGCAATATAACCACCACTTGACTTGTGGGACTTGGGCGCCTTCTGGACTTCGGCCTGCCCCCTCGGGTCTGGGCGCGCCTCTCGCTTCGTTCTTTCTCGGGCCCAGATAGGTGGGTTACCATAACTAAATAACCAACGGGCGTTGATGACCTAGATGTTTTACGCCCCTAAACCCAAGAAAACAAAAAAAACAACTTTTCTGTATTTTAACAATTTTTGTTAATTATAACACCTCTTTTGATTAGCTTCAGAGTTTCATTAAACCTGTGAAATAGCTTAGGATAACGAAGCTCTAAACCAAAGAACTTTCCTTCACAAAGGAATAGAATATTTGTATTATGCAACACTAGCACATGCCTTGGCCTCGGTTGGTAATTTGCATGTAGTCGTAAAGAAAACACCGGGTTTTAAGAATTTTTATCTGTTTGCGCAGGCACAGTGGACGTCATTGCTAAGAGGTTCTACAAAGCATGGAGGAGCATGAGTGTCTTAGGAGGGAGATATTACATATCTTTCTCCTTGTTTATCATAATATAAATAACTTTCAGTGCTGAAAATGTACCCAATTACAAGATGATTAGCCAATGCGAAAGACCTTGAGAAGACCGGTAACAAATACTCAGAAGGAAATGTAGAAGGTAGGATAACATTAATATGAACTCTAGTTGGAAAAAACCGTATGTTTTCTCAAAAATATGATATTTTGGGAAAACAAGAGTTGCGTGAGCAGCATATCTGAAGTATTATTCAATTATCAAAAACTATTATAAATAAAAATGAGCAAAAACTCAATGAGAAATAGACATTACAAGTAGGATGAAATAGGGAAAATTCCCAGAACAAAGCCTTAATTCTCTAAAATTCTGGAAATAGCAACCGGTCACCGTTTCACCAATTCAGGTATCGTTAGGACATTCACCCAATGAAAAATTACTTCTAAAAAGCAAAATGTAGCACATCTTACATCAACAGTTCGAACAGACTCATCAAATGTAGCAACCTTACTCCAAGACGTTCCACAAACAACTCCAATTGTTATATTTTTTTTTTTTTTTTTAATTTATTTCTTGTGTAATTTCCTACAATTCACAAAATAAAAATGCTGTACCAATAGACCAATCTCAAATTAAAAACAATTGTACAAATTTAAATATATCTGTGGAGAATCATAAATGACAATGAAAGAAACAATGTATAAAAAACTTCCAACAGAGAGAAAAAACAATTAATAACAATAAAATAAACGAAACTTGTAACTATACATTCTTAGTAACTTATATTCATATATTTATAAACAATAGCTATGAAATGAAAGAAATTGGTGTCCTAAAAGTTTTGTTCGTTTATGCACATACCGGTTTGTACTATTTTTTGTATAGTTCCCAATATTTTTTATAAGTGGGTTTTTATTGTTTTTGCACTTAAAAAAAAATTGTTTACACAGTTTGTTGATAAATATATTAATGTAAGGTATACTTAATTCTATATGGATCCGATTGTTATAAAATAACTAACAGTTCAAAATAATCTGGCCTCCACCCGCACCATTTTCTTCCCCATCTATTTAAGGTCTGCTATTATTATTAAAGATAACCTAATTATCGTTTCAGTTTGCTCATCAAATCATCAAGGGTCAAAAATTATCAACCCCATTGATTATATTGAGATGACGAATACCAAACGATTCATTTTTTATCCATTCGCTTTTTTTTATTTTTATCCTTCTCTTCGCTTTCTGGCCAAACCGAAGAAAACAAAAACAAAGATTTTTTAAAAATCAATAATCAACGTATTATAATTTTCAGCAAGAATGGTCTAGTTCCAACGATATTGTCGTAAATATGGCCAAGATTAAACCAAAATTAATTGGTTATTTTTTTGTTAATTGCAGGTTGTCGCTACAAGATGAGTAACAAGTTTTAAAAATAGAAGATATCATGAGATTTAATATGGAACAGAGAATGCAATTATGGAAAATATTTCAGTAATTATTTCATACATGAAATAAATGTTTTAACTCAAATTTCGAAGTATAGATGATAAATGTTTGTTGAATCGTTCATTTCTTGATTGGATTAACTTGGAAAAAATAAACAAATTAATATTTCTGTTGAGAAGCGAAGTAGTTGCCGAAATTGTGAGCTGCCGAAATGGAAAAAGAATTTCTTAAGATACATTGGTAAGTAGAAATACAAGAACCGAATACAACATGCTTGCATTGATAAGGCATTCGATTCTGTCGTTGAAGAAAGGTCAGGATTAATGATGAGCTTAAGTATGGAAAATAGAATGTAATTATGTGAAATGTGTATACATGGGTAATCATTTCATTTAGAAATGATCGATTCAACAAATATCTATAATTTATACTTCGAAATGTTAGTTGAAACTTTTATTTCTTAATGAACTGATTACGGTAATCGACACATTACCGATTAAACATTATCGTTTCTATTCTAAAGCTCACGATAACTTGTATTGTTGGAAAATAATAAAAATGAAACTCCATGCGACAACCTGTGGAATGGACACCCCAATTATTTCACAGTATCTTATATAAAATAAATTTACTACTAAATACTAATTTAAGTACAACCACTCGTGAAATCAATGATAGTAATGACAAATTCCTACTTACCAAAGCAGAAGGTACTGCGAATAATCAAAGAAATGAATATATATCAAAAAATTTTTTACTGTAAATATACATATTTTACTTCAATAAAACTATATTTTAATGATATCATACAATTTGAAGAAAAACAAATATGACCTGCACAACAGATATTTAAATCACATTCTTTGCTATCAACAAATATCTTGTCCTAATTAATTAAAAAACCTAATTATCAACGATTCTGAAATAGATCAAAATATGAAAGTAAAATGAAATACATACCTTGAGAACCTATAGTACTTTCAAACAAAGCTTTACGGTTAAATAGCCTTCTACATGTTAATTCAGAATTGAAATGATTTCAGAAATCTACTCATTCCCTCATCACTAGGGTTAGATCACGATAACTTGTGTTTTTGGAAAATATTAAAAATGAAACGAATAACCAGCTAAAACTTGTTGTAACTTAGCTCGAAGCGACGACCTGCGGAACAGATACCATTAACTGAAATTTGGGTCAATCCTAATGTCCGAGATTACTGTCGATTTATAATGTTAACGAATCGTTGAAGTGACTCGGACATATTTACAGTTGAGTTGGATCGGTGAGCCGCTTTGCCTTTGGCATTGCTGGAAATAAACAAGTCCAGGACAGTTGGAGTCAGCTGTTGGCAACACCCGCCGAATAAAATTAGACATAATAAGGACTCCTCCATCACATCTTCAGATTTATAGGGCCTCAGTATAGCGCCAGCATATTCATAAATCCATTAGTGTCAACAGTTGATCCATTGCAGGTAAACTTCTGAAATGGATTGTGAACGTGCACATTTATTTCCTTGCTAATTTCGATGAACTATACCTTAGCAGCATTTATGTATACATATATTGTGTTTTATTTATCGAGTTTCAGTCCTTCTTGAACTTCTTAGGCGACATTTCGAGACTAGGTTAGTCTCATACTCATGCCCTGACAGTGAAAAAATGAGCTTTTAGTAATAACCTTAAATAGCACACTAAAATAAATATAAAATGGCTCGTGTAAGTTGTAATATATATGATGTACTTACAAGTTCCAATGAATAGATCAGTTTATCATTAATCAGTTACTTCGCAATATATCATAAAATGTTTATGTTGCAATTTCTATGATCAATTTATTTATTATAATATTATATTGTTATACACTTATTATTTATTATTATTAGTATATATTATTTAATAATACTATTAATGTTTTATATAAATAAATAATGGAATTTACTTTTCAGGTATTAAGGTGTGTTTTCCGTTCTTGAGATACAGTCTATTCATTAACCTTCCTCTGGGTCACGTTTCGCAACAATATTCCCCTAATAACTCCTAGACTATTGTTTTCTTAAATATAATTCACTAAAGGCCAGAGTTTTTTTTTTTTTTACTGCTGATAATGAGAACAATATAGACTCGAAACGTCGCCAAAAAGAAGTTGAACAGACCGAATCTCAAGAACGTAAAGTAACGTTATAAATATTTACATAATTAATTGTTTTACTTTATATTTTTTTAAATTTTGATTATAGTTGACGAAATAATTACTTTACTATATTTTAGACGACATAGCCAAAATAATAATCAAGCTCATTATCTTAGCCTTGCTGCATGGAATTCTTAATATTTTGTAGGAATCATTTTAGAATATTTTTGTAAAATTCAAATCTATTTCATAGATAAAAAGCTGTACAACGGTTATCAAACCACTAATCGAAGGCGTCCCATAAGGTGTAGTGGTTACCACAACAACCTTCTATACCCAAGATCGCGGGTTAGCAGCTGGGCGGTTGGCTACAAGATTTTTTAAAAGGAAGTAAAAAATCCTTTATGGTGCTGATATTTGTAAGGGATGTTAAATGGCGGCCTGCTCTCTTTGCCAGGCACTCGTTAAAAATTCTTTTAGTGATTATGCCTGGATAGGCAAAACATAGGATTCACGTTGTGGGATCGTCCCATTATTCATAGTAGCACAAAGAGACGAAATAAATAAGAAATAAACAACATTAATCAACATCATTTCATCATCAGGACAAAGAATAAGCTCATCGTGTCATAGTTCATGTTTGGTTTTTTTGGTTCTTCTGAAGGAATACAGCTAAGGATGCCTAACCTTATATTCTGTCTTGATAATACCAGAATTATCAAGACAAAATATGTACGAAAAGCTGAGGGTAATTATTAAGCGATGATCGAAATATCGAAAAATATCGATTAATCGAAATTTAGGCTTAGTTTTAAAATCTTCAAATAAGATCTTTCTAAATATTCTTTTAGGCTTCCATGACCACTATTATTACAAAAGACTTTGTTTATTTCTTCTGGTTTAGACCGTGTAGATAAGTTTCTCGCCAACGTTTCTTCAACCATGGTGCTGACTTCCTCAGAGACTTCCTCAGTAAAAGATCTTTCTAGTTTTTTTCGAGTTTTTAAGTTCCTTTATTCAATCGGTCAGGTATCTCAGTCCTGGTTTTTATTAGCTATCATCCTGTCAAAAAATTCCGTAAGTCCATATAGGTCTTATAACAGTCACATAAATAAGTCTTTTGTAATTGATCTGAAGCTTTGAGCGTTTGTCTAGTATGTGTTGAAGTAGTCGGAAGCGTCTAGCTGTTTCTTGTCTTTTCAGTCTAGTGTGAGGGTTCCAAGTAAGACGTTTGTCTAAGTTGAATCCCAGGTAGCGAATCTGTTCAACAGGGATAAGTGGAGTAATATTAAAGAATACAGTAGGACAGGAAGTCATGGGTTTTCGGCGAAGGGTAAAGGTAATTTGATGGGACTTGCTGGAATTGATTTTAATTCTCCAATTCCGGCACCATTCTTCGAGGCTTGATATGTGTGATTGAAGGGATTGGAAAAAGTGAATTTTGAGACGCGAGTTGGCAAAAGTGACAAACTTCTTTCTTGTCCAACAACTTGGTCCGGAATTTAATTGTGCCAACCAGTTATTCCTAAACCAGTACTAAAAATATACAGCATGGAGATTGTGATTTCAATTTGGTTAAATAAAAATTACGATTACTTAAATGTCGAACGACCATTTCAAAAACGTTTCTCCTATAGAAATTTTTCTGAATTTATGGAACATTAAACATTTAATCATCATGGTTAAGAACACAGCTTGCATTTAAAATAGAAAATTATTCATAAATCAATTCCTCTGTACCTTATGGAAATAACAAAATTAATATTAAAAAAAAAACTGGGCCACTGCAGCCTAAGTAGTGCATCCGTAGAGTTCAGTACTGCTTCTTAGCTGTCCAGGAAAGAAATTAGGCCTATCATGCTTAACGACCAGGTTTTTCTCCAACTTTAAGAAGCTCATTGAGCCGCAGGAAGTGATGCGATTATCATATAACAGCTTTATTTAAAGAAATTTATAGAGGCAGAACATGATTGAATCCGGGTAATATAATTGATTAATCATTACCAAGAAGGCTAAGATTGGCTTGTACAGGCTTTGTAACGAACGAATTTCTAAATTAATCATTAGAGGTATTCCAGCTGGCAAATGGCTTACGGAGATATCAAGACGTCGTTGAGAGGATTGCGTTAAGGTGCGTTTACACGTGGGAGGAACTCGCCGAGAGTGCTCTCGAGAGTAAGTCGCAGAGCCCTTTACACGGGAGAGTGAAATTCACCCTAGTCCACTCTCGGAGAGCTACTCGCCATGGCAACTCTCGAGAGTACCCTTCAGACCGTTTACACGGGCGATTTCTATTAGCTCTGAGAGTGTCTTCTAATCGTAAACATCTCGTGATTTCAGTTCATTGCTATCAGTTCTAGAGTTATTTCTACTAAACCTATACATTATTTGAAGTCTTCAAGGAAAAGAGAAATAGCAGCGGCTTTGTTGATTTTGTGTATGTCAAAAAAAACTAATTGAAGAACAAAAAAAATGGGTCAGGTCTTGGGTCCAAAGACGGAATGATTTAGTTTTAGGCGCTTACCACACATTGACCCAGGAATTGGAACTAGAAGACGCCCAGCAGTTTAGAATATTTTGAATTTTAAAATGTACAATTTTTATTGTTTATCTGAAATAAACTAACCTTATTTCTCAAATTGTGGATTTTTCTTTCCATTGCATTTGTATCAAAATATGTGGCTACTTGTTCAAGAATTGTGTTTTTTTAAACTCTATTTTTGTAATCTCGCCCCTTAATGTCCCAAAGGATTGGATGAGACTTGTATGCTTCGATGAGCCTGCAAACATCCTCGTGCGTCAATTTATTTGGTAAAGACATACTTGAGAGTACTCTCGGGAAGTCAAACTGGAATTGAATGTCTCGGAGTAACTCTCAGAAGCGTTTACACTAGTGATGGGCCAGAAATCACGAACTGTTACTTTTTCACTGTTACTCAAAAGTCACAGGTCTACCTGTGATTAGAAATTCATCAGTAACAGTTCTAAACTGTTCTTCGCATTTGAGAACTAGTCGTCGGGGAACAGAATTGAAGTGTGATTGTTATTAGAACTACAGCAACAGTTCTAAACTGTTCTTCGCATTTGAGAACTGGTCGTCGGGGAACGGAATTGAACTGTGGTTGTTATTAGAACTACAGCAACAGTTCTAAACTGTTCTTCGCATTTGGAAACTGGTCGTCGGGGAACGGAATTGAAGTGTGATTGTTATTAGAACTACAGCAACAGTTCTAAACTGTTCTTCGCATTTGAGAACTGGTCGTCGGGGAACGGAATTGAAGTGTGGTTGTTATTAGAACTACAGCAACAGTTCTAAACTGTTCTTCGCATTTGAGAACTGGTCGTCGGGGAACGGAATTGAAGTGTGATTGTTATTAGAACTACAGCAACAGTTTTAAACTGTTCTTCGCATTTGGGAACTGGTCGTCGGCGAACGGAATGGAAGGGTGATTGTGACTACTCTGATTTAGGTGAAATGAGTGATTAATGTCGTAAGGGATTTGCACCCTTGGAAAACCTTTTTCTATAGTAATAAACTCTGATAGGCTGCTACCTTAATTTGACTCAATTAATTTTATTGTAGAAAATTAACTGCTCAGTAATAAATTTAAAGTATATTTAAATGTTTAAATAAAAGGGGAAGTCAGATATTTATTTACATCTTGTTTATTGTAAAGTATAAATATTTACTTGTAAATTACCTATACAAAAAGTAATGGTAGTATTAGTACGTACTACTATGTAGTGGGAAGGGCGGATTTAAGGGGGAGGCAAGGGGGGCACGTGCCCCCCAGACTTTTTTTTTTGTACTGAGGAGAATCCATTACAGTACATACTTATAGGCAAATCACAAGATCATAGTTGTTAGAATACATGAATAAAATAACAGAAAGAACATGAGTGAAACTATTGTTTTGATATTTTAATAAACCTTTGAAACCTCTCTATAAATACTACAAGTTTATTTCTAAGTTATTGTTGATTTTTTTTCCCATCTGCCCGAAAGAAATCCTGGATCCGCCCCTGGGGGAGGGGGATCCACCCAGTCTCCCTGAGGTTTTCCGGCCACCAAAAGTTTTCCTATCCGTTTTTTCGGTTGCAATCTAAGATTTACCCTAATCAGACATGTCCTTACAACATATCAAAAATGCAGCTCTCTTCAATTTAAATAATTCTATCTGTTTTTATATTGACAGGATTATAGTGAATTATACAAGTAATTATAATAACAAGTAATTATTATCCTTATAATGCATATTCCGTGATCGTTATATTCAAGATGTGGAATTGTTGGTAGCATTTCACGAACAGAATCACGAATCACAGTTAGTAGCAGTTAAGAATTCACAGGTAAGAAAAATCACAGTAACGGTTAGAACTGTTACTGAAAAGTAGCAGTTAAGCCCATCACTAGTTTACACCTCCTACTGTGACGAAGAGGGGGAACTCTCGGCAAGTTCCCCCTCTACTTTCGGCGAGAACTCTCAGGACCCTTTACACTTGCGAGTTTTACTCTGGAGAGTAAACCAGCTACTCTCGATAGTTAAAAACACGCACCTTTAAGGACGTTAAGGACCTTGTGGCTTTGGATTGGTTGAGCGTAGATGAAAGTTAGTTATATCCACATGGCGATTAGTACACATAGGCAATCGTAACAACATGGAACCTTTTACTAATATAATTGTTATTACTAAAGAGATGCTTAATAGAGACCAACCGAGTATCTGCCGAACTAAGTGTCTATCCAATTTAGTAGAACAAATTAGATACATTATTTGATATGTCGAACTAAAACCTTGGCCCAGTTATGATTATATATTAGGATTAATGTATCCTTATACATAATAATAATTGGGCCTAATTAAATTAGATTATAAATTTAATTTAATTTAGTAAGAAAAATGATCATTTTTAGGAACTGACCTTTTGGATCCGAATTGGTGTTACAAGATTAAAAACAAGCTGTCTTCTGCCTGTCCAAGTGACGAGAAGCATATCGTTTATCATGTGAGCCATACCACTGAATCGGTCCCCCAAGAAAAATATTTTGTTAGCTATTTTTACAGGAAGCGTGAAGATGTTCCATTCCAATGCATCAGAATTTGAAAAACTACAAGCATAATAGATTAAAATACAAACAGATCAATCATATAGTTTTTCTTTTCAAATATATCTTATACATTTGAAGAAAAAATTAAATCAGTCACAAAGAGGTTATCACGACAGAGCAGTTTAGGTTAGATACAATACTTTTATGTAAATATATATATTTCATTTTTTTCTACAATCTAAAAAGCATATAATATACGTAAGTCCTATTTGTTAATATAGCATACAAATAATTTACTCAATTTTATATAAATACTAGCTTTTGCCCAAGGCTTCGCTCGCGTGGAATTTGATCTGCCACATAAAGTTTCGAGACAGATCATTTTAAATAAATAATTTAATTTTTTTTAACTTTAAGTTACTCGTGCATCCGAAATTTCATATGTCTAACTTCAAAACTGACGGGTTCCATACAATCTTTGAACCCCTATTATATTAAGGGGGAAAGCCTTAGGGGTGGAATTGTCCAAATTCCTTTCTTAGTGCTCATTTAAGTTATACAAAGAACCGATCTGCGAATTTCAAGATGCTAGGTTCAGTGGTTTCGGCTGTGCGATAACCGCTGCGTGTGTTATTCAATCAGGTTACAGTTTTATATAAACTTAGCCTGTGTGGTGTGTTGATAAAAAGTAGCCTATATCCTTCACCAGGCTTGAGATTATCCATATCAAATTTCATCACAGACAAATCAGCGCACCCGTGAAACAAACATTGACATTGATTAACAAACGGGACGGACAGAAGTTTACTGTTGTTCTTGTTAGTAAAGGATTAGTATGTAATGTTGTTGAATTTATTGAATAGGATTACTTAGTATAACGGTTGTACGATTTATTTTTTCTCTTAGCTCATTTAGGTTTGAAGGTGGTTAAGTATGATTTTTATGTATGATGGAAAGGATCTCTTGTACTGTACGATATGCATTTTAAGAGGAGGGTGAGAAAAAGGAGAAGTTCTAATTTATTTATTTATATTCACTAACTATATATTTTTCCGGTGATGAGGCTCACCGTGTCATTTTATTTTTATTTGTCTATTTTCTCAGTTTAGGCTGAGATTACGTACATGATCTAGCCACGTTTGTGGCCGTCCTGCTGGAGGGAGAGTCGTGAAAAGTATATCAGGCTGTCGAAAAATTGAATATGCCTACGTTTAATGAAGTCTGTTACTGTCGGTATGTCAAGAGTAGTGTGTAGGAGGTCCGTTTTGGTTTTATGTAATGTCGTGTGTTTTACTATGCCTTGCAGTACACTATTCTGGAACTTTTTCACCGTTGCAGGCGTGATGCTGCCAAACAATGGTGCTCAGTAGAGGAGCGCCGGTCTTAGGATGCTCTTATAGATTGTCAGCTTGAGGCGGCGGGATAAGTTAGGAGATGTAAGCAGGTGGTTAAGTCTGAAAGACTGTGTCCTAACCGACCTGCTATCGTTCTCTGTTAAAGAAACGATCGTAGGACCAAGTAGAGCTGTTCCGGAAATTCGTTGTCCTGCAGCATCTTGCATAGTAGGCTATGGGACACTGAGTCAAACGCTTCCGTGCAGTCTATGGAGATCATAGCTGTCACTTCGTTCTTGGCGGTGCACTGGCTCACTTCCGCTTGTATCTTCGCCAGGTGATGATCCGGACAGAGGCCGGCCTGATAGGCGATTAGCTCCGGCGGGATGAGTGCTATCTCTGAGCAATATGTAGAATTTGCGAATACTGAGATAATTAAGTACAATTTTCTCAAAGACTTTGCCCAGATGCGGAAGCAAGCTGATGGGCCTGTAGTATGCTGGCTGCGATCCTGACTTCTTCGGTTTGAGTAGAGGACAAAGAGTAGCTCTCTTCCAACTCTCAGGAAAATATCTTACCGTGAGGCAAGTATTGTATAAATTGGTCATATGAGCTATTCCTCTTCTTGGGAGTTGCTTCAGCAATATGGTTAGTATCCCGTCCTGGCTTGGTGCTTTATTCCCCTTCGTACGACGGAGAATCGTCTTCAACTGCTTCGGAGATACAAACGTATAATTGGTCCTGTTTCTTCGGCGGGTAAGTCAGTTTGTGTAGGGTCTGTTCTTCTAGTGATGATTCCACCATAGTGATCCGAGAACTTGGTGACTTGTTCTTTTACTGTCAACAGTTTATCCCCGTCGTGGAGTTGTGTAGAACTTCTCTTCTTCGTGCTGGTTTTCAAGAGCTTCCAGAATTTCCTGTAGTCGCCATGCGTAGACATCAGTATTTCGTGCCACTGTGCAGTCCTCCATTGTTTAATGAGATTGCGAATTTGCGTGTTAAGGGAATTTACCACCGATTTCGTCTCATAATCCCTAGTTCTATAACATTTATTCTTCCACTTATTGCGGGTGGCGATAAGGTTCAGAATGTGATCTATCATAGGAGGTAGAGCTGGTGGAAGTGGCCTCAATTTCGGAATGGCTTCGTCAGCGGCTCTTCTGATTGTTTCTGTGAAGAAGTCCAAGTATGCGTCTACATCACTTCTCGTGCGGAGTGTGGGAACTGTTGACAGTTTCTGATGTACCTGTGCCCTGTATGTATCCCCTAATATCATGTGTAATCCCCCACTCGGCTAATATCATCCAGAATGACCTGGGTCTTCTATATAAACCTGTGATGATAGTAGGTTTATCGAGTAGCACCTGTACAGTTTTGTGGTGAATTCTCGGGTCACTAGTTGCCACAGGTGAGGGGAGTGCTCTCCACCGAAATCGTATGGCTATGGTATCGTGGCGTGGCTATGATGACCCCTTCTTCGTCGTCTCCTGTGAGGTCGTATCCTGGGATGCGAATGTGCCGGAAGATAACTCTTGTATCTGTGAGGATCACTATGGTGGGTTGGGTCTGTGCTATCAACGCATAGAGTTCGGTTCATTTTGTCATATAGTCAGTAGTGAGTGTGTTAAAGTTACGACACTCTGCATAATGAGTTCCACTCATGGTGGTGGTTCATTATGCTGAGCCACAGTGGCGTAAGTCTTTTGAGGTTAAGGTTCAGCTTTGTGAACTTTTTTTTTTTTTGTTCTTAGCCCCTATAAGTTTGAATATTTCTTTCTATCTTCATTATATCTGGATTAGGATTAGATTGGAGAGGAATCTCTTTTACTGTACTGCGCACATTTTAAGAGGAGGATGAGAAAACGGAAGGCTCTAATTACTTTCTTTATTTATTAGCTTTGTGAACTTTGTTACTTGATTTGTTTTGTTCAGCGAAATTATTTAGATTTTTCGAGTAAGAAACCCGTGAGCAAACATACAAACTTTTCCCCCCTTTTTACCTCAGGGGTAGAATTTCGGAAAATCCTTTCTTATAGGATGCCTAAGTCATACAAAGAACATCCCCTCCAAGTTTCAGGTTTCTACGATCAGTGGTTTAGGTTGTGCGTTTTTCCGTCAGTCAGTCAGTCATTCAGGACATAGCATTTTATGTGTGTAACTTGAAATATGTTTTTCTATTGTTCATTCGCGAGTTGTATACCCAGGTCATTATTTAATGACTTATTTATTAGTTATAAAAAAAATTGTTATGCATAATTCCGTATCGATTTAAATAACATGTTGTATAAAATAATTGTATTAGTAAATATGGGTTTATTTTTGTAGTAAAGTAGCCGTCCTACGGGTGAGAATCGGTGATTCAACCTTTTCTTCAAGTTAGCCACAAGTGATTTCCATGTCACTCATTCTATGCCATTCCATGAAAGTGTTAGCGAAATGAATTAGTGTATGAATAAAACCTATCTTAAGTTCAATCTCATCTAATTATTAGAATGATAGACTTAGATATCTGGAATGAGATAAGGAAAGAAAAATAAAGTAAAGGCTAGATAAAGAGTTAGTTGTTATCAAAGATCGATATCTTGGCAGCACCTGCTTGCAGATCATAACAACTGACGTCAATAGAGCTATTTTTATGGAAAATCTTCTCTTCACTCTTATCTCTGAGGGAAGAATGCAGTCAGCCTCCTTCGTGCTATCAAGTTATTTCGCTCTGTAAACAATCTACCATCTAGTGAATCATATTGAAACCATGTTCTATATGTGACGTGAACCAGAGAAAGTGAGATATTTTTTTTAAAAATAAATACTATAATATTTTAAAATAATATAGATAAATAATATAAATTAAGTACTTTCGATTAAGGATATATATTGTCGATACAAATGCAAAGTATGGTATGTGAAAAAAAATTATTATTTCATCAAGAGTGAGTGCTTTAGGATTGATAACTGATATAAAGTCCATCTAGATAAGACACAAAACCAAGAATAATGACATCAATAAAACACGCTTGACAAAAAGCACTGCTTTTGAGTGAACCTTAATTTTTTCTCTTCCGAAAAGTGGTGTTTTTTTCGTGTATTTGTATCGAAGATATTATGATATATTGTATATATTAATAAATTTCGACATTTCGCCAATAAAAGCAGCATCAGAAATTAGGCTGTTAAAATAAATGGTATATAAAATAAAATTATGCAACTTTTGTAATTTTTACAGGCTTCATTAACCGAAGGTTAAAACAAAAAATAATTTGCTTTTGATAAAAAAAAATAATCAATTATCATCTTAATCAGATATTTTAATATTATTGAAATATAATGTATTAATCAATATATCGCTCCTTTAAAAGATCAATGTCAGAACTCAAAAAATCTTATTTTTCAATTGAGATATTTGAAAGTTCTAAGTGAGTTAAAATAATAAAAGCATAGCCTCCCTATTGGAATGGTGGTATTGAATTTATTTATTAACCATTAGGAAACTTTGAAAACATTGAAACTTTTTTTACTTTAACTTGTGTCACCCGATCTTAGCCGGTGTGCCTCAGTGATCAATACTTGTACCGCTATTTTACATAACATATACATACTACATTCCACAAAGTCCTAACACAGTGAACAACCTACGCTGAAGACACCGCCATGATCACCAAACATCAAGACGCGACACAGGCCTCACAAAACTTACAGCAAAACTTACAAAAGGTGAATGAATGGTGCCAACTGTGGAAAATCAAACTGAAAAACGAAAAGTCACGACACATCACTTTTACTCTTAGACGCGAAACATTCCCTCCCATTGTCCTTAATAACGCACCCATCCCAAAGAGAGACAAAGTACAATACCTTGGGACTATCATTTGATAGGAGAATGACATGGGGTCCTCACGTTAAGATGAAACGCCTATCCCTAAATCACAAACTCAAATTACTGTACACACTATTCAGGAAAAACTCCAAATTAGATTTAAGACAGAAATTAAATACGTACACTTACTTACTAAAACCAGTTTGGACATATGCTTTACAAATTTACAGCATTACTAAACAGATTTACAGAAAACGACTGCAAACTTTTCAAACAGAAGTACTTAGGCTTATCACTAATGCACCATGGTACGTCAATAACAAAACTCTGCATACTGACAAATACAAACGGTTGACGAACACATACGAACGTACTACAAGCGCTTTCAAGAAAAACTATACGGTCATCCAAACCCATTGATAAAACAAATAGCCACGACTCTCATGCCTGAGAACACTAGGAGGAGACGAAAAAGGACGTGGATGAGGGTTCTATTACAGTAAGAAATTAAAGCAAGCCAATGGAGAGGTACCGCTGGGTACTGTTCTTCGTCATGCCTTCCACGTCATTCTGTATTTTATTTCTTCAGTCAGCCAATCTGCTGATTGTCAAATACTTGTATTTGACAGGTGCGGATGAAAATATAAAAAGAAAAAAAAACTTGTGTCATCATTCTCATAAAACTACGAGTTCAAACGTGATATAGCTAAAAATATAATTATATTCTTTAAAAAATGTTTGAAATGGAATATCAGGTATGTCGTTCCTAAACTAAAAAATTCGACCAATAAATTGTTACGAGTACTAGAGGTTTAACTGAAAAATTGTAAATAAAATTATAGATGATATATAAATTTTATCTGTGTAATGTCGTTCCTTTGAAGGAAATATACGTTATCAATATCTATATGCATATTATTTTTTAATACTCTAACAAAATTTTTATATTTTAAATATAATTTGAAATCGAATTTAAAATTTTGAAGCTTCATAATTAATTTTTATTTTCAAACCGAAAATCCTTTTCATATTTGTAATAATATTATATTCATAAAAATAATCCGTGATTATTATAAATAAACTTGAACTAAGTGAAGGAAAGTGTTATACCTTAGCCAGGAATTAAAGTATCAATTTGTTAGACTATTAGTTGAGCATGGGAGTTTCACTTAACTTAATGAGCAATTTACATCGAATTAGGATAACGCCTTGACGAATATAAAGGTTTGAATTCGAAGCAGGGACGCCAATCAATACTGAAATTGAACCCGGTGAATAAATGTTTACAAATAGATACCTACAGCTCTTTTAAGTGCAAATTTGTCGAACATGTAAACTTCTTCTTGGTTTCGCCATCATTTCACCATCATCATTATTCAGCAATGATAGTGATGAGAAAGAGTGTATGTGTGTGTGTGTAGTGATTTTCCTCAATTAAATTTATTTTCTACTTCCATCTATTTCACCTTTTCATGTCGAATCTGTAACATACATAAATATATAAACCTTATTAAAAATATATATATTGATGACTAATGATATTAACAATTAATGATATTATAGATAGATGAAATAGATGAAATTTTATATAAGGTTATTTTATATTCACTTCAAAACTCTTAGGTACGCATTATTAACCCTATAAACAGCAACTTTTTTTTTTGTTCTGGAAAACGTGGAAATGAAAAAAATTCAGTCCACCATTCAAATGGCCGATCAGCTGATCTTAGTTTGTATGGAAAAAATGATTTTTTTTTTTCGTTTTTGGTGTCGGCCAGAACCAAAGTTGCTATTTGTATTGTTTATACACGTACCTAAGTGGTTTTCAGTAAATTTAAAATGACCCTGAACAAAGGTTATCAGGTAGTATTGAAAAACTATTCACATTTAACATTAAAGACTCAGGCAATCCTTTTCAAGGTTTAACAAAAAACTGCTTTGTTGACAATTTTGTAACTCAATTCCAAACACAAACGTTATCTATGCCCAGTACAAGTCGAAAACTCGAAACATGGACCTTCCTGTCTGTTAGGCAAAGCGTCAAGTGGCGTAAACTATCAAGGTCACGCGCACGGACATCGATTGAGGAAAAAATTTAAGATCCGTATCCGTATCTGTATCCGCAGATATACTTTATTAAAGATCCGGCACATCACTGATCACAACCTTTGCCTGAGGAGCGGTTCAGTCTCTACCATGTACTGAACCCTAGACCTTTAAAGGGTTGCACTAGTACAGGGTTTTCCCCTAGATTAGTTTTACTATTTTATTAGTTTTGAATCCAGAAAGGTAATTTCTCCAGGATCACGCTCAACCACCAGGTTTTCTCCCAAAAAGGATATCCACTTTACAGTGACTAGGTAAGCCCCAGTAAGGTCTTCACATCCCACAAGGTCTATCTGTTGCTGTTAACAGATTAAACAATTTATCAGCCACAGATTTGAACTCGCCTTGGATTTGAGCACCTTCACCACAGTAACTCTGTCCTCTACACACTGAGCTATCCGGCTCCCATTCAAAGTTCATATATCCATACATCATTATTATGAATGCATATGCATATCATTTTACGCCGTTCCTAGTGAACGCGCTTCAATGACTACTTTTACAGATAACATAACCAAGTTTATATGCCTTTAAGAAAGTTATATTATTCACAATTTTACGTCTGAAATCATAAAATTATTTCGTATAATTGTCTGTTAAATTTAAGTAACCGTGATTAATAGTAATACCTATAAGTTAGGATGAAATCTATAGCCTTGGTGAATAAGTGGATCAGTTAGATTTTCTCTAAAATAATTTTCTTTTACTTAAGGAAAGCGGAATTGTGTATTTTCGTTATGAATTGCATTGGCTTGAAAAAGAATCATTTCTTATATTCCAACTCCATTTCAAGACAAAAACTACGAAATGATACGATTCTACACCCTATGGGAAAAAAATCGATTTAACCACTTTTTCACCTGGACTGAGATACAGGTAAACTATTATTACAATGTATGTAATTTTAAATGAAGCCTGTAAATTTCCCAACTCCTTCGGCTGGTACGTGTTTAAATGACCAAAATGGAATTTACTGTGTAGCTGAATCGATATGTTGAAATCGAAAAGGCTTACACGCTGGAGGCATGGGGATCGCGAGCCTATATCTGATAGTTCTCGAATGGGAACAGACATCCTGTGTGTAATTGTAGCCGCTATAAAAACAGGACAGGTTGAACACCGAGGTTGTCCCTTTCACCGAGGATCGCAGGAAACCATTCGTCCAATACGAATATCCTACGAATAAATTCGATATCACCTCATTAAATCAAATATACTAGGGGAAAATATATCTAAATTAATGCAGAGGGACGATATGCATACCGTCGATGGAAAAGCATGATAGCGATTGTGAAAAAATCGTTTTCGATGATTGATAGTTGCTAAAAAAACATTTATTATTGGCATGCCTCAAGGTAGTATCCTTGGCCCAATCCTTTATACAGTTCATACAGCTAACATCCCAACTCATCCTAATACTATCCTTAACAGTATGCTGATAATACATGTGTATTATCAGTCAACACCAATCCAGTTATTGCATCCCAAAGCCTCCAATCCCATATCACTGATCTTGAAGAATCACCATTCAAAACTAGAGAATTAAAATAAATTCTCAAAAATCGCATCAAATCACTTTTACCTTACGTCGTAAGCCAATGACTTCCTGCCTTTCAGGATAAATAATATCCCACTGGTGCCTGTAGAACAGATCCTATGCTTAGGGTTGCACCTCGACAAACGATTGACCTGGAATCCTCATATAAGACTGAAAAGACAAGAAACCGCTCGACGTTTCAAGCCACTTACTAGACAAACGCTCTAAGCTCCCAATCAACTACAAAAGACTCATCTACATGACCATCATACGGCCTATTTGGATTTACGGAGTAGAGCTTTGGGGCTCCACTAAGCCGTCGAATTCCTCTCGTATCCTATCCTTACAATCCAAAGTCCTTCGTATAATCCCCAATGCTCCTTATTTTGTTAAGAATAAAATCATCGATAACTACCTTAATGTCCCTTTTGTTGCTGATTTGGCCCGAACCCGGTATCTATCCTTTCATAATAAACTTCATTCTCACACAAAACCCTCTAGTTTCAAACCTAGCTTCCTCTTCAATTCCCGATAATCCTCCGAGGCGTCTGAAAAGAAGATGGCCACGTGACCTTCTTAAAGTTGAACTTTGATTTGAGCACTACCAGTGGGTAGTTTCTCTACTTGCCATTCTCATGTCATTATGTATCACGAATCCTATTTACTTGTTTTATTGTTTTAGAGTTGTAAATATCAATAAATAATTTTTTTTTAAATAAAAATTATTGACATGGGTAAGGGGCGACCTGTGGTCTAGTGGTCTGCCAACAACCTACTAAGCCTATAATCGCGGGTTCCTAGCCCGGCAAGTTGCCCTAGGATTATTTAAAGGGAGTAAGAAATCTTTGATAATGCCGTCCTTCGGAAGGGATGTTGAACGGGGGTGGTCTCCACCCACTCCAACCACATACCATGTCAGGAACTCGTCAAAGATCCCTATCCTAATCAAACCTGGTTAAGCAAAATTTAGGACTGCCACGGTAGCATCGTTCGATTTGCGAAAGGAGCATAATGTGACGTTAACTGAACAAGCATTGACATGTCAAATATGTTTGACTTCACGCATTGATTTTTAACGAACCTTCAAACAGTTTTTTCACTCTCCTTAAAAGTAGAGTTTTAAAATTTGTAAATTTCCATTTGTATCGACGATATGATCTTGGATTATTAATGTTTACTTCCATATGATTACTTACATTTGTACCGAAAATTAAGGATTATTAATATTTTTAATGGACAATTTATAATTTATTCATTTCATTACTAGTTATTAAAGGTTTCGCAAAAAAAAAGAAAGATATTTCGATAATTACAAGCTAATTAACTATCATACTTGATCTATATTAAGAGATTGTTGGAATAAACAAATAAACTATGTATTTATTTTTTATGAAAAAACGAATAATTATTGACGCAAAAGATCATTTCTCTCTACCGTAACACAGCTTATGAAACTTACATAGCTTGTGGAAAAAAAAAATGTATACCGCAAAAACTCATAAAGGGTCTTGGGTTCACTATATGGTAGAGGCTGTACTGTTTCTAAGACCTCGGTTGTGCAGGGAGGTGATTCATCCGAGATCACGCTGGACCGCCAGGCTTTCCCATTTTTAGAGGCAGGGTGAGCCTCTGGAGGATCGTCAGATCATACAGGATGTAAACACGGTTGTTAACTGATTAAATAATTTACAGTCGCTGAATTAATAGCCGGCTTTGAACCCAGGACCTTCTGGATGACAACCTATATTTCTTAAGACACCATTCACATGTGGCTTATGATTGATTGTAAACATTTTTAAAAATAAAGACATAGAAAAAACATTGTAATCACTCGAAACTAAAATATAAATTTGAGAATACCTTTTACCTCAAATCCTAGGGTGTATAAAGCGAGCCCTCCTTATGTATTTTATAATAATGATGTCAATTTTCGATACCTAGTCTACTCAATAAACTTCATTACGAATCATATTACTTCTAAAAATTTTCAGACGTTTAGAATGTTTGATTCAAATGATATTCAACGGATTTCAGAAGCCAATTTTAGGACTCAAATTGAGGGGTACGCCTCCTTTTAGAAAAGCAAAGAAATCCACCCCGATTAAATTAAAATCCCGTTCGTTGAACACCAACAATTATTATCTATAAGTTGGCCAAAGTTAATATCAGATGATAAGTTTAATTATACCCGGGCATCTATAATGAAGATGGGCTATGATAAGGCCGACTATTATTTACTAATAGCTGAAGATGGGCAGGTCTTATGACAAGTTTATAACAGAAGATTGCTAGCCTAGGATGGGCCGGCGAATCTGAGCGGCATTCCTCTATCCTAGCACGTCAGGTTTCAAGGCATCGTAGTCATTCCTATCCCATCTCTTCTCCAGCATAATTACCTATATGGTTGTTGTTTTTATGATTATATAATAACACTATAAAAACAATAACCATATAAGATCAATATGATAATATAAACCGATCTTACAGTTCTAGAGTAGTTGGAAGCATCTTTCTTTACTTTATCTGAAATGAACCTTTATTTGTGTCTCATAATTAATTTACAAATATTATTTTAAGCACCCCATAATTTAAGACTAGTCATGTATGAAGCTTTTCTGTAAAATCTCTTACTACAATCTATGGAGGGATTAAGTACGTGGTAGAGAGTACTGTCTCTTGGACAACGGTTGAGCAGGGAGGTGATTTGTTCAAGATCATGCTCTGCCACCTGGTCCCCCCCTCTTATTTTGGGGTACCCACTACATTGATGGGGTGAGCAATGCAGCACTCCGCTGCTTTGAAGGTTTCCACGATATTATAATCCTTCTCAGTATAAACTTAAGTTTACTTTTAAAAAAACGATAGTGAAAATCCATTAATACAAACACTTTTTAAGAAAAAAGAGAAAGGCTTCTTTTAAAAATTATTAACACATCATCGATCTATTTTTAGTCTAAAACAATATCTCCTACAAGGGGTGAAATATTCGCCGCACTTATTAAATTACTGTTTTATCTCATTAATTTTTCGGTGCTTGTTTATTGGGTGGTCTCCATATAACCTACCTCCTTATCTCGTATATTCTCTTTTTATCATTCGTCTCGTTTCAGTTATTTTTGTGTGCGTTGTCAATTTGTTTTCTATATTGTTAATTGAATTAAATTTTCTGTTTTTGTCTAATTCCATTTCTTATGCCTTATTCGTTTTGTAATTGCCAATTTTAAATTAACAGAACTTTAGGGATAGGCATCTTTAAAGTCTTCAAGAAGTTCGGAATAATTTCAAAGATGTAATTACGTGAAAAAGGTCCTGCCTGAAACGGATTTTGAAAAGGACAGAAAGGACGATGTTTTCGTCGAAAGTGAAGGAAAAACATTTATACAAGAAGAGGGGCGTGGTTAGAGGAGTCTAGAATTAGAATTTTATTATTACATTTTGTATATTTCAATTTTTATTAAAATGGATAAGAAGCTAGATGTTATCAGTATCTGAATTATCAATGCTCAGGTTATAAACAATAATGGATAACAGCCCTTGAAGACCGGCAAATACTCAATTACCAATTTGTCTAAGTAATAATTTATAGACAATATAACAATACAATAATAATAATTCTTTATGTGGTTTACAGATGATTTATATTTCTTATTTTATATATTGTAGTTAATATTGAACGTGGCCTTTGTTATTTTATGATTTTTTTATTTAATAAGATTAGCTCCTAGCATTGGAAGCAGAATAATCAACTGAATATCTGTTTCGAAAACAAAAGCATTACGAAATCGACTATAACTTTTTCCAATTATAGAGTTTGATAGCCATTTCGATACTTGACAGCCTTATTTAGTGAAAACAGATTTATATAGAAATAATTTCATTTAATCTTATTGTGAAATGAGAGGTTTGTAAACAACTTGTTGAGGGATGGTAATAACAGTAAAATTCTCGTAAAGAAACTAAAAGGAAATATCGATTTACTGAAACTGTATAAGCAAACCCCTTAGAAGAGAATCCTTGACATATGTTTAGGTCCATAAAGAGATCTTATCATAAATTTCTTATTTCAAAAGTTATTTCTCCATCTTAATCAACTTTTTATTTTTTTTAAAATACTTAAACCCTTGCTGAGGTAAGTTCCCTTCATTTTTAATTTTATAATTTTATAAAGATCAGGAATTCTAAATGGTTTCGCCTTAACCAAACGATTAAAGGTTTTGTGGCAATCGGCAATTTCTGGTAGATGTACTCGTAATGTGTTTTTATGGATATTTTTGAGCAATCAATGTTTTTTAATTCTGAAGAGCTTAGCAATTTTTGATTTGGAGATATCTTAGTTTTAATTTTTACTTTGATATGGACATTTAGCTTCATTGTTTCATTTACATTTATTATTCATTAATTGTTTGAGTAAATCAATGTAAAACCAAATAATAATACTAAGGTATGTTGCATAGCATTTTAACTTAATAGAAATATTTAAATTATTATTTTTTGGCCATAGAGGACTTCTTATATGACACTACAACAGTTAAAAACCAGGATGCAGGTTAATAAATATTTAAACGGCCACTCGAATCTACTTCTCGTCCGTTGGATGGCAATGTTCCAACATGAAATCCTCAGAAAACATACATATTTGAGATTTTGCGAGCAGGTGTTGAAGATGGTAACCATCGAAGCCAAATCCTGAATCATAACCGCCTTATAATACCGGCACCACATGGCAGCTATAAAATATACGGTGACACATCCCTGCTACTGGCATTATCTAAATCTTGCTCACATATAAAGAACGCAGAAAAATTTACTTTTTTATACCTTTTATTTATATTACTAAAAACATATTTATACATGATATAGGCAAGTTTTATTAATAAAATGATTCACAATCTGACTCCATTAAATACAACTACTCTAACTGAAACTGATGAAATGCTGTTTCCTTCCTTATGTTAAATCCATCAGCTGTAATCGATATATCGAATTGATTATAACATTGATTTTATTTTTATTTAAAATAAATATTTAGATTCTCCTATATCAACAACCTACAAAAAATAATACAGCACCTGCTAACCTAAAAACCGATGTAGGTACCAGCAGGATATTACTTCTATTGAGAGATACGCGTAGTAATATACATTTTAGAAATTCAATATATGTTAAATGCATTTATTGTAACTTTTCAATTTATATAAAACATATACTTTTACGATACTCTAAATGAAAACGGACTCTCGTTAAAGATCTCTATCATAATTACACCTGGGTAGGCAAAATATAGGACTCCCACATTAGCCATAATAGCATTAAGTAAATTAAATGAATAAACCATTTTCATGAGTATTATTACGATTTTATAGCAACAGTTAATGAGCAGATGAAAGTTTGCTCTTCAGAATCTTGAAAAGTTCTATATTCGGATACTTTAATAATGGATTTTGGCCAGTGCTACCTATTAAATATCTTGTCTGAAGAATTGTTAAATTAATAGTTATTTTTTTTATTCAGAAAGCTGTATAGCTAAGCCTGAAGAGAGTTGTTGTCTCAATGGTACCAGGTTCATATTCAATTGTCGGATATAAATTATTTAATCTGTTAACGATCCTGGATGGAGCATGCGAGATACCCTCGTAGGGGTTCAAACACTATAAATTGGGTATCTTAAAATGATGTAAAGTTGAGTGTGATCTCAGTAAATTTCTCTTCCTGTACAAATGTCACAGAAACAGTACAGACCTTTACCGTGCACTGGTCCCAAGACCTGCCAAGAGTTGCAGTAGAACAGGTATTTTTTCAAATTTATTTATTGTGCAACAAAGAGATTAAAGATACTTAAATGTTGTCCGGCCTTCTATAAACTTTTAGAGGCTTAAGAGTGTAGTTTTGAATATTCCGAAAATAAACCAAAATGATTTATCTATTTAACAATTTAATCGACCCTTATTTTTTGTAAAAGCGAGATAGGCTTCTTCCCCAAACACTTTCATCAAATAGATAACCCTTATCCAGAAGTATACTCAGTTCAGCAACTAGGCGCCCTATCTTCTGCTAACTAAGACTCCTTATCAACGTAGATACCGCCACTAAAACAGTTTTCTTATCTCCCTGGCGCTAATGAAGATAAGGTTCTTCCCAAGATAACCGGAGAGGAATCGTCTCAAATACAAGGAACTCGGTAATAAATAATATATGGTTGATGGGAGGCCTTACCGAGAACTTGCCTGGAACATTAGATTCCGTGGTGGCAGGCCATTGATCAACCTTAGTTATAGATAGATGTAGAAGGTGCTTCTTGAAGAAGAAAGAAGAATAATATAAAAAATTGTTTATTATCCTAGTATTGGTGTTTTGATTAGTCTCCAAAATGAAAAGTACGAAAATAAAATTGTGATTTAAAGGGGGTATACGCTACTGATTGGAGCAAGATAATTCAGTGGGTAGTGTGCAGAGTTGCATTGATGAAGGTTTTGGGTTCAAAACCTTAGCAGATTAATTATTTAATATTTTCATAGTTACGGTTAGACCCTGCAGAAACCGCAGACACTCCTGGGGCTCAGCTGGCCTCCATAGAATGAGTACCCTTAATTGGGTGCGATAAACCGGGCTGTTCAGCGTTATCTCGGACAAATCGCCTCCCTACGCTTTTTCGTACTTTTTTAAAACCTGTAAGGTCTCTACCATGTACTGGCCCCAAAATCATTCTTGGTATTGTAATGATACATGCTGTGTTTTTCATCTTCCTATGATATTATGACTTTTTCACCAAAATCTGCTTATCACAAATCATTTTCTTATTACCGATTAAGCAACTTTCTGATAAAGGGCAATCATTTTGATAAAACTGGTAATTGCTGTTTGATACTAATGCTATTTATTATAAAATACTAGTTCTTATTCATATTTAAATTAACAATTTCACATTGTTACCAGTAATAAAAGATATGATTACTATAATCTATGAAGGTATTTAATAATCAGCTGAACGAGAAAATTTTTTCTGAGTGGAAGAAAAAATTTAGGAGATACAAGTAGTAATGTTTATATTTGAGGCATTCAGGAAAAGCGAATTATTATTATTTTGGCTCTACGGTCCTGCAAGTACTCGGGCCTTCAACAACACAGCCGACCAATCTCCGCGAACCTTAGATATCCTCCTCCAGTTTTGTACATCCAGCAGTTTCAGGTCCATACACCATTTTCGGACACTCCGCCCCAGATTCTTCTTAATATTGTTACGGGCTACTGGGTATTAAAATGAATTAAACAATACCTTAATTAAAGATACTAATATTTATTAACAAAATGATAAAAAGGATACAATTAAACTATTAACAATTAAATTATTGAACTAATATAAATTTATAGTGACAATATTCTAAATATTTATTATCTAGGCCTAACTCCTATTTAATTATTACAATAATATTGGGTATTACTAATTCTAGATAGCTTAACTAGTTACAATAGTTTCTATGAATATATTACACTACAATTTATAACTAATAATTAACACTTACAGTTCACTAGTCCACCGACCGTAAGATTCTCCAAGTATCACAAACTGACGCACAGTAACAAACAGAACCAGTTTATTACACTCACGAGACTGTTACAGTTCACTGATACACTTATTACACTGGCCGGTTCAACACTGACTAGTTTATCACACTGACACTCACTTATTACACTTATCACAGATCTTCACTGGTCTACTCTCAGGCTAAGACTGGCTGCCTCGAGTTGTGGGAAGTATTTAAAGAGGCAAGGCCGAACATTCCAGAACACGAAAGGGCCAGGCAATTCCGGAATCTTCTTAATCCTTTTCCGACAAAAGAAGACGATCTAGAACAGTCCTAATCCTATTTAAACGTCTCCCGCTGACGGAGTTAAGCCGCTAATCCCCCGCTTCCGCCTTCCTTTGTACGCCCGTAACAATATTTTCCTTTTCCCATGTGTTGACCATAAGTTCTGATTTTTTGGTCAGGGCTAGGATTAGGCGATAGACGATAGTTAACACTATCGATAAGCCGATACTATCGGCTACAAACTATCGAATGCTATCGATAGTTTTTCGATAGCTGCTTCCTTTTTTCCAAACCTATTCAATAAAGAATTTAAACTAATTTAATTCAATTCAATTACCTACCTACTATTTGAAATTTGCAGGATTATAAATTATAAGATTATATCATAAAGATGAGAAAAAAAAGTAATTTATTTCAATTTTAAAAAAGTATTTACAATTTATATGTTTACAATAACAATGAACAAATCAACTCTTCAGAAAAGAAAAATAACGAAATAGTTTCATTTCAAGAGTCCTTGAAAGTCAGTACTCCTTGAGCCACACATTTCCCGAAAGAAAAACTATGCTTTCCTTTGGCTTAATCTTGTTCGTTGTTCAGAAATAACTTTCCCGGCCGAAGAAAACACACGTTCAGATGAGCCTGGGACGCAAAGGTACTTCTTGGCTACATTATATAATCGGTTGTATTCACCTGGCAGTTCTTTTTCTCTCCAGAATTGTAATGGACGAGCTTCATTCGGCAATGGGTGATGTATGTAATGGTTAATTGTGATAGTGGAATCTGCTGTACATGTCCTCAATTGCATGTCTTCATATTTTTTGCCTTGAACGTGAATGAGAACGTTGCTACAGCTTTCCTTATATGAAGATGGGTTCCTGAATGTTCCATTCGGGTGTTGACGTCAATGTGGAATCGTCTGCACTTTCCAACTGCTCTTCCAAGCTACTAGTAGCGTTCTTGACTGAAGCTAACGCATTTTTGCGTTTTTAGCATTTGAATTACTTAAAAATACCTTCTTCTTCCAGCTTGGATTCAGTAAAATCGTCAAAGCAGGAATTTTTTTTTTTTCGTAGGGCAACAACCGGATAAATACACTGTCTGATAAGAAACAAGAAATTTCTTGCCTGTATCGGTTTGTAATTCATTTCTCATTAATTTTAATTCCTAGTTCAAGCCATAAATTAAAGGGATAATTAATTATACATTAACGTACTCTTTCCCCGAAATATCCTCAGTTATTTTTTGAAAGGTCTCCAAAATTGTTACCATGTCGTGAATGATTTTTATTTCCTCTGCAGTGAAATAACTTGCACGTGTAGAATCTAGCTTTGTAAGGACTAAAATCAATGGATCCCCGATATCCAGTATATGTATCAGCATAAAAAAGGTGCTGTTCCAACGAGTTGCCACCTCTTGGATCACCATTAAAATAGCTTTGTTCTGTTTTCTTGTTCAGTCCTCAAAATTTCTCGTGCGACATTGCTAGATTTAAAATCTGTCACGATTGCCTTATCTTATTCAACAATTATTACAATTAGCTCATATTTTAAAGTATCTTACAGTTATTTGCAATGTGTGCGCAAAACAGTTCAAATGTTTAATTTTGCTTGCGTGTACAGCACTTATCATGTTAGTTGAATTGTCTGAACTAATGCAAACTACTTTATCTTTGATTTCGTATTCAGCAAATTTATCATCGAGTACTTGAGAATTGTTTATTGCTGTGTGGCGTTCCGGCATGTATGCAGTTTTCAAAATCCTAGTTTTCAAGCCCCATTCTTTATTGAGATAATGAATGGTAATGGATATATAAGAGTCACCAATGATCTACGTCCATATATCTGTGGTAGCAATCAGTTATTCCGCATTTTTAAGTTCTTCCACAAGAAGACCTAAAAGACTTGGATTTTTCAGAACATCTTCCTAAAGCCTTTTCGGTCAGCTGTGTTGAAAGGTTGCATGTCGTCACAGAGCATTTCAACTACTCTGCTTAGTCCAGTTATTTTTTTCTTAAATTGGATTTAGATTACTTGATGGTGGAAGTGGTCTCATAATATGTCGTTATATCTCTAGTTCTAGATTGAACTGACTTACTTGAACCAGCATCTCCAAAAGAAAACGTCCCGGTAGATTTCGAGGTAGGTTTGTAGGCATCCCGATGCCGTCTAAAGAGATGGTATCTCAGATTGGACGTACTAGAACTTGTTTTAAAAGTTACTTTGCATAACAAACACTTCGCACTTTTTTCTTCACCTTTAATTAATAAGTTCCTAACATCTGATTTTGGTGGCATATTGGCTTCTCGACTACTGAACGATGAGATCTGAAGCGAAACTGAACTAACAATTAACAATTACAATACAGATCAGCATAATTCCGAGAGTTTCAAAACTTGAGGGTAAAAAAAGGTCCGTCGATAGTCGAAAATATCGATAGTGTCCATCGATAGGCATGACCTATCAATATATCGACTATCGCCCAACCCTAGTCAGGGCTCATGTCTCGCATCCGTATATGACTACTGGTGTTACTATGGTTTTGTATAGTTGGATTTGCATTCTCTTAGAGAGGAATATCACCTATTTCCTGCTGCTATTCTGGTTTGTATTTCACTCAACTGTGACCACACTTTCCAGATACTTGAATTGGAATACAGCTCTAAAACTGTGTTTCTTAAACTCACTTTTCTATTTGCCATCTTTCCCAATTTTGAGTGTTTCATACGTACAGTTTTATCTTCATTCGCATTAAGACCACGTTTAATGGCTGCCTCTTCAAAGTCTTGAAATGTTCCTGATAATGCTGCTGAATGAAAATCAGTCTCAGTGAAAACAAAATTGGAACGTTAAGAGTGGTCTCTACGAGGAAAATGACGCAGTGAATAAAAATGTCGGAAAGTAAAGAGTGTAGCCGTGAGGAAATCCCCGCGATCACATATTCCAGCTCAGATCTTGAAACAAACTTGAAACATTAAAGTCATATCTCAGCTTTGACAGTTTTAAGCATGTTTATTCACTGCATATCGATTCAGGTCCAACCAGACAAAATTTCCACTAAACTCAAGATATGTACAGAAATCTTCATGCCAAGATCGAAATGGAATAGAAAATGTTTAACTTTCATTGTCTTAAATAACCACTTGACTAAGCTAAGAAATGTAAAAGACTTTCAGAGTTCAAAATACCCATAAGTAATGCTATAAATTTTATGTAGCAACATTCAAAAATAATTAGTGAAACGATTTTTCAGGGGTTAGCCTTGTTCTTTTAGACAAGTATATAAATTAATAAATGAAGGGATGATGTTATATTTGGAATACTGTTCTGTTGAACACTCGAGATTTTTTTATAATAATACATTGGATTCAATTTATATTTTCCGCTCAAGTTAAAGTAGATTTGTGAGATAACCTTTCTAGCCTGTTAGCCTAGGCATTAAAAAATAGGTTAAGCCAAAAAAAATAAGACAAATGTGAAATCTGTGGAAAAGACCTAGTGAATATATAAACAATTTGGTACGATCACCGATAGGAAAAAGTTCAATTGTTTTTTTATTTGTACATACTTAAACTCCTTTCTCACTGAATTTGTTCAAAAACTTAACGTAAATTTTTCAATTTACGAAGTTTCCCCACCTGCTTGGGTTTCCATTGTAGTTAAATGTAATACGTCTAATTCATAAGTAGTTGGGGGACAGTTAATTATTAGGTATTCAGAGGGTTAATTAGTTATTCACTTTACTATTTTATCTTGGTCACATATGACTATCATGATCCATTCCGAAAATATCAGTTCCAAATAATATAAAACTTTCTCTACTCATGTGTGATTTTTATGTAAACCAAAGCTTTAGTTTGTTAGACAACATGTATACATGACATACTGTAATCCGCGTGGATCAATTGCTAAAACCCATTTCGTAGAAAGGGTACTTGGTGAGGCAGTGAGTGCTTCGGCAGATGGCGCTATTCTCCTGAGAACTGGACTTCGGTGACGGACTTCAAAAGGGTTGAGCCATCTGTTTGTCATATATGGTACAAGTTTGTGCTTAAAATTGCAGTACGGCGATCGATACGCATTATGTGTATGTGTTCTGTTTAATAACCAAAGAAGCCCATTCGAAGTAATAAGGCTTCGCTAAATATCATCATCATATGCCAATCACAATTTATATTAAAGAACTTATCTTTGGTTAAATAAAATAACAATAGAAATAATTCATTATAATAAGAATGAGTTTTTCTTTCCTTCTCATTACCTTGTTCTGCTTTACGTTTTTCTCTGAGATTATAAGTTTATTAAGCTCAGGATAAAAAGAGGATAACGCAAGAATTTGAAAGATTTATTGTTTCAAAATATTCGTTCATTTAGAAGTGAGCTAAAAGCGTAAGGACTAGGCTCAAACAATGTCGTAAAAAATCGTCGTGAAAGATTGCTTGACTAGACAAATGAAAAATGTATACATTTTTGAAATTTGGATTTATTCGCTTTTGTGGTAGACGTCATCACCGCTAGAACCAGTATATATATGTATATATATATATATATATATATATATATATATATA
Organism: Arma custos; assembly: GCA_037127475.1. NCBI lineage: Eukaryota > Metazoa > Arthropoda > Insecta > Hemiptera > Pentatomidae > Arma > Arma custos. The sequence goes on from CM073760.1 coordinate 73,566,813, forward strand.
TATATATATATATATATATTATTTTAACCATTTTATAGGGGCTAGGAGGGTCCAACATCCCATAGGATCCATTAAATACAAGTCTCCCAGCGAGCAGGGTTTGATCTACCACGATCCACTCCAAACCATTCTAAATACTTACTTTTCTCTTTTGATAATATGCTGCCTCATAGCAACCTTGTCTGTCCCACAGACAATTAAAAAAAAAAACAACCGCGGAGAGATATCCTGCTAACGATTGTTCTTGTTGATCCTTGATGCTGGGACATGAAGATAAGCGGCGACATTTCGCGACCGCATTGCCGACGAGTGAAAGTAGCGGATGAGACAATAGCGAGGCCCTAGCGGTACTCCTATTGTCGCCGGATCCAGGTCACAGCGCTGCAATGAACCATCCATACGGCTCATTATCCCCAGTGTATCATACATGAATCAACAACCTCAAACAGTTATTAGTTCAGAAGTAACCGTTATAAGTATCCTTATTGCGATATCAAGATATTGTATAATTCTACCTGTTAATAGTTGCACTACTACTTGCACTATTCTATATCTATACCCTTCATATTATCATTAACCCCTACTCTAAATGCATAGTGATTGATTTATATTTCAACCTTTGAGTTGTATGCCTGAGAAGTTAATACCTGTAATTTTATTAAGAACTAGGTAAAAATATAATGTAACTTATAAAAAATTAGAGAAATACAAGTGCTTGTGTTTATGAATTACTGCTATGGGGTCTAACAGCAAAGTGTGATTATCGGAGGGAATAAAGATGGATCAAGAGAAATAGAAATATTTTTATTTAATTTTAATAAACCGACACAGAAAGCAACACTGAGTTTCCATGCAGAAAATCTTGGTTAAAATCCCTTAGTCTCTTTGCAGCTGGAGATGGATCATATAGAATCTAGGACCCTCCTGGGGCTCACCCAGCCTCTATAAAGTTGGAGCCCTAAATAAGGGAGAAAAAACTGGTGGTTGAGCGTTACCAACGACAAATCACCTCCCTGCATAACCGTGTGCAATACAACAGACAACAATGCAACATATGGAACACACAACTGTGTGTGTGCTGTATGTTGTCCTTGAACCAGTACAATCTCAAGTACTGGTAAAGATCACTATCCTTATTATGCCTGGGTAGGTAAAATTTATTAATCTCATTGTAGAATCCTCTGATTAGCCATAACTGCATATAGTGACGTTAAATGAAGAAACAGCAAACAAAAATGGATAATTTTCTGAATACCGATCGTTTTTTGTCTCTTCACCATTTTTGTGAAGACAGAGTGAATTTAACACTTGATGCTCACCACCTTGACGTAATCTATCAGAGATCATAATTTTCAATGAGTGTTAATTGCGACCATTTAATGAATAAATATCCCTAACCCGAAACATCCTTCAAGTAGTAAACTAATTGAAATTTATTTTTACTGAGTACGTAATAATAAAATTTTAAATATATGAAAATGACATATTTAGGGCATGTCTGGGAATAAGAACCTTAACTATTGTCAGACAGTAAACCATAAGTCATCCACCAGTGAAACTTTTTTGTCAAAACTTTTTTGAGGGTTTGGGAGTAAATATCCTGAATATCCACTGCATCACAACCAATCGGATTAAGAAGTTACCCGTAGGGTCGATTAAGGGTTAGCTTTTACCTTAAGTGTCGATATTTGATGAGTAATAAAAAAGTTTTTTTTAATACTTTATTGAATTATTACAATTTGCCACTTGTGGGCAATAAGTAGTAGTGTTGCAGGTATATAATCATTCCATAAGAACAAAACAAAAATAACTTAAATAAAACGAAAATCAATAAATGTAATAAAAATATATATATGCGTCAGGGCGGATATATATATGCGGGGGGGCAGGAGCCTCCCCCTCCCCAGCCGCGTTACTGGCATTAAACGCCAATGGAAGGTGGTTAAGGGCGCATGACTTTACACACAAACACACAGAGGAGCTGCTAGTCTCCCATCGGGCGCCTCCCCAGGTGGCGGATAGGGGGATGCTCACTAGATATGGTGGGTACTGGGGACATAAAATACCCGGGGTGGACCAAAACTAGACAAATCCAGGCGCGACTGTTCCTTGAATAGGCGGCGTCCTGGTCAGCGTCTGTTCCTCATGTTAGAGGCGGCTATATTACACCTGACAGGAGGTATAGAATGCAAAAAAAACTAATGAGATGAAAGAGCAGGAGATTATTGTTACGGTGCAGAAGCTCGGAACTCCAGTACCGGCATCGGATGAGGTTGCCGGTACTGTCATCAAGCCACCGCAATGGCACAACGATAAATAAATGGCTGTAGCTGAGACAGCCTCAGGAACAACTTCAACCTTGGACTTCTGCCAGGAGGAGTGGACAAACCTTGTTAAAGAAGTCCAAGATCTGCAGGCATACATCCAGTCGAGGTATAATGTTCACGGAGAGATAAAGGAGTATTCTTGTAGAATCCAGAACCACCTCATGTCACTAGAGGGTAAATTGAGATCTGGAGAGAAGATCCAAAACATGGTGAATGAAGGTACTCAAACTGTATCTCCAGCATCAATAAAAGCACCAATAGCGAAGAATCAGCTGGATGACCAGACTTCAATGAACCACGTAGATTCAGGAACAAAAAAGCAATCAAAGGCGGTTGCGCCAAGAAAACTGAACAAGGCACCTAGTGGAAGAACAGCGGAGCAGCCTTGGCAGCGTCGGCAACCAGTAATAGCTTCTAGAGCATACAAAGGGGAAGGGTGGCAAACAGTCACAAATAAGAAGAAGGGCAGAGATAGGCGCCCACGTCCAAAACCACCGAGGCCTGACGCCCTCATAATCAAGATTACGGAGGGCACCACCTACGCAGATACCCTGCATAAGGTTCGAGCTGATCCAGCTTTGCGAGATATGAGCTCCAATATCACCAGGATCCGCAAAAATGAAGCAGGGAATCTCCTGATACAGCTGGACCGAGAATCAAGAGGGGCCACTCTGGAGAACATGAAGCAAACCCTGGTAGGAGCGTTGGGTACAGAGACCGAAATTAGGGCTTGGAGGTAGGAGGCACTGATTGAAATCAGGGACCTGGATGCCCTAACATCCAAAGAAGAAGTTGCTGAGGCTCTCACCACTTTACTCGACGGAGAGCAGATCCAGACAACAACAGTGAGATCGATTCGCTCAGCATACGCTGGAACAATTACGGCTGTTGTTGCTCTGCCGGTTTCGCTGGCTAGGAGAGCAATAGCCAAAGGGAGAATTAGGGTAGGATTGGTCATCAGTCGAATACGAGAGAAAATTCGACTACAGTGCTGTTTCCGATGTTGGGACTTTGGACATCTGGCCAGGCAATGCACAGGACCCGACCGAACGAAGTGTTGCCGTAAGTGCTGTGAAGAGGGTCATCTAGCCGTGGACTGTATGAAGAGTCCTACTTGCGCACTATGCGCTGGAGGTGGCAATAATGGACACCCCTGCGGTGGTAGCAAATGTCCAGTACTACAGCGGGCTCTAGAAGAACAAAGGAGGCTAAGAAATCGTCCCATATGAAAATCCTCCAACTAAACCTCAATCACTGCGAAGCCGCACAGGATCTCCTGTGGCAAACCGTGAAAGATCTTAAAGTGGACGCTGCGATCTTGAGTGAGCAATATAAAAACCAAGACAGTGACTCTTGGATATCTGACGCCACAGGAAGGGCGGCGATATGGGTAAGTGAACAAAGTTTCATGGAAGAAACACCGCGAGCCTTCACAAATGGTTTCGTCTGGGCTAACATACGGCATATGTACTTGTACACTTGCTATGCCCCACCGAACACTACAATCTTAGGAATTTGAAGGTCTCTTAGATCGCATAGTGCGAGACGCCATGGGACGCAGGCCAGTGGTAATTGCCGGAGACTTCAATGCCTGGGCAAGTATGCGACCTGTACACCCACAGCGACCACCAGGCTATACTGATCACTCTGGGAAACCGGAAACCAATGTCAAAGAGGCTGGAGAAGAGTACAATTCGATGGAAAGCCAAGACTTTTGATAAAGAAGCGTTTACAATTATGATGGAGGAACCTTGTGAGCTCTCAGGCACCACAGAGGATAAGGCCCATCAGGTAATGGGCCTGATCAACATAGCGTGTGATGCAGCTATAGAGCGCAGCAACAGCAAAGGCATAGGTCGACGGCCGGTCTATTGGTGGAACGACCATATCGCTGACTGTCGCACACGTTGCCACGCAATCAGAAGAAGATATCAGCGAGCAAGAGGCAGCCCCCAGTTCCAAACGCTACGGGAGGAATTCAAAGCTGCGAGGCGTGAGCTCCGGCGTGCAATTAAGAAGAGCAAGAGGCAGTCCTGGAAGGAACTATGCGAGGGAGTGGACGAGGATCCATGGGGTATGCCTTACAGATCCGTCCTGAAGAAGCTGAAGGGCAGCTCTACGAGGTATGTCAGCACTAGCCTTAAGACTAAAAAAGCTCCAGGTCTGGATGGCATTCCGTACGTGGCACTAAAGGCGGCAATGGAGACCAGACCAAACCTATTTCAGGAAGTCTTGAGCTCCTGCCTAAGAGAAGGATCATTCCCGCGATCATGGAAAAGGCAGTGCCTTGTGCTGATCCCAAAAAGCAAGGGAAACCCATCGGATCCTACCATTTATCGACCAATATGTTTGTTGGACACAGCTGGGAAGGCTTTGGAGAAAATAATAGCCAGTAGGAGAGAGTGGTATCCAAGAGACCACCGAAGGAGCAGGAGGGTTGTCAAGGACTCAATTCGGATTCCGGAAAGCGAGATCTACGCTGGACGCTATTACCATGGTAATAGAAGCTGCCCAGAAGGCTATTGCATGAAAGAGATGGAGGAGAGGTGCGAAATGTTATTGCGCCGTCATTACACTGGATGTAAGAAACGCCTTCAATTCGGCGAGATGGAGCTGCATTCTGAACGCTTTGCAGAAAATGGGTGTCCCCATGTACATCCGGAACATTATCACTGATTATTTTACGGACAGGACCCTAATATATTCAACGGAGGACGGTCCCAAAAGCTTCAAGGTGTCTGGCGGAGTACCCCAGGGTTCAGTGCTTGGGCCTGTGGAACATCATGTATGACAGGATCCTCAGGCTTGGCCTATCAGAGGGTGCCAAGACAGTGGGTTTTGCTGACGACGTTGCAGTGGTAATTGAGGCCAAATACAAAGATGAAGTGGCAACCAGAGTATCTCACTAATCCGTGATTGACTGGCTTCGGTGCGGCTCCAGCTTGCAGACAAGAAAACAGAGGCTCTTCTTATTAGTAGCCGCAAAATGAGGGAAGAAATAACCCTGAGAGTGGGCAGACAAGAGATCCAGTCCCAGCCCTCGCTGAGATATCTCGGAGTAATAATCGATGAAAGGCTGCGGTTCAAGGAGCATATCCAGCGAGTATGCGATAAAGCAGCAAGAGTGACCACAGCACTGGCTCGACTGATGTCCAACATAGGCACACCTATAGGCGGGCCTAGAAACAGTCGAAGACTATTATTATCGAGCGTCACCTCATCCATCCTTCTCTACGCAGCCCCGATATGGAATGGTGCCTTGGACACACTGGCTTACAGGAGACCAATGGTGTCCATTTATCGTCGAAGTGCCCTGAGGGTAATCAGCGCGTTTCGTACTGTCTCTTACGAAGCTGCATGTGTAGTGGCCAGGATGCCACCGATAGAACTGATCGCAGAAGAGAGACAGCGTTGGTATAAAAGAGTTGCTCGCATCCTCAGAACTGAGGAAAGGAAGATGACAATCGAGAAGTGGTAACAACGCTGGGATATGGCCACGAACGGGAGGTGGACCCATAGGCTGGTTCCCCGCATCGAACCCTGGATGGATATGAGCCACGGGGAAGTAGACTACTACCTAACCCAGATGCTTACAGGACATGGCTGCTACAGAGCATACCAATTGCGGTTTAAGCTGGACAATACAGCAGAATGTCCAAGCTGCCCAACAATAGAGGAGACGATGGAACATGTATTCTTCAGCTGTCCCCGTTTTCAAGAAGAACGGAATGATTTTAAAGGAGTCTGTGGCTCAGGAGCGACAGCCGATAATATCGTTAGCCTGATGCTGCTTTCACAGGAGTACTGGACAGCTGGCCAACGCCTGGCTGCAGAGGTCATCAAAAAGCTGAGGAAGGAAGGGAAGGAGAGGCGTGCCTAGAACAGAGGTAGCCTAGCACAATGAGGCGACACACAGCCGCTCCCCCTCCATGAAGTAATGCCTAACGGTGGTCCGATGGAGGGTGGGAAACAGGTGTAGGGAGGTGGTTTTAGTGGGTAAAAATCCCACACTACGGATAGGTACGGGCCTATCCGTGTCTTTTGAAGATTTCCACCTACCCCCGTAAAACAAAAAAAAAAACACACACAGGTTGTGGGTGGAGAATCTGGCCAGTACTCCAAATAACATTATTACAACAGGTCTGGGGGCGATTGACGGGTTAGACGGCGGGGTGGGTTATATGGATGTGTGGAATTGGATGACTGAGCCAGGGTGTTGGGATGACAGGCAAGGTTTTGGTGAAAGTTTGAAAATTTAGTAGGGATGAGGTCGAGGATGAAAGGAATGTTGAGATTATTATGGAGGGATTTGTTGGAGACATAGTAAGGAGAATTAACAATAGTTCTCAGGACTTTGGATTGGAAGGATTGAATACGTCTGATATTTAATTTGTTTGCGGTAACACCCACAGTTCCAGTCCATAGGTCCAAATAGGTTTGATGGTCTTGTATATTAGAAATTGCTTTTATATTGAAAGATGGGAAGTCCTACATAGTTATCTGTATAGTTGGCTGAATCGTCTGCTATGCCCTTGTCTATTGAGTCTGGTGTGAGGGTTCCATATAAGTCTTTTGTCTAGGAGGAAGCCAAGGTATCGTACTGTGTCGGAAATAGGTAGGACGGTATTTTTTCCTTTTGAATTGGACAAAAGGACATGTTATCCGGCAAAGAGCAAAAGTCGCTCATTTGCATTTAATCTCGTTGGCTTTGATCTGCGATTGGTTACACCAAGTTTCAATGTATAAACCAATAAAATTCTAAAATACAACCAACTTCCATTCCTTTAAACTTAATGAAGAAGTATAGTCTTTACATGAAGCGTTCTGGATCAAAAGCAGATAACTCACGACTGTTTTCATGATCTTAGTCTGGTTTAGAAACTAAAGATTCTAAAGCACAAAACTGCTTTACTGAACTAGGAAAAAATGTGAACAAGTTTTTGAAGCTTCCAAGTTATCCCCTATTGATATAGAACGCCACAAATTACATAAATCTGTTTAAAATTTTTTCGATTGCTAGTAGGTGATGCACCATTTCAATTCTGCAATAATTACGCATTTTTTCAATCGTTAAGATGCTTTATCAATTTTTTTGTATTATAATTATTCTATTTGGATATATAAAAAATATAATAAAACCTGCACCACTACAACCCATTGGGGGTCTTGGGTTCATTTGGTATAGACTATACTGTTTGAAGGACAACGCTTTTACAGGAAGGTGATGATTTGCCCTAGGTCACGCTCAACCACCAGGTTTTCCCCCAATAATGGATACCCACTTAATTGAGACTGGGCAAGCCCCAATGTCATACAGAGTGTTCGTATATATATAAATATGTAGAGTTGCAAATGATTTAGTGTTTGATATTTAATATAAGACTAGACAGTCTCCCTTAGTTCTCGGCTTTCATAAATAATGACGAAAGGTTATCATGCGCGCTGATCCAAATGTTAAAGTGTACGCCCCGGGGGAAATATGTCAGGAATTACAGTGCTTGAACTTTAGAGGGGCTCTCTAATCAATAATCCTAAGGAATGCAAAGAGGAAAAATACTGCAACTCCTACGCTGAAAACGAAGAATAGGTTAGAGATGCATACTAATTTTATAGACTTAAAGAGCTATGTAATAGTTTTTGATACAACATTTAAATTTTTATATTGTAAAGTGAAACATAATTCAATTTTTATAAACTGGAAAAACCCTAAATTGTTTTATTTATGTTTGATTTATTAAATAATTTTGGTTCGCCTTGGTCAGCTATGGAAAATGATTTATTCATATTATTTTTTGGGGTGAGTTGAGTCACAGCTACACATAAACTGTCTGTTCTATGTAAAACAATAAATGTAACATTACATGCAGGTATACATGTAACCTTAGTTAATATTAAATCCGTCGGTGCTCTTTATTTTTTATTGAATGCATAATTAACTTCGAGATCTCCTGTACTATAGCTGTTTATACTAAAGACAGGATCATATGAAAGTCGAGGCGTTCAGGATCAAAAGCGGAGGATATTTCAAAAATTTACTTTTTCGCATTTTTTTATATTTTATTCAAGTAATTCTCTGTTACAAGACACTTTGCTGCCTTATTTCTCAAGGTTTTAGTCTTGTTCTGAACCTAAAGTTTAAGGAACAGAAAACTGTTTGACTAGTTAGTGAAAAGTCTGAAAATGTAAATCTTTGAAATTTCTGAGCTATCCGTTTTTGATCCTGAACGCCTCAATTGCAGGCGTACAAATGTTTTTCAAAATTTATTTCAAAACAAAGTGTAAAAAAAAAGTATCAAATTTAAATTTGATCTCAAATGAATCGTCTTGCTTTGGGCAGAAAATAAGGACTTTACTGTTAAGATAACGGTTGTGTAGCAAGGTAATTTGTCGAAGATCGCGCAAAGCCAAGTTTCTCCAAACGAAGGATGTCTTCCTTGTAGAGTTGATGGGCTTCAAGAGGGACTGCAGTTTTCAATGAATCCATCCATTACTGTTAACAGAATAAATGAATGCGTAAATTGTCCAAAAATGTAGGAAAACCCGTCAATGCCACGGGATTCATTATTTAAAAAAAATGGATACAATCTAAAAATTGGTTGCGTCATAAATCCATTTCTCTTCAACTTCAAAAATTGTAATTAAAATATTTCTTTTAATATTACTAGCACTGTTCTGAGATGAGGCATTGGAACAAACAGAAAGAAAAACTCGAACCGCCATTTCTCCTCATCTCATTTCACTTTACAATGCGTCCCGAGATGCAATAGCGCATTATGCACCGCCAATATATCAGCATTGCAGGCAGTGAGAGGACAGAGGCCCGGCATAAAGCTCACATTCCCCTGCCGTTAAAGAGCTCGCCTAGACTCCGTTAGATATTCTAATCGGCGGCCAAGTAACGGAACATCACTTGTTCTTGCCATTCCTCCGTCCACCGCCTTCCGTCCTCGCGTCTCCAGCCTTCATCAGGTCCATTGCCGGAGTATCTGAGTACTTTGGGGGCAATCTCGTAAAATATAGCAGTCTTGGTCAAGTGGTGTCGGTGGATACTGTTTCTGAAGCAACCAGTACAACCCGTGAAGGATGTTGGGTTCAGTTCGTGGTACAAGTTGTCCTGTAACATTGCATATAATTAGTAGTTGCATTTAGGCATTGATTGTGATAAGATGTTTTCCCTTGTCCTTCTTTCATGCTGTATTCCGGTTGGGATGTGATTTTTTCATTTATTTATCTTGTGTGGATAAATTGTTTAAAAATAAGCAATATGTCAGATAACCGTCTCAAAATTGGCAGTGTTCCTGCATCATAAGTGGTAATTTTATGCGGTACTAAGTATTGCTGCTAATGAGTTGTTTTGTTTAGTGCGAAATAATGCAATATTAAAAATAATTTTTAAAAGTTTGCTATTGAGTACTACCAGTGGATAGTTTCTCTACTTGTCATTATATATCACTTATCCTATTTACTTGTAATATTATTGTAATACAGTTGTAAACATCAATAAATAAATTAAAAAAAAAAAGTTTGCTGTAACGCATATCACATTTCTATAATTAAAAAATTAATAATTAGGCTTTATCTATAGTGACAACGCAGGGAAATTAGAATTATTTATTTAATAATAATTATTTAGTAGTAAATATTTTTATTATTTATTAAAATGTAAAAAGTAAATTTAAATTAAAAATGTACAGATAAACAGTCGAGATTTTTTCACTTTTCAATTTTATTATAATTACCATTCTCAAATAATTGCGATTAAAGTGTTGTGTACAATTTTTACTAAATTCACTCATTTAAATAAATTTAATAAAAATAATTTATTGTTTAAAACAAAAATAATTGTTAATGTTTTATAATTATCAACGCTGTTATCGTGTTTAGTACCCTTAAACTTTGTTGTAATGAGATACGAGTTTAGAAGTTTAGAGGAAGGAAGTCAATTATAGCAACGGCATCTATCAAATGACGAAGAGCATATTGGTTATCAGTGTTGACATAAATATATTATATTTTAATAGTGATTACTGAAACCAATTGCGAGGTATTGCATCATAAGTTTCTTCTTTCTTCTAGAAATAGTAGATAATTGAATACATGTGACCTCAAACAACTCTCATGCTAATCAGCGTTATAATCACTAATTATGATGTGATATGAAGAAATACATCACTCGGAGACAGGTTTCTTTCCGGGATCAATTATTATTTTGGTGGCACGTCAAAACAGATATTGAAATCCATGAAATCCATTATAAACAAGAAGCATGGAAACTTCGCAGTAAAAAGAAAAAGGTTTCATAGAACAGAATTTGTAGAAAAAAACATTAACAAATCTAATATAGCTTCATTCATCCAACTGAAGAATAATGATTTAATTAATAATTTTATGTGTAATAAATAAATAAATAAATTTCTGTATTATGTTAAAATATAATAAATAAGAAAATATATAATCTAGAGTACCTACTTGAAATGGATTCACCAAAAGATAATTACAAAAAAAGAATATTTTTTAATGAAAATAAAAAATACTCTTATTCAAGATTAAGAGCTAATAGGCCTGCTAAAACTTAAAGTATTCTTAAGGAATTAATGACATTTCATATATTTTTAAAAATAGTATTGTATAGATTATAAATAACATGAGACACATTTAATCAATCTGATTCTTTCGAATTACGTATCATAGCAAGGGATGTGATTAATTTAACACTAATTGTTCCCATAAGTCACTCATCGTAATCTAGGAATTAATTCATGTTAGAAGTATTTTGCATACTTAGAAGAAATAAATATTGAATAGCATTAAGAGCAAGGCTACTTCCACAGGGAATTTTTTCATTGACCTGTGACATTGGGCGGCAGCAAATATGGGCAGCAACCTTCACCCTAAATCATTACTTGAGCATTATCTTATACCGGTAGTAGATTTTTTTTTAAGTCGACAGAGCTATATATTTAGTTCTAAGGAGGGACTCCATTTATGGTATATGTGCTATAAAGAAGGGAAATATTATAGTGTATCTAATTATCTACTACTATCTAATGTAATTATCTACTATGCCCAAAATCGCGGGTTCGCAGCCCGGCAGGTGGCCATAAGATTATTTAGAAGGAGTAAAATACTACAGTAATTTATAATAATATAAACAATAAGGTATATAAGCTGAATAATAATAATAAGATGTACATGGCGGATCGAGGTACTGGATTTAAATAAATAGTTTAATGTTTCAATATTCAGGATTCTTTTCTGGAATGCCATCCTGACCCTCTTATCCTATGTAAATTTTTGTAAAGTTTCTTCACAAGGTGTTTAGCCGTAGAAAGAAAATACTATAGCATAATATATATTCATTAGTAAATCGAAATTATCCGATATAAAAATAATCTTAACTTTCATTGTTTGCAATATTTTTTTTAATTTATTTTCGCTATGTCCATGTCCATCCATTGCAAGTAATTGTTTTGTATGCTTTTCTTATTTATTTAATTTTCATTTTTTCATACTGCAATAATATAATAGATAATGATAAGATGGCATGGTGGATCGATAATACTTAATAGTAGATAATTAGTTTTCAGTACATAAGCGTGTCTTTTCTTGTGAGGCTACAGAAACGATTTTAACGATGAGAACATGTTTAACTGTAGAATGTGAATACTATTGCATAATATGATTTATTAGTATTTCGAAGTAATCTGACATATAAAAAAGAATCTTAACTTTCGTTGTTTGCAATATTTTTAAATTATTTTATTTTTTTTAAATTACTATTCATCCAATTCAAATAGTCCATTTCATGTATTTTCTTATTTAATTAATGTTATCACACTGCAATAATTTAATTCTTTATTTATTTTAATACTTTTTTAATTTTCGGCATAGTAAAATAATTGGCATACTGAAATAATCCAACATAAAATATGAACTTCACTTGGTTGTTTCCTATTTTTTGTAAAATATTTGTTATTACCAGTTGGTCAAATCATTTCACGTAGTATTTTTATTATTTCTTTTTAATTGTTATTTCAAACTACAGTAACTCAAATGCTAATAATAATAGATGTGTTTGTTTGTCTCTTATTGTGGATCTATATGTAGGCTTTCAATATATAGTTTCTTAATAGATACTATTTTCTAGCCTGAAAGTCTGACCCTCTTATCGTATGTAAATTTTTGCAACGTTCCAGAACAACACGTTTAGCCGTAGAATATAAATACTCCATCAGGGTCCACCCACCACGGAGGAATATAGACGCTTCAAGTCCTTTTGTATTCATTTAAACGTCGTCCATCCTGCAAATCCGACGTTCCCATCAGTCAGACATCTAGCGACGTATCCTCCATTTTAATGAGGATGGCGAATCACGAACAACTCATTTATTCAGCATCTCACGCCGGTACCTCATGCCGTATAATCGATACTGGAATAATCGAAATATATTATAGAGCCTTATCGATAGCCACCACGGCAAGGCATGCAAATGCTCGGGAGAGGTGAGGCCGCTCATCGCTATTCTGAGCAGATCGGTCCCGATGGCCAGGTATATCTTAGCCAGGGGATAATTGCGGTGACCCCGGGCCTGTGTATCCTTGACTCCCGACGGATCTGAAATTCAAATCGCCCTGACGTCAGAAACACGTGTCCGTGCGGTCATCAGTCACAGTCAGGGCTAACACCAGAGACCTCTACAGGATTCGTTACGAATTACTCTCCAGTTGTGGATGTCTAGGGTGCTTTTCAATCAATTCTCTACCATTAAGTATACCTTAGAACAGTGGTTCCCAATCTTTTTTGTACCACTCCCCCTTGTCCAAACGAAAGTCATCCACAACATTCCACAAAATTTGTATGGGCTTATGAAAAAAAAACAACCAGTATTACATTAAAAGCAAAACATTTAGTTTTACTATCATAAGATAAAACATAATAACTTTCAATTCAAGGTAATGAAGTACTGTAAAGGGAAACTAACCCAAGTAGCATTTTTTTAGTTTTTAATCGGTCTCGCACCCCCAGACTTGACTTTATTAATTGGTAGCCAATAAATGGGGAAAAATCTAGCGGTTCTAAGACAGATCACCACCCTGCACAACCGTTGTCCCAGAGACAGTCCAATCTCTACGATGTACTGAACCCCAGATAGATAAAGCAACATAACTGGTTGTAATGGAAAAGGTTACTTGTTTCTAACGACTGAGATGCGGAAAAAGCTATATGGAAACCTATAAGATTACTTCAGGAGGACGACTCGAATCCATATTTCAACCTCTGATCAAGCCAGCTATGAGTAGTTCTCTAAGAAGAAGAATAGTTTAGAAAGCACGGTTTAATATAAAGCATAACTAAAAAGTAGAAAATAATTTTCAACAAGATTAAAATAAGAATCTGTGTAAAATGGGAATACAAGAGCGTTGGAGGGTGTGTTATGCAAATAAGAGAGGAAAAATAACAGACAACGTCTGCCTAGATAGAAAACAATATGGAAAAAATTAATAGAAGTCGGGTTTCTTGTGGAAAATAAATAAAAACGGAAGGGTACTGTGTGGTAGATGGAAAGGAAGCAAAGGCAAGCATAAATGATGATAAAATTCTGGGAGAACAGAAAGAAACAAATGCGAAAAGGCAAGTAATGATGTTTGCATGGCTACAAAAAGTTGTTTCGTAGGGGGAAAATAAATATTAGGATATAGTTATGAACAAAAACGCTTGTTTTTTACCAAGAATTTTTTTTATTGCCAGTGAATCCTGCCAGAACTCCCATGCTTTTCACATATTAAGATTAAGATTAAAGTAAAAGTATAAAATAAGATTAAGAACGATTAGAAACATTAAGGTGTCTTCTAATATTAGAAACCGCTTATCCTGAAGATTCTAGTCGGGATAAAGGGACAAAGTTATTACATTGTCATCGACCCTCGAAAAGTGTTCAAACTTTCAATACGATTGGATGTTTTAAAGGGAAAAATCGAGCTCAAATATTCCATTACGTATATGCGTAAATACCGGTGAAGCTAACAAAAGCGTGTTAAAAGAAACAAATAAAAAATTGTGCCACTATAACCCTTGAAGGGTTTGGATTCAGCCCATCAATAACAAGAGAAGCGATTCTACTTAACGGTCATCATATGATTTTATTTTGGATATAGAAACGTTTAGATTACTTACCAAGCCATATTTTCACCATTACTCTAATTTTACCAGTTATTATTCAATAAAATATTTATAACAATTGACATCAAGCTAGATTTTTACGAAAGAATTAATTTTTTATTTGAAATTTATTTAAAATTATTTTCTACATTTTAGTTATGTTTCCTAATAAAGCGTGTTTTTTAAACTATTATTTATTTTCTGTTTTTTAGTTCGGCTAGCTACAAATTTTTTTAACTGTTTCTTTTTTTTTTGTGGAATACATACTTGTGAAATACTTCCCGATTGTTCTTGCCAGCAGTCTCAATAATAAAGCCATGTATGCCTGAGTACGCGTTTTCGATTATGAAAAATCGCTAATTCTGAAGATACTGGGTCAGAATCATGAGCTAAACTTATTAAATGATTGAACTGTCACTACAACTTAAGGGTATTGGGTTTAGTGTAGTTTTGTTTCTAGGTTGTGGCTGGAGATGATTTGGCCCAGATCACATTCAACCGCAAGGTTTTCCACTCAGTTAAAGGTTATTCCACCACACACTTTGATTGCTAACTGAAACTGATCTGTCCTTATAATATCATATTTAAGTGTTCAACAGAGTTATTGTTTAAATAATTATTAATTTTAGTTGAATATAACACATTGATCGTACATAATTGAATTAATATTGTTTATTTGAATTATAAAGATATAAATACCTTGATTTTAAATGCAAACTGTGCATAAAAAAAAAAAATCTCATTGAAAAAAAATAACGTGTGACAAAGAGACCTTCCATGCGTTGAGGTTTAAACCGTACTCTAAAAATGATCATTTTTCAATTAGATAGTTTACATTAGCTAATTAGTGTATTATAAAGATGATATTTGCATATCTTTATTAATAATAACAGCTGTAAGCCAAAATAAAAGACAATTTAAATTGGTTATTAATTTATTAATAAATTATTTATGGGTAAAATACTAGAAGATGATCAAAAGGCTGTTGGTATTATTCCGGATTGAGAAAATCCTCTAATGTCAACTGCAAACTTATGTACCACTTGCAACAACTTGAGGTTTTTAGTATTCATTCCGCGGAGGTATTGAAAGGTCTACATATTAATTAGTTAGTCAATTATTAGTTAGAATTTAAAACAGCTAATTAGTAATTTTTTCAGCGAATAGATTCACACTAAAAATATCATTTACTTTCTAAAAGTAGTTAACTACCCAATAAAGGCATTTTAAATAATGATATCATTACCAATTTTTGGATTATTAATCAACTCTATCAAATTAATTCATTTAATCAGAGTATCGCATGAAATTACATAACGTAAAATCTAATATGATTGTAAAATGTTTGGCTGTTCCATGGAATAGAGAAAGTTAACCCCATCGCAATCTTTTAAACAAATATTATTATTAAAAAAATATATATTATATTTGGTCTTGGATTCATTAAGAGTAGATGAAAAGGAATATTTTCCCTAAATTCAAGGTATCTAATTTATAGAGGCTGGATGAGCCCACAGTATCCATTTGGGAGATGTACTCTACCTTGATTATAGTTTCCGGTATAGTATGTACTCAATATTGGAAGATAGAATTCGGGCAAGAGGACACAGCCTAAAAAAAGCGTACCACTTAAAAAAAGGTATCTTTAAATCTGTAAAATAAACAAACTTGATTAATTAGTAAAATAAGGACGAAATCATTAATGCAGGTAACAATAATGGAGTAAAACAGCTTAACAATGTAATTTTGCTGGTTACAGAAAAGTAGAAAAAATCACATACTCAAACACAAATTTTTAAATATTGCCATCTCGTTCCAGCTCCGCCATTGATGCCTGGAGGGGCTGAATGTGCCTGTTTCCGCTGAATCCGCTAAAGGACGAACCATTAACCCGAGGAACTAACGATACTGCTGTCGGCATGGCGGTGACCATCCGCGCAGGTCATCCACACCGATACTCACTCGACCGCGACTTTCCCATGGCTCCAACGCCATCGGGATCAGCTAGTGTTTCAATCGGGACACTCTACCCTGAGGTCAACTCTTCCATGGCTAACATCAGCTGTTTCGCGGCCCGGTGATTTTCCCCTTAGATCGCGGCATGATAGTTTCCTGATACTCTTTAACAACGGAGAATATCATGTTTCATGGGGTTATTGAGAAAGCTGCAGTTTGCAGAAAAAATACATAAATATTACTATGCTTTATAGAATAGCATTTATTTATTGGCATAATATATTTCTGTTCCTAGAAATCAATCTCTGATATAAACGGATGTATATTGGTAAAGTAAACCTAATTTACACTGGTAATTGCCCCTGTGATTGCTATTCGTGTTGATCAGATCTTATGATATTTTAACAAGTTTCATACTTACAATTAACCACCAAATTTTTATGTATGTATTTCTTTACCGTATAAATTTATTACGTCTTCTTATTAAATAACATAATCTAACTAATTATGTTTATCTATCTAACGGCACTTTAGATAAAATTAAATTTTAGATAAAACTCGACCTATTCATTAGAGCTATAGAAACCTGATAGGCCTTTTTATGATATATAAATAATCTTATTAACAACTTTTGAGTATTTTTTATGAAACTTTCTTAATAGTTGATTTAATACCTTCAGTAGTTTGTTGCTTAACAAATAACAATTTTTCACTCGCTTTCATTTTCCTTTTTCCCAATAACGCCATGGCAAGAACACTTCGTGACGTCCAATATCTTTTATTTTCGATCCGGGAGTACACGTTAGAATAGCTGTTGAGGCCACAAAGCCAGAATATTTTAAAATGTTATAAGTATGTTTTGAGATTTTTAAATTGTTCTTTGTTATTTAAAAATACGTGTCGGCTTATTTAGTCATTTTTGATTTTCTTTTCTTACAAGTGTATTTTTATTTAATTTAAATATGTTTACTCTTAAATTTGTACATAGTGTATAAATTAATATGTATAAAGTATATCAAGTTTGTTTATATACGAGCTGAGCAGCCGATGCGTAAACAGACTTGCTTATTTATTACGGCAACTCGCACCGCCAGACGGGATTAACACACGGTGCAGAGTTCCTCTCAGTTCTGCAGTTACGTTCACAGTGTACACAGTGAAATAATATTGGGACCGTGCCCTCACTTCTTCACTCCAGTATCTTCCGCGTAGGAACAATCAAATACGATCCTGGTCGTGATGAACTGCAAACGGTTTTATCATTATTATTACTATTTTCAAAATACATTTAATTTTTATTAACATTTTTTTTGTATAGAATATTTTTATTTGGTTATGTCTTTTTTATTTTATTGCAATTATTATGTTTTTTTTTGCAATTTATGATCATTAGCATTGTTTGTTTTTTTTTGTCATTAGTATGTGTGTGTGAGATATTATTATTTTCATTTTTGGTTTTCTCACAAGACATCATTTATTTTGAATAAGCAATAAATATTTTGTTATTTTTTTATTTTATATAAATCTCATTATTTTATTTCCAAGAAGAGCCCATTGCACTATCCAGCCACTTTAACAAAACATTTATTTGACGGTTCGTGCTCAACCTTTTTATTTGTGAAAGGCAGACGGCCGCCACATTTATTGGTCCTCCGGGATCGGATCGTGCAATTTGGCTTTTTTAACGTCACAAAATTTTTTATTTTACATATATTGTTGTTGTATTATAATATTATCATGTTATAATGGTGTTATAATGGTATTATCATTATAAATTCTATTATTAAAATTATTCTATATTATAATATTGTATCTTATATTATTATTTAATATTTTTTCTTTGCAGAAAATATTTATAGGGGCCTTAAACTTGTTTTTTCAACATCTCGTTCCCCAAATTGCTTTATTTTACAATTTAACGTCACCTTTTTTGTCTTTTTTTCATCGTAGAATTATTCCATTGTTTATAAGATACAACATGAAAAACTTAAGCGCTGATAAGCTGGCCAAAATTACGCCCCTACAAACGAAATTACAAAGTGTAGGGCACAGGATTAAGTCCATTCCCGAACAAGGACGCTTAGTTGCTACGGACAATTCACAGTTATTTTTATTTAAGGATATGTACAAGGAGCTCAAACCCTACTTCGATTCATTTAATGCCGCCTGGGATAACATCATAGAGCTTATGGCTGCATGGGGAGTAACGGACGCCTTTCCAGCACAAACTGATAAATCGCTACGCCAAGCAATAGAGCGTTATTATTATGAATCCTGCGCTATTTATGAACATCATATGAACCCTACACCATCAGCGATCAGTGCTACAACGGCACAGAATTCAAACATTAGCGCGCTAAATGACTCTCGAACAGTCCGAGCCAGGCTTCCTCAAATAAATTTACCTTCCTTCAACGGAAATCAAGGGGATTGGCCATTGTTTCGGTACACCTATCGGTCACTAATCCATGATGAGGATTCAATTTCGGATATTGAAAAATTTATCTTTTTAATCTCCTGCTTGAAAGGCCCTGCACTCACGCTAATTAAAGGAGTTGAGCTGCAAGAAGCCAACTATCCCCAAGCTTGGAAGCTGCTCAACGACCACTACAACGACAAGCGGAGACTAGCCAGCGGTTATCTTAAAACCTTACTAGAATATAAACTGTTCCAGAGCAGACCCTCTGCAAGTGGTCTAAAGCACTTGCTCACTACTGTCGGTGAAAGTATAGATTCATTCAAGCAGTTAAATATCCCTAACGCCGATAATTTCATATTATTCTTTCTTCTCCTAAGATGCCTAGACTCAGAAACTAGGAGAGCTTTCGAAAAACAGCACAGTAAGATTGAATTTCCCACACATCAAGATTTAATTAATTTTCTCAAAGTCGAATGGAGATCCTTGGAATTAGCACCCGAAGAAACACACCACAACAATAACAACAGCTCAATAAATTACCCCAATAGTAGGCAAAGACCATCTAATAAGGGCTTGAAAACTTCGTTACTTGCCGACAAACATGGAGCCTGCCACGCACTCCATACTGATACTCATGCTCCCGGTGAAAATATAAATTTCCAAATCAACCGATGTCATGTGTGTGGATATCGTCATGCCTTGTGGAAATGTGAACGATTTCGCAAAGCTTCCCCAGCAGAAAGACTTGTACTTGTGAAAGGATGGACGGGCTGCACTAATTGCTTGTCAGATAGTCACACGAAAAATAAATGCACCTCCCACAGAAGATGCCAAATCTGTGGCAAATTTCACCATAGTTGGCTACATGACGGGCAACGACAGGAAGAGACAAACACATCTGCTTCCCCTGCACCCATCAGTACGAGTGGTGTAGCACTGGGCAGCCAATGTCACCAGGGCGAGGTTTTGCTAGGGACAGCGGTGATTGAAATTCAGGACGCTAAAGGTATTTTTCAAAAGGTCCGTGCCGTCACCGATAGTGGTAGCCAGCACTCCTTCATATTGGAAAGCTGCACGAGGAGATTAGGTCTAAGGTTAGAAGCATCTACGCAAGATATTTCCGGTATAGGCCATGCACCACTCACGGGTATGAGAGGAAAATTGAGTTGCAACCTCCGTTCAAGATTGGCACCTGAAGCTACATCCCACCTTTGCACTGAAGCAATAGTCGTCTCTCGTATTACTGGAAATCTTCCTCATAGCGTAATTCCTACCTCTACTCGAAGTCTGTACAAATCGTATGTTCTGGCCGACGAGGAATTTTGGAAACCTAATTCTGTAGAATTCCTGCTAGGGGCAGATCTTTATTATGAAATAATAACGGGTCGTCCGATCACCGTATCCCAGGATGCTCCCAAACTGCTACCAACGATTTTCGGATTTATAGTTGGAGGCCCTTCTAAAAGCCATTCTGTACCCAAGGGCACATCCAGCCTCATAGAGGAGTCAACGGAAGAGATGCAAGAGGTCATGTCGAGATTCTGGAGGCTAGAAGAGGTTCCAAAGCGGCCCATTGTGTCAGAAGATGAAATGGCGTGTGAGAACCATTATTTATCCACTCACCACAGGCTAACCTCAGGTCGTTATGCTGTATCTCTGCCTATGAAAAAATTAGTCGACATTGTAACCAATCCTAAACAACAAGCTCTATGCCGCCTTAGGAATTTCGAGTTTAAACTCGAAAAGGACCCGCTGCTAAAGGTCGAGTACTACAATTTCATGCCAGAATACATATTGGGACACATGAAACTCGGCCCCGCTAGCGTCTTAACATATACAATACCATACCACGCCGTGGCAAAACCTCCAAATGACTCACATATTATCCTATCTGATGAAGACTCTCGTACCAAACTGTTAGGCATTCAATGGGACCCTAAGGAGGACATATTTTCTAATGAGATTCAGACGCCGCCAAGAAATCCCACGAAAAGAGCAATATTGTCGGCCATCGCGAGGGTTTATGACCCCCTAGGATATCTTGCACCCGTAATTTTCCACGCTAAGATGATACTGCAAGAGATGTGGAAATCCAAGGTAGATTGGGATGACATCGGCCCAACTACAATTTGTAACAAATGGAATATACTCCTTGATCAACTCCACCTGCTAAGTCAAGTCAAGATTTCTCGTCACTTCGCTACAGGAATTCCGGTGTCATACACGATAGTTGGATATAGCGATGCATCCGAACGAGGTTATTCAGCTGTTCTATACTTACGCGCGGTCACTTCCAATGGCTGCCAAATATCGTTACTTAAGGCTAAGACAAAACTAGCCCCAGTCAAGCCAATGACTATACCTCGTCTAGAACTCTCCGGGGCACTGTTACTGAGTCGCCTTTTTCAAACCTGCAAGCCTCTCATGAGCAAATTGGATATCAATACAGCCAAATTCTTCACAGACTCTCAAGTCGTATTGGGCTGGCTTTCTCTTCCACCTGAAAAACTCAACACTTTCGTAGCCCACAGAGTTGTCGAGATATTGGAACTGACAGAAAGGAGTCAGTGGAATTATGTCCGCTCCGAAGAAAATCCGGCAGATTGCAGCTGCCGCGGAATTTTACCTTCAGAACTCATCCACCATCCATTATGGTGGGCGGGCCCCGTATGGCTCTCAACAAAAGAAGACAACTGGCCCTACTTCACCACAGCAGTCTCCGAGAACCTGCCTGAAATAAAGAAAAGGTGCAGTACAACGTTGACTACCACAGATAGCTCAAACCTCATTGATTGGATGGAGCGCTTCAGTTCTCATCCTAAGCTTGTACGCGCCACAGCCTATACACTACGCTTTGTGGATAAACTTCGGCACCGAACTACTTCACATGGTGCGATTTCGTTACCTGAATACAACAGAGCCGCTAAACTACTTCTGAAATTGACACAGGACCAGTTTTTAAAAGATCGTGGTAAAATATCCAATAATAACGCCATCCGCTCCCTGCTGCCGTTCATTGACGGAGAGGGCTTGGTCAGGGTGGGCGGTCGCCTTCAGAATTCACAACTACCTTATGATGCCAAGCATCCATACCTTCTACCAGCGAGTTGCCACCTCGCAAAATTACTTGTTGATCACTACCACATAATATACATGCATTTAGGACCAACCTCACTTCAAAACATATTGCAGCAAAAATACTGGATTATAGGAGCCAGAGGATTGATTCGTCGACGGGTTTTTAATTGCATTACATGCTATAAGGCCACTCATTCACCCCAAGTTCCCATTATGGGCAATCTGCCATCATGTCGGCTTGAAAAAGGTCAAGTGGTCATGTGGGAGTTGATTTTGGCGGACCATTCTTCATCAAGGAATCACAGCGAAGAAAAGCATCTATAGGAAAGGCATATCTCTGCATCTTCATATGTATGAGCACAAAGGCCGTGCATTTAGAAGTATATTATAAGGTATATTATAAAATTTAACTAAATTTTGGTGGGCGGGATGTTGAGGCCACAAAGCCAGAATATTTTAAAATGTTATAAGTATGTTTTGAGATTTTTAAATTGTTCTTTGTTATTTAAAAATACGTGTCGACTTATTTAGTCATTTTTTATTTTCTTTTCTTACAAGTGTATTTTTATTTAATTTAAATATGTTTACTCTTAAATTTGTACATAGTGTATAAATTAATATGTATAAAGTATATCAAGTTTGTTTATATACGAGCTGAGCACCCGATGCGTAAACAGACTTGCTTATTTATTACGGCAACTCGCACCGCCAGACGGGATTAACACACGGTGCAGAGTTCCTCTCAGTTCTGCAGTTACGTTCACAGTGTACACAGTGAAATAATATTGGGACCGTGCCCTCACTTCTTCACTCCAGTATCTTCCGCGTAGGAACAATCAAATACGATCCTGGTCGTGATGAACTGCAAACGGTTTTATCATTATTATTACTATTTTCAAAATACATTTAATTTTTATTAACATTTTTTTTGTATAGAATATTTTTATTTGGTTATGTCTTTTTTATTTTATTGCAATTATTATGTTTTTTTTTGCAATTTATGATCATTAGCATTGTTTGTTTTTTTTTGTCATTAGTATGTGTGTGTGAGATATTATTATTTTCATTTTTGGTTTTCTCACAAGACATCATTTATTTTGAATAAGCAATAAATATTTTGTTATTTTTTTATTTTATATAAATCTCATTATTTTATTTCCAAGAAGAGCCCATTGCACTATCCAGCCACTTTAACAAAACATTTATTTGACGGTTCGTGCTCAACCTTTTAATTTGTGAAAGGCAGACGGCCGCCACAATAGCTGATCAGATCATTGTAGATTTGTTTGAATGTAAGAACAATCCCATCTTTAATCCTATAGCCCAGGCCAAAGTAAGATGCTGAATAGTTAGAATAGTGACTCTCCAGTGTGTTACCATATGCTTAATATTTTATCATATTAACCTGGATACCTAATAATAAATATAAGAGCAAATATGTTAAGGTCTTATTAGGATGGACACGTTATTAAAATTAAAAAGGGTGGACTGCCGAAGAGGAACTGGAACAAAACTGGCAGGAAGGAGAAGAAAAGGAAGACGATGAGGTAGATGGAAGGATGAAGCGTCTTAGGACGCCTTGAAAATGGATATCAGGGATTGGAAGAATGAAAATGAAAAGAATGGAGTAAAAATCGAGGAGGCCAGACGTCACCAAGATCTGTAGCGCCGAGGAGTTAGTGTATCATGAGGGTCAGGTAACTCTCAAAATTAAAATAGGTCGATAGATTTCAGGAGTAATGTGCCAGGTTTCCATCAGATGAATTAAGTGACCTCAGGGCTTTAAATGCTTAAACTTAATTATCATTATATGAATGTTAAGCAAGACAGCCAACGCGGAACGAACAAAAACGTCGACCGTGAAACGCGGAGAGGAAGCCGGTGAACAGGAAGACGACAATGCCGCCATGTTTTTAAACTGAGTTTAAAGCGAGTTAAACGGAGCGGGGCGGAAGCAGCGGCGAGTAGTGTCGCTTCCTCCCGCCCATTCACTGGTGCTCATTCACGATCGCTCATTCATCTAGGATCATTCCCACGGCCCTATGGATCACGGATCACTGATCGGCGGCAATCAAGAGTCCAATGGCGGTTTCGAAGAAACATTTTTATAGAAAATTGTTATTCTGCAGTGGTGAAGAAGAAATAGTTTCTTCTTCTTTACATAACACCTCTTAACGCCGATTTTTATATTTAAGAAACTCTAAGCACTTGGTTTCACATACACCTCCTTCATATGATACTAATCAACCGCAAACATAGCGGGATTTTGCGCGATTATACAATTCAGATGTTCTGAATACTAGTTCTTGAAAATTCTGCGTATCCTGACCGGTGGCCCAAGGATTTTAAACGGAAGAGAAGTTAAACAGGGGTCTCAAGCCTGTACGATGTCACTAGTGAGTCCCATCACTTGATGCCTGATTCATGTTATGCCCCTTAAGCTTAATCCTTCAAATATACATCCTCTTAAAATGCACCCGGTGCAAGAAAAGAGCTGTATATATGTACATACATAAATTTTTCTTAATACACGTTAACATATAAGTTTTGTTTCAGAAGATTGTTCATTTTCCAGGTGTTTGGAAAAAAATAATCGATCACAGATACTCGTTAAAAATCCCTATCCTAATAAAACCTGGATAGGCAAAATTTAGGGCTTCCATTGTAGCATCGTCCGATTAGCCATATCAACATAAAGTGACGTTAAATAAACAAACAAACCTAACCCCTGTGTATATTAAATTTTGTTCATTCACAATTGCCGTCTACAATTCACAATTGGATATTATCCTACTAATCCTACTAATATTGTAAATGCGAAAGTGTGTATGTTTGTCTCTCTTCCACGCAAAAACCACTGAACGGATTTCAATGAAACTTTACAGTAATCTAGGTTATACATCAGAATAACTCATTGGCTACGACAAAGGCGGATTTATGGGGGGGGGGGCACGGGAGACGTGTTCCCCCCGAATGTTTTTAAGGTACTGTGGATAATCCATTATAGTACATAATTAAAGGCAAATCACATGATAATAGTTGTTAAAATAACACAAAGAACATGAGTGAAACTATTGTTTTGATATCCCACTAATATTATAAATGCGAAAGTTTGTATGTTTGTCTCTCTTTTACACAAAAACTACTGAACGGATTTCAATGAAACTTTACAGTAATATAGGTTATACATCAGAATAACACATAGGCTACAGCAAGAGCGGATTTATGGAGGGCACGGGGGCACGTGCCCATCCCCATACAGTTTTTTAAGGTCAGTGGAGAATCCATTATAGTACATAATTAAAGGCAAATCAGGAACTTAGCATCTTGAAATTTGCAGATAGGTTCTTTTTATGGTTTAAGAAAGAAATTTGGATAATTCCACCCCCAAGGGTTTCCTCTTTAATATAATAGAGGTTCAAAGGTTGTATAGAGTCCATCAGTTTCGAACTTAGACATCTGAAATTTTGGATTTACGAGTAACTTATAGTTTAAAAAAATTAAATTATTTATTTAAAATGATCTGCCACGAAACTTATTATGGCAGACCAAATTCCACGCGAGCGAAGCCGCGGGCAAAAGCTAGTATTATAAATGCGAATGTTTGTATGTTTGTCTCTCTTTCACGCAAAAACTACTGAACTACGGGGGCACGTGCCCCCCCTCTGACAATTTTTTAGGTACTGTGGAGAATCCATGATTGTACATAATTAAAGGCAAATCACATAATAATAGTTGTTAAAATAACAGAAAGAACATGAGTGAAACTATTATTTTAAAGATTTTTTTTTTCTTTCTGAACCATTTAGAATGTGCTGACCGATATGGAAAATAAATGGATCATTGGTAATTATCTAGTAGAAGGCAGTTCTAACTTGTTATATACGAAATCTCACTAATGATTGTTTAAAGTGTTTTTGATTGATTATTTATTTAAGTAACTAAGTGAGAAAATACCAATATATTTAACCTTGGTTATTTCTTATTCAACACGTTACTTTTATTCAATCATTTTGTGATATCTGGATAGGTAAGGGTAAATAAATCATTATACAATAGCGCAGTATAAAACATTCAAGAAGTTTATATAATTAAGTCTGTATAAGCCCTTTAAAATGAATGTAAGTAAGCATTTAATATTAAATTTGTGGCATATAAATAAACATAATATTTAATTTCGAATCCTCTCCTGTATTCAGAGCTATATTTCTTCACCGATATCATAGACTACACATCATTAAGCAGACCCTCTTTAGTATCGCTCCATCATGAGCCTTAATGGAAGTCCTGTCCTGGCGCACTAAACGAGGTCGTATCAGCCACTTTTTTTCTTTTTCTTTTTTTTTATATAAAGTCGTGCTTTCGATAAAGCAGGCATCCAGTTCTTCCTAGGCAGTCCCTTAACAAGAAAGCTGCCGCGCCTTAAAACACGATAAAGTGATGTTTTTGGTAAGCTTTCTGTATAAATTATCCCAAAGTGAAGAATATTATGGAAAAAAAGGTTTTACGGAAAAAAAAATTGATGAAAATGAAAAAACTGGTCAGTAAAATTAGATTTAAAAGGTATTGTAAGTAGGCATATACAAGTTCTGTAAAACTATGTAAAAAATAAATTCTTAAAATGGTCATTTGTGCTTTGGGAGTTGTTTTAAGAACTGATGTTGGATTCTAATGGGTTTAGTGAGAGAGGGGTAGAAAAATTATTTATTTCTACTTTCTTGCCAATACGTAAAAGGTATGATGTTTAGTGCTAGTATTAATCTATAAGAACTTAATAAAACGTAGAATTTTTTTTTTAGGCAAAATTTAGAGCTCCCACTGTAGCATCGTCCAATTAGCCATAGCAGAATAAAGTGTCGTTAAATGAACTAACACAACAACAACGTAGACTTTTTATATTAATGACTATAAATACTTTTATACTGTAATCCATGGCTACCGAGATAGTGAAGGAACAAAATTTATGGAATTTATAAATTAAGTGATAGCGGTTTCAAACACTGAATACAGCAATTATTTCCTTGATGATAAGTTACACACTTTGAACATTATAAGACCCATTAGTATGAAAAACGTAATTTTTTTTGTTAAACCTTCAATGACAATTATATTGGTTGAAGCTTTTTAATTCAAAGATGACATCTCTGATATTTCATTTCATTTTTTTGTAATTTTGTATCCAAATTCCATTTTTTTTTTAGTTGAATTATGTTTGAACTTGAAGTTTTATGGGAATGATCACATAAGTTAAAATCAAAAAAGTTTCAATCCTTTTATAATCTTATATTTTACAAAAATATTTCATAACCATCAATACAATAGGAATCATTCGCTTTACCAATACCTATTTTTTATTTAACTCGCATGGAGCTTTCAAATGGCTCTATTGAATAATTCGTTTTTGTTTTTTTTAGTTATGACGTTGTGTTGTATTGATGTTCTTTTGAAAGAGCGATATGTTTATGAGAAAGAAAAACGGCTGATGCCGGCTAATTGTTTTGCATGTACGATTGTGAACATTAAGAAAATATACAAAAATAGCATACAAACAACTTATAATAATAATAAGTATAAAAGGATTATTGAACCTGAAGGCTCCGATACCATAGCACGATATCGATACGAAATTCAATGCTTGCAGAACTGCAGGCAAAGATAATGTCCCAAACACATACCCTTAAAATACCATGTAATTAACAGCTTTACCAACCAAACTGAAAATCTGAGTCTTCCATTGAAGGAAAACTCCTGAATGCTTTTTCGCCTAGAAAATCTCCATATCTACAAAATCTCCATTGAGTAAACAACGGTATAACACCAAGGCCCCCTCGGCAGCAATTAAGATCCCTTACACCTGGACAAGACGTCCTTGCCAAAGAGAGGAAGCCGGAGATCCGCAGGCTGGAGAGCCCTCGCTAATTAGCTATAACAAAGCCAGGAGTGGCTATCTCCACTGTAATCTGGGGCCGCTACCGTGTCCGTTCTGGTAAGGCACGCTCGGCCTCCTTCAGCTGCCCATGTCTTCTTCGGTACCTCCGCGAGGAACCATGGCTCGTGGCTCCCGAGCACCTGTCCGAGGATGAGCACCGCCGAGCATTCGGGTCGTCGGGGCAAGAAACTGGACAACCACCTGCTCTTGTGCAGTGCTTATAGTCCGAAATTATTCGAGAATCCAAAGAATATTTATGAAATATATATTTATTCCTACACCAAAATAGATTCTTATGACAGTGATTATAACATTCAAATCATTAGTAATGAAACTTACAAAACTTACAAAGGTTCTACGATAGTTTATATCTATGATCCTCATATCAAAACCGATATCTCCATAAGAGATTATACAATCATATTGTTGTAGCGATAATACGGAATAGTAATATAGACATTCAATCCAAAGTGGCCCAGCACTAGAAGATTAATTACTTTTAAAAAATGTATACTTGAAACACTCCGAATATTGAATTTTGTTCATTTTCATTTGATTGCGAGATAATTGTACCCAAACCAGGCAAAACGGGATTTGGTACTTAGGTACTGATTGTTTTACAATTAAGTTTGTTTTAAAATATTAGGCCAATGCTTGAGAATTTTAGAAAACTGTATGTGAGGCGTTCAGGATAAAAAGCGGATAACTACGAAATTTAAAAAATTGACTTTTTCACTTGTTTAGTCAAGCAATCTCATGCTACCGAATCTTCACAATAAGAACAGAACTATGACCTTGGGAATTAAGGTGTCAAAGTGACATTTTAGACAAACTTAGTTGAATATATTCGACTTTAATAAAAATCAAAAGAGACTTCTGAAATTTCGGAGTTTGTCCGCTTTTGATCTTGAACGCCTCATATATCCAGTGCAGCGAGTTATTTTCATTTAAGAAATGGATTGGCAAATGTAAATACTAATCGATGGAATACTAATTTATGGAAGTAAAGTTGAGAAGTATAGAAGGTAAAGGATAGCTTCAATGCCCAGCAGTTGCCTTATGCCCTTCGTTACGTACGAAATCTGTGCGTTTATAGGCTTTTGCCAAAATTATTATTTATTTAGAATTTTTAACGTACTTTCAACCCTGACCTAAATAATATGTGTGTGTTAACGGGTCTGTAGGGACTGTTATCCGCTATTGTTTATAATCTAAACAATGAACGATTGATAAGGAGAGATTCCACGAGATAAGCAGGTAGGTCTCATGCGGACCGGCTGATATACAAGTGCCTAATATTTAATGCCATTCTGAACCGTTTATTATCTGATTCTTACTAGGAAACAGTAGACAAGACTTACATTTATTGCCCAAATAACGTTTTAAACTCCGGGAATTCTACTGACCGAATCTTTCCTAAGAATTTTGTCGTGATTAAGAAAGTTTAGAGGATTTGGTAACCACAGAAGATAAAAAAAGAAACCTGTACCATTACAATCCGTGAACGGGTCTGGGGTTCAGTACATGGTATAGACTGTACTGTTTCAAGGACAACTGTTGTGCAGGGAGGGATCTGTCCTACATCAACCTTGATCGCCAGATTCTTCCC
Source organism: Arma custos (assembly GCA_037127475.1). Taxonomy (NCBI): domain Eukaryota; kingdom Metazoa; phylum Arthropoda; class Insecta; order Hemiptera; family Pentatomidae; genus Arma; species Arma custos. The sequence goes on from CM073760.1 coordinate 73,596,291, forward strand.
CCTTATTTTGGGTACCCACTTATAGGGTCTGGGTGAACCCCCGGAGGGTTCTAGATCCTGTATGATCCATCTCCAGCTGATACAATTTTTAAGCCATGGAAGATAAAATTTTTAATTATATTTATTATTAGATGAATTCCGATCATATAAGTGGCCCATCGTTCGTTGATATTGGAATTTAACGAGTTCTGTAATTGTTTCCTGGCTCAGTAAAAGAAATTGTACATATCTATAAAATATCATCAATTGAACAAACAGTTAGGGCAACACCAAAGTTTTGCTGAAAGGCAAAGAAAATTAATAGAAAAAGGTCTCAAAACAACTCAACGTATAACAGTCTAAGAAGTTTGGGTATAATAAATAACAATAGAAACAGTCTTAACAGGACCAAAACCCCTACATACTAGGGGTGCTCATGATCCTCTCATTAAACACGTTATACCGTGGTATTGTGCTATTCGTTGGGATTTAAGCAGCATAAAACAAGATAGCGATTTGGTAAAATATGGTAATGCCGTTAATGGCCACCACATTGTTTTGTCGACTCACTAGTTTAAAAAACTGACATACATTTGAGGCGTTCAGAATAACCCCGAAATTTAAAAGATTGATTTTTCCGATTATTTAGTCAAGTAAGTTAGTCTAAATCTATTTGTTGCCTTATTCATCATTCTTTAAATCCGGTTTTTAACCCGAAGTTTCCGAGCCATAAAATTGTTTGAATAAACTAGCCAAAAATGTAAAAAAGTCAATTTGAGTAATTTCGGAGCTATCCGCATTTGTTTTTGCAAGCGTCATTTGTTTAAAAAAACAAAACAGGAAAATATAATAAATAATGGACATCATTTCATAATAACCCCTTATAAGCTCATCTTCAGCTTTACTTCCACAGTAAAAATGTTCTAAAAACAGTCGTGCTCTAAAATTTTGAATACATATGAACTCCAACAGTTTTGTGGCATTATGACTTCAAAAACTACGTGTAAAAGAAAGAAAATTGTAAGATCTACTCGAAGATATAAGATATTAGTACACTAAAATACAAAAAATATATATAACAGAATTAGTAGAATAAAACAAAGTTTCATGATCGTAACATATTTGCCATAAAACCAGGACACGTATGATAAGAAAATATTTCCACTAGGATACCAATAATAGCTGTATTTTTCATTTAGCGATAGAGGGTGTAAAAATAAGAGTTTTTTGAAAAGTCAACTACCTGAAGGTTTTAGAAGAAAAAAATCAAATATTTCTTTGGATTATTTAAAAAATATCAAATCAATGTATAGATTTTAATGTAGAATATTATTCAAAATGATGATCGGTTATGAAATACATATTATTTAACTAGCTTATGCCCGCGGCTTAGCTCGCATGGAATTTGGTCTGCCACATAAAGTTTCGTGAAAGATCATTTAAAATAAATAATTTAATTATTTTTTTAAAATATAAGTTAATCGTACATCCAAAATTTCACATGTCTAACTTCAAAACAGACGGATTCTATACAACCTTTGAACCCCTATTATATTAATGGGGAAACCCTTGGGGTGGAATTATCCAAATTTCTTTCTTAAACTATACAAAGAACTTATCTACAAATTTCAAGATGCTAAGTTCCTGATTTGCCTGTAATTATGTACTATAGAGGGGAGCGGGGGCACAAGCCCCCGTGCCCCCACTAAAATCTGCCCTTGCTGTAGCCTATGATGTATAACCTATACTCGATAAGTTTAATCCAGATCCGTTCAGTAGGTTTTGCGTGAATGAGTAACAAACATAAATACAAACATTCGCATTTATAATATTAGTAGGATATCAAAACAATAGTTTAACTCATATTCTTTCTGTTATTTTAACGACTATTATCATGTGATTTGCCTTTAATTAAGTACTATAATGGATTCTCCACTGTACCTAAAATACTGTCGGGGGTGGGGCACGTCCCCCCGTGCGCCCCCCCTTAAATCCACCCTTGCTAGGTGTAATTCTGATGATAACCTCTAGTACTGTAAAGTTTCATCCAAATTCGTTCTGTATTTTTTGCGTGAAAGAGAGACATACATACAAAGTTTCACATTTATAATATTAGTAAGATTACATAGTCAGATGTTCCACTTTCGAAATTGATCATGATTTCCATTAAATTAGTTATTATTTCCAATATGGTGCATTAGATTCTACTAAGGAAACCGAAGGCAGAAAAATCCTTCTTTTTTATGTAACCTCCTCTTTAATACTTTATTCTGGCTAATTTATCTTTGAAAACTCACGAATTGACACTTATTGATTCTCTTCCCTTGAGGTCCGGTAATTGCGTCATGAAATTGCAAGGTATTTGTGATGATTTATTCCTTAAGTTGCGAAGAACAAACCGACAATAGACGAACCAGGAAGACTGGGAATGCCACCGTCAACTCTCTTATCTGTATTCACACCTCAGGACACTTTCCCTTCTCAGCGCTGGCTTCTTTCATCTAGCTGTCAAATAAGATAATAGGACGACTATAACTGATAACTATAATCCATGGTTTAATGATTTCATGAAATATTTAATGCATGAACGTTTATTATCTCATTTATGAATCAAAGGGGTCGTATGAATGATATTGATTTGTAGCTCATAAAAATTTTTAAGTGTAATATATAGAAATAGTGCCTTTGCAAACTGATCCCAGAAGCTACCGGCAAAGATCGAACTTTATCGATTAAAACCAGGGAAGAGATCAATATCCGAAATACACAGAATAAACAACTTTTATTTAATTTCGATGGATATAAACTTTGGAAATAAACCAGTCCCCCTTGTTGATTAGCGATCTGACAACTACTTTTCTGCATAAAAATAATCGTTTGAAATTTGAATCACTTTATTTTGGATCTTAAAGTCGTTTTGGTGGTAAAACGGGAAGTACAGGTTGTTTTATTTATTTTTGATAATTTAATAAAATTACAGCTACGTACAAATTACGTAGAAATATTCAGATGGTTATCAACATCACCAGGGTCGATGTTGACCCACATATATATTTATTGGGATTATCCACTTTTTAGAGGCTGAGTGATACCCAGGAGGGTCTCAGATCCCCAAGGATTCATCTGTAAAATGATTAAATTATCTCCCTCGGATTAAATTATCTCTATCGGAGCCTTCTACTGGGCAACTCAGCGCTCTACCACTCTATTCAGTTCCCTTTAAATCGCCATAAGAACTTTTTTTTTTTTTACATGCATCCTCTTATGTAAGGAAACCACTGTGAACTCCTGTTTTAATGAAGCACAGAATTCTAAAATAATTGGAAGAGGTATCGGAATAATCCTGGGCACATGGTCATGATCCTCATGATCGTCTTGATGAGAGAGGATGGTTGGATCCTGCAAGTTATTGGATAGGCTTGGGCTGGAGCTACGTGCTTGCAACGACTGCAGGGCTCTTCCTCTCTAGCTTTCTCCTTTCGCCAAAGCTGTAGTTCTCTTTTCACGCTATGAAACCGCATCCACTCAATATCCATGCATGCATTACATCCAATCTAATGCTATATCGATAACTGTTCTTTCACTTGCAACGTAAAAAAAAAATATTTCTATATATCATATCTTACTCTCTATTTTTATTTCCTGAAATGTTTCATTTTTTCTGGACTTTTTCACTGATTTTGCCAATGAATTTTTTCTAACACGATATATATAACATACACGATATAACATACATGGACGTGTTATACATTTCTCAAGATTTTAGTTCGGTTTTGAACCTGAAGTTTCGGGAGCATAGAGCATTGATTGACTAAAGTAGCGTCCAGTGTGAACAAGTATTTTTTTTAAATCTAGCTCAATGCGTAGGGCGCTGAGTTGCAGTGCCTAAGTTTCTTGATTAAAGTCCAACTGTGGCAGTTAAATTATTTATTTTTTAAAGACCTATGGTTGGACCTTGTGGGGGCTGACGACCCTCCCGACGCTAATCAAGCCTCTACTAAGTAGTTACCCTTAATCGGAGGAAAACCTGGTAGTTGAGTGTGATCTCAGGCAAATCACCTCCCTGCACTAGCATTGTCCTTAAAACAGTACAGTCTCTACCATGTCCTGAATCCAAGACTCTTCAAATAAGAATTTCATTATTTATTTTGTGAGCTACTTCTAATTTTGTTCTTATTTTTACAATCAGTACCAAATCAGTTGAAATTATTTTTTTCTAACTGAGCGCATTCCTCTATAAATAAATGAAAGATCAGTAACAATGGAATTTTGAAACTCAATGTTTGAATCAGGTTTTATATTATTATACAACCTTAAATTATGTTATATAGCGTTACATTTTATTTGAATAGATGTACATCATTTTTTTTTAATGTGAAAAGAAAAAGTTGATAAAAAAGGGCAAAGAAACTATTGAAATAATTATTACATTTATTAAATACATTTAACCTAGGTATGTTTGTTTTATAGATCCATCGATCAAAAGTTAATATAATTAAGTCATATTATTTTTTACTTGCATGGTTGGAATTAAAGCCGAAATAATTGTGTGCTCGTTCCATCGACCTTGTAACTTCTTATTCTGTTATTATTAGTGACATAACATCACTCATCATGTTGTTGCTATCACTGGGTAAAATATGAAATAATATATGACTTTACAACATCTATAGAATCAATTAATAAATAGATTTTATATTGAAACTAGTGCAAATGAAATTCTATAAAGAAACTATAGACAAACTTCATTTTCTATCTAAATTATTAGATGTTTTCAAAACAGTCTTGTTTCAATCTAGATGTTGATAGTTGTGTATTTGGACAGAAAAAGACAATAACCACGCAGAAAATAATTGTCCACTGTATATAAACTCTTCAGGATAAAGAAAACAAAAATAAAATTATTTTCTTATTCTCGTATTTTGTGTCCGTAATTCTTGGAAAGTGCAACATCTTTAACGAAACCAATTGTACTCATAACTGTAAATAGTTTATTCCCTTTCCAACTTATTTTTGAACGCTCGACTATCATCAACAATTCACCACAGGTCGACTATTTCCGACTGCCATTTCACTATGGGTCATTCTGTTATTCTCTTACTGTTATATTAAAATTTTAAGTCCAATAATTAAAATTTTCATTGCTTATAATTGCTCTATTTTATTGTAAAAATGAAAGTTCGAGATGATTCCATTACAACTTCACAATATCGAGAATGATAATCATATCTCAAAATTTCCGTTCCACGGTCCTGTCTCATTCGTCCACGGTACTGACATGAAATAAATTTATTATACATTCTTCAGAAAAAATATAAAATCTTAATGTTTGCATACATTGAGATTTATGGATTAATTAGTTAGGACTACAGGAAATTTATAAACACTGTCCATATGTTCTTTTTCCGGGATGGACCGTTTTGTTTGCCAAGCTTTCGCTCATCGTGTTGTGACCTTCCTCAGGGCTAGTCAGTAAATGAATGAATTTATAAACACTGTTAGAATCGAATCACCTTAATATCTATTAGCCTAGCTATTAATACAACTTTGTAAGGAAAAACAATTGCCTTGTTAAAAGGGCTTCTTGAGAAATAAATATCTTCCCTTTTTGAGACATGATATTAAAGCACATAGCTTTGTTTGAACAAATTCGATATAAATTTAGAATTTTAGCCCGAGGCAATTTACTTACTATTTAATAAAGATCGAAACAAGGTACTACTATTAATCACCAATGAAATTTATGGAATGCTCAGTATTTTTCTAGGAAATATTTCCTCTATTTGTGGTTTCTTATATCTATGTACCATTATACAAAAGACCGAGAAATGCTTTCATCCTACTTCTTATGAGAGCTTCTAATGTATCTTGGAAAGTTGCAAGTTTCTGTTAGTCAACAGATTAGTGAAAGTCAGTTAAGGGGACCTGAAACCTATTCTTGTTATTGATTCCTCCCTGGCCCAAATTTACGATATTTTTAACTTATTAGCACACAGCTCATTACACATATGTTTAAATTAAGTATAAAAAAAAATGATAATTCTGCTTCTATGGTCGTAGGATTAACCATGAAATGTAATCTGCAGAAATAGTAATCTTATTTTTATATAAAAATCTATTCTAATAATTTAGATAAAAAATGCAGTTTGTCTATAGGTTCTTATTGAGTTTCATTTACACTAGATTCAATATAAAATCTATTTATAAATTGATTCTATAACTTTCGATTGACATAAAAGTATCTCGTGTATTATCTATATCCTAGGGATATTACTACTGAAAATAAACAATTATTTTTATACAAAACACAAATTAAAAATCTTCTAAGAATACAAGGAAATTTCCGAGAAATTTGTGAGAAGCTTTTTGAACAAATATTTTTATTATTATTTCTTTGATCGATGATTCGGCACACTACACTCCATGGCAAGTTCGCGAGTACTTGTGGACGGATTTGACTCAACAGCTTCCTTCAGAACCTCATCAATATCCATTAATGGTCGCTCGGAGCCCTTCTTCCTTTCCAACGTCGTATCTCCACTGCTAAATTTTTCAATCCAACGCCGCGCATTGCGCTGGTCAAAGACACCTTCCCCTTCATATTTAATAATTTCACGAGCTGCTTCAGCGACTGTGAATTTTTTTTCCAGTAATGTCTTAAAATTACGAGAATTTCGTACGGCACTGTCATGTTTCTTCTTAGAAATAAATAACTTTTTTTTTTTTTTTTTATTTTATTTTTTTTTTTTATTTTATTGAGTTGTACAACTGTAATACATACATCTAGTACAATTGCTATAAGAGTAAATAATACATGATAGCACATGTAGAGATACTACCCACTGGCAGCACTCTAATAAAGTTCTATAATAGAAGGTCCCGAGGCCATCTTCTCTTCAGACGCCTAGGAGGATTGTCCGGGATGGAATTGGATGCAAGGATGGAAACTAGTGGGTTTGGATGGGTTTGAAGTTTATTGTGGAATGATAGGTATCTGGAATGGGCTAAATCGGTAACATATGGAACGTTAAGGTCATTATGGATGGTTTTATTTGTGACAAAATAAGGAGCGTTTAGGATTTTGCGAAGGATTTTGGATTGCAAGGATTGGATACGAGAGGAATTCGATGGTTTGGTGGAGCCCCATAGTTCAATTCCATAAGTCCATATAGGCCTTATAACAGTCACATAAATAAGTCTTTTGTAATTGATCTGAAGCTTTGAGCGCTTATCTAATATGTGTTGAAGTAGTCGGAAACGTCTAGCTGTTTCTTGTCTTTTCAGTCTTGTGTGAGGGTTCCAAGTAAGACGCTTGTCTAAGTTGAGTCCCAGGTAGCGAATCTGTTCAACAGGGATAAGTGGAGTACTATTAAAGAATACAGTAGGACAGGAAGTCAAGGGTTTTCGACGAAGGGTAAAGGTAATTTGATGGGACTTGCTGGGATTGATTTTAATTCTCCAATTCCGACACCATTCTTTGAGGCTTGATAGGTGTAATTGAAGAGATTGGGATGCAATATATGGGTCGTTATTAACAGATAACACACATGTGTCATCAGCATACGTGGAGATGAAGGTGTTAGGATGGGTTGGAATGTCAGCTGTATATACTGTGTAAAGGATAGGACCGAGGATGCTACCTTGAGGAACGCCAGCAGACTGGGAATAGAGGGATGAGTAGGAACCTTTATGACTTACTTTAAATGTTCTGCCAGGAAATAAATAACTAAACTGAGGCTTTTTTTGAATAATTCCAGTGTTAGTAAACAAGCTTAGAGAATGCTCTAAAGGGATTATTAAGTGTTGGTAAATAATAAATAGCATTAAAATGTTTACAGACTTTTGACTCTGGAATTTGATAAAACGGTAATTTTTTTTATACACCCAATTATTATTAAATGTTACAAAATTTATTTTAAGTAGTTAATATTAAATATTACTTCTGAAATATTTTAGATATTAGGATGAATGTAATTGAATGTTAAGTATTTTAAATTTTAAATATATGTAATGTTACATACATTCTTCAAGGCTAGCCAAAAGAAAACAATTTCATGAGCAGTTTTCAAGGTTCTAAATCCTCTGGTTGAATAAGAATCGTGAAAGACTTATTAAAATTCGGCATGAATTATTGCAACGATGATCTGAGAGAGCTGATCGGAATGGGTTAAGTTGCAATAAGGAACTCCACTTTCCACTTAGGGCAATTAGATTTAACCTTTGGCGTGGCTGCCTGCTACAAATTGGAAACGATGAAGCATTTTCTTCTAACACGGAAGAAGTAGGCAGGTGGTGTATGGTCCAGCCTCATCGGTTTTAATGGAATTGATTCATCTAAATTGATTCGGCTGTAATTATTATAAAATTATTACTACTATTAAACTTTATAAAATAAAATGGCTAAATAATTGTGCTACATCTATAAATCTAAAAATTTACTCAGTGGAATCCGTATGTATCCAGTTTAGCCGTAAAAGATACACTCCAATAGACAACCAAGGTGATTATCAACAATCGTTTCAATGAAATCTATCAACCTTAAATAATGGGCTACCGCTAATTTAAATGGTTAAAATATTTTTTTAAACACGAAATTTTTGACTTTTAAAATATTCTGTTTGATTTTCGCATCATAAGGTTAGTTTTGCTAAGACATAATGTGACGTCATGAGGCTTGTTGTCAGTTTATCTCGCATCGCTGCCGTCAGTTTTCCTTGTAATTTTTGAAAGGTTTTTAGCTCAATTCTATAATATTAGTATATATTTGACACCTTGTCCTGGGCCCAAGTGACATCTGGGGGTGCAGTAAAAAAAACACAAAATAAGAATTAATAAGCAAACATTGTACAAACAAGCAAATAGCAAATAGACAAATAAGCAACGTTGTAGGCCATCTTCTGTCAGCCCTTAAGATGGCTTACATAGTTGGTCGAAACGTCGGGACTTAGAATAAATAAGTCTTATTTTTTTTACTGCATCCCCAGACTATCTATATCCCATATATACTCATATATGTTTCATTCGGAATTATTTTTTAGTTTAGCATGAAATATTACCTGTATGCAAAAAAAAAATCCTACTAATAAAAAAATAATTGTATTTATTTAACACTTTCTCATTTTCACACTATTTTCTGCTATTTTCCTTCACTTGTCCATTCTTCATACTTCACTAAAAGCTAACACCAGTTTATCTGTGGAAGACAACGTTTGCAACTGCCCTGGTCTCCGTTCAAAAATTCGTTTAGTCCATAGTCCCCCTTCCATTCTCATCACGTACCAGAACCACTTTGGCCTCATTGTTTCAAATTTGTGAAGGATTTTTTTCTATTTGAGATTTAACTCTCTTAAACAAAATGAAACAGAAGTACCAGTCGAGATTTTGCCAATCGAAGCAGCAAAAAGACAAAATATACAGATAAAATTGAACCAAAAAAACCAAGCAGAGACAGCCCCACCACCACGTATATCTATATCCTTGCCCCTACTTAGTAAGGAAGGTTAGAGGGAATGGTTAAATAAAATCAACTGATCATAATATTAAGAGATAATAATTGTTGGACATATACATGCTAAGGAAACAAGAAATAACGAATAAAATTAATCTTAAAGTATGTGTTTATTTTTCATTCCTTTGTCTAGTAACCAATTATTATGAATTTATTATATGTAATCTGTTTGTAAGTATACTTTTGTGCCGTTAAAACTTTGTTGGTTTGCAATTTGTAAACTTTTATTAGTTTTTAGTTGTTGCATATAATAGTAATTTATGTAAGCTCCTCGATGTTATATGATACATAAAATATCACTGATTGGAGGCTGTTTTCTACTCGACACCAACTCCATTCTTCGGACTCAGCTCTTACTTTCTGATCCCTCCTGTGCTATTTCTCCTTACTCCTCGGCCAGTTCCGAAGTCGGCCCTAAAGTTGCTCGGACAAGAGATCCTGCTGATCGTAGGAAGCTTTTTAACTGCCCTGGCTGTAATAGAGGCTCATTCGTTGCGGGGTTTATTGAAGGTGATATCGACCCGCCGGCCTTACCTAAGCCAGCCCTTAACGAGCGCCCTTTCCCATTTTCTTTTCCCCAAGCCCCGCCATTTTATTTCCTCCAATGTTTTCTTTCCCTTTCCGGTTTAGCGCTTCTTCCGAGCATTAATCTGCTTTCCTTCTAAAAACACGTACCACCGCGCGGTCCTAAATAGATTTAGGGACCAGAAATAAATTCCGTATCTTGAAGGATGGGTTCCGATGTTGGCTGGATTTGGTTCTTTTATAATTTCCAACTTTTGAGCAATAAATAATTGTAAAATCAGATAGAATCCGAAGGCTTCTATTCTTTTTTATTAAATAAAAAGATGCCAATAATAGCAAAAATTGACTCTTTACTTGAAATAAGTTAATTTAATTAATAATCAATTGTTTTAGTTCTTAATATGAACATATTATTCTATATCAAATTGCAATTTGTTGAATTTCTTATCACAAAAATGCCAACAAGCCTGATGACGTCACCAAGCCAAAATGAAGCGTTTAAAAGTTTCATTTTCCGACTAAGATTTTCCATAATCTCAACGCGATTTTTTCTACGAAAAATGATCTTTTAAGCATAAAATAAATATTTTTGTGAAAGTTACATTATAGGGAATCTAAAAATTCATTGGAGAGGCATATTTAAGTTAATAAATTCTAAATAAAAAAAGTGGTACACTAATTTATTAAATATAAAGCTATTATAAAATCCAATCTGGGTTCCATTATCCACCAATAACATATTCATTTAACCTGGCTCATACGACATCGAGACATATTAATTTAGTGATTAATAACGGAACATTACAGTGATGAATTAGGCTTTTTTAACGTTATACATCAGAGGAGGATAGTAATTTGTTACCCCTGTAAGGTCGCCTTGCAACATTAAAGCGATCCAATTGCATGCAATAAATTGCAGCGGAGATGGCCGCGCAAGTGGATCGTATAAATAAATAGGATTGTAGTGGGACAAGGCCTCCGGGCGTCCTTGCATCTGTCGTAGCGACCTTAGAGTCTAGCCCAGTCCTCTGAGAGCTGATATCTCCATTGTCTTCTTGGCAGCTCTGTAGGATCGTATTGTCGATGAGCTGGATCACCTCAATGAGAGTACGTTTTATTACAGTGGAAGGATAAAATATAATAAATAATAAAATTATTATTACCGTTCATCAACAGGAAAGTAATTAAATGCTACCTGTAGCTGAGCCTGTACGAGAAAGAAGCATGCTAAGTCGATTATTGAGAACGCGTTAAGAAATAAATATAAGACTGCCTAATCGTAGAAAGGGGTTAACTTAAAGTAATTAATTTAAGGTAAAAATAAAGACAAATTTAGTTACCTTTCTTTTAATACTATAAATTGACATTCCTTTAGACTGAGGGGGAGCTCAGTGGTAGAGCACTGAACTGCTGTGCCGAATATCCCACTCGGTGGCAGACTTTTATTTAATCTGTTAGCAGCCGGAGATGGATCATAAGCGATCTAGTACACTCCTGGATCTCAACAAGCCTCTACAAAGTGGGTACCCAAATTAAGGGGGAAAAATCTGGCGATTGAGCGTGATTTAGGACAAAGGTTAAACAGGGTGGAGACTTGTCCAAGATAAAACTCAACCACAAAGCCCAAGGATGGTCTCCAGATCCCCGGATGATAACAGATAAAATAAAATCTGCCAGCAACCGGATTTGAATCTTGGATCTTCGGCAAGGCAACTCAGTGCTCTGCCACTGAGCCAGAAATCTGACTTGACGTTTAAATCTCTCCAAGTAATCTACGGTATAGCTGAACCAACTGAATAAAAACCACTGAATACACTCCAGAAAAACCAAGATCACTCGTAGTAGAATATTTGTCATGGTTTATGTACATGTTCAGTATTTATATACTTTTAAAATTATGAATACTCATCGTGAATTGGTTAACTGTATCCATGTTTAAATAACTGAGACTCTATTCTTGTTATGATAAGAAACGCTTCTTCTTTACATATATCCTTATCTAAAATGTTTTTAAAGTTGTCTGAAGACAAAAATGTTCCAATGTTTAAAATCAAACAGATAGAAAAAAATAGTGCATTTACTATATTCCAATTATTTTTTTAAACTGTTAATTATTTTCTTTTTTAAATTAGATGCATATATTTCTAATTTTTATTTGACTGGTTAATTAGTTACATTAAAAAAATAATCAAAATCAAAAGTTATAAGTAAATTTAAATTCCGTTTTGAATAGTAATTTTCCTTTGTTTATTTTCAAAATAAACAGCGAATTGCGAAATAAATAGGTAAGTAAATAATGTAGTAAAGTAAATAAATAAGTACTCATAATGTTCTAACAAATATTTAGATAATGATTTTTATACTCAGTGTAAATCTTACTTGGTACTGCGCAATAACGATATAAGCATTTGTTAGTAAAGAGAAGAGGTGTTTTTGTAATTTTTAGGGTTATTTTAAACATACCTTAAATATTAGTATTTAATATAAATTAAATAGCTCTACCTACCAATGTATACATGATATTGAGAAATGAGGAAGAATACATAATTAAGGTGATCACATTTCTATCAAAAGAAGGGCTTATTAGGAATATCTGAGGCTTTTTTCTTTTTTTTTTATTAATAAAAATTGTTACTAAAAATCATACTATTTTTAATCATTTAAATCATTATACTAATTTTTTATTTTATTTATTCGTTATTATTGTCATTAATTGTTACTAGAGTTATTGTTACAAATAATTATTATTATTATACCGGCATATATTATTATTATTATTATATTACTCAACTGTATACATTATTATACTTGTACTATGTTAGTATTACTAAAATTATTGTTACTAAAAAAATTATTGTACTAATAAGGCGTTGATGACCAACCTGTTTTACGCTTCTAAATAAAAACAACCAACCAACCAACATACCTTGGCTTTATGGGAGAGGTAGTTGAGCATCTTCTCAATCCTAATTAATTAATAAATCCTTCTTATTTATTGATACAAAAAAGGATGAATGTACAACTCATCATTATCTACCGAATTATATTTCCCTTAATGTTATTTTGAATTTGACTTTGACGGTGTCCATGAAAACACGTGTAGCAAGATAAGTGGAATAATAATGTCAGGTTGAAAAAGAATATACGAACCGGAACCTTGTATTTATAGCTCAATCATTTCGACGCTCTTCGTAATAGTTGAGGGAATTGCCAACTTGTTATTTTCCTTAGTGTTATATAACTAAACCTATTATAACAATGAGAATAGGTGTATCATGTATACATAAGGCATTAGCTTAATGATTTATTTATTATATCTTTAATTGTTTGGCTTAGTTTTTAATTATAAATAACTAAGTTGGAGAAGTTTCGTATTTATTGTTGTTGACAACAGTGGAGCTCTGTGAATAATCTTTGTTAATTTTATATTCTGAGTCAACGTTTCCAAGCAGATAAAAAAAGACGCAGTATCCCATTTTTATGCGTTCCTTCGCATTAACGGTCAGAGTTTCCTCGTCAGCAAAAAAAACCGTGAAGTTTGAATATTTGTTTAATTTTTAATTTTAATAAAGTAAGCATGAACCATATATAATTTTATGTATGATTTACTGATGACTTGATAATCAGATGTACGAAGGAAAATAAGAATAAACATTATCAAAACTGTTCTGAATGATTATTATAAAGAAAAATAGTAGGTTTTGGTAGATTTACAATTAATTAATACCAATTAGCACTTATCAAAACACAATGCAACTCATTTTTGATTAATTATAATTTGGTAGATGGAGGGATGGAGTAGTCCAATAGTCCAGAGTTGATGTGCTAAATTCAGCTTTGGCAGATATTTAATCTGTTAATAGTCACAGGGTTGGATTCTGTGGGATCTGAAGACCCTCCTGGAGCTCATCCAGCCTCATTAAAATGGGTACTCTTAATTGGAGGTTTAAAACTTGGGACTTTATATTGGTCTCAGACAAATCACACCTCTGTGTAGCAAAACAACCTCTACTGAACCTTTGACTCTTCATGACCTGTAGTAATTTTCAATAAAAAAAGGGTTTTTTCTCTTTCCATTTTGTTAAGATCCACTTTTATGACACTAATTCGATTCAATATTTATCCGATTTTTTAAATAAAACCTTAACTGTTATTTTTTAGTTCTTTTTATATCCATATAAGTTTATGCCATCTCCGACAATGATTCCCTAAACTAATGGAGCACTGCTCCTTTCTCTTTTGGAAGAACATGCATCCTTGGAAGAGCACTTGACAGAGTGAACGTAGAAGAGAATACATAAAATAAACAAAAAGAAGATGGTACTTTTAAAAAACTTATTTCGAATATAAATATGAAGTGAGAGGACTTATGACATCCTGAATGGGGAATTTCATGTCCACGAAAGTGAAAACTTGTTGGCATTTAAAAATATTTAAAAGCTATGCTAACGCTACCAATTAAGAAAATAAAAGAACCAATGTATCAGAAATTATGTCTGAGACTTGAAACACAATAATAGTTAGTATGAATGCATATTATCGATGGATCCAAATTGGATGACCCATATTTCACCTCAAAAAAAAAGTTGCAATAGATAGATAATACATTTTTTATTTATTGTCTCTTATTTTTTGTTTATCATTTTTCAACATATCTTTCCATATTGATAAAATGTAACCTAAATTGTTGTGGTTCAATTCCATTTTACCACAGAAAAGTGTCTTTATTTTATCATCAGTTTTTAATATTGTAAATTTTAATTAAGTTTGGGTTCCTGCAATAGTTGCCGAATATTAGGAAATTAAATCAAACATCATTATTAAACCATAAAATATAAATGTACATAAAAAATGTACAATATTTCTGATAATATTTAAATATATAATCTATGTAAATATTTTAAGTTTTTACCTTTTAAGGAAAGTATTAAATATATTAAAGTGATAAATGAATTGAATACCATGACACAAGAAAAATAATGTTTATACGTAGCGTGAAAACTGAAATATAAATAAATTAAAGAAAGAATGGATGATGAACATACAGTAAAACAGGCTTTGATAGGATTCCTGTCAAACTGCTAAAATCATGCCTTATAGATATTATACCTGTCCTACTCTTCATATACAATTTTTCACCGCAAAACGCAGTATTCCCTACCTCTTGGAAAAAAGCTATAGTCCACCCTATCAACAAATCCTCTAACCCTGTTTCACTCATAGACTACCGCCCGATCTCAATTCTCTCCAACCTTTCCAAGCCTCTAGAAAGAATAGTCCAGTCACAAATGTCAAATTTCCTCGAACAGTCCAATCTCCTTGATCCACTTCAATCTGGTTTCCGTCCCGGTTTCTCCACACAATCTGCACTTACCAAAATCACCAATTGTTTTAAAATTTGTACATCATTTAAAATAAAATAAAACAAAATATTAGAAAAAAGAATCACCAATGACACACATACCTGTGACGATAAAAAAATAACTGTGCTTATATTTTTTGACTTTTCTAAAGCTTTTGATTCCTTGGACCATTCTATCTTTTTCAGTAAACTCAAATCACTGTCCTTTTCTAACAGTTCTATCCCTTGGTTCCAATCTTTCCTCTCTGACAGATCTCAAGCAGCTTCCATACCCAGGGGTTTCCACTTTCCTCACTCTTTCCTCAGGCGTGGTACAGGGCTCACGCATCTCTCCTCTTCTTTTCAACTGCTATATCAATGATCTTCCTAAATCTGTTCACCACTGTTCCTACCATCTATATGCTGACCACTTCCAAATCTATTTGTCTTCTCTTCCTTCTGAGCTATTAATTGTGTTCGCCAGTATTCAGGAAGACCTAGGTTGGATCAGTGCCTGGGGAAAGCTGAACAAACTGGAATTGAACGCAATGAAAACTCAGACCATTGTTTTAGGTTCCAATTCCCTCCTTACATCCATTCACACCCTCCCGACATTAATCCTAAACAATCATCCTATCACGTTCACCTCCTCTGAAAATCTTAGGCATTACTATCGACTACAACCTTTTTTGTAAATCAAACATCACCCAGATATCCCGACGGTCAATTAGTTCCCTTAAATTATTCCATCGTTCTCGACATCTACATACACAATCTTCCCGTAAGCTTCTCGTATCTTCTCTCACCTTCCCCCACTTTGACTATTGTAGCGTGTTATATGGAGGCCTTTCTACACTGCTCGAAGACAGATTAAAGATAATAATGAATTGCTCTTTAAGATTTGTGATTGGTACCCCGAGGCGATCGCGCGTTTTCCCCTTTTATGATGAGTTAAAGTGGCTCTTCCCTCCCTTTTCTGTTCTTATACCAATCCATTCACTCTCAACACCCTTCATACATGTACAGTCTCCTCCAATTCAAATCCTCAGTTCAACGCCATAAAACGAGATGTCCTCTTTCGGATCTCTATATATGCTCCCACAGAACTAAAGCATTCGAACGTTCCTTTCTCGCCCGCTCCACAACAGTGTGGAACTCAATCCCTCCTAACATCCGTCATATCCCATCATTATCGTCATTTAAATCCTTGCTTTTCCAACATCTCCTAGCTTCCCAAAAATATGCTCTCTAAGCAGATTATTCCTTTGCTTAGAATGTAATGTGTAGAATAATTCATGTGTTATTTAGTTGTTTTAATTTTGTTTTTTTAAGAAGATGTAGGTACATCATGTAAAGAAATTATTGCATGTTAGCTCATGCATTTAACAAAAGTTATGGAATTATCTATTCTCTTTACTTGTTTAATATCTTGTCAAGATTCGTACTGTTTATTTACTTATTACTATTTTTTTTTAATATTTATTTTTAAATTGTTTTTTGTCACTTTTTACACGCTTTCTGTTTTGTAACTCTTAGCCTTCAGGCCAGATAAATATTATGTTTCTTTTTCTGTTCATATTTGTTATTCTAAAGGGACTTAGTCCCAGAATAAAGTTACTTTTCCTATTCTATTCTAAAACCGTTAGAATTTTATCCTATTCTTCTAGTTATATAAACAAGTGTTATGTGTAAGAAAACAGATTATATGTGAAAATATATTCATAAATTAATATAGAAATTATATACGCCTAAATAATAGAAAGAACAATTATTTATATAATTATTTAAATTATTTATGATTTACATCATAATTGATAAACATAAATAAGAAGGAAAAATAAAAGAATGTATTATCTTAAAATCCAAAGAGTATAGATTAATATAGTTTTTTTTCAAAATGAATGAATAACCAACTATGAAGAGTTTATTTATTTAACTATTTTTTTAATTTATATTTATATTTTTATTAATAGAAGATATTATTTATCTATTAGAAAGCGCTGTATCGATAGGACTAAACAAGCTTGAGGAAGAGAAGCCATTGTAAGTCAGAAACAATAATTATTCCATGAATCAAAATAATCTCAGTGGATAGAGCAACCTTACACATTGAAAATGACACATTACAAGATAATCAATGACAAAAATAAAAATCATGAAAAACCTAAATCATAAAACTTAATCATCAAGCAACGGTACTCAGTTTGCGATCGTATCTTCTTGCCTCAATAAATCTGCAGTCAAGAAGTCAATATAAACTGTTAATTACAGTAATTGATTAGTAATAGAAAGCAGGTCAGAAGTAACCGCTTAAGATAATTGATTGGAGTGCTACCGATGGGTAGTTTCTCCACAAGTGTTTTTCAAGTCGTATTGTACATATAGTAGATTTACTTATTGTAATATTATTATAATTGTAAATATCAATAAATTAAATTTTAAAAAAAGAAGATAATTGAACGATACAGTTGCAGAACAAATAACGGTTACTTGATTATTATATTTGGCGGCCACAGGGACTTAATGCTTAAATCAATACGTATTTTATTGCCGAAATTTCTATTCAATTGCAGTACTTATTTACTACTGTATAAATCTTTTTTATTTAATTAGTGTTTTGAAATAATTAAATCATAAGGATCTACTGAAACGATGATAGTAAACTTTTAATTCACAATAAAAATTCTAATTATAGTACTTATATTTAATATATTTATTAATATAAACGAGATTAGTCACTTTTCTTTTTACCTTAATTAATTTTATTTTCGTAATAACTTTTCATTCTGAAAAAAAATCCTTGACAATGGATATATTGTTTACCCATTGTAAGTATATGCGTACAATCAGGGAGAAGATGGTAGTAAATAAACACAAAGGCATTCTAATTACAAGTTTGTGTACGTTAAGAAAATTGTTTTACTGTTAATAATAATTAATACTGCAAAATTGTGATTGCATGAGAATAATTGAATGAATATGTTCCTTTGTTACTTATAAATGTGTTACATTACTTTTTTCTTCTTAACTAACCTTTCAAAAAAATGAATATTAAATATAAACGAAAAACATAAAGAATATAGTATTCATCCTCCTGCAGATCCAAGTTTAATTTAATTAGAAATAAATGCTTACACTGTTTCTATTTCTAACGTTATACTTTATTTATAATAATATTTCATTGTTATTATTTCTTACCAATCATATATTTATGTATATTAATATGGCAATACATAAGTCCAAAAAACAGTAGTTTCTATAATGTGCTGAGCCCATTACACAAGGGAACAAATTTTTATTAATTTTTTGTTGCATGGAGTTTTAGGCCAGTTGTTTACTAATTAGAGGTTGGTGATTACAAATCTAGCCTCAGTTTTTCTCCAGCACCTTTTGTTTTTGGCAAACAGCTGATAGACATATATTTGTACTAGTCACATTCAAACTTCAATTCAACTGAGTTGTTTAGTGAAAAAGTTTGTGCTCTTGTGTTAAATAACAATGTCCAAGTTAAGAAATATCTGTAGAAACGATCCAAACTATTTCTGTAACATTTGTGGTGAATATACATTCAAAAATTGTAGGCTAAGTGTGTCAGAGTTTATAACACAGGTATATTTTGATTACTTTGGATTCGCTTTGGACATCCGTGACAAGTACTGGATCCCTCATATGGTATGTAAAACATGTGTTGAGTCTTTGAGATTATGGGCAAATAAGAAAAGACCCCATTTTAAGTATCAAACACCAATGATTTGGCGGGAACCTAATAATCATCAAGATGATTGTTATTTTTGTGTGATTGATATTAATGGAATTAATAAAAATAACCGGTCGAAATGGTCTTATCCAAACTTGTTATCTGTTACTCGACCAGTCTTGTTCTCTGGCGATGCACCAGTACCCTAAGCTTCTTCATCTGTACAAAATGATCATGATATAGAAAAACAAAACTATTCTTCAAGTGATGAACGTCGGACAAGTGATTCTTACCCTGATTTTACTTCTGAGCCCCAGCTCTTTAATCAGGAAGACCTCAATGCATTAATCAGAGATCTTGGTCTTTCTAAAAAGACATCGGAGATTCTAGCTTCTCGATTAAAGCAAAGAAATCTTTTAACCCCAGAAACAAGAATTTCATACTATCGTAACCGAGAGGCAGAATTGCTGTCATTCTTTTCTAAAGATGACGACTTTGCTTTTTGTTCAGATGTTCCTGGTTTATTGAAAGCAATGGGAGTACAGAAGTATGATCCAAATGAATGGCGTTTATTTATTGACTCCTCTAAACGTAGCCTGAAATGTGTACTTATGCATAACGGCAATAAGCTGGGTTCGATACCGATTGCACATTCAACTACAGTCAAAGAAGAATATGCTACTGTAGCTTCTGTAATGGATAGAATCAAATACAACGAACAAAAGTGGTTGATAAGTGTTGATCTAAAAATGGTGAATTTTCTTCTTGCACAACAAGGTGGATATACAAAATATCCATGTTTTATTTGTTTATGGGACAGCAGAGCTAGGTCTGAGCACTGGATTAGAAAAGATTGGCCTTCCAGGCAATCTATGGTTCCGGGACAACTGAATGTAATAAATGAGCCCCTTGTGCCCACGGATCGAATAATACTGCCACCTTTGCATATCAAACTAGGGCTCATGAAACAATTTGTCAAAGCTTTGAACAAGGGTGGTGATTGCTATAAATACATCTCTAAGAAGTTCTTTAATTTGAGCCAAGAAAAAATTAAAAATGGAATTTTTGATGGTCCCCAAATAAGAAGGTTGATAAAGGATGAAAACTTTATTAGTTACATGACTGATATTAAAAAAATCCTTGGAATGAATTCGTTTGGACTGCTCAAAATTTTCTGGGAAACAAAAAGGAAGAAAGCTATGCGGAGCATATTGAACTAATGTTGTTACACTTCCAGCAGCTTGGTTGTAATATGAGCATCAAAGTACACTTCCTCCACAGCCATTTGGACCGTTTCCCTGAAAATCTTGGTGATCTGAGTGAAGAACAAGGGGAACGGTTCCATAAGGACATTCGAACTATGAAGGAACGTTACCAAGGTCACTGGAATGCTCACATGATGGCGGACTATTGTTGGAGCATTAAAAACAGCCCCCGTGAACCGAATCAAGCCAGAAAATCTTACAAAAGAAAATTTTTTGATATGTAGTGGTAATTTTTTTAATAGTTTTCTTAATAAAAAATATTTTCATCTTAAAAAACAGTTTATAATTATAACCCCAAAAGTAAAGCTGATACAAACAAACTGACTTCAGATCTTAAATCAGCACCTCGAGGAAGTAGAATATTAGTCAAAATATTTCATGCAACAAAAATGTTGTTCCCTTGTGTTATCCACTGGCTTGGATTGTATTTGTAGAGAAAGAAGTATGGTAAATACAATAAGTGGATCCAACATTATTACAGTTTTTTAAAGATATAATTTTATTCCATATGCATATTTAAATTAAATAAATACTTTGAAAAAACAAATTAATGCTAATTACAGTCTACAGGTGGGGAGCGGAGTGGCTCAGTGGTAGAGCACTGAGTTGCCATGCCGGAAATCCTGGTTCAAATCCTGCTGCAGGTCATGATGTTTATTTAGTCGGTTTGCAGTGGGATATGGATCACATGGGATCTAGGAACCTCCTGCCTCTATAAAATATTTAAAAAATAGGGTACTCAAAATAAGGGGGGGGGGGGAAATCTGGAGGTTGAGCGTGACCTAGGACAAGTCACCTCCTTGCAGAACCGTTATCCATGTCTCTACCATGTACTGAAACCCAGACCCTTCATGGGTTGTAGTGGTATAGGTTTTTTTTTGTTTACAGTCTACAGGTAGTTGAAAAAAAGAATGTATTTAATTAGAAGTGACCCTCCGGGGGCTCACCAGTCTCTATAAAGTGCGTAACCGAAATAAGGGGAGGGTGAAATCTAGAGGATGAGCGTAATCAAGAACAAGTCATCTCCCCTGCACAACCGTTGTCCAAGAAACAGTAAAATGTCTAATATGTACTGAACCCCAGACCCTTCATGGGTTGTAGTGGTACAGGTTTTTTTTTCCGGTAGGAGTTATCTAAACACTACTACTATTCATAAATATCTCATGCATCCTCAAAAAGATACTTTTAGAATATACCCAGATCCTAATGCAAGGAAACCTCGTGATTATGAATGGACTGACGAGGGTGATCATCAGGTTGGCAACACTGATGCCATCAGAAGCCACTAACAATGGACTAGAGGCCAGTTAGAGGCCACCACTTCCTCAACCACAGCCTCGTAATTGAGGACTCTCTCACAGGGTTCAGTGTCGATTCATAAACATATCATTCAATGCCGCAGTGGCCTTTTGGATTTTTATCTGGAAATCTTACGCTATGTTATGGAGATCTTTGGTTCCATTCTGTCCAATCCTGACCCTTTACACTACGTTAGTTTGCTTTATAAAAGAAGAGTTATTCATCAGAAATACATGAATAAATTATATATCTTGAATAATTACTAGTCATCCGTAAAAATATGAGGAAGAAAATTGTACGGAGGAAGTAAAAAAAATGAATTCCTTAAATAGTGATAATATATTTTTTAGAATCCGAATCAGTGGAGAAACAATTCTAAATCACATGTTATTTCACTTCCAGTAAACACAATGATATATGTTTTGAAAAAGTAATCATACAAACATCAATACCAAATTTGGTTTCTAATAAATAGTTGTTCACTATTTAAGGAATTTAATTTTTTTTTTAACCACGCGGACAATTTTCTTCTCTAGTAAATTATTATTAATAACAACCGCTCTGTGATCTTTTAAAAATGCACAGTTAATTTAAAATTATTTTTATTTTAAATACATTTTTTTTTAATGTGTAGAAAATCAATATTTAACCAATTATTTCATCCTGAATTACATTTTATCACGCTGCCACTAAACATAGTGATACTTTTTTTTGTGAAAAAGATAATGGAAGAATTGTTCAAAAAAAAAATTGAAATCTACCGGAGTAACAATTGAAATCTACCGGTTTAAACTCTTATATATTATACTTCGCAAAATTGCGAGAACACGGGGACATGGAATCAGATAAGAGAACGGGTGGCAAGCGACTCCGGTAGCTCAATTGGTAGAGTACTGTCACGGAGAGACAGAGGACCCGGGTTCGAATCCAGGCCGGGGGTATATCTTTTCTCTTCAAATAAAAATAGTTAAAAATTAAAACAATTAACAAAAAACTATAAATAGTAATATGACGTAAGTCAACAAGATCCTGAAATTAAGTAATGCTCAAAGAACATTCGTTCTCGTGTATGCATCGCAAAAATTGCGAGAACATGAGGATATGGGATCGGATAAGAGAACAGATTTTTGTCCAAGGCTGGTAAGCGACTGCGGTTGCTCAATTGGTAGAGTACTGTCACGGAGAGACAGAGGACCCGGGTTCGAATCCAGGCCGGGGGTATATCTTTTCTCTCCAAATAAAAATAGTTAAAAATTAAAACAATTAACAAAAAACTATAAATAGTAATATGACGTAAGTCAACAAGATCCTGAAATTAAGTAATGCTCAAAGAACATTCGTTCTCGTGTATGCATCGCAAAAATTGCGAGAACATGAGGATATGGGATCGGATAAGAGAACAGATTTTTGTCCAAGGCTGGTAAGCGACTCCGGTTGCTCAATTGGTAGAGTACTGTCAAGGAGAGACAGAGGACCCGGGTTCGAATCCCGGCCAGGGGCATGTCTATTCTCTTCAAATAAGAAAAGATTTTACAATTAAAATCACTATTGTATTCTTCTCCTTCTTTATCTTCCTCCCTAGTGTCTCTCAAGGTGGAGATGCTATTATTATATTATTATTTTTAAAATATTAAATTTAATTGCAATTTGCTTATTAATAATATCATAGTACTTAACTATACAGCAGGCCGGATCAACATTATATATAAATCGTGAAAAGTAGGGGGTCAATATCGTAAGGTAAAAAGTTTATCAATCCATTTGTTTGAGCTCATGATTTTCCCGAACAATAACTTAATTCCACACATGAATAATATTTTATCCAGCCAATAAAATGGTTGAGGAAGAGGTCATACACCCATTATTTCCACTAGCATCGCCTCAATAATATTATGTATATTAAATACTAGCTTATGCCCGCGGCTTCGCTCGCGTGGATTTTGGTCTACCACATAAAGTTTCGTGAAAATCACTTAAAATAAATAATTTAATTATTTTTTAAAAATATAAGTTACTCGTACATCCAAAATTTCAGATGTCTAATTTCAAAACTGACGGATTCTATACAACCTTTGAACCCCTATTATATTAAAGGGAAAACCCTTGGGGTGGAAAAATCCAAATTTCTTTCTTAAACTATAGAAAGAACCTATCTACAAATTTCAAGATGCTAAGTTCCTGATTTGCCTTTAATTATGTACTATAAGAAGAGGGGCACATGCCCCCGTGCCCCCACGTAATTCTGCCCTTGCTAGTAGCATATGCTGTATAACCTCTTTTACTCAATAATTTTCATCCAAATCCGTTCAGTAGTTATTGCGTGAAAGAGAGACAAACATACGAACTTTCACATTTATAATATTAGAAAGATTAGTAGGATATCAAAACAAATAGTTTCACACAAGTACTTTCTGTTATTTTAACAACTATTATCATGTGATTTGCCTTTAATTATGTCCTATGTTGCATTCTCCACAGTACCTAAAAAACTGTCATGGAGGGTACGTGTCACAGTATGCCCCCCCTAAATCCGCGCTTGCTATAGCCTATGTGTTATTCTGATGTATAACCTATATTACTGTCAAGTTTCATCCGAATCCGTCCAGTAGTTTTTGCGTGAAAGAGAGACAAACATACAAACTTTAAAAAAAAAATATTAGTAAGATGCATTCACATGTTTATTTTCAACTGTTTTCAATGCTAATAACTGCAAATTTTGAAAATTTACTTTTTCACAATTTTGCTGGTTTAGTCAAGCAATGCTTCAAGCTTCCGAAACTACTAACCGAACTGAGGATTGACTAAACTAGCGAAAAAGTCCATTTTTGAAATTTCAGAGTTAACCAACCCCTTTTGAACCTGAACGATTTATGTAAGAATTTAATTTTGCTGACCATTTGTTGGTACTAATCAGGTTATTAATATCAAATTATCCTTTTCGACTTTATTTTTATTGCTCAGCAGAGAGATTCGTGTGTTGGTTTAGATTTATTTTACTAGAATCTAAACAAATCTGCTGTCGTACCGACGAACATGATCACCGGAACCAGAAAAAGTGGTCGTTACATCTCCAAAGTTCTCTGAGTGATCGTTGAGTTCTTCGTCGAAGAATTCCATCATGAGGCCTATGTCGATGTTCCTCAGCCTGGCATGCATCTCCTCCATCTCCAGCAACCTCAAGGCGTAGGATGTCTGACCGTTCGGAGTGGGTATGCAAAACTGTGAATAGGAAAATAAGTGGAATGTTATATTGTTTCATTAAGGTAATAATTAATTTTAAATTGTATTTTATTTACTGAGACAACTCTTATTTTTAAATAGTATTACCTATTCAGGATATTTCAATATTTACTCGACAAACGCTCTAAGCTGCCAATTAATTACAAAAGACTCATATAAATGACAATTATAAGACCTAAGATTGGATTTACGAAGTAGAGCTTTGGAGCTCCACTAAGTCATGGAATTCTTCTCTTATGCAATCCTTACAATCCCAACTTCTTCGTAAAATCCTAAATGCTCCTTACTTTTTTATCAGTAATTTCCATAACAAAATTTATTCCCACTCGAACCCACTTGTTTGTTTCAAACCTGCTACTTCTTCAATTTCTGATAATTTATTTATTTCCTGATAAATTTATTTATTTGATACTTGATTATTATACAGTTGTTAATTTAAAAAAAAAATCCTTATCTTTATCGGGATATCATTATTATTTTTATTATATCCACCCATTCTAGGTAATCATGGAAACGCAAGAGATTTTGGATTCACCCCAAATTATTCTTACTCACAACTGTATATATATATATATATATATATATATATATATATATATATATATATATATATATATTTGTGCATTATTACTTTACACAAACTTCATACATTGACACTTAATGGTTTATCTTTATTATGATTACACAACAAGTAAAACAACCAACTCGACCGTAGTGTGAAATCAACCCCACCAAATGCTGAATGGCTGTTGAAAAGCGAATCCAAGGGGTTGTACCGCCGACACGAGGGGGTATCGTGATTTTCGATCTCCTTGGCCATCGCCAGCTGTGGCTTGAGGAGTCGACTGATCTGTGGTTTCGGGAAGGGGATGATGTGGAAGTTGTTTCGTTAATAAGTCTTATAGGCAATACATAAATACATATGTATATATGTGTGTGTATATATATATATATATATATATATATATATATATATATATATATATGTGTGTGTGTGTGTGTGTGTGTAAATGAGAAACATAATGCGACATTAATCATGGACTTTAGCATCTTGGATTATCAAAATTATGTAGTTATTATGTATTAAAAACAAAATAATTGAACGTAGAGACAAAGCAGAAATGATTATTTTATTGTTTCACAACAAAAATAAACAATATTGCGCTAATTTGTATTTTATTTTAAATTTTATAATATCAACCTACATCTGATGCTCGGCAGATGGTAATATATTCTACATAACACCAAATATATATTTTACAAATTAGTGAACATTAACTGTCGGTTTTTAGGAATGTGTTCTAAGTTGTTTATGACGGTATATAGAATTCCCTAGTGAACTAATTTTGGGTTGTTTGCACTGATTTCCTTTCTGGATTTAATGTATTGTTGCTTGTTTCTCTCTCAGTCCATTATCTCTGATCTTCTCATCGAAGATAATGATAGTTGGTTTTGTTACCTCATCGAAACTTTTCCTATTATCTCGGATTATGCTTTTGGCAGTCTCATCTCAGAGTATACCCTCCGTAACACCGAGTTATCTTACTATATGTTTCATCTTTGCATCTTTAATCCAGTTTGTTTAGTTTCTTTATTTCTAAAGAACTCAAATTTCAGCCTAGGATTTTTTTTTCTCCTCTACCAGGCAAGCCCCCGGATTGGGGAATGTTCTGCAGATATGCAAGGTAGGTAGGAAATAAAATAGCACCCGTAGACGGCGGCTGAAAAGTGAAACCTGAAATTACTATCAAACACAGTGTAATTATTATTTTATTTTTTGTTTCCCTCCTTCAGAAATCATTTGATATATATTATTAATGTTCTGGATTCTTCGCCTTAAACATCCCGGAACGACATGAACCAGTTATTGGATCAGATCCTAGTATGAAGCACAAGTGAAGTCGCCTTAGGCCATTGAGTGGCCACGGAGCTTCAACTTTCACCCGAGCACACGTGGCCTACGCAGCTGCAGCTCTGATACTCTCTCATTTACCATCCTGAATGTAGCTCACGATTCAGGTTGGAACATTAAAATCATGCTTCGGGAGCTCAATGGGGTCACGGTTAGGAGAGCCTGGTGTTAAGCTACTATGATGGTCCTGTTTGAAATCCTTTATAGAATGAAAACTGATAATCATAAGAAATTTTATTATGAATAAAAAAACATATTTCTATCCTGGAAGAATTAAGGGGTTTGTTGAATAATGATGGTGGAGTTAAAAAAAATATATTTTATAAAGGGAGAACTGTTTATTGGAAATCCAACGTTTCGACGCCCATTGCAGGTATTCTACAGTGCTAAATATACAAGATACATATAAATCGAGATGGACCGATATCCATATATTATCTTAATTACTATTGAATAATAATAGTTGAAGTTATATCAACAGTCCCGGTAACTAAGTAGTTAAGTCTAATTTTCTTCAAAATTAGTTTCTTGTACTAAGAGAAGCTTAATCATTTTATGTTCGTAGTGAATAAGGGCTAAGTCAGGCATTGGCTTCAAAAGGAGTTTTTTCATACATTACAACTACGAAATAGTTGTTTATATAGTACATATATATATATATATATATATATATATATATATATATATATATATATAAGTTAAGATAGGACATACACCAGTATAGACACTAATCCTAAACAGTGGATGTCAACATTGTAAATAAGATAAATAGAGGATTTTAACTTGAATAAAGCAGTGTTTAACCAGCCTTCAAGTGAGTTTATTTCCCGACTTTGTCTTTTTTTTTATGTTTTGCTTGGTGAAGTACATAAGTGGTGCCGAAACCCGGGAAAACGTTTTAGCAGTGAAGTAAGAATATTTTCTTTTGTTTTTTTCTCTCCTCTCTTTCAAGGACACTAGAAACTATTGTGATCTCATTACAGAGTTTGTTTTTTTTTACGTACTTTCATTTTTTTTTGTTCTTTAAAATTTTAAAAACTAATTGTGCCATTATGAATGGTGAAAGAGAAATCCTTAGGCCTGCAACATTAACTTTGGAGCCTTCACAGGCAGAACCAGTGAATCCCGAGTTCCCGCCGTTACCGTCGACAACCCTAGCGATGGCACGGGCTGACTTAGCTGCGCAGGAGGCAAATAGAATAGCGCAGGAAACAAACGAGCTGGAAAAAATGAAATTAAGAAAGGCAAATGCGCAGGACTTAAGAAGGGAAATATCCGACTTAGAGAAGTTTAATGGTGATATAGGCGAATTGAATCATTTTCTCAAGGGCGGAGATGGCATTATGAACAGTATCCAGTCCCAGGTCTCAACAGGTTGTTTGGAAGAAACAGATGCCAAAAGACTACGGGTAGCCTTAGCACGACGGGTCAGAAGGAGCGTGCTAAATCTGATCCAAGCAGATGAGGATACTGCATGGCAGGTGATAAAAGAAAGGCTAAAAAAAGCGTATGGAGGGGGGCGATGGGCCCCAGAAGAAGACATGCTGCAGATGTTTCGGGAGGTGAAACGTCAAAATCAGACAAATGGTCAGTATGCTGCAGGACTGCTGGTGAGACTAAATAAGATAAATGAGAAGTTACGCGAGGTAATGGATACGGGTGCGGTCGAAACGTGGATGCTGTTTATGACCACAGTCTTGAAGGTGCAGTTAGCTAGGGATACCGGAAAGAAAGACGGGTTACCCAGAGATAAGTCATTCATGGAATGCGCCCAGGAGATGGTGGATGTGAGTGCCCGCGATGAAGAGGATGGAGAAGTTTTCGAACCAGGATGGTGTAAGGTGTCATATCGCCGTAATGATATAGGAAAAAATCGACCAAGACCAGACCGAGAGAGAAGAAG
Organism: Arma custos; assembly: GCA_037127475.1. NCBI lineage: Eukaryota > Metazoa > Arthropoda > Insecta > Hemiptera > Pentatomidae > Arma > Arma custos. The sequence goes on from CM073760.1 coordinate 73,624,960, forward strand.
GGATGGAGACTTTAGCAGGAGAGACAGAATACCCAGAGAGAAAAAGCCGTTCGGAGATAGAAGGTATGGGAGAAAGGAGGATAGAAAGTGCCACGAATGTGGGAAGACAGGGCATCTGATGGCCCAGTGCCCACGCACGCGCTGTTTTGAGTGCCACAGCGAGGGACACATGGCGAGACAATGCCCATACATAAGGCGGAGAAACCATGATCGTGGAGAGCCAATGGAGGTAAATGCGCAGAGAATATGGAGAAGAAGCAGAAGGCCATCCGATTCGTCTAGATCTTCCGAGGCTTCAGGATTCGAGACAGAGGGCAGCGAGCATGGTGGCAGAGGGACCCCTGGAGGAAAGAGCAGACAACGGAGTGCAGGGAGGAGAATCGAGGAGGTGAGTAGAGAATGAGTATGGTGTGAGCAGAGAGGCAACCATTTTTGTGTAAATACTATCATAAAGAGGTGTGATCGGTTGCCTATTATCGAGTTTTGCAAGGGGTGGAGGTGTCTGGTGGACACAGGGAGTTCGTGTACTCTAATAGGTAGAGATAGTTTACAAACTATATTTAAAGGAAAGAGTGAACCAGAAATTAGGACGTGCTTATGTAAGTTGGTCACTTTGGGTGGTCCCTGTACGGTGGAGGGGGAAATTGACCTGGCGTTAGGTAAATGGGGGAAAAAGGGTGGAATAGCAACCCTGCATGTGGTAGAGACTATGCTGCGTGAATATGGGGGGATTTTGGGATGTGATGTGCTCGGGAAATTAGGGGCGAAACTACGTAATGTAGAGGGTCAATGGGTGATTAAAATAGGGAGGCGGATATATAAAACGATGGAGAGCGCGAAAAGGGATGTGCGGTGCGTTGGTGCAATCGCCCAGGCCAAGGATTGGAGGATGGGCATAAAGGAGGAATATGCAGATATTTTTTTTCGTGAGGGGGATCCCCTGAGTGTGACGGGGGAAACTTTTCACGAAATTCATTTAAAGTCAGAGAAGAGTACGTACGTGAAGGAGCGGAGGTACCCACAGGTGTTACGGGAACACATTAGGGCGGAGATCGCGGAACTCAAACGCCAAGGAATTATCGTCGATAGTACGTCGCCCTTTAACAGTCCTCTATGGGCGGTCAAGAAGAAACCTGTTGACGGGGATACTAGGGAGCGCTACAGGGTGGTAGTGGATTTCCGACAACTCAACGACAACACGTTGGATGAGAAATACCCTATTCCCAGACTAGAAGACATTTTGGACAGATTGGGCGGAGCAACGGTGTTCAGTACGTTGGATTTGAAATCAGGGTACCACCAGATTCGAATGCATCCCAGGGACCAATGTAAAACAGCGTTCACGTTTGAGAGGGGGCATTACGAATTTACCCGTATGCCGTTTGGTTTGAAAAATGCGCCAATAACTTTTCAGAGACTGATGGACGAGTTCTTGAGGGGCTTAGATGAAAATATGTGCCAGGTCTATATGGACGACCTCTTGGTTTTTAGTAAGACGGAGTTAGGTCATATCGAGGACTTGAGGCGAGTCTTTGACAGAATCCGTCAATTTGGATTGAAATTGTCGGAGGAAAAATCAATATTGGGGCAAAAACAGATCAATTTCCTAGGGCATTCGATATCGGAGGATGGGGTTCGGCCTGACGGTAAGAAGGTGGAAGCCATAGGGAAAATGGCGATGCCGAACGATATCAAGGGAATCAGGAGATTACTCGGAACCCTCAATTACTATCGTAGATTTGTCCCAGAGATGGCCGAACATCTGGTTTCTCTGAATGAATTGTTAAGAAAGGGGCGCACAGTTCAGATTACCCCGGAGATCGAGGAGAACATTAGGAAATGCATGCGTTGGTTGCAAACAGAACCGGTCCTCGCATTTCCGAATTTTTCGAAACCGTTTGCGATCACCACCGACGCTAGTGAATATGCACTGGGAGCGGTTTTGTCGCAGGAGTATGATCAGGGAGAACGGCCGGTGGCATACGCAAGCAGGAGGCTTACAGATGCAGAGACTCGGTACAGCGCGTTGGAAAGGGAGTTATTAGGGATTATATGGGCAGTACAACACTTCCGGCCCTATATTTTCGGTAAGAGGTTCAAAGTTCATACCGATCACAGGCCACTTCTGTGGGTGGGGAATTTGAAGGAATCGTCGGCTAGGGTGACGCGTTGGAAGGAGATCCTGAGCCAGTATAATATCGAGATAACATACAAGCCGGGAAAGGATAATGTGGTGGCGGATTGGCTATCTCGTGCCCTACAGGTCAATGCGATCGATTCAGGAGAAGGGGAACCGTCCGGGGGGCTTCAGAGGTTCGTACGTGAATGGACGCCAGATGGGGAAGGAGAGCGAGAAACAGACCGCAACGGGGAATCTCCCGAACAGGAGGATTCACAGGACGAGAGACTGACGGACATTGAGGAGGTGGATGAGGTGATCAATGACAAGACGAGACAGATAATCTGGAAGACACGGACCACAGGGTTACTGAAAATGGAATATTCCAGATATGAGAGACATCATATTGTTACTATCTGGTCTCAACCTGGAGTCAAGGAAGAACAGATATGCCAAGTTCTGAAAGACGCGTCAAAGGTAGGAGTGACCCACTATCTCTATGTAGGGAACGCGACGGTTTGGGAGAAAATCAAGAATTTGTGGCGACTAGAGAAGATAGGTCTGGATAGGTCGTTTGTTAGGTGTCGCCTTATGGTGGATACGATCCGGGATACCGATCACCAAAAAGAGGTCACGTTAGCTTACCACCAGGGGAAAACTAATCATAGGGGGGTTAATGAAACAGTAACAGCATTGAAACGGAGGTACTACTGGGTGGGGATGAGGAAAACGGTCGAAGAGATTGTGAGGGACTGTGCCATTTGCCATGTCGCGAAGTATGATCGCCATCCCCCGATAGGGTTGCAAGTGGAGACGTGTACGCCTATAGCGCCGCTAACGGATCTCCAAATTGACACCTTTACGTGGAGGGGCTTTAAGTGGGTAACTATCGTGGACATATTCAGTAAAATAGCCATGGCCCATCCGGTGAAAGAGAAGTCAGCGGCCGCAGTCGGTGGCGCCCTCCGAACATGGTTCCAATGTTACGGGATGCCAGATTCGATTTCCTCGGACAGCGGTAGAGAGTTCGACAATGCCCAACTGCGAAAGGACATGAAAGATTGCGGTGTCGCTTGGCACTGGAATACACCCGGGCATCCCAAAAGTAGGGGAGGGATTGAGCGGCTCCATAGTACTCTGGGCGAACATCTTCGTGTATTCCATGCGGATAAAGGGTTGGAGGCTGATGTGGCGATGCCTCGGGCTGTTGCGGCGTACAACCACTCAATCCACATGGGTACGGGATTCTCCCCTTTCGAGGTCCTCTTTGGTTTACGGGCTCGACGTAGGGACGGGAACGGTACGGTCGTAGATGACACCATGGCGGAACACCTAGTCGCGAACAGAATAAAACTCGACCGAATATGGGAAAAAGCGCGTACAAGAATGGTCTCGGAGAAGAGTAAGAGAGTAGCCAGGGATAATTTTGGTGTGAAATATATCCTGGGAACTCTTAGGATAGGCCATATTGTTTACAGAAAGATTGTGTCAAATCGCGCAAAGGAGGTGCTCAGGTACGAGGGGCCATTCAAAGTGATTGCGATTAGGGAGCACAATCTGGTCACCATTCAGTCTGGCGGAGCCCAGAAAACGTAGAACGGTACATATTGAACAGCTGAAAATTCCAGCTGGGGAAACTAGACTATAAATATGTATGATCACCATTGCTTGTATTTTTTTTTTTTAGTATTTTTATTATTTTGTATTTTTAAGTGTTTGCTAAAGTAGGTCAGTAGAGTGATAATGATCTTAAGTTAAAGTGCTAAGTGAGTTCTTGTACATAATGTAAGTTTTCTTTTCTTTCGGTTTTTGTAAGTGATAGCTTTATTGATCTGAGGATATTGTATTTAATTTTCTTTCTGTTATTATTTTTGTATTCTTATGTTATGACTATGTTTTGAGTTTACGAGGGTATTCGTAAACTGGCAGGGGGGAGTTAAGATAGGACATACACCAGTATAGACACTAATCCTAAACAGTGGATGTCAACATTGTAAATAAGATAAATAGAGGATTTTAACTTGAATAAAGCAGTGTTTAACCAGCCTTCAAGTGAGTTGTTTATTTCCCGACTTTGTCTTTTTTTTTATGTTTTGCTTGGTGAAGTACATAAGTTATATATATATATATATATATATATATATATATATATATATATATATATATATATATATGAGGAAGAAAATGGTCCGGGTGTTGGTAAAAAAATTCTCTTATATAGGGAGAACTGTTGTCTTGCAGTATTGATCTCACCAGCCCAGAAGAAGACCTGCAATGTGGGTCGAAACGTTTGCTTTTAAATAAATATTTCTCCCTAAATATTTTTTAACCTCTACACGGACCATTTTCTTCTTCTGATTTTAATATGCATCTTATTTATTTAGCCGCGAAGAAGATCCACGATGTGGGTCGAAGAAACGTTGGCTTTCCAATAAACAGTCCTCCCCATTTAAGATCATTTTTGTTTATATCCACCCGGACCATTTTCTTCCTCATATATATAAGGTCAACTAATATTATTCAAAAACATGTATATATCGATTAAGCAAAAAAAAAATTTGTGTGGTTTTATGAAACCAAGATGCAAGTGAAACTTTTTTTCGATTTGTAGGCATTTAACTAAAAATGTTTGGAATATTATTCGATTTAGGTTATTAAAATTGGGTTTTTAATCTTAACTTTAAAATGGGAATGGTAATGGAAAATCAATAGTAGACAAAATATTAAATTATAAAATTTATATAAATTAGAGTATGGAATACATAATTAATACAATCATTTAGATGATGAACGCTTATTAAAAAATAAGAGCAATATTTATTTAATTGAATCATTGAATCGTTGTCAACTTCAATTATTCTATCAATAACTTCATCTTCGCCTCGAGTCTCACAGTTTATAAATGTAATTAACATTAGATAGTAATTAAAATAAGTAAATAATGCCTTACCTTCTTTTTTTTGAAAGTACCTAGAAACAACTGCATCGATTGCAGTACTACATCTTGTAGTTGGTACATTTCTATCATTTGTCATTTCAAGATTGAATACTTCTCACAAGTATTCAGTAAGCGGAGCAATTTCCTCTTTTTTTAAATCTGTATTGAAATCATCAGATAAAATAGCACTACACACTACACAGTGTACCCAATTATATAGTCACTGCACAGCCTTGTCAATTCTCTACTCTTTATCAGAGCAACGCTGCCCTGTCGTCTGTTGAGGTTGTATACAAGTGATATGAATGACCCCGAACAGCTTAAGGCGGAATCTAAATAAAAGTAGTAATAGTGTTTGTTTGGATGGGTGTCATTAAAAAGGCTCCTTTACAAAAAATTAGCGTATTTCAACACTTCGAGAATAAAGCAACACTGTTACCATAGATACTACACTGTAATGCGACATGCGATAGATGAACGAAAAATTTTGAGACGATAGAAAAAAAAGTTAAACTTTAAAATAATAAGGGAAGTGAAGATCCGGATGTAAGTCAATGAAAAAAAATCCTTAAAATAGACTTTAACAACTAATTGGAGAACAACTTTTCGGCACACATTATAGTGTTTCAAGGTCGGATAGCCAGAATACAAATTAAAATAATATATACAAAAATATGAAGACTGAAAATGGATAAAGAAAATGTAGAAATACTTCTGTTGGAGTAAGCCAGATACAAAAGAATGCAGGATTTAAATTATGAAATAAGATAAAAATATTTGAGCTACTGCATTGCACAGTCTGGCCAAATCGAAAAACCCGGTCAAAAGTCGAAAAAATGAAAGTTTTCTAAGGAGATTTTTCTATACAGGGTTGCCTAAAGTAGTCCCTAATGAAGTAAAATCCATTCATAATAGGCCCTTAACTTGACAATACACCGGCAGATGGCAGTTGGAACTTAGCTCTCGAGCGAGCGGCCAGTGTTATGTTTGGAAGAGAAGAAAACAGGTAACATTGTAAGGCGTCTCAATATTTGTATATTCGCATATTTTATTCCAAATAAAATGGATTCGATTCCTTCAGATATGTTAAACAATATAAAAATTTGTTAAATGTTATTATATCTACCCAAAAAGTATAAGAATAAGATAGGCATGCTTGCTTTCTAACATTAAAAAAAAAAAAAATTAAAAAGACATTACTAAAATGTTCCACATTGTTCCGGTTTGTAATTTATTCTAGGTCGTAGAGAAACATACTACGAATAATATATCTAAATTTCAGCTCCGCATAATTCCGCCTTTATTAATAATCGATTTTTTTTTATAACCTTAAAATTTGTTTTGTAACTAACCGATATTAAGTTGTAAGCATAAATCTTTTGTAATTTTAATATTATATAATTATTAATTATTGTAATAAACAAGGAATATATCTTAATTGAACATTGTTATGATTAACATATTTCAGATTCTAGTACAACAAAAGTTATTGGTTTGACAAGGAAAGAGATATTCCAAATTGTGAAGAATGATTTTAACACACCGGCGACAGAAATTTATCGAAAAATTGAAACAAGAATGACTGAGAAACTGAACTCTTTGCCTTTCACTTTAACAGATACAAATAAAAATACTTTAAGTAAAGCTCGGAAAGAGTGTTACCCTCTTGAAAAAATTACTGTAAGTGAGGACAGTGCAGAAATAAGTTTGCAAGCTCTTCTTCATCATACGCTTCAACTTATTATTAAAACTCAATGTGAGGTATTTGATCGATGATCGGAAGAAAAATTGCAAAATTTAATCTTAATCGGAAAGTGGGGTATGGACGGTAGTGCCGGGCACAGCATCTACAATCAAGAATTAGTTCACAACAAATCAGACCAAAATCTTTTCTTCACTGCATTCGTACCCCTACAATTAATTTACAAAAATCCGTCATCTGGGGAAGTCTTGGTAATTTGGAAAAATCCAAGGCTATCCTCGCCAAGATATTGCAGGCAAATAAAAATGCAATTCGTTAAAGAAAGCGATCGATTAATAAAAGATACAAAAAGTCATATTCAAGTACAGATCGATGAAATGCAACCTTTTACATCTACTTTTCACGGGAAAACAATTTTAGTGAAGTTCCAATTATGCTTATCTATTATTGATCAAAAAGTTTGCAATTCCTTAATGGACTGCCCAACGTTGTTTTGTTTGCTTAGAGTCTATTTCCAATTTTAATAAACTAGATCACATTTTGAAGATACCCATACAAATACAAGTTGATTCACGGAAAGGAAATAATCGATAATTCCATTTTGCCAATCGGTCAGTTGTCAGAGGAAGCTCAGGAAGCTTGAAATAAGTTATTTCGAGATTTTAGGCTGCGATTTGCGCGCAAAAACTACAGAGAAAAGACAATGGAAGATGTCTTTAAACGTTTTTTAGAAATGAGTGACCCATTCATTTCAAGTTGTCGACTAATTCCACAAAAACCATTGAAATCGTTAAGTGAGGATGTATTAAAATTATTAAAACCTCCATCAATTCCAACTTATGACATTTTGGCTCAATTTGAATCAAGTGAATTAAACGATATTTTCGGATAGTACAAGTGAAACCGAAACATTCAATGCAGAATCGGACTACGAAGTTACTTTTTTATTCTAAATTTTAATATCGTACGATTATAATCATTATATTACTAATGCTATTGGCTGATTTTTACTCTATGTGTAATTAAAATCTAATAATTAAGAAACAAATTGTAAATTAATTGTTTTATACGGTTTTCAAAAGATGTATCCGCCATATTGGATTCGCCATTTTGAATTTTCTAATTCTGAGTTCATATTCGTGATCAGAGACTCCCAAAACCCCCGAGTAAATTATTTTATAACGATTTTTAGCTTTTTTCGACTTTTGGCCGGGTTTTTTCGATTTGGCCCCACAGTGCATTGGGATATGAGTGCTTACTTAACTTACTTAAGGAAAGGAATCTTCCTAAAATAAGATGATGGTAGCTATTAAAAAAAAACTATACTTTTATCTTTATACTATACGGGGAAGAGAGAGAAAGATAGAATACAAGAGGCTGAATTCAGCTTGTGTCCACAGCAAAATAATGTAATTTCGGTCTCTCAGACTAAAAATAGTTTTTGAAATCTTGAATTTTCAAATAGGTCAGTGCAGGAATATCATATTTATACAATGGATGCACAAGAAATTCGTGAAAAACCTCATTTGTACTTTTGAAGAATAAGTTGGAAGCTGTTACTAATTTTATATAAGAGAACGAGATTCGGAAGCTTTGAGCGACAACAAACGAAGATAAAGTCTGTGTTCTATAGTGGAGTAGCCGACATCTTGAAAATCAAAATATCAGAAGAATTTTTAATAAGTATACTGAGGCTGAGTATTCGACCTTGATGAACGAAGCCTTACAGAGTTGGTGAACCTCAGCCATTATCGAAGTCATAACTCAAGATCAACTCCACTTGAAAGTAATAGTAAAAGAATGTTTCCTTGGATCTGGAATTGGCATCAACATATATCCTGATGCATTCAAAAGCACTCGATCGATCAGCCAGACGTATATCTCAAAGATCGGCATGGGGCGTCCTGTTATCTAGTGATTAGCGTAACTAACTACTAAGCCCAGGTTCGCGGGCTCATAGCAGGTGGCCCTAGGATTTTTTTAAAGGGGGTAAAAAATCCATAGTTATACCGTTCTTCGGAAGGGACGTTAAACGGGGAGCCCGAGCCTGTACGATGTCAGGTACTCGTTAAAAATCCCTATTAAACCTGCATAGGCAAAATTTAGATCTCCTAATGTAGCATCGTCCGATTAGCCATAGCAGCAAAAAGTGACGTTAAATGAACAAACAACAAAGATCGACATGACGTCTGTGATAATCTTAAGATGGAGTATTACAAATCATCTGCTGTTGTTGGATTCTCTCGCCTTGAAAGGGTTGAGTGAAGACTGTGTCGTCTCCAATAATTTATAAACCCAGAAGATTGCGAAATTTTGAGCGAAAGCTTCAAATCCTGTAAACGTTAGCATCTTAATAAGGATAAATCTAATATAAAGAAAATAATACCAATAGTCAAGAAGTTCGGATTATAGTGTGTTAGAATAGAATAGAAAAAAAATGTTACCAAGTTAGATACAAATAGTTGGACAAAATTAAATATTTAATATACTCCTACATCAAGTCGAGTAAAAACATATCAATACTTTGTAATAGTGGGTATACTATTTTTTGTTCATATTTTTATTTATAAACTTGATTTTTAAAATAGATTAAGATTTTTAATACCGATGTGACATTGTTTTATCTTATTTTAGTTTTCCAAAGTTTAGAAAAATTAAATGCTTTCTTAAATATTTTAAATTAAAACAAATTGTGGCTTAGATATCTAAAAATATATGTGTATTAGCAATCATTGATGTCACTTACGTTGGAATATCCTAACCTCATGGTATAGCTTGGACCTGAAATGATAAATAAAAAGCATTAGTTGGCCTGAATAACTTAATTATTTAATTCTATGCGTTTATACAGCACAAATTTAGAATAATAGTTTTCTATCATTTTTATGCATGTCAACGGGCAGGGTTTGCTTAATGCTAGTGTAAAGTGACAATACACAATTTGATTTAACTCTTAAAATAATATTGATTTAAATTTCTTGTTTTAAGTAAACAGAACCATGATTAACAATTAGTGTATATCAATAATATATTTCACGCGAATTGCTTGTAGCTGCTTTATACTAACTCTTAAAAGAATCTGTCCTTTAAAAAACATAATATTGATGATAATGTTTAATTATTAAATTGATACTCACTGTTAGTTTATTTGTTTGATTCAACATCAATTTATGTTAATAAGGCTCCTATGGCTGATCGGACAATGATACAGTCTTGTCACAAAATACAGGAGTACTAAATTTTGCCTATATCTTAGGTAGAATTAGGATATGAGATCTTATGCAAGTTAGACAATCTATTATGCTAATTACTACACCATTCGTCACCTATTGTAAAGATAGTATTGTTTATTTATATTAATATCTTGTCAAATGAATTCCTGATAGTGCATATATGATTTTATATTGACGAGCATATTTCTTTATTTGTTCTCATTCTTGCTGCGTTTTGTACTGATCTGAAGATCTGTCGGAAGACTTACAAACCTGTTAATTTTAATTCAACAGCTTTTCTGCCTTATTAAGCTTGACCCTATTACCTACCGGTAGATCTTATAAAATAGATTTTCCATATAGTAATTTTTATAAAATTTCATCATTAATTAATTGGTTTAATGAAATATATAATTAAAATTTAAAAAGAATTTTTTATTTTATATTATTTTTGTAGATGTGTTTTAAACATATTTTGATATATTTTATTACACAATAACAAAAAAAAAAGTGATATGTCTCCATCTTTTCAAAAAACAATTTCGTTCATAAAATTCAAAAATAGGGAAGAATCAATTATGAGGTGGAATGAACGGTGGACTATTTCAAATAAATCTCCTAGTTTGCATAGGTTTATTCCAAAACTAACAAACAATAACTACAAATTAATAAAATCCACTAACTACAAACTAACTCATGTTTTAACTGAGCATGGACATACCAAATCATACTTACACAGATTTCACATAACCAACGAGAGTACTTGCTCAATAGACAAAGAAGAACAGACATTTAAACATATAATTTATGACTACCAAATGTATGAAGGACAAAGGTCGAAATTAATTATCTCCACAATATTAAGAGGGAAAGTTTGGCCTGACATGACCTATACAATCAATTTCGACCCGAATACACTAAATTTATTTATAGTATCGATGTTGAAAAGTTGACATTCATTTAAGAATAATCATACAATGTAAAACATAGATAATCATTATATAATTATTGTAATTTTAAATTAGTTAATTTATTAATTGTTAATTACATTATTTGTTAATTGTTAAATTTGTCAATTTTGTTAAGTTGTAACAGCATGTATATAATAATGTCTTTTGTATATATGTTAGAATTATCAAATTGTGGTTAATTATTGTAAAAATGAATTTAAAAGGCACATAGTATACTGAAGTATGGAATGTGTCAATAAATAAACGGTCCTTTCAAAGGGTTACTTTGAAACGAAAAAAAATAAACATATATTTTATTAAAGATAAATCCTTCATAGAACTGAAAAAGGATCAAGAGTAGTTCAAAGATCAAGGTTTGGTTTTTAATGTAATATTATTTTATCGACTATGGAGGACAAAAGATCCCCTAAGAATTTTTGAGAAAAAAAATTATATGTGACTTTCAAGATATATATGCTTATTGTGAGTTATTTTAGACATTTTATTTAAATTTTGTATGGTAATGTGATTATTGAAAATTTATTTTTCACAGAATTTTTAGACTTGTTGACTATGTAAAGATATTTAAAGGAGTTTTTTAAGGATGCAGAGAAAAATAGATTGAAAATGACACCATGCTGTCGAAACGTCTTGAATAATTTGAGAATCAAGAATAAACATGACTGGAAAATGGTTTTTATTTCTCTTACCCTAATTCAACAGCTTTATTGAATGTCCATATCATTGGTTGGATATCCCTTAATAACTTACAAGAGACCTGATAAAAGCGTTATACAACCATATCTTGATAAAGGGAGCATCTTGATTCCTAATTAACAAAGCAATGCACGGTTTTCTTTGTATTCAGCAATTAATCATGCTCTTATTTACTCATTTTCTTTTCTATCTGCGTTGATATCTTGAAGAGTACCAGTGCAACTGAAAATTTCAAGGTAACTTCACGGAAAACAAAAACAAACTTTCGAAAATTAGTTATTTTATTAACTAACCCGTCAACGTTTAGATGATAAAAAATAGATAAACAAAAAAAACTCATCAAGGAAGATCAAATAAAGCACATCCCACATCAACATTCCAAAACCTCACTGCAAGACTTCCAATGAAATACTAGGGTGTTTTAGTAGTTACTGTTGAAGTAATATAAAAATAGGTGATCGGTGGAAAAATTAAAAAATGGAACTGATAAAATAAAATGTATTAATTTATAATTGATTTTTAAAAATAAAATAACCAATCTGAGATATTAGAAATATACGTGGACTCGACATAAAACAAAAACAAAAAACGGTGCCTTTTACCTTATTTGTGTTTATTACTCTTGGTTCAATAAATGAAGAACAGTTCAGCTACTATCATTCGGGACACAAAAGTTATAGTATTATTGTCATCAAAACAACGGTTTTGTTAAATTTAAATCAAGAAAATATAAACAGAACCGTTCAATGAACCTTCAAATTAAAACAATCTATTGTTGTTTAAATAAAAATCTACTATTTAATTAGTTCCCTCAGTATTGTGTCCAGTGCCAAAAAGTAAAACATAATATAAACAAATATATTCAAAATGGTATACTTTTCGATAAGGTCTAAAGATAAATATAGAGAGAAAGTTACCACTCAATGAATATAACATTCCAGTCTAAGCATTATCCCACACAATTCTTCCGTAACTTGTTGGATCGCACATACGATTATATTTTTAAAAGGAGGGAAATAAACACTATTTGATAGTCCACTTGCCGATGGAAATCCCTCATGGAAAGCCTCACTTTTATCACGTCTAAACGTCACGTTTTAGATCCCCAGGCCTCACTAATATCAGGATTCATCACAGGTACTCCAGATTATCAGGGCTCACGATCTGATCTTGCAGAAAACTGCGGGTGAAACAGTTATGCTAATCCTCATTGGTGGATTCCCTGATAGAGGCGGACAGTGTACGCATATTGAGCGGGCACGGAGCGGCCAAATCCCTTCTCATGAAGATTAGCAAGAAGATTATGCATCTGTTCGGCTTTCGCCTAAGCTGGTCAGGGCAATGGCTAAGGTAGGCTTAGAGGGTATTTGAGCATTCCTGTTTTCCTGGTCTAGCCAAAGCAATATACATTTTAGTTGTTTAACGCAGGTAAAATAATATATACGAGGATATTGTCAAAATCGAAGATAACAGGATAATGTCTGTCCATTTTAGTTAATTTAAAGTCACTATATGCTGATATGTGCTGCAATAGCTAATCGGAAGCCGCTATTACGGAACCCAAAATTTCGCCTATTCTTGTATAATTAGGATAGGGATCTTTAATGAGTAACTGACACCGTACGTAATCGAGACCTTCCGTATACGTCTTTGCCAAAGAACGGCAAAACTAAGGAATTTTTACTCCATTTAAAAATCGTAGGGTCAACTACCGGGCTGTGATACCGCGAACTTGAGCACTGAATGCTGTTATGCTATGTACTAGACTACAGTTACCCTACAACATTTTTTTTTTACTTCAAAGAGTATTAAGCGCAGTTAATTAAGTTTTAACAGTAATCTATACAAACCACAGAGCCCCAGCGATAACGAGTTTAATACGAGTACTAATTTCAGGAATAACAACGAGGATGGAGATAATATTTTTTGGTACCTCTTTGAGAAATGAGACATGCTTAGTTGTTCATAGACTCTAAATTGATCTAATATCTAATTAGTTTCTGATTCTTTCATTATTGTTTTCACATTGAACACAAGAGCGTCCTGTTAAAGCTATATCCTCCTTGGAGTAGATGGATTGTATATCTACCGTTTGCAAGAAATAAACTATTTCCATATCAAAAACATGACACTTATAAAACAAGCATTTCCACTTTAAATAATACCTAAATCCTTAATACTTACAAGTGTATTGGTCGTCCTCCATCTTCTCGCCAGGTTTTGGAACATCCTTCGATCCTTCGGCCTAGAAGTTGTTCTTAAATCAGCATTTCATGGCATAATTTGGATTTCGTTCAACGATGACTCCTAAGCTCGTCTCTATCACTGACATAACCTGAACGAAGAGTAAACAATAAGTGTACCACATGATTTTTTTCCGAAGAAAGACAAATAACTATGAGCATTAAAAAATTCACCGTAACTACATTTAGAAAGGCATTTCGGGATCAGTATTATGGTACTTTTCCACTTTCGACGGTAGAAAAATATTTTACCGAACGTACATTTTGTTTTTTTAGTCTCATAACATTTATAAAAATATCATCCCATCTTTGATTATTACAATCAGTAATTGTGATCCACTTTCTTATGACAAGGGAAACCTATCAAGGTTATCAGCTAGATAGTTTCTGAGTGCAAGAAGTTGTAATTAATTTCCTGCCGAATATACAGTTAAGAATTATAGGTCCTAGGGGTTATATAGGGGAGACATTTTATGGTTTTGTGAAGCCCCAAAGGTCAAGTTCGTAAGTCCAAATAAACCTTATCATTGTAATTAGAGCTTTTTGTAATAAATTCGAAGTTCGTAGAGTTGGTCAAGTAAATAAAAAAGTCGAAGTGGGCTGGCTTCTGTTTAGTTTACACCAAAGTCTCAGACCCCGTAACTATTCCCGGAATCCGATATTACTGCTCTTCAATTTATTTTAAAATTCAGGCCGATTAGAAACGTTTCATGTATCTAAACTTTAAGACTCTGTTTTGGGATCATTTTAAAAAGAATATAGTTTCAAGTCTTTGTATACAAGCTAAACGTTAAAGCTAAATCAGTCGACAGAATCCGAAATTTTCACTTGTTTTTTGCATTGCAGACATCAAGGAACAAATATTGTCTCATGTATTTTAGTTCATCTGTATGAAGTCAAATCCCAATAACGTATATATAACGCATTGCTGTACAATCCAATGCTGACGAAATATGTAATTACTAGAAGGATGGATTTTCCTGTTACGGAACAAGGAAAAAGGGAAGTCATCCTTACAAGTCCTCAGCCGTAACAACCCATATGATATCCAAAATTCTTTTCATCTACGTGATCTTTTAACATCCCTCACCATTCCTGATCATTACATCCTCACTTCCTTCGATGTCGAAAGTCTTTTTACCAACATACCCTTAGATAAAGCCCTTGTCATTATAGATAACAACTGGTTACTAATAGAACCCCATACCTCTCTCAACCGGTCCTCATATCTCCAATCCCTTAAACTATGCTGCGAATCTGACTATCTCACTTTCCATGGACAGCTCTTTAACCAAATTTCTGGACTGGCCATGGGAAATCCCCTCGCTCCTGACCTCTCCAATATTGTCCTAAATGACCTTCTAGACTCCATCCTACCCCAGTTCCGTGACGATGTCATTTTCATTAAAAAATATGTGGACGACCTCCTCCTTATCTTAAATCCTAACATCATTCCAGGTTTATTATCATCCTTAAATGCATACCATCCCCGCCTACATTTCACTGTTGAACTTGAACATAACAAATCACTACCTTTCCTTGACCTCCGTATCATTAGAAATCCCGATCACACCTTATCCACTGATTGGTATACGAAACCCACCTATTCTGGCAGACTCCTCAATTATTACTCCCAACATCCGCACCACCAAAAAATCAATGTCGCCAAAAATATCATCCACCGTGGCCTATCCCTCTCCGACGCTTGCTTCCATAACACCAACACCCAACGCATCAAAGAAATCCTATTAAAAAACAATTTTCCTCCCTATGTTATCAATAAACTCATCCATCACCATTATAACCCACCCACCCGCACCCGATCTCCACATCCGCCTTCTATCCCTATATACAGATCCTTGCCATATATACCCTCCCTCTCTAATAACATTCAAAAATCCCTACGTTCCGCGATCCCCAATTTACGCATCGCCTTTAAATCCCACAACAAACTCTCCAATATTTATACCCGAGTCAAAGATCCCATTCCTCTAAAACATCGCTCTCAGGTCGTCTATCGCATTCCTTGCTCTACTCCCAACTGCAACTCTTCCTACATCGGCGAAACCAAAAACCTACTTAAAGACCGCATTATCCAACACAAATACTCCATCTCCTCCCACAACCCAACCGCTTCTAAACTCTCCGAACACGCCCTATCCTTTAACCACATTTTTGACTTCGAAAATACGTCGATCCTAGCCTCCGTTCCTAATTATCATAAACGCATCCTCTCAGAAACCATTCACATCAATTTAGATTCCTCTACCGTTAATGCCAAGACCGACTCCCATCACCTATCCCTAACCTACTCCCAAATTTTTAATTTACTAAAATAACCTTACATTCTTAATTTATTATACCATTCTTTTATTAATTACATGTTGAGCATTGACTTTTAATTTTTCACGCATTTTACATTATTTACGGTCACTTATATCCAGGCATCTGCATTTCTCCTTTTTAATTTTATTTAATTTTTAATTTATTTTTTAATTTTTCACGCAATTTACATTATTTACGGTCTCTTATTTCCTCTGCATCTGCATTTCTCCTTCCCCCTTCTTTGTCATTATTTTTTTTGGCCGTCAGAGATCGCCTGTATCGCTTCCGCCAGCCGGTCTAACGTATTTCTCTCACTTGATTCTGAGCTCGCCTAGCTGCCTCGTGTTTTATTCGGTGTGTACATATCTTAGTATTTATCTTATCTCCATCCTTTTCACATTCACCTTTCTTCGCACCTGTTCTCACACCTTCTTTTGGCATCCATCATATGTTAATAGTATAGAGTTCATTATTATTTAGCCTCATATTTTTCATCCACTGTATTTCTTTACCTATTTTCTACATGTTTATGTTATATTCACATCTTATTTTGCATTAATGCCACTTCTTTCTACTGTACACAGTTACATATTAACTTCCCTTACTTATATTTTCTTTTTCTTTTCATTCTTCATAGTTCATAGTTATAAATACCACTATTTTCAATGTTTTATTTTTGAAATTTATCAAGCTTTTATTTCTATATATGCTCATATTATTACACTTTACCTATGTAACCCCTCATACCTATGTAACCCCTTTTTCTATATTTTAATCTTCTCTTTTTGTATCTTTCCGTTTACCTCCTCATTTTCCTTTCCCTTTATATTATTGTTTACATTTTATCCTTTCTTGACATGTATTTTTTCTATTTTATATTCGTATTCTTGTATTATTATATCTGTCACCATTAGAATTTCTTTTCATCATCTACAATTTTATTTTTATCTATCACTTTTTTAAGTTTATTATATTCTGTAACCAGTCTTATATTCTTTCTTATTTATCATATATATATTCACTATTTCATCATATCTAGTCACTATTTTTATCTATTCACTATTTTATCTATTCACTATTTCATCATATCTAGTCACTATTTTTATTTTCACTCCTGTACCACTTTATATATTCTTGTTACTGCTACGTTTTTATATATTTTTGTTTGTTTCTCTCTCTTAGCCCTGAAGATGGCCTACATTGTAGGCCAAAACGTCGGCACATAATAAATAAGTTATGCTTATTTTGGTGTTTTCTTTGACTGCACCCCCAACTATTTCTTCCTTAAATTAGAAGATACAGTCGACCAATTCTTCTCTAACATTATTCAAGATACTTTGTCATGATGATAGTCAACAAGCCTTTATAAGTTCAAATCTTTTCACGAAGAGCAAACACTCTTGAAATTAATTCACGTTAACATAAATTTCTTAGTATAATTAGTCGCAACTCCGCTGTGGTATTGCTAAACGTTGAAAAACAATCGGCGATGACCAAACTTCAATGACTACGGCTGCAGCTTATGTTTTGGTTCGTCGAGTTTATTTGGATTTCAATCTTCCTGAGGATGAATCGCAACTCATCCCAGGTTGCCGAAGAGCCTTGGAGCTTTAATGAATTCATAGCCTTCTCCGTCGATTATTATGAGAAGACGTGACTTGAATTTAATTTCTTGAATTCGCCACCGGTGATCGGTCGGTTACTTGTATTTCTGAAGTGAAAATGCAGTGCTAAACAATTCGTTTCGGATATAATTGAACAGTTACTTGATAGTAGTGGTAGATGGTAGTTACTGCTAGGTTATTTTATGTGAAATACTCTCAGTAACTACCAACATATGCAAAATACAAATACTAGGCATAAATTTATTGGTTTACATTTATATCAGAGGGGCAGTGACACGGTTGCGGAATCATGATGTGTTTCTGTCTTCCCAGTGAATATGTGGTTACGTCAAATTTCTGGAATACATTTATGTAATTTGAACCGTGGACATGTCAAGGTTTTGTGGTTGATTGTTGAAAATTGGTAGAAACCACTAGAATGTTGTCAACATTTCTCTGCCACAATACCATTTCGATCGGTTTTATCAAGTTAAACTTGACGATTGGTCCACCGAAGTTACGGAACCTACTCGCCCAATCATTCACTTAATACATAACACTAATAAACTGTTTTTGTCATAATGTCTTAAAATTCTGAGACTCGGTGGATTTTGTAATAAATTAGAACTTTGACCTCTTCTAGTGTGAAATTAATTGTTTTACAATAATCTAATTCATCCTGAATATTTCAAGAAAGAAACTTGTCCTCCTCGTTTCGTATTGCAATTACGTAATGTGATATAAGCTAGTTTCAAGAATAGCTCTCTGCTACCACCCTTCGTTTTAACTACATCCTTTCGTTTTCCATAAAGGACTACACTCATAAAAGATTTCTCTATTCATTGTGATGAATATAACTACAGCCCCAGTGGAATCAAGTTATTTTTGTGGTGAATAAGGGGCTATGTAAGGCATTTGCTTGAAAAGGTGTTCTTGCTTATATTACAACTCCGTTTCAAGCCAAGAACTAATGATACGATCCCGGTTATCTGAAAGCAGTTAACCATCTCTGGACAAATCCGATTTGGGTAGAGAACAGAAACAGTCGGAATAAGCCGGTGCCCAAGTCTTGAGAATTTTTGTGGTTGATTTTGTTATAATCTTCTAAAAAACATGCCAGTCATTGTTTAATCACTTTGTTTGTTTGTTAAACTGTTCTTACATACATATTTAATTATCACTGACCACGTTGGTTTGAAAAAGGTTTTTCAGGTTTGGACATAAATCATTCTAAACAATATTTAGACTGCTGTTCTCAAATTGAAATGTCTGTGTGTATTCAATTAGCATCCTCTGACTAACTAAGGTTATCAAGATATAAGTTGGATAAAAACGCACGTCGCAATAACTAACTCCATTTCAAGCTAAGGCCTGATTTTTTTTGCAAATTTAGAATGTTACGATTCTGTTTCCCTCGGTAAAACAGATATAATACGACCTAATCACTTATTCGCTGTAACATCATATTAATATTCGTATATGTATGTTAATGTAAATGTAGTAAGTTAACTCCAACCTAATAATTAATAGTCGTGTAATATGAAGGCAAGGTTGCACCTGTTGTTCAACTTAACTTCTTCAGTAGTTTGTGACTCAGATTTTAAATCGGTTACAACGGGCCGTAATGTTATCTACAATTACGTTTGTTTCAGTAATTAAGTATATATAATGATTATTACGTATGTATAAAGACGTCAATTATAATTGAATTTGAATAAATAAATATTTAATATAATTTTTTTCTCATCTTTTTTGCCAAATTTGTAACATATATAAAATTATCATGGAGTGGAGTGGCTTAGTGGTAGAGCACTGAGTTACCATGCCGGAAATCCTGCTGCAAGACAGTACTTTTATTAAGTCAAGATGGATCATATGGGATCTAGGACCCTCCTGGGGTTCACCCAGCCTCTATAAAATGTTATAAACATATAATATATATGACATATTATGTATGAAACAGTACAATCTCTACCTTGTACTGAACCCTAGACTCTTCACGAGTTGTAGTGGTACAGGTGTTTTTTTATTAATGTAAAATTATAATGGAATCTTCGTTTAGTAATTAAAATCGTCCAGAACTGCATAAAAAATTCTGAATGAAATATAGCCAAATATTTAATTTCATTTGATGAAACAGTTTTAAAAAGAAATTATTTGTCATTTATTACCAATTTTATTTCTCATTTCATCCACTTTGCTTTCTGATATTTGAATTTAAATAATATTTTACATTTACTAGAAAAATGCCACTTTTTTACAAATCAATTTGACTTACTGCCTTTTTCGGCACTTATAATAATTATAAAGATAATGGCTTTAAGATCTGCTTGTCGATCATTAACTTATTATTCTATTTCTATTTTCTATTTCTCGACTGAAAAGAAAAATAAATCAAAATTTTGATGGCCCAGATGCATTGTGATTAAAAATATTAATAAGAAGAAAATATGCATATTAGGAAAAATTAGAATAAAATATTGGTATGAATTGGTAAGCATAGAAAGTTTTTTCTGTTTAGTTCAAATATTTTTATTCAATAAATTCATAAAATACACCGAATTAGTTTCAAATTTTCGAAATCCGACCCTTAGCAATTTGTCAGAACGAAGCTGTAGACCAGAGAGGGATCAGGTAGGCTATGGCATAGTGGCTGTCAGTCTCACCAAGTGCCTACTGGGACGATGAATGCTCTCATCTTTTTAACTTTCAAAACGTCTGAAATATGATTTCCTCTTTTTAAAACCTTCCCAGGTGTGGTGTATTAAGAATAAAAAAGAATTAACAACAATAGTTCTTAATTGTGTGATTTTTACTATCCCATGGAAAACTGTACCCCTCACAACTTGGATTCAGTTATGGTAGAGACTACTTTTTTAGGACAATGGTTATGCAGGAAGGTGATTTTTCCGGTTTCATACTCAACCGCTACACTTTTACCCTAATTAAAGGTACCCACTTTATAGAGGCTGGGTGAACTACTGGAATGTACCCAGATCATAGAGGGTCCTATTCGTGGCTGTTAACAGATTAGTATTTAATGTTATTAAATATTAATAATAATTAAACTGCCGCAGCCAGATTCGAACTCAGGATCTTCGGCAGAACAACTGAGCTACCCCACTCCCTACTAATCTATACAACTTGCAATGTAAAGATACATTTTGAAGTGGATTTAGAGGTCTCCAAATTCTACAAACTCAGATATTTCGGACAAACATACCGACACTTTGATTTTTATTTATTCCCTCCACTGTCTTCTTCCGCCTTGAAACAACCCTAATTACCGAAACTCAGCACTTTTGTTTCTAGTTGAATCATTGGATCTTCCTAAAAGAGTGTCGACGTTTCGACCTATGTTGTAGGCCATCTTCAGGGCTGACAGAAGATGGCCTACAACGTTGGTCGAAACCTCGACACTTGGAATAAATAAGTAAGTCTTATTATAATGCAATTGGGAAAAACCACAATGCAAAGCCTTATGTTTAAAAAAATACACCTACTTACCAGTACCAGTGTAGTGTATGAGATTAGCTGTTTGCAATGCCCTAAAATATACATTGGTGAAACATCACAATTGTTGCACAAAACAATGTATCAGCATCAATATGATTGTAAAAATATTGGTGGCAAGGAACCTAACACAGCATTGGCCCAGCATACCAAAACTTGTAAGCATCAATTTGATTTTGAGAATGCTAAAGTTATTTACAAAGAGAGTGATGGCTCTAGAAGGAAGTTGTTCGAGGCCATGCAGATTGCACAAAAGATTGACATTTCGGTAAATTATAAAACAGATTGCAGAAATTTGAACCAATATTATTCGGAAACGTTGAATGTTTTAAAAGAAAAATTTGGCTAACTTTGCTAATATGTATACATTTTTATAGGCTAATATTACTTGATATGTTTTGTGGATCAGCTGATTCTATAACCTTCCCAGCTGGTTGCGTATTACTTTCGTTCAGTTGTATGTTGAACGTCTTGGTGGTGGGGTGCTGTCTCATGTTTGGAGCCTGTTTGGGCTGTTGATCGTTGGGATGTATTGCACCTTTTTCTTCGAGATGCGATTCACATAACCCCTTTTTGATTTTGGTGTCTTGATAATGCCTGAATAGGCGAAACGTCGACTGGTAAGTAGGTGTATTTTTTGAAACATAAGGCTTTGCATTGTGGTTTTTCCCAATTGCATTATAATAAATAATAGTGTTTCTTTTTGAGTTTTTGGCTCTATTTTAGTAAGTCTTATTTTGTGTTTTTTTTTACAGCACCCCCAGACTATCTATTTCCCACATTAGATCTTCCAGTCAACTATTTTCCTCTCAATCATGGCATGTGCAGTTAATGTAACACAAAATAAGAAAAACTTATTTATTAAGAGTGTCGACTTTTCGACCTACGTTGTAGGCCATCTATAGGGCTGATAGAAAGATATTGGCTCCAGCTTTATCAGCTGGTGGTACATTGACTGCACCCCCAGACTATCTATATCCCACAAAAGTATGTTTAGTTAAGGAAAAAGTCTACTATTACTATAGTTACTATTATTATAGTTGATAATTTAAAATGTTAGTCCAGATTTTATAGTCAATCTAGTTAGTTTATATTAGAAAATCTCTTTCTATATTTATGTTTGTCTGCTTGTTCATTTAACGTCACTTTAAGCTGTTATAGCTAATCGTACAATGCTAAAGTGGGAGCCTTAAATTTTGCCTCATCAGCTATAATAAGGATTTGAATCTTTAACGAATGCATGACATCATACAAGATACGGACCCACATTTTACGTCCCTTTCAAAGCACGGCGGAACCAAGGATATTTACTCCCTTAAAAAAATCCTTCACCCACCTGCCGGGCTGCAAACCTGCGATCTTGGGCATAGTAGTTTGTTATTGTGATCGCGAGGTCACAGGTCAGTTATTTCACAATAACTTTTACACTTAAGTCAACTGTTTTATTAACTTTATGAAAGCAATACAGTCTTGACTTGTCGCCAAAACATAGTCCTTCTTGTATTCTTTTATTAATCTAGAAACTGATAAATCAAAATAATCATCCAATCGCCTTATAGTCTATAGTTTACTAAACGAATTTCATTTCTAAAATAAAAACTCTAAATAAGCATCATAAAATGCTTTTATTGCTGGGGAAGTATAAATACTCGTGCGAGATGAAGAAATATTTTGAAAGAGAGTACACCTGCAGGAAACAATAAGTCACCGATGTACCTCCGGCATCTGAGAATAGTCGGTCGCATCAAGCCAAGCTGCTTGTAAACTAGTCTCAGGATGAGTGTGGGTGTTTTCGGATATCTGGCAGAATTCCATGCAGAGAACAAAAAAAATCTCTAAAATACTGTCGGCTAAAAACTGTAAACATTATATAAAAGCAGATTATATAGGCTTTATTTTTATATTCAAGGTGAGCTTTGTTAATTTTAGATTTCTATGCCGTTGATTAAGAAGAAGTATACAAAAAGCTTAAAAATCCTATTTTAAGGAGTTACTTTAAAAAAAAAAAAAGTTCACATTTTAATGTTAATTCTCTCGTTTGATAGCGTGTTATTGGTTCGTTTCATATGAAAATGAATTTTTTTATTTCTAATATTCAAAGCGGAGTTTGTGGACTTATTGTTGTTTATTACATCTAGGTTTACAGAATGAACTGTTATTAATCCTCCATTTTTTGGTAATATTTGCTATCACTATTATTGAACAAGCTTTGTTTAGTATGGGATCGAATATGATCATGGAAACACGCGATGTTCGTGTACTGCAGGGATGTTGACTAAATACAACAAAAACTTCAATGGTAAATCGGAAGGGACTTCATTGGTTTATTCCATCAAGGCAATGTCAGATCTCAAGTTTCAAGACAGGCAGTGAAAAAACTAAACGAGCTGGGTTACAAAGTTTATTTCATCACAAAATCTTGAATTTTTCAGTTCTGAGATCGAATATTTGGTAGCACGTCAGGATATACAAATATGCAGAAAATCAAGGTAGATATTTGAATAAAAATGTTTTAATTTCATGGAGTAGTTCTGCTAAATAACCTTTGATTTGAAAACGGAATCATACGAAATTACGCTATAGTATACGTCTGTGATAACAAGTGATGACGTGTCTTCTTTTTATCCATTATTCATACCCCTCTACCCGAAAAAAAGGTGCGAATACCTTGCACTGTATAAGAGTTGAGAATATGGTATTCCTTGGAACGTTTCCAATATAGATAGCATTAGCATATAGCCCGTACGTGACCAGAAGCGTCAGAGGATGTTGCTAGATGAAGCAAGACTAATTCTCCTGAAGTACGGCAATCATTTCCAAGGTCTTTCTGTAGATTAGTGTTAGTCTAAATATTTCCACTTGCCTTCATTTCGTCTCGTCATTATTTTGTTTACGATTCTTATAGAAGCATTAGGTATAGTGTTATGGATTGCTATTGTTATTTGGTATTCGTGAGTATAAGTATTGATGAGTGAAAACGGAGGCTATGAAATGAAATTTTCATTGTTTACGGATATTGCTGAATAGTCTTGGAATGAATTCTGAGGAAATAAGATATAAGCTGCGATATAATTTCATCGGCTATAATTACCCTTTTATCTTATTTACATACTTAAGGATCAAAAACTTATATTGTAATTAATAATTTTTTAAGAGCTAAAATCGATTAAGCTAAGCGAAGCGTGCTGATGGAAGCTTCCATTTACTAATATTCGGCTTATTCGCTAATCCTTCATATGTGCATTACTAGCTGTCTCATTCAAACTTAACTTTCGTTTCTGGCGATCTTCTTGAGACAAACTTGAATAAATTTTAAGGATAGAGATAGTTGGGGGTGCAGTCAATTAAAACACCATAATAAGTGCATACTTATTTATTGTGTGCCGACGTTTCGACCGACATTGTAGGTCATCTTCAGGGCTGTGAGAGAAAACAGACAAAACAAAATAACTATAAAATTACATTGCAGTACCTAAATGATATTATGTAATATAGTAGAGTAACATCTCTCACAGCCCTGAAGATAACTTACAATGTAGGTCGAAACGTCGGCACACAATAAATAAGTATGCACTTATGGTGTTTTAATTGACTGCACCCCCAACTATATCTGTCCTTACATTAGAAGTTCCAGTCAACTAATTGCTTCTCTAACTTGAATAAATTTTATTTTACAATATTTACATCAATAGTGGTTATAAATATTGTAATTCACTCTAAATGAATGAAGCCATTAGAGAAGAAACTGATTTCTATTTAATTCTTTTTTTTTTTTATGACATTTAATAACATAATTTTTATATTTATATTTTGTTTCAAATATTTTATTTAATACATTTACTTTTCAAAATTTGTTCATGAAACATTCACGTTTTCGATTTCTTATCAACCTTTAGAAGATTCTAATAGATTTTCAAATTGAAAAATTCTATCATTTCCAGGAGGTAAACAATTATAAAGCTTCTTGGTATATGATAGAATAATCGTCTTAGAAAATACCGTAAGAATAGGTGATGTAAATGATTTAAATGTTTCAGTATGTACTATGGCGGTAGTAAGCGGTAGTACCACTGCAGCCAATGGAGGTCGGGGTACAGTGCTTGGTAGAGAACAGGGGTCGAAGATTCGTTCCCAAAGAATCGTTCCTAATCGATCTCATTCAAATCGTTCGGAGTAGGAGCAATATTTTATGAGGAAAATCGTTCCAATCTGGACTAGAACGATATCATTTTGTTATAAAACAGCCACTCCCGAACGGAACAGAATCCGCCAGGAGCGATATTGTTGGATCCCTTGAGGATTTGATCCTGCGGAGCCAAAAAATATCAATCCCACATGTTTCTTTCTACACCTTGATTTTGGCCTCCTCATTTACCTATCTACAAACGAAAATACCAAACCGGAATGAAAAAATTGTGCCTAGAGAGGCATAGTACTTTCTCATCCTTAAAAAAAAAAAAAAAAAATCTGAGAACTGAAAGAACTTTTTTTTTACCACCTTAAACTTAACCGATCCTTATCGGGTCTTCTTTAGGATCAACTTTATCATAAACCAAACATTTAGGGAAAAACCTGGTTGAAATCCGATTTGTAGTTTCCGAGCATTGGTTGGAACAAACTTTTCCGGACGGACGGACCGACACCACTGAGATTTTATATTTTTTGGATTCTACACCCAATGAAACGTCAAGAAACATTAAAATATCGAAGTCGAATTATTTGGCGATTTCAATACTTTCTTCATCTGAAGGATGAGAAAGTAAAAACGAAGGATCGATATTTATTGTTCCAGCCCAGATCGAATCCTCAAAGGATGGAAAAATTTCGCTCCGGTCGGGATTGAATCAAACTTTGAGCAGAATAAACCATCTTTTGCGGATAGGATTCGAAATAGAGCATTTTCGGAAAGAACGTTATTTTTTCTACCTTAAATGACGGTTTCATTCAGAGCAGCAAAAATATAAATATATCGGTTTCATCCCCTGGTAGAGAATGTACTGTTCTTTGGACATCAGTTTTGCAGGTGGGTGAGTTCTAGATCACGCTCAACCATTTCCCCCCTATTACAGGTACTCACTCAAGAGGTGAGCCCCAAGTGGGTCTTAGACCCCATAGGATCCAACTCCGAGCATTAACAGATATAATAATAATAAGATCTTCGGCACGTCAACTCACCGCCCTACCGCTGAGTGGTACTCCGCTCCCTGTATTATTTAATACAGTTGTAAAATTCAATATTTTATTTTTATTTGTTAAGTACTAAGTAACAAAAATAAACAAGGAATAATTGGTACTGTACCCTAATATCAACATACATAACTGCTTCCCTGACTCAGCATCCTCTAAATAAAGGAAAGGGCATGTTTAAATTTCCCACGAAGAAGAGAGATAAGACACAGGAGAGATAGGTACAAAGAGAGTGGCTGTGCGGAGCAGGGACACTGCATGAAGGCACAAAGAGGCTGCACACCTGGGCTCACCTGGGCTCACACGTGTGTACGCGTGGCCACAAAGGTCCCTTTTTTACGTGGCAAGGATTTGTCTAGCAAGGTCTTTCCCGGAACTGGGCTTCTGTATGGAACACTTGGGCCTTCCATTCTTACCTCAACATTATCAGTTAGGGTCTTCTTTCTTTGCGCTATCTATTGCGTTTTCCACCAACCCCGACAAAAATGTTCTGCCGATTTTGCCCAACGATCATTTTCGAACCAGACCACCAATCATGGGGAACTTTTTTCTTCATTTTGCTCTTGAAGGTTTCATACTATTCACACGTATATATATTACATATATATATATATTGTAATATAAGTGTAATGTATATATTACATACATATCTATGTATATATTTCAAGAAATAATTAATATTATAACAACCATGTAAAGGCCCACCTGGCCGATCTGGTAAAAATTAAAAAAAAAAAAAATCTATATATATCTGAAATAAATATATCTGCCATAAAAATAATTACATATTTACATATTACATATATTAATAATAATTCGTTAACGTCTAAAGGTAATAAAATAATAAGGTAATAAAATAAGGTATAAAATGTAGGTAACGGACTTGATGATGTTACATGTTACAGAAAAGTATGGAACTATATGTACAATAACAAATCTATTATTCACATTTGTTATTGTACATATAGTTCCATACTTTTCTGTAACATGTAACATCATCAAGTCCGTTATCACACATTTTATACCTTATTTTATTACCTTATTATTTTATTACCTTATACATTTTATACCTAATTTTATACCTTATTTTACTAGTTTTTCTTTATTCTTCATATTCCAACCTTTCTGTATATGTAAATATCCTCATTTTGGTTTCTTTTGTTTAACTCCTCCTTTTGATTTCCCTTTATATTATTTTTTTGTACTGTACTATCCACTCTGTACATTTATTTTCTATTTTTTATTTTATATGCGTTATTTATAATTTATCATTTCTGCTCTTTTTCTTTAATGTTATTAAATCTGTCTTACTTTATTATATCTGTCATTATTTTCATTTGCTTTTCATTATCAATAATTTTGTTATATCTGTCTTTATCTTAATTTCATTATATCTGTCACTATTTTAATTCCTTTTCATTATCATTATTTTTTTTAAATCTGTCTATATCTTTATTTTATTATAATCTGGCTCTTTTTTTAATATTCGTTATCTTCTATCTTCATATCTGCCACTATTTTATTTTTCTACATTACTTGTCACCATATTATTGTTACTGTACATTTTTTATATTTTTTGTTCTGTTTGTTTCTCGGTTAGCCCTGAAGATGACCTACACTGTAGGTCGAAACGTCGGCACATAATATAACTTCATTACTTATCTGTGTTCTTATTAACTGCACCCCCCAGCTATCTCCTTCACATTAGATCATCCAGTCAACTATTTTCATCTCATAAAAAAAAAATACATTAAGGAAGAAGAAAAAAATCAAATAAATTATCAAGAAACCATCATGGAGGTAGGGAAATTAACAATAAGTGTTAAAAATTAACAATAAATTATTAAGGAAGCAGGAAAATACAAATAAATTAACAAGAAGGTAGGAAAATAGACCACCCTGGGGCTCACTAAGCATCTGGGGCACCTTAATTAGGGGAAAACCTGGTGGTTAAGCGTATTATCGAACAATTTCCCCCATCTACGAAACCAATCTCTTAGAAATATTAGTCTCTACCATGTACTTAACACTTCATGAGTTGCAACAGTTTATGGCCACTTAATATACAATATATTAATAGATTAATTAACTGTATGATTAATCCTTTACATCCATATCAGTTTTATGTTAGTCTGTCTCGTAACAATTCATAAACTCCACCTGTTCATATTTGTCGATTGAGACATTTGTTTTCTAAAATTCACGATTTGTTTTGCTGTTGCAGGTTCGAACATGTTCGAGATCTAGGCCATATCTTCGACCTGCTTGAAGACTTCTCTACAGACTTTATCTATCTTCTTTTCAAACAGGAGATTGTTTCGGCTGTGGATCAGTCAGTCGTCGAATATGTTTATCGAATTGGAAAATAAATGGTTCCCAATTTGTTAAATTAGTGGACGGTTTAGTTACACAGTGTTAACTCGATTGGTGACACATTATTACTACTGCTTTTGCCATAGGCAGATAATAATATCAAGGATTATTGATGTAATGGTGTCTGTTCCGCAAGGTGTCGATTCGAGTTGAGTTAAAAGTTTTAACTGTTTATCCGTTTAATATTTTTCAAAAATAAAAGTTATCGTTAGCTTTATAATGGAAAAAAGAATGTAATTAAGGGTGATGAGTAGACTTCTATCATCATTACATCAAGAAATAAAAGTTTCAAATAACACTTGGAGTTATAGATGATATATTTTTGTTGAAACGTTCACTTCTAGGTCGAATGCTTACAGAAGTATACACATTTTCCACAATTAGATTCTCTTTTCCATACTAAAGCTCATAATAACTTGTATTTTTGGAAAATATTAAAAGGATGGGAATTAAACTTGTGACTCAACTCGAAGTGAATACCCGCGGAATTATGGTAATTACCATATTAAAAATAACGACCAAATGATTTGTTCTCAAATAAAAGGAATCGATTATCTTTTTATGATCGGTTATCAAAATCATAAACCCTGAATGAATAACTAACTGTTACAACTTAGCAACGTGAGGTGACTCCTGGCGTTATTGAAGTCAACATTGCTCAGAGGACAAGATAATTTACTATTTACAAGTATAATGTTATCACAGATGGTTATATGAGGCCTATATTCCTTTCAATAGATAATTATAAACACAATAGCCTTATCTGATATAGGACAGTATTTATCTTTCCCCTCTGATTAATAAACAATTGCAGCACAAACTAATTGTTTGTTTATGACCTTCAATGTGGGGTCCTTGTGCATGTCTTGTTTAGCAATTTATTTTCTTTTATTTATAGTTCTCAGAACAATTAGAAATGCTAATCATAAATCAATAAACCATTGAATCAGAATTACATAATTAAAGTATTAGTACCATTGTATACAGTTTAATGAACATTTACTTATTTATTAATTTTTAATTTGTAAGTAACCTCATTCACTTGTTTATAACAGGAGAACATATATTTTGATTTATATTTCAAACTGAATTAATGATATTAATTAGTCTATTTCTGCTGTTCTATTTGAACATTGAACACATAATTTTGAACAATGATGAAATGATAATATTGAACCAATAGATTATTAATTTTTTCTCATTTATCCATTTTACAACCATTACAAAAGGTTTGGTCAGGCATAGAAACGGTAGTTTTTCCTGTACGCTATTTGTATCTTGATTAATGTCAAGTTCTGTGAGATCTTGACCAATCGCCACCATCCCAGGCACTAGTAACTGTTCTTGAAACCTCGATTCAGTCACTACTCAGTCAACCCATCTTAGCTTAGACCTGCTTCATTTCCTAGTCCTATGAATGCTCTATAAGTATTCTTTTTGCTATTTCATTCTTTTCCATCCGTCCCAGACGTCCCGCCCATCGCTGTCTGCCTGATTTTAAAATCTGGGCGGAGTCAGGATCTGTAAATATTTGGCAGGTATACTTCCTGGGCAGTTCGTGTTCTCCAAATCCTTAGTAATAGAAACTATTACGTGAAACAAAACTATCAAAGGAAACAAGGATAATAAGTAAACAAATCATTATAAAATAGATTAATAATTTATTGAACTATAAACCAACAGTGGAATGTCTATTCCACACTAAAAAGACACTTATGAGAGTCTTCTTATGAAATAAAAAAAAAAACTGAAATTCCTAAGAAGGGAAGTTGGGCCATGGAGGGGGTAAACGGTGGTAGAAACCAAACCAGTAGAAACCAGAATTAATAAAACATCATAGATGCCACGAATAGAACTAATCTTATGTTATATCTTAATCTTATGTCTAACAAAATTTTAAGTTTCCATCAAGGTTATTACTGGACTCGACTGGAACAAAGAAGTGGAGAAAGATATCACAGAACTTGACATAATCAAGATACCAATGGCATACTGGAAAAACTACCGTTCCTATGCCTGAACTATTATCCCTGATAGTGGCTTCCTGAAAATAAAGCAGAAATTGGTCAGAGTGTAAGGAAGTAAGACAATGAAGCAATACTGGTGCAATAATGGTTAAGTTCCAAGATTCCTGTCACGGAGAGACAGAGGATCTGACAGAGGATCCGGGTTCGAATCCCAGCCGGGGGCATATCTTTTCTCTATGAATTAAAACTCAAAACAGTTGACCAAAAATAATTTAAAAAAAATAATAATAATAGTTCCTTGAGCTCGAATGAATTTTCACAAGCTTATGAGTTGTATAATTTTTAATTGCTTTTGATTATTTAAAGGATGTTAATCACAAAAATGAGCCATGCTAACACTATTGAACTTAATGATCTTGCGTACCCAGCTCTTGCCCTTAGCATTGGACAAACCCCATTTAACATGAGCAGGAAACCTAGAATGAATGACATGCTTTACTACAGAAGGGTGCAGACTAGTCCTTCTAGATTCCCTTATCTAAGACCCTGAGGGTCAAATTAAGAGCCTAGGTGCAGCTGGTCTTGCGCAAGGCTTACACCACACAAGGGCGCTACCCTCGTCCTCCAAGGGCCGGATCACAATGTCCTCCTTACTTTTTGTACTTTGTTATTTATGTCGGAAGGGGACGATTATTTACGCAAGTCTTAAGCACTTTAATTTTATCCTACCCCTCCTCTGATACCTTCAAGAGCATCGCAATCTTAGGGATGACTAGAGAAGGTTGGCAGATGTTCGAATTAGGATGAATGGGGCGACTTATGGTCTAGATAGTAGTTAGCATAACAAGCTAGTAAGCCAACTTCTAACTAAAAAGTACAACTTCAGTGTAAAGTTGCCAAAATTGTATTGGGGGCATCGCACATGACTTATTCCTAACCAGTTTAAGACGAGTTGCCAAAAAACAAAACAAATGCAGCTACATTAAACGTAAGATCTTCGCAACTTTTCCTTATAAGGTATGATTTGCTGACCCAAAATTTTTTGTGGCTCGAATAAAATTTAAATTCTCTAATCCAACGAATCGTTCAAGATTGTAACAGCGAAATATAAATGTGTCCTTTATTTGGTGTATAGTGTATTCTGTAAAGTCAATCATTGTGTATAGTGTATGGCTATGAGTTACTGAGTACACCTGTAACAGCGCAGCTGTCACGATGTAATTTAATGCATTCCACGCTATTAGTATGGCATTGGTTGAAGCAATTGTTTCAATATGTTAATGGTTATCCTAGGGACCGGAACAGTCGGGCGGAAGATGTGACAAAGGCGTTTCCTCTGATTTCCAGTTTACAGTTGACTTTATCGGTCAGCAGCTTCCGCTAGGGCAGCTATTGTTATCAACATCACTGGAAATACAAAACAGAGATTGCGGAACAGCGTGGCGTTGAAGTGGAAGTTTCATTCAGTTAATATCAAATAACCTAAAGTATTATTTCAATTTGGGCTTTCATTTCCAGCAAGAATGTATATAATCTCGTCATAGTTTGTATTGAATCCCAACACCATATAGGAATACTCAATTTGCCTAGTATGGATAAGCCCCAAGACGGTCTTATCCTGTAATTAATTATCACGAATATGTTATTACGAAGCTTGTTCAAATTTCAAAGCATTATTATCAATTGCTATTAAATGTTATTATGTTCGGATAATATGTATGTACCACTACAACCCGTGAATGGGCCTGGGGTTCAGTACATGGTAGAGACTGTATTGTTTCAAGTACAACGGCTGTGGAGGGAGGTGATTTGTCCTAGATCACGCTCAACCGCCAGATTTTGCCCTTTATTTTGGGTACCCACAAAATAGATGCTAAGTGAGCCGCAGGAAGATCCTAGATCGTATATGATCCATCTCTGCTAATAGACTAAATAAAAGTCTTGCCCGCAGTGGGATTTGAAACAGGATTTTCGGCATGGCAACTCAGTACTCTCTACCACTAAGCCACACCACTCCCAACAAATACAATAAAATGTAAAAGAATAAATCTGATGTATTTTCTATATTTTTTTTAGTAATTAAACAATTTTAGTAACTAAGGCTTTTTTATATATAAGCATTTGCATGTATTCATTGTAAATTTGTATTATTACATTGTAAAAGATTGGAGGATGTGAAAAAAAAATATATATTTTTTTTTAGATACTTTCATAAATAGATAGTTCCTTGTAAAATTTCATTTATTTTTGTTTAGTAAGTATAATTTATAATTATTGAAATAAGAGCCATTCAAAAGTTTACTGGAAAAGCAATAGGCTAAAGATAGTTTATTTGTTGTTTGCTTATTTCAATTCAACAATGTATAGTGGTTTTTTTGTGCTACTTAAATGAAAAAGTAACTGGTAACAATAAGCGATTAGTAATCTATTTTGAAAGAAAAAGTTTTTTTGAATAGAATAGAAAAGCTTTTGAAAAAAAAATATCTCAACCTATCACCAAAACAACGCACAAAGGGCTTTCAGGGGGTTCAGCACACTATAGAGACTAATAAGCATGTCCAAATTCACGCTCAACGGCCATATTTTTCTTTTAATTCAGAATACCCACTTCATAGAAGCTGAGTGAGCCCCAAGATTGTTTTCAGATCCCACAGGAGTGATGTAAAACAGTTTACAGATTAAATAATTTTAAATCATTATATTTTTATCTAAGTATTTAAAACTCATTGGCATATTAGTTAAATAAATGTTATTTATCATTTATATCAAGAGGTTTTTATTTTATGAATATTAGTCCTATTGAAAGGTTTTCGATTTAACATAATAGCTACGAGGGGTGATCAAAAAGTTCCAGGACTGATTTTTTATTAATTTATTTAAAAAATCTACAGGCTATTGGACGTCGTCCCCTTCAAAGTACTCTCCTTGGGAAGCGATACATTTTTCCCAACGATGTTTCCACTGTGTGAAGGACTTTGAGAAATCATCTTGTGAAATGGTGTGTAGCTGCTCCAGCGATTTTTTTTTAATGTCATCTACGGACTCAAATCTCTTTCCATTCATGGGTCTCTTAAGTTTTGGAAACAAGAAAAAGTCTGCAGGGGCAAGGTCAGGTGAATATGGAGGCTGGGGAATGACCGTCATTCCATTTTTGGTGCAGTAGTCGCGAATGAGCAGTGCGGAATGAACAGGCGCATTGTCATGATGCAGCACCCACTCACCGCTCCGCCACAACTCTGGTCTCTTCCTCCTTATTGTCTCGCGCAAATTTCTCAGGGTTTGAAGATAACGAAAGCGGTTAATGGTCTCACCTCGTGGAAGAAATTCATGGTAAACAACACCCTTCCAGTCGAAAAAAACAGTAAGCATGACCTTGACGTTTGATTTGACCTGACGTGCTTTTTTGGGGGTTGGGGAGGATTTTGTCTTCCATTGTGATGACTGGACCTTCGTTTCCACGTCGTAGCCATAAACCCACGTTTCATTTCCAGTAATGACTTGTTTTAAGAAGTTTTCATTGGCATTTGCCATTTCAAGAAGTTCCTGACAAACTTGAACTCTGTGTTCTTTCTGCTGCTCAGTCAACAGTCTCGGACCAAACTTTGCAGCCACCCTTCTCATCTGCAAATTTTCTGTTAAAATCTGTTGACACGAACCAAATGAAATGTTCAATTCTTCAGCCATCTCACGAATGGTTAGTCGACGATTAGAACGCACGAGACTGTTCAATCTTGCAACATGATCGTCGTCAGTCGAAGTTGATGGGCGCCCTGAACGAGAATCATCTTCTCACGATGTCCGGCCTTCCTTGAACCTTTTGTACCACTCATGACACCTTGACCGACTCAGACATTCATCACCGAAAGCCACTTGCAACATTTGAAAAGTTTCAGTAAACATTTTACCCAACTTCACACAAAACTTTACGCAAACGCGTTGCTCTTCCTTTACATTCATTTCACAAAATCGCCGAACACAAAAAACTTTTTTTACGAAAACAGCAGTAACTTTGCACTGAAGAAGGTTATCAACAAACTGAATAAACAGCTGAGCTCAGGAAGAGTCACGCTAAACAATGCTGCCAACCGCACTGCTCTATGACACTCCATTGCCGCGCAATCTCAACAGTCCTGGAACTTTTTGATCACCCCTCGTATGAAATTAAAAAAATAAGCAATTAGTAGTTATATTATTTTTGCTAGTTGTGGTTATTTGTTCATAAAGTAATCAAATGTTATTCATCTTGATAGAAGTACTAGAAAAAATGCAATTCATTTTTTTTTTCCCAATATATAAATGAAAACTTACTGGTAGAGTACCCACATACTAATGCATACCGGTTTTAAACATCTTTAGTGAGTTTTTAATATTTCATTTTATGTAAGTTATGAGATGATATATAAATAATTTGCGAATAAATAATAAATAATATGAGATATTATAGGTATTTCATTCATATCTTTTCCTAAGAATGAATCGGAGGACTGCAAGGCAATGAGAGGGACTGTACATAGTGAGAGGAATTAGTTCTGCTCAGGTGTCTAGGAAACCTACTACTTCTCGACCCACTGGTACCCACAACTACTATTAAAAACTGGCCTGAGAAACAGTTAATGGTATTTTTATATATATGTATTATAATTATGTATAAATAAAAATTATTCGAATTATTCGACTTAGCACTTGAAATACCAATAAACATATTTTATTTAATTTTTTTCTTTTACAACTTCCAAGGTTCATAGAATTTTATCTTCCACGTCACACTAAATATCGCAAGGAACTTAGAGTGTCATAATAGCAAATATAATCATACATCATTAGTACCAATGGTACAAACCTATCGCATTATTATATTATTGTATATAAAAACAGATTATGTAACTATTTTGTTCTTCAAGGTAAATATTTCACAATCTTCCTCCACAAACATCACGTGACAAGAGTGAGAAACTAGTAAGCCAGTAAGAATCTTATTAATATTATAAATGTGAAAGTTTGTATGTTTGTCTCTCTTTCACGCAAAAACTACTGAACAGATTTGGATGAAATTTTACAGTATTACAGGTT
The DNA here is from genome assembly GCA_037127475.1 of Arma custos. Lineage (NCBI taxonomy): Eukaryota > Metazoa > Arthropoda > Insecta > Hemiptera > Pentatomidae > Arma > Arma custos. The sequence continues at coordinate 73,660,880 of CM073760.1, forward strand.
ATACATCAGAATAACACATACGCTATAGCCAGCACGGATTTAATGGGGAGGGAGGCGCACGGGGGCACGTGCTCCCCCCCTCCCGACAGTTTTTTAGGTACTGTGGAGAATTCATTATAGTACATATATAAAGGCAAATCACATGATCATAATTGTTTAAATAACAGAAAGAACATGAATGAAACTATTTGTTTTGATATCCTGCCAATCTTACTAATATTATAAATGTGAAAGTTTATGTCTCTTTCTCGCAAAAACTACTAAACGGATTTGGATGAAACTTTACAGTATTATAGGTTATACATCAGAATAACACATACGCTATAGCAAGCGCGGATTTAATGGGGGGGGGAGAGGCGCACGGGGGCATGTGTCCCCCCTCCCGACAGTTTTTAGGTACTGTGGAGAATCCATTATAGTTCATAATTAAAGGCAAATGACACGATAATAGTGGGTAAAATAACAGATAGAACATGAGTGAAACTATTGTTTTGATATCCTATAAATATTATAAATGCGAATGTTTGTATTTATGTTTGTTACTCATTCACGCAAAAACTACTGAACGGATTTGGATGAAACTTATTGAGTAAAATAGGTTATACATCATAGGCTACAGCAAGGGCAGATTTATATTGGGGCACGGGGGCATACCCCCCCCCCCGTTATAGTACTTAATTAAAGGCAAATGAGGAACTTAGCACCTTGAAATTTGTAGATAGGTTCTTTGTATAGTTTAAGAAAGAAATTTGGATAATTCCACCCCAAGGGTTTCCCCATTAATATAATAGGGGTTCAAAGGTTGTACAGACCGTCAGTTTTGAAGTTAGACATCTGAAATTTTGGATGAACGAGTAACTTATATTAAAAAAAAAAAAATTAAATTTTAATAATTAATAATTATAATGCAATTGGGAAAAACCACAATGCAAAGCCTTATGTTTCAAATAATACACCTACTTACCAGTCGACGTTTCGCCTATTCAGGCATTATCAAGACACCAAAATCAAAAAGGGGGTTATGTGAATCGCATCTCGAAGAAAAAGGTGCAAAACATCCCAACGATCAACAGCCAAAACAGGCTCCAAACATGAGACAGCACCCCACCACCAAGACGTTCAACATACAACTGAACGAAAGTAATACGCAACCAGCTGGGAAGGTTATAGAATCAGCTGATCCACAAAACATATCAAGTAATATTAGCCTATAAAAATGTATACATATTAGCAAAGTTAGCCAAATTTTTCTTTTAAAATATTCAACGTTTCCGAATAATATTGGTTCAAATTTCTGCAATCTGTTTTATAATTTACCGAAATGTCAATCTTTTGTGCAATCTGCATGGCCTCGAACAACTTCCTTCTAGAGCCATCACTCTCTTTGTAAATAACTTTAGCACTCTCAAAATCAAATTGATGCTTACAAGTTTTGGTATGCTGGGCCAATGCTGTGTTAGGTTCCTTGCCACCAATATTTTTACAATCATATTGATGCTGATACATTGTTTTGTGTAACAATTGTGATGTTTCACCAATGTATATTTTAGGGCATTGCAAACAGCTAATCTCATACACTACACAAAGTACTAGTAAGTAGGTGTATTTTTTGAAACATAAGGCTTTGCATTGTGGTTTTTCCCAATTGCATTATAATAAATAATAGTGTTTCTTTTTGAGTTTTTGGCTCTATTTTAGTAATAATTAATAATAATTAATAATTAATAAATTTTAAAATGATCTTAAACGAAACTTTATGTGGGAGGCCAAATTTCACGCGAGCGAAGCCGCGGGCATAAGCTAGTATACAATATATCCATACAAACTATATAGGTATCGAAATCATGTACATATTTATGGTATTATAGTACATTAATGGCATAAAAGCCGATACGGGACGATAATTGATTATATTATTATTAAATTATTTCATTTGAAACCTTTTTTCGGTTTATACAAAGCTTTGAATATTTCAGACATTAGGCCAGCTTTAGAGGAATCCTTCTACTGCCTACTGCACTATATTATAACGTCGAGACAAATGAAAAGTACCGATTGTGGAAATGACACATTTTTTGTTTTAGATCAATTGCGATTGATTTAAGATTGATTATTTGATATATAACCACACGTAAAATACGGTACAAAAAATGTATAACGACAAAGGTAAAACAGGTTTGAGCATAAGCACTGATTTTGAATGAGCCTTGAAATAGTTATTCAGTCTACAGTTTTTCAATTTCTATACTTTTGGCTTGTATCAACGATATGCAAATATGATATTCCAATAAACTAAAAAAAGTCTGTCAGGAAGATATAAGGAAGAAATAAATAAACTTCATGACTAGTATAAACTTTGGAAAACTTGACTTAACCAAGAAACGGTAATTATTCCACAGGTTGTCGCTTCGAGTTAAGTCAGAACAAGTTGTAACATTCTTTTCACCCATTCTCTTCAATACCATATCTCAAACCTTCAAGAATGGTGCCAAAATTGGAGAATTAAAATAAATCCTAACAAATCCCATCAAATTACCTAAACCATTCGTCGTATACTTACAAACCCTACTGTATCCTTTAATAATATTCCACTGAACCCTGTCGAACAGATACGTTACCTAGAACTCCATTTGGACAAACGTCTCACTTGGAATCCTCATACAAGACTGAAAAGACAAGAAACCGCTCGTCGTTTTCGCCTACTTCAACATTTACTGGACAAACGCTCTAAGCTCCCAATTAATTACAAAAGACTCATTTACATGACAGTTATCAGGCCTATTTGGACATACGGAGTTGAGCTTTGGGGCTCTACTAGGCCATCCAATTCATCTCGTATCCAATCCTTGCAATCCAAAATCCTTCATAAAATCCTCAATGCTCCTTATAATGTCACAAACAAATTCATCCAACATGATCTTAATATCCCATATGTTACTGATTTGGCCCAAACTAGATACCTAACCTTCCATGACAAGCTCCATACACACTTGAATCCGCTTGTCTCTCAACTTGCTTCCCATACTATTCCTGATAACCCTCCGAGGCGTCTCAAAAGAAGATGACCTCGAGACCATCTACTATAGAACTTTATTGGAGTGCTACCGATGGGTAGTTTCCCCTTAAGTGTTTTTCATGTGATATTGTACATATTAGCAGATTTACTTATTGTAATATTATTATAGTTGTAAATATCAATAAATTAAACTAAAAAAAAACAAAAAAAAAAAACATTCGGATAAAGGATTACAAGTATGGAAAAGAGGATGTAATTATGGGTAATTTGTTTCCTTCGGTAATCATTTCTTCTAAAAATGAACGTTTCAACAAACATAGGTACATCATTGATCGAAATGTTATTTGAAACTTTTATTTCTTTATGATATTATGGTTTATGGTTACCGAAATCTTCTTATTACATATAATTACTTTTGCACACTAAAACTCAAGATAAATTATGGGTTATATTAAGAATGAAACGATTACATAGTTAAAACTCTTTGTATCTCAACTCGAACCGAAAACTTGCGGAGCAAATACCTAAGAAACTTATTCGACAAGAAACATGCCCTCTGGTGTTCTTCGGCAAAGTATCATATTATTATTACCGGGTGCAATATAATTCAATGAAGCAGTTATAACCAACATATACAGCCATCAGTTAAAAGTGGTTTAATAACAATACATATATTCATCCGTTCCCATATTATCGTAACCAGGCATACATCAGAATGAATCCTTCTTCCCTGTCCCACGAAATTCCCAGACTATTTAATGAAATTCCATTGAGTGGGATCTTACAATGGGAGTGTCGTAATGGCACAACTAACCTTCCACTAGGTTCTCATCATTAGCACTAATCCTTATCGTGTATTTCTTCACACTCAGCTCTCAAGGACTTCACTCACGACTGGATTCCTTAAAATAAATCGTTGGTGAATTGAGTTCTATCTTACTGCTTCGTCTAGCCTGTATTATTTATCTGAGTTTCACCACTATCTGATTCGTTACACTTTAATTTCGTACAAACCCATGACTTCCTGTCCTACTGTATTCTTTAATAGTACTCCACTTATCCCTGTTGAACAGATTCGCTACCTGGGACTCAACTTAGACAAACGTCTTACTTGGAACCCTCACACAAGACTGAAAAGACAAGAAACAGCTAGACGCTTCCGACTACTTCAACACATACTAGACAAACGCTCAAAGCTTCAGATCAATTACAAAAGACTTATTTATGTGACTGTTATAAGACCTATATGGACTTACGGAATTGAACTATGGGGCTCCACCAAACCATCGAATTCCTCTCGTATCCAATCCTTGCAATCCAAAATCCTTCGCCAAATCCTAAACGCTCCTTATTTTGTCACAAATAAAACCATCCATAATGACCTTAACGTTCCATATGTTACCGATTTAGCCCATTCCAGATACCTATCATTCCATAATAAACTTCAGACCTATCCGAACCCACTAGTTTCCATCCTTGCATGCAATTCCATCCCGGACAATCCTCCTAGGCGTCTGAAGAGAAGATGGCCTCGGGACCTTCTATTATAGAAATTTTATTAGAGTGCTGCCAGTGGGTAGTGTCTCTACATGTCCTATCATGCATTATTTATTCTAACAGCGATTGTACTAGATGTATATATTACAGTTGTACACCTCAATAAAATAATTTTTTTAAAAATATCGTACAGTTTATTATTATATCTACAACCCAGGTAAATAAGTGGGTAAGTAGTATTTTCGCCATACTGAGTTTCTTGTAATTACGGCAGTTAAAATTTGTTATGACATATTTAAAACAGCACTGACTTAAAAGGGAGTTATTACTTACAATAACTCCATTTCTAGTCAAATACTATGAGAAAGATACAATTTGGATTCCCTCAATACAGTTAACTCTTCCGGAACTAAATTTGACACAACCATTTGATCAAAGGGTTTGCTGACATATAGTATGATAGTAAAACTGTTTTTTAAAAATCAGGTTAACAAAGACCAAAATCCTATGCTGAAACCATTGTCAGAGATTTCTTGTTGTGTGTGATACGTTAATTTCGTAGACAGCGAAATTCCTTCAGTCATATTCTTTGATGACTACCATTGTACAAAGGTATCCTAGTATGTGGACAGTGCTGTGTCAGGGCATCAGCTGTATAAACACTATATAATACAGAACTTTTACTCCATCTTGCGATACTTAAACAAATCAACAATACTTACACATGCGATATTTACAAGGTTCTTAGAGAAATGTAAATTTAATATATTATTATATAAAAATTTTTTTGTAAACAAACAATTTTGTTGTATTGTAAACAATAATTAATATAAAACTTGCTTAGACAAAGGCAGTAAAAAAAATTAACTTTTTATTCGGGTTTGGTTTACAATACTTTAATTATAACTAACTACATACTTAATATTTAACTACTAATAATTAACTACCTTCATATACCCTATACCATGTCGAAGGACGTTTAAAATATAAAAAAATAGGAAAGTAATCTGTGACCCGTTGTTGCTTTTTTCAAGTTTTGATGTTAACAGATACATGTATTTTTAACATATTAATGATGTTTAATCATTGTTGTGCATTTCATTTCTGTATAACTCCCTCTTGTATGGCAAAGCTGTTTCACAAAGTGATAAAGTTTTATGAAGAGTAGATTCAAATCCGGTTGTAGTAGAAAATTTATTTAATCTGTCAACAGTAGGGAATATACGAAGTGAGATTTGGAGACCCTACTGATGCTCAATCAGCCTCTAAAGTGGGTAGCCTTAATTGGGGAAAAACCTGTTGGTTGAGCGTTATCTAGGACAAACCACCTCCCAGCAGAACTGCTGTTCTAGAAACGGTACAGTACAGTCTTTGTGTACTCTATATGCAACCAACAAACTTCGTGGGTTGAAGTGGTACAGGTTTATTCAATTAGATAAAACTATAATCTAATTACGGTAAAAATAAAATTGATATAGAGTAATGTTTATATCGGTTAGATTACCAACAGTATTCTGTAATAACCGATTTATTAAAAACAACTAATAGCAATTTTTTTTATATTTTGATTCATAAACGTAAACTCTATCCCGTGATTGAGTGAGCAGTGATTATTTTGTGATGACTCATTTTATATTTTAGAATATAACTCTTTCTGACCTCTCTTCAGATTAGAGCCCAGTTTTCCTCGAGCTATGAAATCACCAATTTACAAAACCTGCACCCATAGCATTAATAAACGGCTATATAAACTGGAGCAAGTTCCAAAATTATTTAAACAACAAAATCACCCTTAATACTAGCATACGTACAGCCCATGAACAGGACAATGCTGTTAATCACTTGACCGAATGTATTCAAAACGCAGTTTGGCATACCAAAACACCAAAGACGACTTTACCAAAACCTGTTTCCTACCTACCTCAACCAATACGAAATCTTAACATGTGTTATGTTAATAATGACCATAGAGTACATTGTAAACTCTAAGTAATATAAGAATAATTTTAAATTATTTGACAATCTACTAAAAGGTTAAAAATGTGCAAATTTATATAGATTTTAAAAAATATTTTTAAATTAAACAAAGGAAAGGGACTTATAAGAGATGTAAACTGCAAATGACATAAGAATGTTGCAACGTTTTTAAATAAAGAAAAAATGATTGGACTGGAAAAAGGTTTTTTTTACTTACTTGAATGATTGTCTAAATTGTTTGAAAAACTCTTCCTTAATCGCATAAACCCTATCCTCGAAATTAGCGGAGTGATACCGAACCACCAATTTGGCTTTCGTTCGCTATATATCTATCGCTTTTGAGAAAAAAGAATATTGCTGTGCGATTTTCCTTGACATTGAAAAAGCATTGGATAGTGTCTGGCACAAGGTCTTCTCTGGAAAATAAAACCTCACTTACCTCCTACATACTTTTTAATTCTTCAATCTTATTTCCAAGACAGATTCTTCTGTACTTCCGTTGGCTTTTCGATTTCCTCCTTCATCTCTCAATGCAGGGGTGTACCGCAAGGCAGTGTTTTAAGCCCCATTCTCTATTCTGTATACACCTCTGATATTCCCGAGCATTCTTGCACCAACACCTATACCTTCGCAGACGATACAGCCATTATTTCTTCTCACAGAGACCCAAACATAGCATCTGTAGCTCTTGAAAATCATTTATTTGATTTAGAAAAGTGGTTCTATAAATGGCAAATCAAAATAAACGCCTCAAAATCGAGCCATGTAAGCTTCTCTCTACGCAAAGCTTCGTGTCCAGCAGTCAAAATTGACTACGACGAAGTACTTCCAAAAACTATGTACGTTACCTCGGACTATACTTGGACAAAAGACTTACATGGAACGTACATAAAAAAATTAAAAAGACAAGAACTGACTAGACGGTACAAACAACTATCACATCTGCTGGACTACAGATCTTCACTTGACTTGAGGAACAAACGACTCATCTATAACAGTATACTAAAACCTATTTCGACTTTGGGGTTCAGCAAAAAAAGTTCACATACACAAGGTACAAACAACACAATCCAAAATTCTCAGAAAAATTATTAATGCACCATGGTATGTTTCGAATCACACTATACTCAACGACATGAACATTCCCACTATAAAATCATATATTCATAACAAATACATAACATTCCACTCATCGACACAATATCACCCAAACCCACTCGTTCTTCCGCTTTCCTACTCCCTGTTACCTGGACTTGATAAAAAAATATTAAAAAGACATTGGCCAAGAGACAATGTCAACAATTCATTTACTCAACAATTCATTTTTTTTTCTAAAATAACTGGATGATCATGGAGAAAAACAAAGAGAAAGACACTTCATTCAAATTTGCTAGATGCGCAATTGCGCAGGTGCAAATGAAAATTAAATAATAACAATAACAATGACAATAATATGTTGTGATAATTTACTCATTACTATTAATAACGTGTAATTAAATTAATCTTTTGTCATTAGTAATGTCAGTTATAAAAACCAACTTATAAATATATTACAATTACTCTTAAAGGTATATCTCTATATATCTCCCTCTTTCTCTGATGGTTGTATATATATAATATACATATCCACCTATGTTGTTGAGAAGTGAATGTAGCAACGGTCTATCTTACCCGGAGCAACGGTAACAGCTGAAGTAGGCTACTAGTCCAGGTCGCAGGTAGCGGCTCTTCTGTGCCCAATACCGTATCTACGCTCCAATATAACATAATATATTTATTTAATTAGGATCTTACGTAATTTGTTATCTGATGATGAGTGTATATAAGTATGAATACAACGTAAAAAATATGTGGCCATTGACCTGAAAATGAATGGATAATTCAGGTAGACTGAAAGTGAGTCAAAACATGAAACTTTAACAACACTATTTTGTGATTAATTAATCAAATACAAATTATTGTTAGCTTTTTATTTAACGTCACTATATGCTGCTGTGGCTGCTCGGACGATGTTACTATACTGGGAGTCCTTATGTTTGCCTATTTAGGTATAATTTGGATAAAGGATCATTAGCAAGTACAGCGCACAGACTCAGGATCGCCATTTTACGTCTCCGAAGGACCTAAGATTTTTTACTCCTTGTTTATAATAGTTATTGGCGTTAGTGCTCGTCTTATTTTGGCATTTAGGCTTTTGGCAGTGGTGGAAAATTACGTAAGTAATATAGGAATGCAATTGGTATCTATAAAACTCAGCTTTACTTACTATTCTTATCGTATAGAACTTAAAGACATTAGATTAAGTAATTATTATAAATATTTCTAAGGTAAAGGCCAATGAGTAGCTGCCCACCTTATTTTGAAAGAGCGATTCCTTTTTGACTTTATCTTCACATCTACCTCTCTCAAAATTTCCATACTGTCCACTAAGTTACGATGGCGTAAACCGTTGTTTATTATTTGCAATATTAATAGTAAACACAATTATATTTCAAGTTTCCAGTCCTTAAGAAGTATACAGATAAAGATAAATAAAAAACGATGAATTTTCAAATTTAAATTATAGTTGAAGTAACTAATAACTTTTTATGAGCGACACAGTTTTAGTACTAGCAAGCTACTAGTACATTTGTAGTAACAGAAATCTAAACAGTTTTAAAACTGTTTATATTTTATAACTGCAATATTTAAAAAAATCAAAATAATGCTTAAAAATGGCATATTTCATCGCACGTGCAAGGAACCGGAAAAATCTAAATAAATTGAGTACCTCCCCAAAACCAGTCCCAGCTCCCAGAGGCAGGTTCCGTCAAAAGAAGATTTATCTTCGCGCAAGCTTTGTGTCCCTATAACGTGTCCTGTCGTGTTTCACAACCCTGTACCCTCCCTACAATATTTGCCTTATGATGTCGATCGGACCCTATTCCGGGGTAACGTGTTAAACTAGTAATAATAATAAGACTTAGCGAACCCAAAGGCTCGATGCCGATAAGAACAATCTCAGCTTATGAAATTCAGTCCAATGACCACTATGCAAACAAAAATCCATCAGATCACTTTTAACGCAGACCACTTATAGTAAGAGAGTAAGCTTGCCAATGCTACGTTATGCAGTCTCCTAAATCCCACAGGTATCATCCTTTTTTGGATCGAATATTCTAACCAATACTTTATTTTCGAATACCTTAATATGTTAGAGAAACAATTAGTTGACTGGAACTTCTAATGTAAGGATAGAGATAGTTGGGGGTGCAGTCAATAAAAACACCTTAATAAGTGTATACTTATTTATTGTGTGCCGACGTTTGTCTGTTTTCTCTCACAGCCCTGAAGATGACCTTGAATTGACTGCACCCCCAACTATCTCTATCCCTACCTTAAAATGTTGTTCAGTCTTTCCCGTTAATGGCCACATTTCACATCCTTAAAGAAGAAATGGAAGGATGATAGATTTAATAAGGAAGTTAATTTAACACTGTTACTAATAGCTTTTAAATATTTATTGTATTATGAGATTAAATCAAAATGTTGCATTTCTATGCCATTTAATTTTTGTTCTCAATATTTTCCATTAGAAAAATTGTATACCCAGTAATACCTATTTCGACTAACAACAAAGTCTATATATACCAAATCACTTCGAAAATTTCTCTGTAATTATTATATATTGTAATTAAGGCATGACCGAAATAGGTCCTTTTTTTATGTAAAGTACTGTCTATTCTCATTTATATTTGTGTTTCTAACTGTGTAGAAGTTTCTGATATTCTTCCTTTTTCTGTTCCCTGTGGTAAACTCTTAAAATAGTCCAACAGGAGTTTTCATGGATTTTTTAAAGGAATCGTCATGTTGAAATGAAATGCTCATGCATTTGGCCTTGCAGCTCCATCTTTGCCTTTCCTTATATTATTTGTTTACATAAGCTCATCACAACATGCAGATAGGGAAAATCCCAAAACAAAACTCGAAGAATATAAAATACTGCGGAAAAACAACCAGACGTTTCGCCTATTCAGGCATCATCAGGAACCACATCAAAAGAAAATGAAATCAAGGCAGGCAAAGTGCAGCACATCTCACACTAACAGTGCAAATAGTTCTTTATAATTATTACAAGGAGTAATATCGATAGCACTAACACTCAGTGTGTTACATATAAATTGTGGAAAGTTTTATTTTATTCTTTTTAAATTAGCCTAGCAACCCGAAAAATTCTAACCTAACTTGGTAGTATATTCCCAATAGGAATTAGATTACTATATTTAGTTTTTTTGTGGAAATAACTCATTAATTATTTTTCTCTTAGATTAGATTAGTTTCCAGAAAATACTTTTCACCTCACAACTAAAAATCAATTATTCAAAATTTTAAGAATGTGGCACCATAGTGCCCATAGTCCACCGCGATCAGTTTCTAGATTCCTATTATAGTTAGGCCAAGCCTAAAAAAAAGTTGGTTGAGAGGAGTTTTATTGAGTTGTCCTAGGAATGTGAAATGTTTTTTTATAAAATGCTGATTTACTGGTCTGTTAGTAATCCTATATCCAATTATTTCTCTCTTCAAGGCTACTCCGATGTCGAAATACTTTAATATTTATTCAGCATACCTTTTCCCTATATGAGCATTTATTCTAATTTATTGTTCAATAGAAATACCAGAGAGCTGATAAACTATTCCGATATTAATACAACACCGAGACTGCGCTAAGCGCCACCTCGTGCCCACGAAATCATTGAATACAATGGACCACCGGACTAGTTGCCTTGAGCCGAATAGAAAGTGCTTATTCAAATGTATTTTCAATATATTTATTAGCAAGCTATTGTGTTTATATCATTAAAGTAGCTAAAATTAAAAGATTCTTGCTTCAAAATAAAATGTTAAAAGGAAAAATCAACATTTTACACACGTTTACTGTTTATATTTATTTATGGCTATGTCTAATCGGACGATGCTATAGTGGGATTCCTAAATCTTGCCTATCCAGGTGCAATAAGGATAGGGATCTTTACGGAGTAACTGACACTGCACAGGCTCGGGACACCTGAAGCTGACCCCCCCCCCCCTGAAACGCCCCTCCTCTTTATAGCGGTATTTGAGAGTTACATATTTTATCAAAATTTAACCAGATGAGTTAAAAACATAAAAAAATTTGTTTTGGTAGTGCAAAACATTCTTATTAGAATGGTCGTATTAATTTTTTTTTATTAATCATTAGGAAATTATTAAAAGCTTGAACTTTTTTTATTTTACGTAAATATATACTTAAATAAATAATGTTAATAAAACATTATCAATTTTTTTTATTATCATTATTGCCATAAAACTTCAGAATGTAACATGATACAACTCAAAATATGACTTAAGTCATCATACAAAGTCACGACAAGGAAAGGGAATATCAGATATGTCGTTCCCCAATTAAAAAGCTTCAACTAATACAATTCCTAACGTAGGCTTAAGTCAAAAATATCTCAAAATTCTTTAGTTATTGTTATAGCGATATGTTCATATCTTGCCTATCCACCCTGAAGAAGACCTACAGTGTGGGCTGAAACTTCGGTTTGTAATGAAAGTTTATTACTATTTATTCACTAGGAGTTTTCTTCCCCATTTATATAAGGTCAACTAAATATTATTTAATAGACAGGTCTACTCAGGTCATTTATTCAATTACCATTTATTATCATTTATCAGGTCATATTATTCAAAATTATTTTTATGTCAAAGTCAAAATATGGACTGAAGTAACTCAGTCTTTAGAGCGCTGTGTTACTGGGCTGAAGGTCCCAAGTTCACATACTGCGGCGGATAATTTTTCTAATCTTTCAACAGCCATTGTGGACCCTGTAGGATATACGGACCCCCCTGGGGCTACTCTAGCCTCAATCAATTGGATGCACTTTATTGAGGCAATAACCTGGCAAGTGAATGGGGTCTCGGACAAACTACCCGCACAAATGTGGGAATAGAATCAGAACAATCTCTAGCATACACTGAATCCACATGGATTGTAGTGGTGCAGGACTTTTTAAAAATATAAAATACATAACGTCAAATTGTCAGGATTTGGAATATTGCACATATTGTATACGCCACCTACTTCATGTCAGTATTGTAACGCCGTTTTTACTGTTAAACTTAGATTTGAAGATTATAGATTATCCACAAACAATAAATCTATTATGACTTTCCCAAAACTCTATTTTTGAAAGCACATCGTCTTCTGTTTTATCCCAAATTGTTTCTAAATTTTCTTCATCGTTCAGTTTGAATGTGTGTGTGAATGAGTCGGTGTTTTTATGTAACAAAATTATATATAGAAAACCATAGGCATTGGTGACCTGTGGGTTTTACGCCTTTAAATTTACACCAGCTAGCTATATAAGGTTTATAATTATTTTAAAATATTTTTGTTACATAAATTAAATTAAAAATTCTTTTAAAAACAGTTGAGACAAATTTAAAATTCTATGAGCCAATATTTTATAACTATGCTTATGAGTATCTTCTTCTGAACACCCCCACCAAGCCGATGAGACCAGATCTATAAAATCTATACAATTGGAGAGTGCCAAAGAGGAACTAGGAGAGGCCTCGACGATAAGGTAAGACAAGAGACATGTCGACACATGGAGTAGCTCCGATAGTGCGGTCCATCCTGGAGATAGGGCACGACCCAGTGCACCAGCCGCATCTGTCAGATACAGCATCCTCCTCGATAGTCTATCTTCCTGGCGGCTCCTATCTGCTCTTCTTTCAAGGAATGGGAACTATAGGTCAGGCAGACGGCAGACGTGCAGACTTGCATGGGAGAACTGAAGAGTTTCCAATGAAGTTTCCGGAAAGTTTTTTACCAAGGACACCTTCGTTTCTCCGGATCCTATATCAGGTTCTAGGCTACCTAATATAGGCTCAAAATAATATTAAAAGCTGATAGGGATTACTTTATATCAAATGGTATGACCAACCTTTTGCATAGTAACCTTAATTTTTCACAGACAACTTTTGATATACCATCCGAATCAAGCACCTTTTGTACCTCCTCACCTCCATGGTAAGATATGCGAAATTTCTTAATCGTTGGCTCAGGAATAGAATATGGAATAACTTAATCGTGCAATTATATAAATTATTTACGCAGTACGAAGTCATTAGTGATTTAATGGTTTAGCTTTCATACATTGCTTAAGTTCGATGTATGCAAAGTATCTTTACTAACCAACAGAAGTTTGACCGGACTTCTCACACTGTTCCATCAATTGTTCTGTTCAACATCGGTTATATTTCCTTCTATTCACACTACGAACATAATAGGTCAAAACTACATACTAGCAACCTCATCCAGTTAGGTCATGCTAAATATAAAAGCTTAAACTCAATGGTACTAAATCCACCAGCTCCTATCTACCTTAGACACTCACTAAGAGGAAAAATATTGATTTATAAATAAAATTTACTTTTTACTCCCAATGAAAACCTCCAACAGTGGCTGAAAGAGATAGGACGGTCGACAAAACTATGAAAACTTAAGCAAGAACAGTTGGATAACATATCCGACTACGTGCAAACAGAATTACCAAAGAGGCACAACAAATTATGGACTCAATTAAAGACCTATCTATAATACTCTAACAACGGCACTCATTCGCTGGCAAAACCTCTACTGTCTTCCGTTATTAAAAGTTGAGCTGGTTATAAAACAAATACTGTTAACAAATTGATTCATTCGAATTCTCTTCTAAGGAACAATAAAAATCCCGTAATGTCTTTATTATTGCATTATAATCATTATAATCCGTCTTTATAGACTAACTTAATTACTGTACTAGATTTTCAGAATAGTCAATTTTATAGTTTACTTTAAATTTATTGAACTATCAGGGATTTTAATAAAAAAACAAAACAGTGTGCACACCACTATGCACTCTCTCCATGGAAGAGGAGGAACCATTTTTGTGAGACCGGAGGGTGAATGGGGTGTTCACCTCGACGGCGGAGCGGTCATCACTAAACCCGGTCATTAAAGCTATTAGTGCTAAGTACTGTGGTCCTGCGTTCACCTTTCACTACATCTCATCTTAATTATTAAAAAAAATCTTTATGCTCATAGCCATAGAATTACCGGACCACCCAAACCGCCTCGTCCAGCTCCTTCTGGTGTCCAAGAGTTCCTCAGGATGGTCCACGGTTTAATCTCATTGGAATCGGTTGGTCGGTTTCTCAGCAATAGAACCTACTTGCTTCTTCTGGACTGTCTTGTCTTTTCATTGGATTTGTAATGAAAATATCTGATATTTACGGTTCCACAGAGATATGAAAATTAAACAGATATCAAAAGTACAGAAGAATTAATTAAAACAGTTTTATAACCATAAAATATGTATATATATGTGTATGTACATATATATATTTGTGTGTGTGTGTGTGTGTGTGTGTGTGTGTGTGTGTGTGTGTGTGTGTGTGTGTGTGTGTGTGTATGTGTGTGTGTGTGTGTGCGTGTATGTATATTATCATAAGAATGACATAAATTAACATTATGTTATTATTTTGAAAATGAAAGCAAAACTTAATTGTTGGCCAACCCGTCTTTATTTCTTAACCCAGCCTCTGGAGTAACAATGTGGATCGAGGAGTGGTTAATGAAAGTTTTCATCTTCATTAGTGATATGCTTGTACAGTTTTCTTCTTCTATCTATGCAGACTTATTTTAAAAAGTGTCAGTTATTGTTTTATTTATTTTTATATTGGTAGCAGAATGGTATGGGCGTAAACAGGTTTGATTCCTGTTTAATGGGCGGAAAAATTAAGTGATTGGGCTCACGAGAAAAGAAGTAAACGAGGATTTCCATGCAAGGACTTGGTGTAAAGAATCGCTGGGAAAAATATCAGCGAAGGATCTCCGAAGGATGGAAATGGATTGGACTTTCCATTGATATAATCCTAGGGTGGAAACTGGATAAATGGAAAGGCAGGGACGTAAGGACATCCTAAAAGCCCTACACTGGGAAAAAATAGATACTATAAAATATAATTTAATCTTATTTGTTTCTATCAGTTCGTGTACGAATTCGCGTATAGACGTTTGGAAAAATATTGAAATTATCCACGGAAAAGTAGAAACTTTCGAATTTTTGGAATTTTTAAAAATACATCTAATATTTCCCTTTGAGGCTCTAAAAATGACATCAAGTGGTATACGTCCATTATTTCTTTAATTATATAATCTTATTCCTTGACTAAAAACATAAGGAAGAATTAGTGAAAGAATAGAAAATTGATATAATAAAATAAAACATTAAGACGCTACAAATGACATCAACGGGCATGCTTCCCTTAATTTTTATACTATATAATCGTATTCCTTGATTGATAAAGTAAGTAAACATTAATGAAAGTATTCTAAATGTCCAATGAGAAGATAGAACAATATAAATATACCTGATTTCTTTAATTATTTTTTTTGTGCACCCTTAATTTACGACAGGTGGGATTTCTAAATTCCACGCTGTAGTCAGTAAATCGAAGATTTGGATAATAGCGGTGTCAGAACTATCAAGGTCTAGAGTAACCTTCCGGAACAGTCGTAACTTTTATGACCTTCATGGTTGATGATTCCTTCAAATAAAACAACAAAAAACAAAATCACGATGTTTTTTCTTATAAGATCATATTATGAGTACTCATTTATGCTAATGGTGCTGTAGTACTCAATAATACCACTACAACTACAAGTATTATATAAGAGTGTGGGAAGACTTATGAAGTGCACTTCTAATTGTAAAAATAATTTTATAAAATACAGTTTTATCATTTGAAATAATTTAACTATTTTATTTTTTTTTAATGTGTTTAATTTTGTTGATCTATTCATTTAATGCCAGTTTATGGCGCTATGGCAGATCGGACAATGGAATCCTAAAATTTTTAAGTTCCTTCCGAAGGATGGTGTAACTAAGGATATTTACTCCCTTTAAAAAATTCTAGGGCTGTGGCCTATGAGGTTCTTATGCTAACCACTACACCACAGGTTGTCCTCTTAAGCTATTCTGTCTCTTACACGTGTCAAGGAACTCTAAAATAGAGCTGCTGTAGGATATCTTAGAACATCTCTTGCATCAATAGTAATAAAATGGGTGAAGTGGGTCAGTGGTAGAACGCTAGGTTGCCGTTCCAAAGTTCTTGGGTTTAATTCCCGCCTCTGGATGACTTTTATTTAATCTGTCAGCGGTAGAAGGTGGATACTATGGTTTGTTGGATCCTCTTGGGACTCACCCAGCCTCTATAGAGTACCCAGAATAAGGGGAAAATGTGACGGTTGAGCGTGATATAGAGCAAATAACCTCCCTGGAAAAACGGTAGTCTTATATTCATTAGTAGTTTGTACCAAGTTCTGAACCCAAGGGCCTTAATGGGTTGTAATGTTACAGGATATTGTTTTACTACGGAACTTAAGACTCCCCTGGGACTCTCCTAAGTTCCTTCTGTACTACTTTGGTACCCAAAATATGGGGGAAATATGGCTGTTGAGCGTGATCAAGGACAAATCATCGTCCTTCACAACCTTTGTCCAAGAAACAGCGTAGTATCTACCAAGTACTTAAAAACCAAGGCATTTCATTGGTTGTAATGGTACAGGTCTTTTAATTGTTTTCTTTTTTAAAGTTCGATTGCGATTACCAAAAAAACTTAATTTAGATACATTAAAATGTCACCATTATTATTTACCATTTTGCATAATGAGAAGGATACAATAATATCTTTTGCTCGGGTTTGTGTAATCACATAATAAACGTAATAATGATTGCTTTTGGTGCTAATGTCTAGTTGAAAAATGCAGGAACTGTTTTGGAGTTGACAAGTGGTGGAGCTAGGATAATGAAGGAACAGATGCGGTGTCCCCCGAGAACAGCAGTACTGAGCCCTATATTGACTCCAATGTTTACCTAATGAGGGCCGCGGCAGATGGCCACTGACGGCTTTATCCGATCAGCGCTGGTGGCTTTTTCGAGGGGAATTAGAAAGTAAAGGGGGTGGCTTATACCCGTTTCCAATAGCCAATGGGATTCGCTTACTGGCTAAGGTAACAACCGTTCCTTCAATATTTTCTCTCATTTATTTTTCTTGTATTAATATGAACTCTGTTATCTATTATTCTCAGCCCCGACAATGGCCTAAAAATTAGGCGAAAACAGGCAAATATAAAACAAGTTAAGCATATTTTGAGTAACATTTATTACTGTACCACCTCCCCCGGCCATTGCACACTCTTTTAAGATATATTCAATCAAATACTAATACTATTCATTTATTTACAGTTTTGGATGAGGTATGGACCAATTAGAAAGAAAATACGCAATTAAGATATGTATTTATATTATTATTATAAAATTGGATTACATTGATTAATTGAATGATTGTATGGCGTAGATATATAATCTGCTTCCCTCAATACATTTAACTCTACTCGGACAAAATTCGACTTTACCACTTATTCACCTGCGCTGAAGATATAATATATGACCGAAAACTTACTATTTACATTCATCCATGGTTTATATCTATTACCGAACATATTCGCTTCAGAATAGATATATTTAAAAATCATTAAACAACTAAAGGATCATTACTTATCGTCTGCATTTATGTTGTCATATTTTTTTTCTGATGATCACTGCTTTAGTGACACCTTGGCTTTACTAATAATTTAATAATTTATAGCTATCTATAAATATTGTTTATTTGTTTTAAAGCATTATTGGGAGCGGGGTAGCTCAGTCATAGAACTTAAGGTTCCGGATTCAAATCTGACTGTGCCTGGAATTCGCCCACCATCTATAAAGTTGACACCCTTATCCCGTACTTGGATAACAGTTATCCTAGAAAAAGCATAGTCCCTACCATGTACTAACACAAGACCCGCCATGGGTTGTAGTGTTACAGGTTATTTTTTAAAGTATTGTAAGATTCCTCAGCAGTTACAGAAAGAATAGTATTCCATTCAAAAATTCGAGACGCAGTTTTGGAAGGATCTATGCATTTCAGAGTCTGAAAATCGCACTTATGGCTTTTGTTCTGTGAATATATCTATCAGCGCATCACATATCTCTTGAATGAAGACACCGTTTGATTTTTTACATGTTTGTTTAATATCAAACGCATTAACTATCTCATGATAAAATAAATATATTTTATTTTAATTAAGGTTTAGTTAAACTGAATATTAGATATATAATTAATTGGCTAGAGAAGAGGAAATGCAGGAGGAAGTGGGGCTGCGACCGGTCCACTAGTTGCCTCACCGTCCGTTATGGCGTGGGTGTGCAACGGTACATCCTAGATCGCCACCTTGCCTAACACCCTCCTAGGATGGGAGCCTCAACGTACCGAGTCGTCTAACGATCTAGTAATAGACCTTATAGTAATTGACATAGAGCAACGGTTTGGAAGTGTATTCAAACCTAGTCCATTGTATTGTGGGTGGTGGGCCAATGGTCAAAGGGTCATCCTATTGTGGGGGTTCTTCCTGGACAAGGAGCTACGGGTTGTAACAGGTCTAGTTCCCTGGGGATCCTAGAATTAGAAGGGGATCCTAATATTAGAATAGATACCGGATGGAACACTAGAAGCGTTAAAGCAAGTATCATCGTGTTTATGTTTCTGCAACGAACATTTTTTTTTCTTTTCTAATAAAATAGTAACCTATATTTGCAATTTGATAATAACCTGTACCACTAAAACACATGAAGGACCTGGGTTCAGTACGTGATTTTCTGTGATCACGCTCAACCGCCAGGTTTCACCCTATTAAGGGGCTGGGTGAGCCAGGATCCATCTCCGGCTATTAAATAAATGAATTATCTGCTATAACTGGATTTGAACCCGTAACCTGAACGTGCCGGCTAGCCAACTTGTTATTTACTGAACCATCCCGCTCCTTGTATTTATGATTTAGTAAGAAAATATACCGCGTCAGAGTAACAAAGAAGTTTAGAATAGAATAAGATCGATCAAAGAACTCAATGGAAGAATTTAACCTTAAACCATGTAGTAATCAACCAATCAATGTTTTATACTTTATAAAGAATCCCCATTCTTTTTATTCGTTTTAAAGGATTTGTCGAAATCGTTTGAGTAATTTAATCAAGAGGGAGCGGAGTGGCTCAGTGGTAGAGCACTGAGTTGTCATGCGGAAAATGGCCTGGTTCACATCCCGCTGCTGGAAAAATTTCTTAGCGACTGGAGATAGATCATATCATATCTAGGACCCTCCTGGGGCTCACTCTATAAAGTGGGTACCCAAAATAAGCTTGGAAGAAATCTGGCTGTTGAGCGTGATTTAGAACAAATCACCTTCCTGCACAACCGTTGTCCATGAAACATGTACTGTACTCCTCTACCATTTAATGAACCCCAGACCCGATCACGGGTTGTAGTGGTACAGGTTTTTTTTTTTAATGTAATCAAGAACTGACGTGTTATAATAGAGATTGCTAATAGCAGAAAAATTACATCATGAAGAAGAAATATGTCCCAAATTTTGAAGTTTTTGAAAAAATAACAGCGTGTCGACACCATTGCTGTACGAAAAAAATTAAAAAATTAAGAATCCATTCAGACGAATCGTTCTATCTGCATTGAGTCCTATAATTCACATGATGAATGAAGACGTGAATTTGAGGCCACTATGAGTTGAAATGTGTAGCAGCTCAAGACTAAAAAAAAAACGATAAAGAAGACTAAATAATCTCCATACGAAGAACAACATCCAAATAGAAGTTTTAGTATAAGTTCAGGTCTTTAAAAAAAATATTTCCCAATTGCATTTAATACAGTTTTAAATATTACAATATATATTTTTAATATTCATATAATTTTTTGTGATAACAGAAAATTGAGAAGAGTTCCTTCAGAAGCACGACCTATTCTTTCTGGCTCGCAAGTAACTTTTGCGTGGGCATGTGATAAATAAAGTAGAGAGTTAATAGGGATTTATAACGAGATTAGTACGTCCTCATCTGCAGTATCTTCTTGTTCCTATCTGGCAGATTTATGCTCTAGTTTCTGTTTTTATCAGCTAGCTTGTCGCCAATAATAGCTACATTCGTTAGTGTCCTGACAGCTAGGAGCAGATCCCTAACATATTTATGTTATGCTATTGTATATAAATAGTATATTATATATCAGTGTGTGCGTTTTACATACTGGAGGAGAAGCACCAAATTTCTTCATATCGGGAAGAAAATGGTCTGGGTGGAGGTGAGTGAAAGAACTTCTTAAATATTGTTTCATTATTTATTTGAAACCAACGCTTCGACCCACGTTTCAGGTCTTCTTCTTTTATATCTTATTTTATTTATTGTACTCTTTACAGATTTCTCCCTGTGTTTCTCACATGTTTCCCTGTTTGTTTTACTATTTTCCTTAATTTCAAATTCGCTTTTGGATTATTTTTTATTACTTCTTAGATTAAAAAAAACTGCACCGCTACAACCCACGAAGGGTCTGGTGTTCAGTACATAGTAGATACTGTACAGTTTCTTGGACAACGGTTGTGCAAGGAGGTGATTTATCCTAGATCACACTCAACCGCCATATTTCCCCCATTATTTTGGGTACGCACTTTATAGAGGCTGAGTGAGCACCAAGGATGGTTCTAGTTCAAGCCAATCTCCGATCGCTAATAAATGAAAAAAAAAGTCTGCCAGCGAGTGGAATTTGAATCCAGGACCTCTCAGGAACTCAGGAATTCCCCTCCTTTACTTATTAGATAAAAGCCGCTTCTTTTTCTTCTTGTTTTTAAATTTATTTACATCGTTTCTCATCGATATTAGGGAGCGGAGTTGCTCAGTGGTAGAGCACTGAGTTGCCATGCCGAAAATTCTGGTTCAGTACTTTTATTTAGTCTGTTTGCAGCGAGAGATGAATCATATGGGATCTAGGACCCTCCTGGGGCTCGCTCAGCCTCTATAAAATATTATAAAAATAGGGAACCCAAAATAAGGAGGGAAAATCTGGTGGTTAAGTGTGACCTAAGACAAGTCACCTCCTTGCAGAACAGTTGTCCATGAAACAGTACAGTCTCTACCAATTACTGAATCCTAGACCCGTTCATAGGTTTTAGTGTCACAGGGTTTTTTTCATCATTATTATTCATATTCCAGTGTAGCTCAAATATTTCAAATTATACGTTTGTTTTATTTAAAAATACAAATCTTACCTACTTTTGTATCTGGTTTATTCCAATAGCGTTATTTCTAATTTTACTTTATCTATTAATTATTATATCTACTTTATCTATTTTTTAATATTATTTTTTATTCTTTACACTTTTTGTACATAATTTTAATTTATTTGTGTACCTATCGACGTGGGTCGAAGAGTTGGTTTCAAATAAATAATGAAACAATATTTAAGAAGTTCTTTCACTCACCTCCACCCGGACCATTTTCTTCCCGATATGAAGAAATTTGGTGCTTCTCCTCCCCGAAAAAGAACTACAAAGTGGGTCGGAACATTGTTTCAAATACATAGTTAAGCCCTATAAAAGAAATCCTTCCACTCACATCTACCTCACTCTCCATATAATATACAACTAATTACTGTATAAGGTCAACAAACATTTTATTCAAGTAGTTTTATCTGAATCTAGTAGATAGTCATTTATTACAGAACTATCAGAAAACGCTTCATACAGTTCAAGGAAAGAATATGCCAATCCACCTTTAGCGTTGCAAGAGCATGCTTGAAAAAAAATTCAAACAATAAGGAGCCTATTATTTTTTTTCTCGAAATACCTATAAAACGTCTATCTTATAAGAATATAGGTTTGGTAGCGGCAGTAAGAGTTTTTTCTTTTTATCTCAAGGGTGGTCCTCTCGTTGAGATAAATTAGATCACTAAATTGCTATATTATCAGCGCGTTTGATTGATGGCATTACGTTTTGGTCCTTAGCTCTTAGGCAAGGCAATCTACGTAATAGCTACCAGAAATTCAATTAATATCTGCCAAATTAAGATCCTTCCGCAAATATACTTATTTATTTATTGCGAATGGGCCAAAGAGGATCACGCAAAGCATTCTGGCACAGTACTCTTTTTCTTTCCTCTGTCAATTTTGTTCTTATTCTCTTCAATGCTTTCTTGAACTATTTACATGTATTGTTAAAAGTTTATTATATTAATTATTTATTATTATATTAATGTTTAAAGCCAACGTTTCGACCCACATTGCAGGTCTTCTTCGGGGTAGTACTAGTAGTATGGGCAGGTGTTGACACTAGACTGAGTCATTTTAGAGTCACCAATGACCTCACTACGAGCCCTAAAGTAGACCTGTGGGTCGAAACGTTGGCATTAAAACTAAATAGTTCTTCTGACTAAGAGAATTTTTTCCGACCTCCACCCGGACAATTTTCTTCCTCATATACATAAGTGTTATGAGACTAAAAAAAAGAAGATCTACCATTCCTTCGTAGAAAGTGTAGCCACTTGCGGATCAGAGATTTGGACACTCACAAAAAAGGCGGGGAATAGGTTGCTTTCCATGGAAATGGATTTCTGGAGAAGAAGCTGTGGTATATCGAGAACCAAAGGGATCTCCTATGCAGCAATTAGAGACAAGGTCGGATGTCAAATGAACATCTTTACCAGATCGGAACAAAAAGGTTAAAGTGGTATGGCCATTTAATGCGGATGGACGAAAACCGCTGGCCAAAAAAAATTCAAAACTATATGGTATACCACCTGAAAGAAGAAAGCGTGGAAGACCAAAGAGAAAATGGATGGAGGACGTGGAGGAGTGCATGGTGGCCAGAGGACTCCGTGAGGGAGATTGGATAGACAGAGAGCAGTGGCTTTTGGGTATTGGGGATATGACTCCTTAAGTTGTAAAAAAACCCAGGAAAAAAATATATATATACATAAGGTCAACTAATATAGCTCAGGATAGTGAGTGGCTTAGTGGTAGAGCCTTGGTGGCTTAGGGGTCTGGTTGACTTGATTTAATAAGCAAGAAATGAGAAAGAATTGTTAATCTTATGGGGAGAGTCTATCAATGTGTCTGTAAAATTTCAATCTTCGCTTTCTTACGTCTGCTTCCAGATTTGAGGCATTTCCTCCGTTTTTCTTGATTGTAATTGATATCCTTCTTTAGTTAATTTAGGAATTATACTTGAATTTTTTCAAATAACATTGCGCTCTTTTTGTCTTGCCTGTTTCATATCTCATTTTGTGTGAATTTTGTAGAAATCATAGATTGTTTATTATTATTATTAAATTGAATTTTTCTTTTCTCTTGTACAATTGCTCAATCATTGTAGAAGTTTTCATCAATGTGGGAATATACGACTTCAGTTATATATATTTTATATACGTATTCATATGCATTGTAGATAAAAAATATACACATTAATGTGATCTATAGTGTATGCAGAGTGTGATACGCTTTATGTTTCCCAATCACAATTCCGTCACACATCTTTTATACCCATTTTAATTTAATAAACGTTAACTTATATGTGGCGTTAATAATCAAAAGTGGATAACTAAGAAATTAAAAAAATGTATTTTGTCACATTTTTCGTTAGTTCAGTGAAGTGATTTTAAGCATCCCGAAACATAACTCAGGACCTGTCTAAAAACATGAGAAATAAAGCGAGACCTTTTTTTGTGTTAGAAAAAATTGTTTGACTAAACGAGTGAAAAATGGGAAAAAGTCAATTTTTGAAATTTTGGAGTTATCCACTTTTGATCCTGAACTTCTCATAAACATAATTAACTACGCCATTACTTCAATCGTGTCTTATTTATATATATAAAGAATATTGATGATTAAGAAACATCGGAAATAATTACTTTTAGAAAGTTATGAAAAATGTATTACGAATGGAGACTATTAAGGAATTCGAAAACAAGGAACCAGGAATGAATAGACTGAGAATTAGTATCTGAAGAGTGGACTAAAGAACATGCGATTTATAAATATGTATACGTTGAGCTGTTTCAAAGTTATGTATTTTTTGGGCTAGTGATGCAAGTTGTCCTTTTCCTGGCCTGTGTTTGTATGATCTCACCTTTCGTTTCCTGATGACGTATGACTTATTGAAAAGTCGACCTGGTACTTTATTATTATTCGAGCAGCTGGATTATTTATATTGAAAACTTTCATTGACGAACCATTTGCTTGTAGCTCGCTTAAATGTTAAACTCAATACATTATTATCATTTGTCTACTTTAATACTAATTTAATACAATTTAATATAATAATAATAGAGTGCAAACTTTATTCTGGGACCAAGTCCCTTTAGAATAACAATCATGAAAAAAATAAATAAATATAATGTACATCTGGCCAGAAGGCTACGTAATAATACGAATCATGAAGTAATTATGAAGTATGAGTGACAAAAACATAATAAAAATAGAAATAGAAATTTAAAAAATAAAAAGTACGAAACTTGACAAGATTTTAACTATAAATATATAAGTATGTCAAAAATAAATATATTAATATTAACAAAATAATTATAAACAAAATTAATAAAATAGTTAAAACCGAAATTACTAAATATAATAAATGAATGTGATAGCATGCAATAAAGTGTTTATATAGTCGATATCTTCTTTGGGAAAAACAAACAAAACACGCAGGTAACGAGATTGATTATTCAATACTAATTTACTGAAGTGGAAGATTGGCCTGCTTGGAGAGCATCTTTTGGGATGTCAAGAGATGTTGGAAAAGCAGGATTTAAATGAAGTCAGTGAAGAAGCATGGTGGATAAAAGGAGGGATTGAGTTCCACTCAATGATGGAGTGGCCGGGGAAGGAACACTCGAATGCCTTGGTTCTGTGGGAAGGAATAGAAAGATCGGAAAGGCGGGATCTTGTTTTGTGGTGCTGGCATAAGGAGTTGAATTGGTATAGAAAAGCACTAAGGAAATCTTGTCTACGAATGGGAGGGAAGAGCCACTTTAACACATCATAGTGATGTGACACCCGAAATCGCCTCGGAGTACCGAGGACAAATCTTAAAGCGCAGTTCATTATTCGTTTTAAGCGGCCCTCAAGAATTTGCGAAAGGCCCCCTTATACCAAACTACAAACTGTTGTGATGAGTTAAAACTGATGGGGTGGTCGTTTAGGATTAATGTTGGGAGGGTGGGGTTAGTTGTAAGGAGGGAGTTGGGACATAGAACAATGGCCTGGGTTTTCATTGCATTCATTTCCAGTTTGTTCAGCTTTGCCCAGGCACTGATCCTATCTAGGTCTTGCTGAATACTGGCGAACACAAATGATAGCTCAGAAGGAGGAAAGGATAAATAGATTGGAAGTCGTCAGCATATAGATGGTAGGAACAGTGGTGAAAAGATTTAGGAAGATCGTTGATGTAACAGTTGAAAAGGAGAGGAGAGATGCTTGAGCCCTGCGCAACACCTGAGGATAGAATGAGGAAAGAGGAAAGGGGTTGGTTGGGCATGAAAACCACTTGAGACCTGTTAGAGAAAAAAGATTAAAAACATAGAATAGAGCTGTTGGAAAAGGACAATGACTTAGTTTGGCAAAAAGGATAGAATGGTCCAAGGAATCGAAAGCTTTAGAAAAGTCTAGTAGGATTTGCACGGTTGGTTGTGTGTTGTCCATGGCTTTATATATGCCATTAGTAATTTTGGTAAGAGCAGATTGAATGGAGAAACCAGGACGAAAGCCAGATTGAAGCGGATCAAGGAGTTTGGAATGTTCGAGAAAATTTGATATTTGAGACTGGATTATACCTTCGAGATTAGGAGAGGTATGGAAAGGTTGAAAAGTATGGAGATTGGCCCCGTCTTTTAGTTATTCAAGTTAGGATGGACTACGGTTTTTTTTTCCAAGAAGCCGCGAATAATGCGGTTTGTAGTGAGAAATTCTTTATGAAAAGTAGGACAGGTAGGATATCGATGAGGCATAGTTTGAAAAGTTTGACGGGTATCTCGTCAAAGCCAGTAGAACTGGAGCGGGATATAAGAACAGAGGAAATAATGTCGGTAGGTGAAATGTCTAAGAAATAAAAATTGTCGGGGTTGAAATATGGCGTTAGTGAAAAGACGGAGGAGGGAGATTTTGATGTGTTAATTGAAGCAGACAAAAAATACGAGTTCATTTCATAGGGAAAGGCAGGAAAGGCTCTAGAGGATATTGGATTACAGAGTGAGAGCTTTCGGAGGAGTTGCCATTTAAATTTAGGATCGAGAGAATTATTTGGATTTTGCTTGTCTGATTGAAGACTGTCGTCAAATTGCGAAGAACCCTGAACTTTTGTTAGTCGTCGGTAAGGCTAGTCTAAAGCGTCTATGGGTAGCATCACGCTTCCTTTGCAAGTCTTTAATGTTTTGACACATCCAAGGAGTAGGATGGTGACGGAAGGTTAAAGTTTTGAACGGGGCATGGGTATCCAGGATGTTTTTGAGATTGGCAGTGAGTAGGTCGATCATTGATTCGACGATTGTACAGGAATAAATTTGTATGAGATGAAAATAGTTGACTGGATGATCTAATGTAAAGGATGATCTAAAATTCAGTGTTCTTTTTGACTGCACCCCCCAACTATCTCCTTTACATTAGGAACAAATTTGGTTCCGATTCAGGATTAAGTGGGAAAGAGATTTATTTTCAAGGGTGAGTCCATCTAGGTTGCGAAAAGTTATGGTTTTCGGAAGGATGTCAGGAGTTTGGATATTGTATGAAATTTGGATTAAACCGTGAGAGGACAAAAATGGGGCGGGTAATTGTGAGGAAGAAAGGAGGCTCATGAACGATGAATCAATGATAAACAAGTCTAACCAGGTGTCAGATAGGAGAGTGTGATGGGTGGGAGAGAATGGAACGATAGAGAGGTGTAGAGAGTAAAAAAGGTTTTCAACATACAGTTTATCATTGGATTGTACCAGGATATTGGTATTAAAGTCACCGAAGATTATGATGTGGTTGTAGAGAGAAACATGGTTGTGAAGGACCGACTCAAAGATAGGATAAAGAGGGACCAAGGGAGGGCGATACACCACGACATATAGGAGAACGTTTAAATTGCATCAAATTTCGACGATTAGGAATTCTAAGTGAGGGTAATTGGACGCTGGTGAAGAATCTAGGATGCGTGATTTTTGGGAGTTGTGGACGTAAAGACATACGCCTCCACCAGCCCGATTAAATACAATTTAATACAGCAGTTCCAATTCGATTAGTTTCTTTTCGAATTATCTATACCGAAATGGGAATGAATAAAATGATTTGTGCTATAAAAAACACATAAAAACTCCAGAATGTTTTGTATAATGTAAAATGGGTTTAAACTAATGTACGAGTATGTTCTTGTAAATAGATATATCCAATTATTTACAAAAATGAATAAATGATAGTGAATTATTAGTGGTAGAAGTTATTAGGTTTAGTTTTAGCACTACTGATACAATTTCCAATTAAAACATTTTCTTTAACAAAACTAATTAATTAATGAATGATCAGAGTTGTTAGAAAAAAATACGTAAGTTTCATAAGAATGAGATTTTACACAGTAAGTCTAAAGGAAAATATAATAACTTCTTAGGCCAGCACAAAAGCTTCATCATCATTGCACTTAAAGTTATATGATGACTGTTTGTTCCACTAGATGACTCTTATTTTGTTAAGACAATAGTTAATCGTTATTTTTATACCAGTTTAAATGTATCCCTGAATGGCTTTACCAAGAACTATTTCATCTGAATTTAATTAACTAATAACTAACTAACTACTAAAGACTAAAAAAAAAGTCCTAAGACTTCAACGGATTTCAAAACGGTTTGAAAACAATTCAAATAAATATTTAAATTTAATATTTTTTTCTTATAGAGAGGAAGGGTTGAGTCTTATTTGCCTGATTCATACAAATAATTCATTGTGATGTCTTTGTAATTATAGTTATGAAGTTTTTATTTTTTTTCAAAAGTATATTTAAGTGACTGTATTCTGTTTAAGGAAGTGTTTGTTATTTATAGCTGAAAACTATTTATAAATTATAATTATTCAAATGAGCAAGATTAAAAGTGTTATCTTCTTATAACCAATGAAGATGATATAAATGAAAAAATAAATCTTGTAGCACCAAGGCAGTCTAGGGCCTAGGGTTCAGTGCATGGCAAAGATTGTAAGACAACCTTATAATATTACTAGCTTATGCCCGCGGCTTTCGCTCGCGTGGAATTCGGTCTGCCACATAAATTTTCGTGAAAGATCATTTTTAATAAATAATTAAATTATTTTTTTAAATATAAGTTACTCGTACATCCAAAATTTCAGATGTCTAACATCAAAACTGACGGATTTTATAGAACTTTTGAACCCCTATTATATTAAAGGGGAAACCCCTATATCCACGCTTGCCTATGTGTTATTCTGATGTATAAACTATATTACTGTAAAGTTTCATCCAATTCCGTTCAGTAGTTTTTGCGTGAAAGAAAGACAAAAATACAAACTTTCACATTTCTAATATTAGTAAAATTAGTAAGATATAGTAAAAGTAGTAGGAAATATAAAAAAAATATTTTCACTCATGTTCTTTCTGTTAGTTTAAAAACTATGATTATGTGATTTGCCTTTAATTATCTACTATAATGGATTCTCCACAGTACCTAAAAAACTGTCAGAGGGGTACGTGCCCCCGTGCACCTCCCACTCCCTATATCCGCGCTTGCTATAGCCTGTGTGTTATTCTGATGTATAACCTATATTACTGTAAAGTTTCATCCAAATTCGTTCAGTAGTTTTTGCGTGAAAGAGAGACAAACATACAAACTTTCACATTTATAATATTAGTAAGATATGTTACGTTTATACTAAAACGGTTTATAATTTGCCAGAGGTCACGCTCAACAGAGTGGCATTTCAGTCACCTCTGGAAGTAACGTAGATCCCACATGGTCCACCAGGATTTTGATGTAGTGGACATAAATATAAAAGTTATCTAAGGTTGGATTAATTTTTTTTAAGTTTATTCATTTTTCTGTCATATTACTACTTTCATTGTTTTTGCTTTCCTCAGTTACGTTGATTTAGCATTTCTCCAGTGAAAGTAACAATTAAATTTTATATATATTTGATTCTTTTGTAGTAGCATCCAGCTGATTTTTTTTTGGAGCTGTTTAACTGATATATTACAAAACTTCAGATTGTGCGATTTAGCGCTGAATCGAAATGTTGATGATGGATTATAACGATTGATAATTTTTTGGCCGGCCGTTGTGGCGAGATGATCGAGATGAGAGGCACCAGTCACCTACAGCTTCCTGTCCGCCCCGGGTGTTTTAAATAACCCACTCTCGTGGAACAGCTGAGCGCAAGGAAAGCGTCAATTACAGAAGCTTAAAAATACTTTGGTGATTGACTCAGCCGGAGATGGAGACAACAGATGCTTCTGGAAATAGTGCGTCTCCTACATCTGGGCTCCTACTGGCTGTCAACCTCTGGTCACTTGCCTTTTCGATAGAAGTTATCTCCTGGGATCACGATGTGTTCTGATATTCCTGATGGAATAGGGAGGCGATACTTCGATCCGATCAACTGTTTCTAAACCTATTCAAGTAACATATAACTGCTTGGTGTCTGAATATCTTTACTCCAAATAATTCGTCAAGATAGAAAAAAATGTCAGATAAATTCATACATCGCTATCCACTTTTTATTAGGTGCTGATGTAGAAAACATTATTTGACATTTGTCACAAACCTCTGGATCGAACCAATCATACAGCCAGAGCTTGATCTATCTTATTTTGTGGAATAGCCCACTTTCTTTAAAGAGAAGAAATAATGATCTTCAGAGAATTTACTTAATCGTTGAGTTGCTCATGATGATAGTCGATCCCTGGGCATTGAACTAGCTGAAAGGTGCTTCACAATAGTGAATCTATTGTTCTAAAGGATTGAAAATCTGAAATTTTTGAAAAGTTCTTCCCTCTTACATGAAAAGCACTTCCTTTCCATCCAGAATCGTAAATAGACGTACTCGAAACTCATAAATACGATTTAAAACATTGTAAATAGTTGGATGAAAATCATGTTGAATGTGATCTCAAATTACAGTGTCCTAGAAACAGTACAGTCTACCATGTACCAGAACCCTAAACACTATATGGGTTACCGTGGAACAGATTTGAGGTTTTACATATTAATAATGAACCCCAATAAGAGAATTAAATAATTTCTCTTTTTTTGCGAACTGTACTATTGTAGTACAAATTTTAATTGTATTTTGCTGATGTACAGAATAAGCCTGTATTGTATTTCAGATAACAGGCCTTAGAGATAGAAGCAAGATCCCCTGGCCAGAAGGCTGGTACCCAATATAGTCTGGAGGAGGAGAAGGCTGCTTCGTGTCCTGCGGCATCTGCGGAGGGCATCTGGCGAACCGGCGGCCAAAACCTTCCCAACACAAACAAAATTATTTATGTTTGTTACTGACGAGCCCTGCGGAAATCTCTGTTTTTTCTTACTTTCTCTGTTTGATGCCTTGTTTGTGTCTGTTATCCCTTAATGGTCGCCATTTTATAACACCTCTATCTCTTCTGCGAGTTTCTCTTCAAACACCCGCCCACAACAAATAAACATAAAGATGTAGAGACCATCTTCCAGCCTCTAAATAAATTCTGTTGTAACAGTCGCTTCTGGAGGATGTTAACCATCCGATGGTATCATCTTCCACATCGGCGCCCCTGGACCTCGCTTATTTGAAGAACCTCTGCCCGATCCAGTGTTCAAAAGGCGTGAGGCAATCTGCAGTTATGAACGATTTATAAATTATATATTATCGTAAATTATTAGGGCGACTAATCATTACGACCGCATCAATCCGACAAGACACTCTATAACATATATTCTGAATTTAAATTTCAGTCATCAAGTCATAAGTCTAGAGTCATCAAGTACTAATCTCACTTTAATGAAACTTGTTCTCTCGATTTAATAACAATAAAAATTATGACAGTGATATATATTTTATGAAACAGTTATATTTAAAAGTACTATATATCTCTACTATCCTTTCAATCTACAAAAATGATTCAAATTGTTCCAAAACTGTTTTTAAAATGATAAAACAATCCTCTAATTTTAGCCTCACTGTCAAGTGATAGTCGTTTTGTTAACCAAGAAGGTTACGGTGTATTTTGTTCCCAGAGTCATGATTCAATGGATAAAAACCCAACATTATTTTGCAGGTCTACAAAATTCATTTGTGTCAAACAAGCTCTTTTCAAATCATGAATCATCACACAGTATTGTGTCTTTGAGGTGATCTATTGGTACACGCACATGTTTTTAATATCACTTTTATTGAATACTATAAATACAATTTAATTTAATACATAAATATAACCAAAACTAGCTCGTGGCAACAACGTGGTAAGAATTACATTAACTGTGAGGTTACCTACGGCTATCTCAATACTAGAAATCCCCACACACGGTGATTGAAGTTCCATCTCAAAGTGTTCTGATAAACAGTAAAGTTATTATTTATATATAAATATTTCTTCTATTGTTAATTTGATTTCTCTACTTCTTTTAAGTTTTATATTATGAAATAAAAAAGCACTGTAGATATTTTGAACATTATATTAACTTGATAACAATTACAACACTTGGACATAAAACATTAAGTAAAAAAGGTTATAGGCCTCTAAAATAGTCTAACAATAGCTGGAATCTTCTGGCCAGGGGTCGTTGCCATTGAAACATCCAGTGTTGAATATGCCAGTTTCCTCTCCTAATAAGAATCACTCACAAGACACCCGGTATAATACTGGATTCCCATTACGTTCAGTAGGTCTATGAGTGCGGACAGGGTGAGAGAAATGTTGTAATGGAGGCGGACTTGGTTGAGCAGGAGATTGAGCACTAGTCTCAGCTTGAGGAACTTGTGGGAGTGCTGGATCAAATGTCACTGTCTTCTTTTGAACTAATGAAGAACGAAGTTGATTGATATGTCGTTTGATAATTCTTCCAGAATCAAGTTTCACAAGATAATGACAACTTTTTTGAGACCAGTTTCTTGAGAATTTCACCAAAGTGCCAGATTGGTAAATAATTGACATAGACTTACTTGGACTCTCTCCCCCTGGAATAGTGAACGGAAGTATGATGGTTGACCTGTGGGCTGTGGATGTAAGGACGCAAAGAGTCAAGTCGTATCCACATCCAGTGTTGAGTGTATTAGGAATTTGACAGTTCCAGAACAACAATCCACATAAAATATAAAAGTCGAACCTCGTTAATATGCATTTCTTGTTGTGGATAGTGGTTTATTTTTCATAAGATATACAAACAATTTTTTTAAGATACTCTTTTTATGTTATTAAAGACACTTATATCTACTTAAAAAAAAGTCCAAAACAATAGTGAAACGATACTTACAAAGTTCATATGCTATAATTTATCAGTGGCATAGAGACATTGATATATTTATTCTAAACTATTTAATATAGTAGAGATTAAGTATAATATATTAATTAGGAATGCCTTGAATTACTTTGAGTATTATTGAAACCTAGGCAGGGTCACCTGTGGTGTATCGGTTAGCACTAGAACCTACCATGCGATAATATAGCCAACGTCGCGGTTGGTTAGCTGCTCGGCAGTTGGGCCTAGTATTATTTAAAGGGATTAAAGATCCTTAGCTATGCCGTTCTTCGGAGGGACGTAAATGAATGTCCTGCGGTTTTTTATAATCCCTATCCTGAATATACCTAGATAGGCAAAATTAAGACTCCTACTGTATCACCCACCATATGATTAGTCCTACCAGCAAAGTGACCTTACATAAATATACATACAGCCATACGTGATGTAAACCATTCCCTAAGCAGAAGGACCACCGGGAAGACACCCGGTTCAGCTACTTGTTCTATTTCTTCGGCGTTGTAGAGGTCCACCCCCTCAGCGGGCGAAGGATTGCCAAGTTTCAGAAAAGGCTGCGCCCCACGCATCCGACATCTGCCCCCGAGCACAATGGGGCTGTCCTAAATAGCCACGGAGGTTCTAAATAAGTTACGTCGCTCCGGTAGCATGTCTCTTCCCTTCTAGGGTCAATGTTTCGTTATCCATTACTTATCAATATAGCATGTAAATAAAGATATGCTAAAGATATATTCTTGAAAATGAAAATACATAAAACTAATTTATTCATCGACATATTTGTAATTTTAAAAAAATTAGATCTGATATCAAAATTCCTGCGACTTCCATCTACACCTATTATGCAATAAAGATTTTATGATGATTTTCTAACAGTTCAGAAACCAAGAAATGTTATTGTTTTTTCCAATTGACCCGTCTGTAGTGGATTCGTCTAGACTTGAAATGAGGTAATGGAGGATGACAAATAAAGGAGCCGTTTATTTTGAAAGTGGCCTACCTCCATTTATCTTCAAATGGAGATATTTAAGGGTTTGCGTTTCAATGAATTTAAAAATATACATATAGGATACTAATGAGTCATACTGTTTAAGTGTATCTAAGGGTGTTAAATTTATGGTTGCTATTAAAATTGTAACAATTATTAAGTGAATAATGTGCGTTTTCTTATCAAGAATGGAGTTAGGCCACTTTCAAAAGTAACAACCAAATTCATTATAAAATTTGAAGGTACCTACCCAAGTCGATTCAACATAATTTAAGATGCTTCAAATTGAAAAAAACAATATTCAATTTATTTTACATATCTTTAAAACACATTTATGCGATTCAAAACATTTTTTAATCATTTAAAAAATGATAAATTAAAGAACATATAAAATTACAAACATAAATTTATTACAAAACAATTTACTATTCATCTACATTTTGCTCGTGTGAAAGGGATTTGAAGAAATCATGATGTTCCGGTGGTATATATCACAAAAGATCAATCATGTCCTTGAATTTTGCTGTTGTAATTTGTCTGATATTTTTATAGAGTGGTTCCAATACTATGTTTTCGAATTTTCTTGG
The DNA here is from genome assembly GCA_037127475.1 of Arma custos. Classification (NCBI taxonomy): domain Eukaryota; kingdom Metazoa; phylum Arthropoda; class Insecta; order Hemiptera; family Pentatomidae; genus Arma; species Arma custos. Next base: position 73,695,375 of record CM073760.1, read on the forward strand.
TCTACCCCGACGTGGTAATAAATTCAGGACTTTCAAATTTTCATTCTCATTCATTGATGTCTTATAGAAAATTTTATACGGTTCATTTCTAACAAAACGCATATTTGTAACCAGTTTACTGATTCTCCATCAGAATTCTTTACCCTTTTAAAAATTGCGTCTTCTAATAATTTTGTTGATACAAAATCTTTTTGTCTCATTTCATTTACAATAAAATTATTACCTTTCCGACCCTTCACCACTGCTTTCAGACATTATCAATAGTAAATATCTTGATATAAGTATAAAATAAATGGAGTTAGGCCACTTTCAAACTGCACGGTTCAGTTATTGAACTAATTCTGAAAACTTATCGTATTTGCTCGGAATATCAGCAACCTGAAATGCTTCACTGATATATAATGTGAAGTTGTACATGTAACCATGGTAACTGGCAAAGAATTGAAAAACGGAGTTGGCCACTTTCAAAATAAATATACTTTGATTTATAAACTATTTATTTGATGAATCGAAAGACCTGTTTTGTACTATTTCGCTGAATTTATAACTTGAATACCTTTTTAATGAGTTTTATTTTGTAATATTTTTGTGATAAAAGTTGCCTTTCAATTCAATCACATAATCAGTACTATTAATAATTATTAATAGTACTGATTATGTGATTGAATTAATTAATTGTTTGTAGCTCCCTATGCGCTAAACATTACTCATAGAGTTATTTTTAAATCTCTGTGACTGGCCAACTCTGGATGCATATCAAGCTGTTAGCTTATAATAGGCATTAAAATGATAAATAAAAAAAAAATTAACAAATCTTAAATAATAAAGAAATTGAAAGGGGGAAATTCTTAAATTAGAATTAAGTAGATCAAAATGATATTCATATAAATCTATTTTCATTTAACGTATCAATATTAATGATTTTTTTATTGCAAAGTACTAATCTTTAGCTTTAGATTTATATGAATGTAATGATATTCATGTAAATCTATGTTCATTGAAAATATCAATATTAATTATGTTTTTATTGCAAAGTACTTATCTTTAGCAACATTATATTCATAGTTATCTGGGTTTTTTTAGTTTTGTTTTATCGAATCGGCCCACATGGGACCACGCATATTTGTTTTTCAATGATTTTTTCTCCTCCTCCAATATTCCTTCATTATCTCCAAATTTTGCCTTCTTTTGTTGTTTATGTTTCCTATTTGAAATTTTTTATTGGTGTTTATTTTGGATTTAAATTTGTTGATAAGGTCTCACTGTCATCATTATTATGTTCCTCATTTTATATTACATAGAATGTACGGGACTAACAATGAGATTCAACATTCAATTATTTTAACAAAACAAAAAAATCACGAAGTGTATGAATCAGTCATTTCGAATATCTACCGAACGAAGTATATCTTCTGCTTTGCACAAATATTGGAATGCAACTGTTCTATAAACATCGAGGTGAAAGAAAGAACCAATAGTGACAAGAAGATTATGAAAATATTAAAATCACTTTTAATTAAACGTACATGCTGTTTGCATCAGAGACTTGGAATCACGAAAGAAGAGTTTTATGTGATGATGAATTTCTGGAAGGTGTCTGCCAAGATAAGATGGATCAGATCAGGAACAGTGAATTCAAATAAATAATAGTCAAAAGGGGGATTTTAGAAGTGAGCGATGATAGAAAGTTAAGGTAGTATGGCCAATCACAACTGGAAAGAATAAGAGATATAGGAAGACCCGGAATACAATGCAAACATTAAGTAAAGCATTAATAATAAACCTTGCCCTGATATGTACTGACAGAACAAGATTGATTAACATCAATTAATAGCAAGAATGAAATGGAGAGATAGGCTTATTAGTCACTTAAGCCTTAAGTAAATGGGTTCGGGATGAAAAGGAACAAGCTGAAAATTTATTTAAACTTTTATTTTGCTATCTACATGTCGTCTCTTCTAGGTAAAGAAGAGGAGCCTCTTAGTGAATAGAATCTCAGCTCGACATTCGATTCATTGGTCCAAGTTTAATGGATATTGTTATTAATTATTGCTATAACCTATACTTATTTAATTATAATATCTTCATACAGAGATCGTGATACATAGCAAAGCAAGGAGTGGGCAGGCAGCTGTGGGAATTACTCCTGCCCCTCTCGAATTGAGCACATCCTCTTTAGCAGCTTCCTCCCCGCCGAGCACGTGTCCTTCCCAATTGATCTCGCTGGCGGGGCAGTGCCTAAAAGGTTCCAAGTTTCATATCCACAAAAATATATTTTTTATTATTTGCAACAATTTTGTTCATGGGAATTACTAAAGAGAAAGTATAAAAATAAAATTACTTGGGCACTGTGATAAATCAAGAGAATGACTGCTCGGAAGAAGCCAGAATACGAATCGAACAGGCAAGGGCTACATTTACGAAAATTAAGAGAGTATTTTGTAGCATACAGCTCTTATACTGACAAAATTTATATTCCTAGAGTAAACAAACGGTGGGCGACTTGTAAGAAAAATATATATTTATTATGATATTGGTATTGTTCAATATCACAATAAATATATATTTTTCTTAGATAGATGTACAAAGTGACATTCTTATATGAACTAACTAGGTAGACTTATTAACATTATAGCTTAGGACTACTCCAGAACTAACTCATTGACTACCCTCTTTATTAACTATATATATATATATATATGCTCGTATAATACTAAGTGTTCTCGTTAATTTTTTACTAGGTAGAATACTGGAAGAAACAGAGAGCAGAGATACAAACACTCATGCGTTTGAGACGTGGTTGTGAAAGAATTTACACATATAGAATAGATATTGGATAGAAACATAAATAGATAAGTTACAGAGGGTGAAAAAGAAAAAAAAATACTATAAAGATGATACTATAAAAGAAACGTAAACTGCAATACCTGGGGTACATAATGTGGAAAAATGCAACTTATTGTAGCTGATAATGCAAGAAGGAGAATCGTTGGAAGAAGACAAAACTTCTGGATGTGAAACCTAAAAGTTCCAGTCCATTACAAAACAGCTTTTCAGATCTGCCGTATCCAAAATTCGATTAGCCTTGATGATTACCGATAACCTGAAGAACACATTATTTCTTTACTAGTGGTACAAATCAGCAGCTCATAAAAGATCATAAATTAAAAATTATTTCAAAATTAGCATGAATTACTTAAATAAAAAATAATAATTAAGATATAAAATAACTAACGGAAACTTGTTCAGAGTTAGGTATTCTGTATACCAACAACGTATTCGTTGAAATCTGGAAATTGGAAAATGTCATGCTTGAAAATATTAAATATCTAGAACAGGATTTCAATACCTTCTTCACCATTCAGTGGGGAGTAATATGTAGCTAGTTTACGGTTTCAAGTAATTTACCATTTCCTATTTATAAACTTATTTAAGTTATTTCCGTTTATGTCCCGCTCAGGGGACAGAGCGCTGAATCGTTATGCCTGACTGTCTGACAGATTAAATAACCTACTACAATATAATATATAACATATAATAACAAAGACACGGATTGACTTAATGGGATCTAAAGGTCCTAAAAAAATGACGAAAAACGGGTACCCTAAGTGGAGCGATAAACCTGAGTGGGATTAGACAAATACTATTTGTCTCTACCATGTACTGAACCCATAGTTTGCAGCGGTATAGGTTTTTTTTTATCTTTGATCACATTATTAATATTAATATATACATATTTTCTTTTATAATGCGGTAAAAAAAAAAAAATTTATAAACCCATTAATACATAAATGTCTGCTAATAAATATTAGTTTCTGAAATTTTGGTAATTCATATTCGAACAATATTTACAGAATTTTTTTGTTAAATGTATTGGAGTTTTCGAAGAGCTAAAAAAATCGTTTAAGGAACAGATACAATTTAATGTAAATCATGCTAAAATAAGCTATAACTAGAGAATCAGTAATTCTTGTAATAAGAGTAAGTCTTGATGCACTTGAGAAAAACTTACTAATATCCAGCCATCTTCTAATAATAGAGGAGCTCTTTCTTGTTACTCCATAAGGAATAATAAGGGAATAAAAATGGGTGTTTCCTCACCATTATATGATGGTGACGTTTACCTCAGAGAGGTTGACAAATCGCCCCTAGAACCCTTTATTTTCGCCATAAATGCCTATTTGGGCACCTGCGATACTGGACTTTCCCACAGATTGCGACTAAGTTCGGTTGGAGCGACTACCGGGGGTCTCGTGGGAAGGTTTTGCGTCAGCTGCCGAGGAGTGCGCAACAACCCTTTGGAGCTAAGGGTTGACAGTCCTCTCTACCTTCGCAGCTGGGCTACACCTGCCCTCTCCATCAATCTCAATCCAATCTCAATCCAGTCAGCAGATAGTCGTCGATGACTGTGCCCATTTGTATCCCCAGGTCAAAGTCATGCAAATTTTATTCTTTTCCGAAATGAAAGTCATTCGTCAATGTTGCTCTAGCCTGCATTAGCACCACTAATTTAATTTCCTTCTTCTAAGGATTAGAATAAACAGTTAATCTAGAACCATTAACGCTGATGGAGGGAACACCTGCTTTTGGCTTGCGTGCATGCACTGCATAATATTTAGTATTAAAACTGCAGTTGGCATAAATTCCAGAGTGGAGTACCGTATTCTCCAAGTCATGCAAATATTAGAGTTGAATTTTCCACTTAACTAAAAGTTTGGATCTTTTCTACTTTAGGAGTGTCAGTTACTTTTTAGTAACGTCTGTCAACTATGTTATTTGTCTGTAACTGAATAAATCATGTGACACTTTTCCTAAATATGAGTGGATAGGTTAGTTCATTCTTCTACATTAGTATTTGGCAATATGAATTTAATAGAAGTTTTTAACTATATTTTTTAATAGAAAAGACGCGTTATCTACAAGACAAGACTATGTGGACGATGGTGTGAAATGAAGTATGATGATATCAAACAATAGTTATTCTGTTAGGAACAAATCTCTAGAGATTCAGAATTCTGTTCGCATATATGGTTTGAATCCTAAAGTAGAAAAACCCGAATGTGTTATTCGCAAGACAAGACTATGCGAAGGAGGATATGAAATATGTCGAGATTCAAAGCGGTCAAGTTGTAATACATGGTTTGAGAAAGCAAAATTACCTCTTATTAATCCCCTTTTCAGAATTTTTTTTTAAATTCCATTAAAATGAATATTGAATTAACCTGTTTTAATTTTTTCTAACAATATATTAGTTAATAGTGATTGCGTCAAAGTAACCTAGGTGATGATGGACGTTACATAAAAATAACGGGCGGTCCAGAAGTAGACAAGACCCAGGACCCAATAGAAAAGTTTCTCTATTTCCATTAATTTGCGAGTATTTTTTATGCCCAGTAACAAGACTATCTAATATTAAAGTCTATTCTTTAATAATTTAACGAAAAATTGAGTAAGTATAAGATACAATGCCAGGTTTGTCAACAATGCCACAATATATTCTGTTTTGGTACTGGTAATTTAGGTATCATTAGTGTAGGTTTCAGATGTATATTGTCATGAATGTTTTTACCAGTTTTCTACCTGAGCTAGAGAAATTTCTCCAAATTTTCAACACAAAGAAGTTAAAAAAATTTTAAATATGAAGGAAATGTACATATTTAACAGCCGCTTAACTATAACTTACTGACAGTCAGCAATCCATTATGCCATCATTTTTTATTTTATTAGGAGTGTAATGGCATTTTAAAACTTTATTTTGCTTTACTTTATTTGAATCATTAGTGACGTTCTTTAATTACATATATTTAAAATTATTATAAAGTGGCATAATTAGTTCAGTAATTAGAAACGTGAAAAAGAGATTTCGAGTAAAGTGGCCGAAAATGTTTACTTTCTCTATCTTAAGTCTATGTCGATAATAAAATGAGACGAGAAAGATTTTATTTGGTCCGGAACAGAACAGAAACAAAGCTTCTTTCTGATAACGGAAGTAAAGCAACCATGATTCGTTATCAGGCGAGAGGAATCCATCCTAGCATTTTATTTATAAAAACTAACTGCAACTAGAATATTTGAATTTTCTTTCTCTCTACATAATAATTTACGTGCAATGAGTATTATTCACTAAATAAAATTGAAATGGGTAAAGTAAAAGTATATATTTTTTCTTCGTATGAAATGAGAGGTCCGGATCTCACAAATCTCCATCCCTACGTTATTGTCCATATTGAAAGATATTCAGTTCAATGAACCAAGGCCGACGAAAGGTCACCTCAATGGAGCGCATGGGATAATTCATTCGGAGGAGCCATGATTGATAATGGTAGTGGACAAAGTGCTACCTCTGCAGAGGAGAGGAAGAGAACTTTGGACCGCCGAAGGACGAAGTGGCAGGTGACGCAAGGAGTCAACCCTTTCCCACATTTCGGGCGAAGCGGAGATTCCTCTAGCGGCAGCTGACGCAAAGGATTCCCACGGTTGACTCGCCCACTGGGCTGGGGACATGTTTGTTATTCCAAGTGTCGTCAACTGGTCGCTTTGTATAATTCATCGCCTCCAATGGCCAGTATTGATGAGGTCCGGAGGAATAAAACTATCCCATTAGCATGCATCTCTTCTCTCCTCGGCTCTATCTAAATTACTATAGATTATGATTAGTGTGAGAATCGAGGATTTGAGAGGACCTCTTGAAGCCTAATTGAGAGAGAGAGTGTGTGTCTATTCACAGCAAGGGTTGGATTGGGACAGGAATATCAATTAAAAAATAATAATTTTATGGAGCTCTACATTCAAATGTAGAAAGTTGGATTGAGTAGGTAATTTAGAAAATAATTGGGAATGCGGTAAATAAAATTATTTACAATATATAGTATTAAGTCTAAATCAAAGTTATTACAGATATTTATATTACTTTTTAAGGCAATATTCGTTCTTAATCTTATTAGATATAATGACATTATATCTTAATCTTATAGCAACAAGTATTACTAATCCTGTCTATTGCCCCTTTTTGGCCCGGGGTGACGCCTGCGACGGCTTTTCATTTCGCATCAAAAAATAAATGCCAATTCATATCTTTTAATAATTTCGTATCCCTCGAAGGGTTTTATGTTCGTTGCAGTATGATTTCGTTTCAGACAGGATGCACCCAAGAAACTCTGATAATACGCCGAAATCACCACATCTCGATGACTTCAGTAGAAGATAATAAATGTTTCGCGAAAAATCGCCAGGCCCCTATCTTGTGTAGCAGCTGACTCTTTCTCTTCAATAACTTAAACATCACAATATCGTCAAAACTGACAATTCTAAGAGGATTTTCACTAAAGATTGACAAGATCCTTTAAACATAGATGCTGAAGCATGAGCCCATCATCCCAAAGAAGGTTGAGGTCAAATGTATGCATCTAAGACCTTAGAGGAAATAGCCAAGAGATTTCATGAGCTTATCATTATTAATCGGTATGATCATTAATTTCGGATGCTGTTTACAAATTATTTGTGCACAATTATAAATAAATAATAATGATATGATATAAATCTTATTTATGGATCAGTGGGCATACAATTGTTGGTCCAGGGTTGCAGTAAAGTTTTTCAAGAAACTTTATTAGAATGTCTCTTTTTTCTTCTATTTTTGTTGTAGTCTTCAGGACTAGTTAGCGGATTGATTTAATTGTGTCCTTGTTTCTAACATTTGGCGGAATGCAAAGAATTGATTTATATTCGAATTTAACGATATAATCGTCAAATTTAATTATATCATTCCATAATATTTTACTTTGTTTTATTGTAATACAATAACAATATAATTATGGGTATTTTTTTTATTTACTTTATTTGGTAAAAATTAGAAGCTTCGGTCCTTTTTTCAGGTTTTACTTATTCATTAGTAATGAATCTGCCTTATGACGCACAGTGGTCGAAATGTCTTAATTGCGCGGCCTTTAGACAAAACATTTGTAAACAGCAATCATGAACAATGTACCTATTTAGAAAGCCAAATGTGACCGACAATTACCCAAAAAACTGGATTCTCAGAACCTTCTAAGGGCACTGAGTCATTAACCTAGCCTATTAGCAAAATATCGCTCAGTCACTCCAGTAAGCTCCTATCATACGTTGTGTTTGGAAAGTGAAAAAAGGTGTTGTAGATGCCTTTAAAGGAAAAACTGTTATTACATCATGTCCACAGACTGTTTAGGTAAGCAAATAAAATATTATTAATTTTTTTATTGAACATGTTTTGGTAAGAATATACAATCTTTACTGATGTAGAAAAAAAACTTAAAAATTCCATTTAACTGCTCTTTCTCAGTGTAGAAAAAAAAAGTGCCCTTTGTTCCGGTCCAATTTTTTCATTATATCAAAATACAGCGACTACACTTTGTAATATGTAAATTTCATGGGTCGTTAATCCTCGGAACGAATTTTTAAAATTCTTTTTCTTGACAGATCGTACAGGGATTGTTACGAAAAAGCAACTATTTGAACTTCTTCTCAATAATACATTGGTTTCCCGAGGAAATGCTGTTTCTGCAAGAATGTTGATTACGTAAAAACAAAAAAATCCTGATCCTAGAAAAGCAAATTAAAAAAAAAATTCATTATTTTCTAATAAGCTTGTGTTACGCTGGAAATCAAGCGGAAAAAATAAAAAGAGTTGTTTAAATCGGAAGAGTGACTGGTACAGAACCATCAGCATTAAAAGGAGATGAACCATTGGCATTATATTTTGGTGCGGGATTGACAAGAAACCAATACAACTAGATTCGAGCAGCGATTAAGGAGAAACAATGGCATAACTTTGGCAATCTTACCATTAACTACAAGAAGCTAAAAAGGCGTGCTATCCTTCTATTTCGCTTTCAGAAGTGGGAGCTTGTATAGTGGATATCACAGTGAACAGATTGTATGCATCCTTCGTTCATATTGAAGATCTGCCACAGACTCAAGATTTATCATTGTTTTGGAAGTGAGGTTGTGATGGGGCTTCAAGTAACTGTGCTTACGATCAAGGATTGAGCTATTTCAGATGAAAGCGTTTTTAGCTGACATCCACCGAAGAAAGCCGGTACTGGGTTATCGCCCTTCTTCAACTAGGTTGTGTCGACCAATCACTTTTGTGTTTGCCTAAGAAACATGCAGCCTAGTTCTAGATGCAGTCACTAGGATGAAAACAAAAATTGAAAACCTACATCCTACTTCTGTCACAATCGATAACGCAGTGTTCATAGTTCACCATAAATTCCATTTAACTATGATAGATTGTAATGCTAGACAATTTATCACTGGTACAGTACCCTCTTCCTAGTGTTATGTATGTGGCGCGAGACCTAGTGAGATGAACAACCTTCTTTTGTTAAGTGCGAAAGCCGTCAATGACTCATCTACTGCTTACGGAATGTCAACGCTTCACGTTCATGGAGTGTGCCCTCCTTTAGGGTACCGACTTCCTTCCAAAAAATGGAGTACAAGATCTCAAGATGAAAAATCTATGAAGAAAGAGATAAAATAAAATAATTCAAAAAGGTTTGAAAGAGAAAATAGGTATGTCAGTGGATGTGCCGAAGCAGAGAGCAGGGACGAGTAATGATGGCACTACTGCTCGTCGATTTTTCCGCAACTGGAAGTTAGCTACAGAAGTGACAGGCGTTGATGAAAACCTCATCCATAGATTCTACGTTATCCTTCAGATTATGTCCTTGTTACAACGTAGATTCAGAAAAAATGGATAAATATTGGATGGAAACGTATGACATGTTTGTTTGCTGTTATAGTGGGTATTATAAGCCGTCATCGCTTCACATGATTCTACTTCATGTAAAACTTTGTTGGATTCAACTCCGATGCCAATTGGTCTGAAGAGGCACAAGAAGCGCGGAACAAGGATTTCAGAAAATCCAAGATGAACAGCCACCGAAACTGTTCCCGCATTCTACGAACGAGGATATAATGCACAACCTCCTCATCTCTGCGGACCCTTTAGTTTCGTCATTACGGACTCAATGGCTACCAATCGCACTGGATCTTGAGGATGATGCTAGTCATTTAATTTCTCTTGTCGAGGGAGCATCATATGAAATTAATGAAACTGCAATAGACGTAGTTTAGTTTTAATATAGTTTTTTTTTTTATATAAATCAAATGCATTTTCTTCCATATAAATTAAAAACTATAAAAATTTCATTGGTATTGTATGATATACAAATTAATATAATATGAATGTATATATTGGAATGATACCTCATACACAATACTTAACAATAGTTATTGTTAATGTGATGAGATATTATTTGATTGAAAGTGCATCATTATAGAATAGCCCTACTCTGGAAGGTCCATAGAATACTAATTCTGTCGTTAGGAACGATAATCTTCCTTGGGATCCAACTAATTGAGCACAACTGCTGCTTTTTCCTACTGATTTGTTAGATGATGGAGTGCTACATTAAGAGCCGGTAATGACTGCGATGAAACCTCGGTCGGGATGGCTATCGCTCAGCGACCTCTTGAACTCGGAGTAGGCTCACCGTCCGCTGACAGCACGACATCGCACGTCAGGACCACAAGCAACCGTGTCAGCGCTACAATTAGGCCGGTGGATGGGCTTTGTCCCCATCGGGAATGCCGCGGCACGATCCCTATCAGGTGAACACCCGATGGAGGACATACGGCCTAATCCATTAGAGCATCGGCCCTGTCTATTTATTATTAAAGTCAGCCTTTTAACAAGATGCTATCGACCGAGCCCCGTATGGCGGCACCGGGTCGACATACGGTCTCTGCTCTGCTCCGCGGCGGACAAAGGATCGCATATGTCGTACCTCGTGTTGCCATCGGGTATGATGTGTTTGGGTTGATGGAGCTTCGGAATTGCTAATTATATAAAGGTGAGTGGATTATAGAAGAAAGAGATATCTGAATTTATCATAGTATGGCCCATAAAATACAGTTTAGATACTTATTCCTTTACAGTTTAAATTAACAACTCTTAATTAGAGGACAACTTTATATGTTTTAAACTAAAAAGGTAAAATAAAAAGATAAAGATACATAGATAAAAAGATAACGTGCTAGAGAGAGAGAGATTTTATTCTTCAAAGTCTTCGGTAGTAATTCTGCAGAAGTTGGAGCAGGGTCAGTCAGTGTGTAGTGCACAAAGTTGCTATGCCGAAGGTTCTGGGTTTGAACCCAGGTGTGGTGAATTAATTATATAATCTGTTAATAGCGGTGATAAGATATTGTAGGGTCTGAGGACCTTCCTGGCTCATCCAGGAATTAGAATCATTCCTCTTAATTAGAAAAAAACCTGATGGTAGAACGTGATCTAGGACAGATAATTTTCCTGCTCATTCAGTCAGAAATAGGGCAGTCTCTACAATATACTGAACCCCAGGCTCTTCATGGGTTGTAGTGGAGCATTTTTGTTGTTTTTGTTCTTAAAAAGAGTTACGGTTTTTTCTCTTACAATTTTATTTTTACGAGGTCCTAAATTATTTTCTTGACTCACGAAAGCCATTTAAATCATTTATGAGGGTTAATTTTTTTTATCATTATTATTATTTAATTTTCATTTGCACCTGCGCAATTGCGCATCTAGCAAGTTTGATTGAAGTGTCTTTCTCTTCGTTTTTCTCCATGATCATCCAGTTATTTTGGAAAAAAAAATATCAATTGTTGAGTAGGTCTCTTGGCCAATGTCTTTTTAATCTTTTTATATCAAGTCCAGGTAACAGGGAGTAGGAAAGCGGAAGAACGAGTGGGTTTGGGTGATATTGTGTCGATGAGTTGAATGTTATGTATTTGTTATGAATATATGATTTTATAGTGGGAATGTTCATGTCATTGTGTATAGTGTGATTCGAAACATAAAATATTTTTTGGAATGAATTTTGGATTGTGTTGTCTGTATCTTGTGTATGTGAACTTTTTTTGCTGAACCCCAAAGCTCTGCTCCATATGTCCAAATAGGTTTTAGTATACTATTATAGATAAGTCGTTTGTTCCTCAAGTCAAGTGAAGATCTGTAGTCGAGAAGATGTGATAGTTGTTTGTACCGTCTAGTCAGTTCTTGTCTTTTTAATTTTGTACGTACGTTCCATGTAAGTCTTTTGTCCATGTATAGTCCGAGGTAACATAATTTTTGGAAGGTACTTCGTCGTTGTCTATTTTGACAGCTGGACACGAAGCTTTGCATAGAGAGAAGCTTACATGGCTCGATGTTGAGGCGTTTATTTTGATTTGCCATTTATAGAACCACTTTTCTAAATCAAGTAAATGATTTTGAAGAGCTATAGATGCTAGGTTTGAGTCTCTGTGAGAAGAAATTATGGCTGTATCGTCTGCGAAGGTATAGATGTTGGTGCAAGAATGGTCGGGAATATCAGAGGTGTATACAGAATAGAGAATGGGGCTTAAAACACTGCCTTGCGGTACACTCCTGTATTGAGGGATGAAGGAGGAAATCGAAGAGCCAACGGAAGTATGAAGTGTTAAATTTAGTTTTAAAAAAACCTGAAATGTGATTTAAGATGTGTATAATCCTTTACATATTAAATTAACTACGCTAAATTAGAAGAAGATTTTACGCGAAATATTATTCTACATGTTTTGACAAAATTAACAATAAAGAGAGAAATATATGTTTACATATCGCCGTTATAAATGCAAGTATCGAAAGTAAAATCACCATTTTTCAGGAGAATGAAAAACTGTTTAAAGGTCCATTCAAGAGCAGTGCGTATCATCTAACGTTTTTTACCTAATTAATTTGACCTAACTTAGTAGGCATTGTGCCTAGATATAAATCTACGACTTTGTGCTTATAGATGACTCTGTATGGGTGAGAGGGACGGAGAGAGAGAGAGAGAGAGAGAGAGAGAGAGAGAGAGAGAGAGAGAGAGAGAGAGAGAGAGAGAGAGAGAGTTTAGTAGCTCTCAGCTGCTTTACTGAATGTCCTGGGTTCGAATCTATATTATGGCAGATAAGTAATTAAATCAGTTAACAGCCATGGATGAAACCTGCAGGGAAATGTAGATCCTCATGCAGCTCACTCAAACTCTATAATTTAAGTATCCTTTAACGGGGATAAAAATCCGGCGGTTGAAAGCGATCTCAGCTAAATCTCCTCTCTGCACAACCTTTGGCTTAAAAACAGAAAAGACTCAAACATTTACAGAGCCAAAGATTCTTTATGGTATGTAGTGGTCTAGGTTTGGGTTTATACAATATTTTATATTGCACCATTGCATAAACCCAAACCTGCAATGAGCAAGCAACTTGAAGCCACAACTTCAGTTATATACAAATAACCAACATAACCATATAGATCTATAATGACATGGGGTCGGGAGATTGGAAAGTTATGTATATTTGCCCGCTACAGCACCAGCCTGGAGTGGAGTGGTCCTCAAAGGCGGGGGGTGGCTCGTCCGCAAAGTAAAGCCACACTGACGGCGCTAATCCCAAGGGTCATCTGGCGAGTGGGATCCTGTGTAGTCCAGTAATGTTACCAGGAAGTGAGGGGAGTTAGGGGAGTATATGGCATATAGCATAGTGTGTGTGCCCGGCTTAAGGGGGTATGAATATTTATTTCACTTATTAAAAACATGTTTTAATACATGCATACGTTTAATATCCAATCTCCAAAATCGCGGATTCGCTGCCTGCAACCATTTATGTTACTAGTTATTTATTTATGTAGAGAAGGATCCCTATTGAACTTTCTTACATACTTTATTATTTACTTTTTAAAAGTAAAAGGGTTCGCAGCCCGACAGGTTGCCTTAGAATTTTTTAAGGGGTGTAATAAATTCTTGATTATGCCGTCCTTAGATGTAACGAAAAATTGGGGGCCTGTCCGGTCTCAGGTACTCGTTAAAAATCAATATCCTAATTATATCTGAATAGGAAAATTTAGAACTCCCGCTGTAGCATTGTCCGATCAGCATTAGCAGCGTAAAGTGGTATTATGCGTTAAATGAATAAGCAAACAATACCCAGTATCTGTCCAGATAGATTGAGTAGCTGAAAGACGGAAGGTCTTCTTGGATTTTTGGGTTCGTTAGAGAAAGTAACTGTCTCTTGGACAGTGTTTTTACAGGAAAGTGATTTGTCCTAGATCAGGCTTCACTGCCAAATCCCCCTCCAACTAAAAATACTCAGTTTATTGAGCTTGGTGAACCCTAGGAGGGTACTTCGGTCACAGCCACATTTAAGCCTAGCTCCTTTGGCAAAGCGCTTTTTTTTTTTTACATGTATATTTTTTTTCAAAACTTTTACTATTAGTAATTTTCATTCTTACCCATTTCTATTGATCATTGATAGTATGTTTCTTTTATCTACTAATAGTGTGAACGGCAGGGAATAAGTGAATGTTCGAAAATATAAATTTAAGAAATATAAATTTTTGCATTCCAAGTCCCGCAGCTAGGATGTGAAAAAAATAATTTCAATTGAGGCTGAGTATAGTACCGATACGGTGATTCGCTGACAATGGCGCGACCCTCAGAGGCGGGCAGCAAGCCTCCGATACGGGACATCATTGATCCACGCAATTGATGCTTTTATAATTTAATGAAGGTAATAGGAGAGGAGAGGTAGAGAACAGAAGAGAGAAGAGAAGAGAGCGCTAACGATGGAGCCGAAGAGGGCGGCCTAATAGGGCACGTGCCCGGCCAGTCTTCATTGGGGCCTTTTTTAACGAGCACTGATTCCTCTTCTCCCGTTCCCACGATCCCTGGGGGCCAATTGTCCTCCAAGGGAAGGCAGCGGAAGGAACTGCCGAGACATAGCAGTCGGCCTTGTGGCTACCATCTTAGGAAATGTGGTTTTGGCCAAAGGTCAGGCGACTCCTAAATCATGTACCTGTTTTGCCTGTTTTGCCTATCCCGATATAATTAGGATAGAGAAATTTACCGAATAACTGATACATGGCTAAGAACCTACATTTTTCGTCACATCCAAAGGAAGGAATAACTAAAGATTTTTTACGGCCTTTAAAAATTCATGAGGCTGGGGTACCGATATCTTGGGTATAGTAGGTATAACCACTACACTACACATGTAGACACTAGCTATGGTTGACATGTACATGGTTTGATAAAAAAAAAAACTATACCACTTCAACCCATGGGTGGTCTTGGGTTCATTACATGGTAGAGACTGACTTGGAGAATGGTTGAGCAGATGATTTGTAATGTCTAATTCATACACTATATTTCTTTAATTTTATTTTTTCTAATTCCTACGGAACTAACTGTTATATAAGCAAGGTTAGGAGGATTTGTTCAGATAGTCAGACAGTAGGAAGGCCTATCTATAGAAATTTATCATGACACCATTAACATTTATAATTTATTTCATAAAAACTACTTCTTTTTTTTATAAATTTTGATGGTTTATTTGGTTTAAAAATTGTCCCAAGACATTATCGTATTTTAAGAAAAGTTCTAAATACAATTTTTTTTAGTATAATAAGACCAAAAAATTATATTTATATAGATAAAAGGTTTATTATTGATGATTTTTAGAAGAATATTTAAAGGTTTCTGACATTTTTTCCAGCATCGTTAAAGGAGTTTTTCCCTATAAGAATCCACCATAATATACACTTTATTACTTTCTATTAATAATTCTGAAGTTGTTTAGGATTTACTTTATAAGTTCATGGGCTGGACAATAGACTAAAATCATACTATTTTTAATGGAAAAACAGTGATCAATGACAAACCAAACTTGAACACAACAAACTTGTAACCTACTTTTTCAGTGATATGCCAATTTGGAATCACTTCAGTTAATAGTTTATAGTGTGTCAATTTTAGAGCTGATTAAATTAACCAGAAAATTAAGTAAGATGGGATCTTTGATAAAAATTCTTTCTTTTGAAAGAGATAATTTTGAATTACTACTTTCTTAGTGAATGGATTTCAGCCAAAGAGTTTTCACTCATATTACATCAGTTTAGAATTCTTGATATGAATGTAGTTAATAAATATTTTGGTATTCGATTCTTGGGATTGAACTACTCTGTTATTTTTTAAAATATATTAAAAACAATTATAACCCGTAATGACATTATTAAAGGACAGTATAGCAGTTGTATACAACTTTGTTACCAAATGTTAGTTGGCTTATGTTAGTTTAACTGAAATGTTTGCGTAAATTTTTATGATTGAATGATTAGTCACTTAATTGATTCTGTTGAACTATGAGAGTAAATACCACAAAAATATTTACTATTTACCCAGATGAACAATAGAATTCTACACAGATGCAGATAAGACTCGTTCACAACCACTACAACTCTCTCGACAGAGATATATCCCTGAGAGTGCGTAGGGGCAGACACTGACGAATCCCATGCCGAAGAGTGTTGTTCATTTAAAAAACCCCCGGCAAGAAAGCAGATGGCTAGGATTGGGCCAATCCTCAAAGTACATCTGGCCCCTTTGCTAGGTTGTTTCTATTTTCGAATAACCTCACTTCGCACTCCCCTTTTCTTGGTAGGTTTGGAGAATGTATTGAGTTACAAGGATTCAAATAAATACATTTTCTGTCAATTCCAATTGCTTTTGAAACTTGAAATCCAATAAAGAAAGACCTTTCTATATATGTATAATTTTGTAGAAAACCATGTATGTGTGTTAATTAACATTTGTTTATGTAAAGTGATCCATAATGAACTTACTTATCATACTTGCACATATTGAAATTTATTATTTATTTTTAAAACTAAAATAAACAACAAAAACTAAACAAATGTTGGTCAACAATTATTGTTTCTTGGTCACAAATTACAGAAGAAGAAAACGTGGTTAGCAATTCTCCAGTTTTGTCAGTCCCGTTTTATCCAAACATGATTTTGGATTCTGTATTTAAGAGTAAAGAGTAGAGGCCCTAACTTACTTGACTATTTCATGCTTAAATTTGTGGATATATGTTAATCAGAACAAAAACTAAGTGTTTTCTCAAAATTAAATACGGTTTTGTTGAGCCTGTGGTCTCAATTCTCATCACCAATGTCCTGAGACTTTTTTTTACATAAAATAATCAAATATAAGATCTCATTTTAAAATAATATAAGTTCTGAAAAATAGCCCCCAATGGTTTTGGCAGAAAAAGAAAAAGCGCCGGTGGCTTAAAACCCTAAGCACAATGTCAATAGTGTAAATCTGACTTTGCCAGATATATCATTTAATCTACAAAAAACAACGGATAGACACTGCGGGATCTACAGACCCTCCTGGGGGTATACAATTAGTTCCCTTAAGGGGGAAAAACATGGTGATTGAGTTTGTTCTCGGATAAATAACCTTTGTTTATTATGCAGTACCGTTGTCCTAGAAATACAGTCACTATCACGCACTGAACATAAGACTTGTTACTAATGCTTTGT
Source organism: Arma custos (assembly GCA_037127475.1). NCBI lineage: Eukaryota > Metazoa > Arthropoda > Insecta > Hemiptera > Pentatomidae > Arma > Arma custos. The sequence goes on from CM073760.1 coordinate 73,712,776, forward strand.
TTATTTGATTTTTTATTATATATATATATATATATATATATATATATATATATATATATATATATATATATATATATATACATACATACATATGTAAAACAATGATTGAACTGTGTTTCATTTTGGTTCTCAGTTTATATTATATGATTGATACTGCTCCGGGATCTATTGCTCTTGAGAAAGCCAACATTCAATATTTTTGTTCCGGTATAGCCATTAGATGGCGTTGTGTGCATCATTTGACAGCTGATTCATTTGTACAGTCTTTCCATCGCAAACTATTGTGCTGCGCAGAGGTGCGTTGCGATTTAACAGCATTATTTTAAGTTTTATCAGCTTTCGATAGTTATTGTAATTCAATTTGATTTAATACATCCTGTTAGCTTCCGCAGGGCTTAATCTTAGGCTGAAAATGTACTCCTATATTTCGGTTCGGAGCGGAGCCAATGCCTCCTGTGATATGATTGGATGCTTTCTGATTGGGTGGACCTCGATTGGCTGGTTTCTGATTGGTTCCTCTTCTCGTCGAGGCCCAGACAATCAGAGCCAATCAGATCCCTGGAAGAATAGACTCCACCCCCGGACCTGAAGTACTATTAATACCGAAGTATAGAAGGACATTTATAGTCTCAGATTATATAAAGCATGTTTGCAGCTGCATTATTTCAGTAGTGTATTGGTCCGACATGTATTCTCAAAATAAAAAAATTTACTCAACATTAATTTAAATTTCTTCTTCTTTTTTTCAACCACATACTATTTTTAAATTCCCCTATACTGCTGTATTCTCTTCTGCTCCTTCCAATATCCTTATGTTCTTCCTCTTTGCTGCTTCTTTCTGTCCTAGGATCAATTCGTCCCACTTTTGTTTTTCACTTTTCTCAGAAATCCCTCCATACTCGAGATCCCCTTCCTAAAACTCTTTTCGTCCTCGGTATCATCTTTCCTTATTTTCTTTCCTTCTAAATCCTTACTTCCTGAGTCCAGCCTGTTTCTGAACTTTCCTCTGATAATCTGGAACCGTCCACTCTCAAAATATATCGTCTAATAACAGTCTCATTTTTCTTATTCTTTTCCTTATATTTTTTATTTTCCTGCATATTTCATCATTAGATCATAATTTCTATACGTCTGTTGTTTTAACAGGTCCTGAGATCTTTGAAATTATTCTTCTTTCAAGCATCTCATGTTTATCTTATTTATCTCTTAAAACGAGGCATTCACTGGCATTTAGGCACTTCGATTTCATTATTGTATTGTTGTACATTATTTTATGATTTTTTATATGATACACTATATCTTTGATGGATGTAAGATACCGCCCTCCTAATAAATCCATCTCCAATTCCCAATTCAGCTCCCTCCTGAACTCCTTAGCGATCCATATCCTTTTAGGTGAAGACTTTGCGAAACATCAACATCAACAATGGAGCTCAAGAACTACTAATTCCCGAGGCCGCATGCTTCCGTCTGCACTTAATTCCCACAATTCCAGTTTTACTTCTCCCAAGACTCTTACATATTGGCCAACTGATCCAAACAGAAATCCTGATCTCGACTTTTTCATCCATGCTGGTTTAGGTCCCCTAAACTACTCCATAGAGCGCCTTGATGAACTGTCCTCAAATCGCAGTCCTTTGATCCTTACCCTTTCTATAGCCCCAATATCCAAACTTCTTCCGCCATCATTTTTTATGGGACCAGTTGACTGGAACCTATTTCACCAGCTTGTATCCCTCTCCATTGACCTCAGAGTTTTCTTAAAAACACCTCATGTGTTAGATGATGCCGTCGATTCCTTTACATCTTTAAAATGTCTCCAACAAAACCCTCCATAATGATCTCAACATTCCTTTCTCCGACCTCATCCCTACTAAATTTTCAAACTTTCACCAAAACCTTGCCTGTCATCAAAATCCCGTGGCTCAGTTCCAAAAATTCATATAAACCACCCCGCCGACTAAACCGTAAATGACCCCGAGACCTGTTGAAATGTTGTTATTTGGAATACTGGCGCTGGCCAGATTCTCCACTCACAACCTGTGCGTGTCATGCGCCTTTGACCAGCTTCCATTGGCGTTTAATGCCAATGATGCAGTTGGTAAAGGGGAGAAGGGCCTTCCAGACTCTTGCTTTACCCTCATTCCTGGGGAAGAAGCTTAGAATGGGAACCCCAGGCAAATTGTAAATAGTGTATGTTATAAGTGTATTTTATTTATTTATTTGTTTTATGGAATGATCGTAAAATACATAAAATTTAGCACTATTTCTTATTGTCCGCAAGTGGCAGATTGTAATATTTCGATAAAATGTGTTTCTCTCTCTCTCTAACGTTGTCTGAACCGTCCATTTAATTCATAACTAGACTACGCAGTAAAGGTAAAAAGTGAAAATCGAAACTCGAAAAAGAAGGCCAGTAGTAAACAAACATTTTAAACTATGAAAAAGCGTAACTTCCTTTTATTAATTATCGAAAGGATATCCGCTGGAACCGGTTACTTTAACCGGTGATTTAGTAAGTTTAATTGGAACAGGTGTATTGCCTGCCACATCCCCGACTGGTTTGGCGCTTTCTGTTCAAATTGTCCACATCCTGTCAAGAGACTGATATCCTATATATGTATATCATTTTCCGATTTTATGTCGTGCCAGAGTATGGTATTTTTTTATACGCAATTTTGCACAGATCCAAAACAATCATTATAAAAGTCAACAACACTTGTTGGGAGTATTATGAGCAAATTTGAAATAATAACTTGAATCTAAATATACCTAAAACGTTAGTGCGATACCTAGAAAAAATACAAAGTACCGAAGTTTAAAAAAAACAACCGTAAAACATTATATTTAGGCGATTTTTACCATTATGTTTATTAAGGGAGTGATGATTGGATCTGTGGGAGTTCTCGCCTCTAGACCTCTACAATGTGGGTCACCTTAATTGAGGCAAAATTCTGGCGGTGAGAGTTTTGTGGGACAAATCACATCCCTGCACAACCGTTGTCCTAGAAATAGTATCTACCATGCATTGAGCCCAAGACCCTTCATGGGTTGAGCGGTACCTACAGTTTTTTTCATGTCCATTCGCTTTCCGACTCACTGATAAAAACAAAAACGAGGTGCTTTCATAAATTTAAAAAAAATCAAAGCAAACATTTCAATTCTCACAACCATAACGTATCCAGATAATCGAATTCTCAATCGTTCCCCAAAAATTTATAACTCACTAAAGATGATTTGTTCATAGTGTTAAGAACTGAATTATTTTCATCATGCAGTCGAAATACTCTGAAACAAAAAGTCTCTAAAATACAGAAAACTAACCAGTCAATGATGGTAACAGAAATTCAAACATCAGGACATAAATCGACATATGAATAATAATAATTTATAATATAATAATATATAATATAATATTAACGTAAATCAAAATCAATATTCAAAACAATTTAGATCAAATGTTGCACATCTGGCATGAATAGTCAAAACAAACCCGTCCATCCAAGACAGCAACCTCTCTCCAAGACGTTGAAAAAAACTTTTTCGAAATGAAAAACATTTTATATCAAATGATGCTGAACGTATAACATTTCAATTATTTTTTTACAAAATTAAAAATTATCCGGGACAATTTGTTTTCTTAACAAGTTCATAATTTTTTTATTTTTATTTTAGTATTTTCGTTTCTTAAAATCTATATTTGAAGGTGAAGAATTTATTTTTCTGATTTATTTAATATAGTACAATTAATTATTTTACGAGATTTATGATAAACAGATATTTAATTATCTTTGGCCAAAATAATTGGCAAGTTGGATCGTATAAGACATAGAGAGAATCATAGAATAATGTGAAGGCATGTCTGACTGCAACATTCTTCAAAATTTCGTTCGAGACGCTGTAGAGAATACCTCAAAGACTAGATGAAAGGTGATTGGAGAAGAACTGGCCGGACACAATAGAAAGCCGACTGAGGGAATGGCAGCAGTAAATATTGTGGAAGCGGAGATGATACCTGATTGCCATTCACCGGCCAGCTGGTCCCTTCCCAATTTTCTGAACGCTTTCAGTCCTGTTTGTTGATCTTTGAGTGCTAGTTATATTTTCACAGGTGGTGCCAGGTAGGTGGTCAGTCTATGTACCTTTCGGGAGCCTCTTGTCTGCTCCGTCGTCTTGTCTTGACGTGTCTATTGTCGTGGCCAACACCGAGATATGTTTGCCGACCTATTAGGAAGAGCAGGAGGGAACCAGCTTCCAGGGAGAGGACTGTTATAAGTAGGAACTTCACAGGGTTGAAAAGAAACTCTTCTTGGCCGGTTGTGAATGCCCTCCCTCCTTAGGAAAGACATGGACCGCCGGTGCCCCAATTGTGGAGTCCCTGAGACGGCGGAACATGTAGTGGTCTCCTGCGCCGCAATGGAAAGGCACCATGGCAGGTTGTCGAGAAAAACCAGACTCTTCGCCCTCGCCGAGGAAGGCTTCCCCCGTTTGATGGAGAAGGATAATTATCCCCAGGAAATTCATCTACGGCTGGAAGGACGTGGTCGGGCCTCCACATTTCACCCGTAACAAGAACCGGTCACTCGGCGAGATATGGAGGAGAGGACCGGACGGATGTGGCGGACCAGGAGGGCTTGACGGCACCCGGTCGGATGCAGACCGGCCAGGAGGCCTAAAAGCACCACAGAATAATTTTATTTTCATTTTAAAATTGTACCTCAGAAATTGTATGGTACCTACCACTATAATTGTATAATAAGAATTTTAGAAATAAAGAGTTTATTATTGGCAGTGGTGGGCGTGAATAAACCCAACGCACTAACCGGCCACTGCCGAAATCCCGTATGCCAGAAATGGCAGGTAGGGGGGCCAGAAAAAAAAAAGTTGATGATATCACCTCCGAGGAATGAGAAGGAATGACTAGTGACCCCATTTGCCAAAATTCAATCAAGACCTTGTTGGCTTGAGAGCACGCCTCACGAGGCATCCGGAACACCCGACAGCTGAATCAAAAAGTCTTTAAATATTAATGAACTCGAAATACAGGTATTATGCCTTCTTCCGATTTTCACAGAAAATAAAATCAAAGGAATTGTATTATTTTTGATCGAGTGTATTGATTGTGTATTCAGTAATATAATTCAAAGAACATAATTAAATATTTCGATTATTTTAGTGAATATGAATAATTTAATTAAAAGGAAATAATTTATTTAAACAAAAATTAAAGGACTTATCAGGGTTCCATTACAAACCGTCCAAATCCTAAGAAGCTAATGTCCAATAAAAAAGATAAATACACAATTATTTCAGAAGTATAAATTGTTGGAGGGATTCACAATTACAAGTCTTATAAGAAAAGACTATAATTTAGCTCAAATATCAACCCAGTAGTTTCCAAGGACCTAATCAAATTGTTTTTGAAACTATAATGATATAATTTATCTTTAACTGATTTTAAATAGTGAACTTTTTCGTACTTTTCCAATCTACTTACATACTTTATTAACAAGAACGAATGATATCCAGTTTTCGTAGAGGTGAAACAAATTGGACTCTCTGAAAAATTAGTGTTAATTTTTTTTTTCCTGTTCAATTTTAACTTACAAGAATCTGTTAAAGTCCATTCATAGAAACGGTAATGATTAACAACACTACTTTTTTCCACAAAAAGTAAAAGAACATGTATCATAAAAATTATGGTTGCTCAAATATTTTTGCATACAACACTGCTGAACATCGTAGAATTCTTTACATAATGATATTATTTTGATTTAAACAATATTGTTTGTATAATATTACTTTTTTTACTGTAAAATGATACTTTTAATAACATTCTTTACTTATGCGGTTTTGAAACAAAGTCCACCTTATTTCATAGAAGAGTTCGAAAAGAACTTAGGTTGCATGAACGCAATAACCATAATCTCCATTAGATTTGAATTCAATTTTAATAATGAGCTTATTATTATACCACAAACAGATGTCAATTAGTTTATATTACAACAAATTCATGTTAGACAAAATTCAGTTTTATTTATTTTTAATGCCGTGAACTTCTCTGAACTCTTAAAAACTCAGATTATAATTAATGAAAATAGGTAAAAATAAAATTTTTACTTTCCTTTTGCTACTAGGTAAGTATTGTAATAATTTAGGAATTTCGACCAGTTCTTGAACAGGATCTTTTCTGAGATTATCGTTGTCTGTGTCACGATTACCTCTTAAACGAAAGGAAGGAATCTGTTACTTACACTGAAACGTGCTAAGCTTATTTTCTTAATTATGCACATATATACTAATCATTACGCAATATTGGTTTTGAAAGATCCGAAAAAAGTTTTTGGCAAAGGCTATAAAGCTAGAATACCTTTAAAGATTTTTATGAAACACGCCTATCCCCTCCCCCCCCCCCAAAAAAAGTAATAATCCTTAAAATATAATTAAAATCTTCGATATTAGTTAAGATTGTAATAAGAGAAGTATTAAGAACAGATGCCATTTTTAGTATATGGAATAGCATGAAGATGTTCTAAGGTTCACTAAATCTAGAAGAATTAGTTGGATGGATCATATTGAGCGAATGACAGTCGACAAAATGCACAAAAGAGTTTTGTACGAAATATTCCCAGATAAGATTTTCTTAGATTAATTAATTTATTGATATTTACAATTGTAATAATATTAAGTAGTACAAATAGGCGGGTTGAGCCGGAGCCGTGACCTTGAGGTCATTGTCTGCTGTAGCAGGGTCGTGGGCGTGACCTTGAGATGACCTTGAGGGTGGGAGGGGTGTAAGGCAGGACGAGGGGGTGTTGACCTTGAGGTAGGTCCAGGTGTGCAAAGTAAGATTTGGCAACGTCGCAGATGAGATGTGGCAACAGCGCAGTAGAAACTAGGTCATGGTTTGTTCTGAATGGATGTTGGTCATTTTATGAATGGAATAGTTGAATGGGCGTGTGACGTCATCTTATGAATGGTAGTGTGACGTAATTTGTCTTTATGAATGAGTTATGAATGGGATGCTTTAGAGATTATGACTGAGACGGGAGTTGCTTTTATGAATGGGATTAGGCTTGCTTTTGAGATAGGCTATTGGATGACGTTTCATTGATTTAGATTATTTAGCTTTTATGAGCTTGGATGACGTATGTGTTCCTCCTGAACTTTAGTAATATATAGGAAATTTATTTGAAGGAGCTGGAAAAGGATATGTGAAAGAAAAAAAATACAGTTGTACAAAACATTTATTTTATACATCATATTCTTAAACATATTTTTTGATACTTTTCATGTACTCTATGTCTAATTTTCTCATTTAAGTAAACAATAATAATACTACAAGTAGACATTCTTGAAATAAATCTAGTACTCTAATTACAGGTCTTTTCTAACTAAATATAAATTTAAGTAAACAATAATAATACTAGTATACAATCATTAATTGGTTCTTATACATTTACAATGTTAGATTCGTTGTTTCATTGAGGCTATAGTGGCCATAAGGGAGAGTGGTTTCATCGTGTAATGTATATCTTTTATTATCAAATGAGCATAATGACTTTTTATTTATCAGTGTGGTTTGAACGTTATGCTTTTTAGATTGAATTGTATAAAATGAAGAATATAGACTTTTGCTGTCTTTAAATGTGTTTAGGTAATCGCTAAAAGTAAAATCGTTAACTGCCGATTTTTTTATTCCCTTTGACTTTTTAACCGTTATATCATTCTTTGTTATGTACGAATACATTTTGGGCCTCAATCCGACAAACTCTACTATAGGATCTCCAAAAGTTTCATCTTTCAACAAACCTACGACTTTTTTATTTTTTTCAGAATAACAGAAATGAGAAGTGGGAAAATTGCTTGTATCAAAATATTTATTTAACTCTCCAGAAATATCGGAATAAATATCTTCAGTCCTAATATTGTATAAAAATGAATCGGTGTCGGTATAACATAAAGTAACATTTTCTACACCATATTTTTTCAAAAACACATTGTAGTGGTAATGATACATCAAAACTTTGCTCAAGTCCAACACTGCAAATCCCACGTACAAGGGTTTATCAAAAATAACGCTTTCTTTTTCCAGCTGAACCGCTGTAACATTATCTGCAAATATAATCCTGCCTTTAAAATTTGGTTTATTGACTTGACGAAATAATGATTTTTCATTTGTTACTATTTTTAAATCGATTCTGTTGCGCACGTTTTCCATAAATTTGCCGAAGCAGCTGTTATTCATCAATTTGTAAAAATCTGACTCGAATGTATTTTTTGCTGATGCTCTCATCATTGAATTAATTTCTATGTATGGAGCCAACCATTTTTTTTGTTTAAACTTCAACACTCTATGAATTTTTGAAATCTTTACCCCGAGTTGCAGAGCTTGTTTTAAATTCACATAATGTACTATGTAACGTGTTTCGGGCATCAAAGTCGTCAATAGTTTAACTGTTTTAGTATTAGGTGGATTATTTTTTTCGGGTAAAAAAGGTAATTGAGAAAGATTATCATGAATTTCTTTGGGGTATTCAACATCAACGTCTAGCACATAACCGGTTTCTGATTCATTTTCAAGATCTAATACATTTAATTTTTCATCAACCCACTCAAAATCTGTATACGGCAAGGGAAGGTTCATGGCATAACCGTAAAGATTGTTGACATCTACATAAAGTAAATAATTACTGGGTTTAGTCGAGTCATATTCATTTAGATATTTATTGTTAGCTTTCGCATACCGAGAAACAACTTGGCAAATGCCTCCCCTTATTCCCTTTTCAAAAAACTGAACCATATCAATATCTTTTATTACATCTAATTTTATTTTCGTGTATTTCAACATTGCATTCCAAGATAACTGTGGCAAAGTAAAAAACCATGCAGGATCTAGTTGATAAATTTGTTGACAGAGAAGTCGAAAGGCTTCAAAAACTTCGCACAACAAAATTACATCTGTTTGTATATACAATTCCGCATAATCTTTTAGTGTTTGGATGTTGAAGACTTTCCAGACACTTTTCGCGTGCTCATAGTCCACGTCGCTAATTGATGTTTTTGTTAAATCATTAAAAAATGAATTTTTGGAAGGTAGTCGAGTTTCGTTTAGACGATCAAAAGAATTAAAATAATTGCACGGAAATATGCCTTTCCTTGTCAATAATTTAATTTTGTTTTCATCATTAATAATATTTGCCATATGTGGAAATATATCAGTAATTGATTTAGATTTATTTTGCAAATTGTTCACTAATGTTTCCAAACTTGATGATAAAAATTTAAACGAGTGAACAAATCGTATTTTTGTACTACATCCTTTAAATTTTATGCTGAAACTTATATATTTTTCAGAATTACTAGGAATTACGCTGATATTTTCACAACGGCCCAAGAAAGGGATTATAAAATGAGAATCGTAACCCTGTAAGTTGTGCATAAAAACAGGTATAAAATCGGGCTTTTTTGCTCTTAAATTACATGCATTATTTGCTGGTCCAACAAATTTTTCTGATAAGTGACAGTGATGTCGTACTCGATCGTGTTCGTCTAAAGGGTATTGACATAAGATGCAATCTTTAGCAGAATAAAATATTTTATTTTCCCCTTTGCTCATTTCTTCCATTCGCATAGTATTACCGTATATTTTATCCGCTTCAACAACTATAGATTCGAGTTTTTCTAAAAACGCTAGCATACAGTTTTCTCCCGTATAAACAAACGGTTTACATTCAAACATTTTTGACTTGACCAGAAGTGAAACTGAAAAAGCACGATGCTCATGAACAGCTTTGTTCCAAGATGTTGACGGATTAGGAATAGGCCCCGAAATTGGTATCAAAAGAGATTCAATATCTGCATAAACTACGATTGGAATGGATTGTGTATATTCCACATGTTTAAATTCAATTTTTTCTTCTTTCGGAAAGTCAGATCGAATTGGTTTGTGATCACGGCAAAATAATTCGTGTTCGTCTTTTCGCTCATCGCCTTTTTTCCCATACTTGTTTACGTACGTCCTTGGAAATACGGTCAGACATCTACGACAGATTGAATATGCGCGTTTTGACAAAGATATTTGAGAACTTACTAATCGTGAAAGATTTGTGATCAAACAATAGTGAAAATTTTCTCCATTTTGTAAATACAACAGATCAAACGTTTTATCATAATTATCCTTTTTACTGATTCTAATTGGATAAACATTATTTTTATCATCTAAGCCATAAACATTTATAGACAGGTTATTTAAATTTTCGAATCGATTGATATCGCTAATTGGAGTCGGGAACGATATAGAATCAAAAGAATATGGAGTATGAATATTTTTGTACGCGTTAAAGTCATTTGATCTAATATTATCACTAAGTAAAGCTAAACGAAAGCAATCGTTAGTATTATTTTTTACATTTATAACACAACGTTTGTCTCGTATTTTTTTAGGTAATTCAATATATTGAGATCGTCCGAAAGGCTTAAATTTAGTTAAATGTAGGCAGATATAGTTTGCAGAGGTATACATCCAACCGGAACCTTTTTTTTCAAACTCATCCTGTTCCTCTAAAATTTTATCAAAAATTGTTTCAATGTAATTTTCGAGGTTTATAGAAACATCTATCGTACTAACTTTCGATTTAAAATTAAAATCTGTTCTTTCACTAATAGTATTTTCGTTTTTCTTAATATATGTACATTCTAACATTATGTTTAATTTTAGATTTTTCCATTCATCTACATAACTATTTAGTAACTTTACTAAAACCTCTTTTTTCTTATTAAAAAATTCTGAAGCTAATAATTTTTTATTATCGTTAGGAATATAAACATCTTCAACCGCATTTCCTAAGGAAGCTTTAATAATCCCATTTTCTTGAGCGGCCGTCTTCCCTCGCATCTGTCTACTAAAAATGTTATATTTCCTTTTTTTCATTGGTATCTCCATTGTGTTCACGTCGGGTGTATTATTACTACTAACCCCAAATTGACAAGTTAATTTATGCGTTCAAAGTTAAACTTTTTGCTAAATTCTTTCCTACAGCCTCGACAATAGTAAAACAACGATTGACATCTATGTCGCCAGTTTGTAAGCAATAATCCACAATGAGCACATAAGTAATTATTTCCGTTACTTTTATTATTCATTTTTAATCTAAAAACATACTTGGTCCAACAAATACAAAAATATATATTCACTACTCCCTAAAAGTAATATTAAAAAAAAAAAAAACAATTGTAGCCTAACCTGATTCAACCTTTTTTTTTTTTTTGTTTACATAAACTTTATGTCATAAGCATTTTTCTTCTTTCCCATATATTGAATTTTTAGCTGTCCTAAAACAGAAAATAATCACTTGGCTAAGTAAAAAAAAAAAATATATAACTTTTTTTCTTTATATGTTTAAAATGTAAGAATGTACCTTCATAGTTGAATATTTCTTCTTCTGTAAATGCGTAGACATATCTTTTAGGTAGAAAGATTCTTATTTTTTCTTTTTCTCCTTCATCTAATAATATTGCTTCAATTGATGGGCCATACTCAGTCTCCTTCTTCGAAAGTTGTAGAATTTGATACGTCCGTCCTATAATTAATTCTCCAATATTTTTATATGCGGGTTTAATTTCATTTAATTTTTTCAGGAGTGACATCTAAAAAAAAAAAAATTAAAATCATATACTTAGTTAGTAAACAGATATTCGAGTAAAATTAAAAAAAAAAAACTTACTTTACTGCAGTTGTAATGAAAACTGATGACGTTGAGACTATGAACTTATACTAGCATAGTGGCTGACTGATGGACTGTGAGGAGATAGCCCCACGCCTTGGCTTATAAGTTGGATAAGGTGCTGACTCAAATGCTGATCAGGTCAGTCGGTATTTGGGCTCGCTGAGTGAGTCAGTAGACTTATTCCAGACATGTCGTCAGCAGTTCTTGATTTACAGGGTTATCGTTTGGAGACGAACAAGCTGATAGTGAAAGAACTGTCAGTAGTTAGCTTAAATTACAAGCACTCTAGTCATTGGATTTTTAAACCGCCTCAAGAAGCCGAAAATGCTGATCGGCTAAAGACAAATCTCTGGGTAAAAAAACATCTTCATGGTCTGGAATGGGACTATGGTGATATAAATTATGAATCTTTGAAAAATGTTTTACTATCCGTTGCAGAAAACTATGACGTATTATGGGGAAAAGGAATAGAAAAGTGTAAGTTTATAGAAGACCTTATTGATAAACCTGTTTATGATTTGCACGACTTTGGATGTCCCAATCTGAAACAGTTGGAATATGATAAGATAGCATGTCATTATCATTTAGACACTTCATTCGTTTGCTCTTTAAATCAAGCTCATCGTCTGGCTGCATGGGTAAATAAAAATAGTGAGGCTGTAGATTTCACTAAAAGAGACGTTCGTAAACGAACGTATAGAGACAATTCTTCTTCTCCTCATCATATGCTGTCATTTGCTGGATTTATACGTGGAGTCGAAAATAGTGTTAAATGTGTATACTGTGGACTGTTGTATGACACCGATTCATTAATAAACCCTCTCAATTACCATAGAGCGTGTAGCCCGCATTGTTTATGGTTTGAGGAGGAGTATTTTTAATTAAAATATGTTAAATATTGTATTTACTAAATCAGTATTTCATTTAGATTTATTTTGTAATATGTTTTTCTTATAATTGCTACATATTTATGTAGATGATTTTTAATTAAATTTTTCATTTATAAAGAAAAATAAATGTTTTCAGTTAATTTGTTTTTTTCTTATTCCTCTTTTTTTTCAAGGACAAATAAAATACGTCGCACTTACTTAAATTAATAAATAGGTTAGAAAATTAGACCAGTGAACAGATTATTAGATTTTATTTTTTCAAGAAAAGTAACAATAATTAACAAAACTTTTTAAGTATATGATATATGTATAAAAATAAATGTCTAGTGCAAGAGCATATGTTTTTTTTTTCTTCTTCTTCAACATTATACGATATCCTTTTTATTAACCCAGCTGCGTTCATTAACACCGAACCACTTGACATATAATTGATTGCCTTTCCTTTTTAAAACCTTTTCTACCAGGTATATATTTGGATATTTAGCCTGTTGTAGCTCTTCTTCATAAAATGCACCACTGATCGGTTGCCCTTTTAGATCTTCTAGCAAATATGTGTACGGATATGTCTTCTGAATCTTGACTACCTTAAAAATTTCACTTGACCAATTAGGCTTATAGCCTTTTGAAAAACTTGTTTTTTGTTTAGATATTCTTACAAAATCGTCTTCTATAAATTTCTGCTTTCGTACTTTCGATTTAGTCACTGTAGAATACACATTTTTTAGCAAGTATCTCTCCATCTTTTTATGCCGAGCATCGATTGGTTTCATACCTATAGTCCTATGAAATGATGAATTATACTCTTGTAGAATTTGGGGTAATATATCTAAAAATTTATAATTTCCTCGCAGGCTGAATGCTCTCCAAATTTTTTCTTTTAATGTTCTATTGAACCTCTCTACAATGGAAGCTTTTATATTAGAAAAAGTTGAATAATGATTAACATTGTATTGTTTCATTAGAGAATTAAACTTTGAATTGTAAAATCTTTTCCTTGATCACTTTGAATATGTTTTGGAGTTGATTTACTCGATAAAAACACACTCTCCATTGCTTTGCTCACGTTGTCCGCTGTTTTCTGTTTTAATGGCACAGCCCAAGCAAATTTCGAAAAGCAGTCTATGACCGTTAACAAATATTTATTTCCTTTATTTTCTCCAGAATAAGGTATCATTTCCACAAGGTCTATTTGCCATAAATCGGTAATTCCTTTCAAAACAGTTTTCCGACGTGGATATTTTCTTCGAGCTGGTTTGTGCAATTCATTTACGACAGCACTTTTTAACAACGATGCATTCATCTTTTAAGATAACCGAGCGTTATTAGCATCACCGAGATACACACACACAGTGAAAAGATATTCACTTAATATAATATATTTATTTCTCGTAGCTCTTCAATTATCGATTCTATTTCGTTTTCATGTCCTTCGTGACCTGCATTCGCCGAAGATATTAGCAACCTCAGCCGATCAACTAGCTCATTAGGATCATCCCAATACTCATAAATGGGTTTATCGGCTCTCATGAGACCAGTGCCTTTGTGCGAACGAAGTGTGGCTATTTTACTAGGAGGGGTGTGGTATGACGAGGTGTGAAAAGCATCGCTATTACTTTTCTATATTTTTCTGATCTGATTCCTTGTCTCCCTCGTTCTTCACTATAGCCTTTTTTGTGAGCATTGGTCGAGATTAAAATGTTTTTATACATTTCCAAGTCTTTTTTTTCATACTTTTCGGGATTTTTCAAGTAAAGTAACTGCAACAATCCCTCTGTGCCTTCATAAGTTACCCCGTTAATTGTTATGTCATCGCTGTTTGTATGTAGTTGAATATCAGTTGAGTCACCTATTGCGAATCCTCCATCGGGCATGACTCTAATGCCATAACGTGAATCGAAGGTTTTATTATCGCCTCTCAACAATTTCTCCAAATATTTTCTTTGTTGGTTTCCAAACTGTTTAATTGTTTCTACTAGTGAATCTTCAGTTTCATGATGTTCATTTTCTACTTTAATTTCAGGAAACGCCAAACTAGATGATGAAAGTATTGGAGTTGTCGGATGAGTCGAATGGGCTAACTCTGGTGTCAATATTGCTCTTTTGTAAATATCTTTAGTAAACTCAATCTCATCATTTTTGTTTCTAATCTTTTTACTTGACGGCTCCGATTTGGTTTCTTTTTGCAACTTTAACGACTCTTTAATATCTTCTAAAGGTTGTGATACAGGTGTAAAGAATGCTTGACGAACCTCATCAACATCCTGAAGACCACGTTTCAATGTCCGAAATTTATTTTTTAAAATTTCGCTAGTTTTTATAATCTCACGGGTGACTTTAGGGTCCATGACTGAGCTCCGTCAACGACTGGAAACCCTTTATATATCTACAATAAATGTATCGATTCCTTTTCTAAAACGACCATTGTTTAAATCCCTACTTTTGTCAATAACGAGATAACCGAAAGGCTCTTTCCAACATAATGAACACATGTCTTTAAAAAGTTGGAAACCGATAGCAGGAGTGCTCACATGTTCATCGTAAATATGTTTTAAACTCAATTCGTCCTGAGGAAATATTATTAAAAAGTTAAAATTACACCTGATCAGATGTCTGGGAATGCAAACATAACTTTGTGTTAAGTAAAAACAATCTAGATTCATATGTCTTCCATAACTGAAATATCGTTTAATTATATCTTGATCCTCCATCGTAACATCATCGAATATACAGACTGAATTAGATTCAACTTGGTGAGGCTTCAAAATCGTAAAATCCTATTTCAGGAACCATATTTAAAACATTTTTTAAATACTGGTATTTGAGCTGGTGTAAAGTTTTTCCGAATAGATATACATTTTTAAATTTTAAACCATTTGGATTTAATAAAAGTCCAATCATAATATTCGTCTTTCCACATCCGCTTGATCCGCATATCGACGCTCGTATGGTGTTTGGTAATAATGTGCTATGTTTCACCTCAGTAGATTCGTCAGGCAAACACTTCAAAGTAGAAAAACGTTGTTCTTGTTGGACTAATTTCATTTTGAATGCAGACAAAATCATTCATTTCCTGTATATATATATATCGCCGATTGTCATTTTTCACTACAGTATGATTCGTAAGACTCGCAAAGGAAGAGGCTTGATAAACAGTCTCATAAATAAGTTACCGTTTGAATTACACCTGCCAGGATACCAGTATTGTGGCCCCGGTACAAACCTTGAAAAACGACTAAATAGAGGAGATAGTGGAATAAACCAGCTTGATAAAGCTTGTAAAGAACACGATATTGCTTATAGCAAAGATAAGGATATGCAAAGTCGTAGAAAAGCGGACAAGATTTTGGTTGAAAACGCTTGGAAACGAGTTAAAGCTTCGGATTCATCATTGGGAGAAAAAGCTGCGGCTTGGTTAGTTACAAATACTATGAAAGCGAAAGGTAAAATTGGTGCCGGTATTAAGAAGAAGAAGAAAAATAAAAAGATTAGTTTCAAAAAATTAGTTAAATCGCTAAAGGTTGCTAACGTTTCATCGATCCTCGAAGCGTCAAAAATGGCATACAAAAAGGCTAAAATGCATTTACGTGGTAAGACAAAACTTTTGCCTCCCAGAGTTCTTCCTTTGCCAAAAGAGGGAGGATTTCTTCCATTTCTTGTGCCGTTAATGGCGGGGCTTTCTGCAGTGGGATCTTTAGCGGGAGGAGCGTCGAGTGTGGCTAAAGCTATCTACGAGGCGAAAGAAGCTAAACATAAATTAGATGAGCAAAAGAGGCATAATTTAGCGATGGAAAGTCAGAAAATCGGAAATGGACTTTATTTGAAACCATATCGGAAAGGCTACGGCCTGTTTATAACTCGACAAAAAAACAAATCTGGAAAGATCTGACTACCGAATAAGCCATTGACGGATTTAGAATTAAATTATTTGGCCAAAGTTTTAAATATCCAACATTTTCGAGGAGTGTTTATGATTGATAAACTTCCTAGATATCCAAACAAACACGAGTCTGCTATTGTAAATTTAGAGCCGAGCTCAGAACTTGGTTCACATTGGGTCTGTTATGTAAAACAAAATAATTTTGTGAAATACTTTGATTCCTTTGGAAACTTAAAACCACCACCACAGTTGCTCGAGTACTTTAAGGGGCTAAAAATAACTTATAATAGAGAGCGTTATCAGGAGTGGAATACGTCGGTTTGTGGACATCTCTGCTTACAGTATTTAGTCGATGCTTCTCAAAGCGTTTGATCATTGTTAATCATGAGCTATACAGTAACGCTTACGGGCAATTCTAGCGTACTTTCCGCAAACTTTTTACCACCGTTAGAATTGGGGTCAATATATATAATATACAATCTGTTGGGTTGTTATCATTTGAGACATATAATACTATTCCGAATATAAAAAAGGGCGCTAATGATATGTTTTATTTTGGTGATTTTTCGATCCAAATACCTGAAGGATCGAACGATATCGATGCTATAGCCTCCTTTTTACGTGAAAAAATTTCTCATCTTGACCCTACCGCTGTAGTGATAATAAGAGGAAATTCCAACACGCTAAAAACGGAAATTAAAACAACTCATGCAGTATACTTTAACTATTCCGAGAAGCCTCACTCTATTGGTCCTCTTTTGGGTTTTACACGATCCGATCATGTCATTCCTCCGAATCGCTCCTATACTGAATCAAATGACATTGTTAAAATTCTCAGCGTAAACATTATTTCAATTCAATGTAACATCGCATCGGGGTCTTATGTGAACGGAGAACCGGATCATAATATTCATCAATTCTTTCCGCGTGTAGACCCAGGATATAAAATAATAGAAATCACGAATCCGGTCATTTACTTTCCAACCAACGTGAGGACTGTAGACAATATCATCGTTCGATTAGTAGATCAGAACGGAGAGCTTATCGACTTTAGAGGAGAAACGGTTACATTGAGATTACATTTAAAAAAGAATGGGGATTGATTTTTCTTCTAGAGATAGTTGTTGCATCGATTATTATAAAAGGAGATGTCAAACAACGGTTAAAACCAGTAAACCTAAATCAACAAGCGCGCTAACAACTGCGAACGCTATATTTTTAAAACAGTGTGGTTTTCGGTTAAACAAACATTATGAATGACATACTAGACGTTACGACGGATATAAAATTCGTCGATTCTCTTACACAATTTGAATATCACTCGCACCAGCCTTATACGGGAAATACCTTTAACAAATCCGACGAGATTAGAATTCCTATTCATCAACAAGATATTTATACCTTTCCTTCTCAAAGTTTTATTTATCTCGAAGGGAGGATCTTAAAAAGTGATGGCACTATCGGTGCCACTCCAAAGTTGACTAATAACGCATTCGCGTTTTTGTTTGACGAAATTAGATATGAACTAAACGGTATAGAAGTCGATCGAGTACGAAATCCGGGGATAACTACTACTCTTAAAGGGCATGCATCATTTTCGCCTAATCGAGTAATGGGATTAGAAAATGCGGGGTGGACAATGCCCGGTAAAACTCTTTCTTTGGATAAAAACGGCGTTTTTAGCGTATGCCTACCACTTGATATTCTTTTTGGGATTTGCGAGGACTATCGTAAAATTTTAATCAATCTGAAGCAAGAGCTCGTTTTGATCAGATCAAGTACTGACCTAAACTGCGTGCTAGGTGACGATGATGTACAAATAAAACTTGACAAATTGGTGTGGAGAATGCCTCATGTTCGTGTTTCAAATTATGAACGTCTGAGGTTATTAAAACTAGTAGACAAGAACAAGGTCGTTTCTATTCCATTCAGATCATGGGATCTTTACGAATATCCCAATGTACCTGCGACGCAGCAGGAAAATTGGTCGGTCAAAACTTCAACAAATTTAGAAAAACCGCGCTATCTCATTTTTGCATTTCAAAGTGATCGAAATAGAACCTCTAACAAAGATAGCAGTCTGTTCGATAGTTGCAAATTAAAAAATTTGAAACTTTATTTGAATAGTGAACAATATCCGTACGATGACTTAAATTTAGTTTTTGAGCAAGAAAAAGTAGCATTGTTGTATGAAATGTATAACGAATTTCAAACGAGTTATTATGGCGTTAGACATTCTCAGCCCCTGCTTTCAAGATCCGATTTCGAGAAACTAGCGCCTCTAGTGATTATAGATTGTTCTAAGCAATCTGAAGCAATCAAAAGTGCGACTATCGATATCAGAGTACTATTAGAGGCGAAAGAAAACTTTCTAGCCAATACTAAAGCTTACTGTCTCATTTTACATGATAAAATAATAGAATATGAAATGGGAACGGGTTTGGTCCGTAAATTGTACTGACTCTCTGTTTGTTTTTTTGTTTTTTTGTGGTTGTTAGAACAGGAGTATACTAATTTCTTTTTATTTTACAAGTAGATGTAAAATGAACGTACAACCAAAAAAATATAAACGAATTAGAACTCGATTCGGAAAATACAAAATATCGAGTAAGAATATCTTTTATTTAGGTATCTTTCAAGCCTGATGAGGACCTTGTTGAAACTCGTACTCTTGTAACATGGAATTATGCTCATCGTGCAGCACGTATCAGTCCATGGGAAACACATGCGAGGGACAGAGTAAGATTCGAAAACAGGATTCAACATATTTCCAAGATACTGAGTCCTATCCTGGAATCAACCCACAGATCAGCTGTTTATCAGAAACATTACAAGATTGTTAATTGTTAAAATTTTTATATTTACCTTATCAGTATTTGATTCAGATTTATTAATTTTTTTTTAAATTAAATTTTATATTTACATAAAATAAAAATATTTGATAAGTAAATTTGTATTTGTTTTTTTTTTCCTTCTTCCTATTTTATTTTTCAAGGGACAAATAAAAAATACAACATATTAAAGGAAACTTATTTTATTGATTATCATCACAATTCAATTCATTTAAGTTGTAAAACAGTGTATTTGTATTTATGCTAAAATCAATTGGTTCGCTAACTACACTTGCTTCATTCTTATTATAAAGTTCAACCATCTTTGTTATCAATGCTAGTGAATCGTTGATTTTTTCTATATTTGCGCAAAGTTTGACCGTCTCGTTCCTGTTGAAACATGCAGATGCAGACGATGGTGGAAGGGTCTCATGATTAAACATTGCAAACCATTGCGTTACCTGCTCTATCCGCATCACCCTAGTGCGTCCTCTTGTAGTAAGTTCACAAATCACGTTTTGACATCTTGATCGGTCTTTTTCATAGGATTTTTTTCGTTTCTGCAGCAATAACAAAATTTTCGGAGCTCGGGTGGTAATATATGTCCATCCCTCAACATTCATGTAAACGACAGTTTTCTTCTTTTCGCTAATGGCGATAGTCGGCACAAAGTTACACAAACCGATTCGAAAACATTTACTGTTGGTGAGTGGGTACTCGGTCACAAGGTCCATTCGACGATCCATCTCGCGTATCATCAACGACAAGACTGTGTGGTATAACGGAGTGGAGGGGAGAAAGCTGCAGCTGTTCTAGTTTTTTTATCACATCATTTATTTCCCTTCTTTTTAGTTCATACAAGGAAATGCATAATTGCAAATCTTTGAGTCGATGTAGAAAATTGTGAAGCCTTTTAACAACATACCGTCTCTTCGCTATCATTCTCGTCAGACACTATGATTTGCAGCTCATTCAATTGTTCACAATACTCGATAAACGAACAGTTTTTAGACCATTTTTTATGGTCGGCAAAAGGGTCGTCATACTCCTTCCATTCATGCAAGATTACTCCGCAAAATGGACATCTTGTCCTATCAGACACTTTCAAGAAATACAACCCAGCAGCCGCTA
This sequence comes from Arma custos, assembly GCA_037127475.1. Taxonomy (NCBI): domain Eukaryota; kingdom Metazoa; phylum Arthropoda; class Insecta; order Hemiptera; family Pentatomidae; genus Arma; species Arma custos. The sequence goes on from CM073760.1 coordinate 73,733,234, forward strand.
GTTTCAATGGACTCACCGGTGACGACCAGCCGACGAATGTCGACAACCTTCCGTCTTCGTACCTCAGGTTCTTGCTCCTTAGCCGACCCATACTAAACTAACTGATTGAGGAAGCAACAAGTGGTTCATTCATAACTCTTATCCCATTCACAAAGACAAATTACGTCACGCTCCCATTCAGTTCTTCCATTCATAAGATGACGTCCCACGCCCATTCAACTATTCCATTCATAAAATGACCAACATCCATTCAGAACAAACCATGACCTAGTTTCTACTGCGCTGTTGCCACATCTCATCTGCGACGTTGCCAAATCTTACTTTGCACACCTGGACCTACCTCAAGGTCAACCCCCCCTCGTCCTGCCTTACACCCCTCCCACCCTCAAGGTCATCTCAAGGTCACGCCCACGACCCTGCTACAGCAGACAATGACCTCAAGGTCACGGCTCCGGCTCAACCCGCCTATTTGTACTACTATATTACATCAAGTAAACTTGCTGATATGAACAAATGACATGAAAACAAAAAACACTTGTGGATAAACTACCCATCGGTAGCACTCCAATAAAGTTCTATAGTAGAAGGTCTCAAGGCCATCTTCTTTTCAGACGCCTCGGAGGGTTATCAGGAATAGTATGGGAAGCAAGTTTAGAGACTAGCGGATTCAAGTGTGTATGGAGCTTGTCATGGAAGGTTAGGTATCCAGTTTGGGCCAAATCAGCAACATATGGGATATTAAGATGATGATGGATGAGTTTGTTTGTGACATAAAAAGGAACATTGAGGATTTTACGAAGGATTTTGGATTGTAAGGATGAAATGGATACGAGATGAATTGGACACAATATGTGTCAAATGACATTTGTATAATTTCTAAGATAAATATTTTTATTATTATTGCACTCTTTCGTTTCTATGGTGATGTTCTCGTTTCCTAGTATTGAGTTTAGATATTGTGTGGCTGTTTTTTTCTTATTAATTCTTTCTTTAATTTCATCTTCCTGTTTCTTTGCTTGATAGATATAACTTCCAGATATGAAAAAGTGTTTACTCCATTCATACTGTTCCATTCCAGTTTTAGATTGCTATTATTTTTATGATGTAGGCGCTACAACCCAAGCGAGTCCTACCTTACTCTAACTCTATGCGTTATGATCTTCTATAGCTGACAGTTGTCATCCAACTGTTTACCCGCTTTATTGATATCATTCGCTACTCGATCCGTCCATCTTATTCTTGGCTTACATTCTTGTGACCTAAATTTCAAATAATAGGTAGGTAATTGAATTTATTTAAATTAATTAAAATTCTTTATTGAATAGGATTGGAAAAAAAAGAAAGCAGCTATCGAAAAACTTTCGATAGCAGTTGATAGTTTTCAGCCAAATGTATCGGCCTATCGATAGTGCTAACTATCGACTATTGCCAAACCCAGGACCGAATATTCGTCGCAGTACTTTTCTTTCGTAAATTTGAAGCTTTTTATCTTCTGACTTTAAGGAAGTCCATGCTCTGGAGCCAGTTCTGGAAAGGTAAGTCAGCTCTAGGATACCTGTATTTAGTAATTAAATATTAATTTAGCAGTAACGCTATAATTAGACACAAGGCGAGTTTTCAGGGCTCATCCTCCAAAAAAAAAAAAAAATGTCATTAAATAAACCTTCTTCTTCTTCTTTTATGGTTCTACTGCCCACCAATGAGTCTTGGCCTCCTCGGTTCGTTTCTGCCATTCCTCCCTCTCCAGGCAGCGGCCTTCCAGTTCTGAACATTTAATAGAATTCTGGAGTCCTCACTGATCCCATTTATCTTTTAAATACGAAGAAGTATTTAATAAGCCTACTAATTCTAAAACATAAAAAATTATTCCCGAGCCAAATTATTCGATTGTATAAACAAACAAAGGTACCCATATAGTCATTAAGAGTGATAAGTATAGCTAGGGCTTAGATAGTCGACTAGAAGGGACCAGATGACAAGCACTGATTAGGAGGGGCAGTCAGGGTGGGGGCGGTTGGGGGTGGTGTAGAGTATTCATGGGACCAGCCGCCCCCGTCGATATTGGCCACTTGTAGTGTGTCAGCTGTCTCTTAATATCTTAGCATTGTATCCGCCACGGTTAGTTCGCTGGCTCTTTTCATCATGTTTAAATAGGGCTCGTGATTTATCAGTCGCTCTGAAGGGATAATGCGGTCAAAGTGTACGAAATACAATGCTCCACTGTGTTCTTGCATATTTAATTAAAATTGTCATAGTAAAAAACCTAATCATCAATATCAGGAATTTTTATCCTGATTGATTAACAGTAATGTAATGATGATCAGACTAATCGTGCATCAAATCATCGCGCGGTAGCTCAACGCCTCAACGCCGAGTAGCAGTGTCGAAGGGCCCAGGATGAAAAAGAGTTGTATCACATAAACTATCTATTCTGTTAACAGCCAGAATATTGCACTACTATGAATACTGTAGGACCTGGGGACTCCTTAGAGTTAATCCTGCCTCTATAAAGTGAGTACTGTTAGTTGGGGGAAAACAATGCGGTTAAATGTGGTCTGAGACATATCACCTCTCTGAATAACTGTTGTTCTAGAAACAGTAAGGTCTGTACCAAGCACTATACCTAAGACTCTTCAGGACTTGTAGAGGTACAGTTTTTGCTACTAAAACTCATAAAGGATCATAGGCTCAGTACACTGCAGATACTGTACTATCTCTACAAACGGGTTGATTTGACCTTGATCACACTAAACGTAAAGATTTCCCCTGATTAAGTGTAGTACTCACTATAATAATAATAATAAATTCTTTATTTATTCTGGGACAAATCCCTTTAGAATACCAATACAGGTATATAGTGTATTATTACGTCTTAGAGTATATTAATAAAGGGTATTAATGTGTCTTATTAAGTGAGAAAGAATTAATGAAAAAAAAAAAAGTTCTCAATTACCTACAGTGATAGCATTAAAAAAGAAAAGAAAAAGAAAAAGAAAAAAAACAGAAATAAGATTACAATAATTATATAAAGATAAACAATAGATAATTACATATGTATGTATGCAAATTACATAGTCATGTAGAAACAAAAAAAACAGAAAATGAAACAAAAATATGAACAATGTCAACTAATATAACTTGTTTTTAATAATATCTAACTGGATGAGTGAAGCGTCAATAGTATAAATAAATAAATAAAGGGGATATGTAAATCCCAAAGAATCGAACTAGGGTTGCTAATAGATTAAATAATCTATCTGCAACTGTCGGGTAAGGACCTGGGAACTTCAGTTCAGCAACTCAGCGATCTTCATTTTGAGATACCCCGCTCCGTAAAGCAATATTAATAACAAGAATTAATAATTCTATCACAAAAAACTTATTTTGTGCTATTTCTAAGAGTACAATAGTAGTACAAAAAAGGGATTTGGCCATAACGACACTTAACCACCAGGTTTCTCGAGTTAGAGGAACCCACTTTACAGAGTCTTGGTGGGCCAGCCGCAAGAGGTTATGTAGATCCCACTGAACGTTAACAGATCATTAATATATTTAAAAAACAGTTTCTGCCGTATTCAACAGTAGAGTACGACCGGAAGACCTTCAGCACAACATTACGAATTAAACTAATATTAATTTTTGCAGTGGAAAATGGTCTGCCTGGTGATCACATAAAATTCGTAGATGGTAAAAACACGAGCAGTTGTAAGCCATTATTTTAACACTTTGTTCAATCTAAAACGACCGCTCATCTCATTCTGCCTTCTCTATCTCCTTGTACCTGAGGCAGAGCCCTCTATCACTTCCTCGGTCAACTACTAGTGAGGCAAAATGGCCAGGTAGGCCAGTACAGGACAAGGAACAGTCAGAGTAGAATGTGCTTCACACATATAAGCATGGGGTAGATCACTGGCAGGAAGCCAGCAGGGGGAGGAGGAACCCAGCGCCATCAGAGAGATGACAAGTCATTCAAAGAGGACAATAATACTCAGTAATTACTAATTATGTAATTGTCTTTCTTGTCACTATACTATGTACTATTACGATGTATTTTATTTTCTTCATCCAAAATCTATTAACATAGAGTCCACTAAAATCATATCAGAGGTACCAAATCCCGTATAGGGACCCCCCCCTCTAACTTAAACATGGTCCTCCGAATTCTACTTTAATCACACTTGCTTCAGGTTATTATCGTATTATATATAATGTATCTGTTTTGTTTGTTGTTTTTTTTACTTTTTTTATTATAGTAAAAAATTGTCACGATTTTATAATTTTCCTACAAACAAATTAACCAAATATGTTAATAAAATATTTTCATCCAAACCATTATATAGCAAATGTAAAAAAAGACCAAAACTAAAAAAGACTAATTGACGATCTAAATGTTATGATGATGTCAGTGATATTCCGCTATCTGTTTATCGGACGCATGGATCCAAAATAATAAAATGATCTTGAACAAGCATAGCTGTCTGAATAAAACCCTCTCCCTGTTTGGCATTCCCAGTGGTAGGAGCATCGAAGAGACAATGGCCTCTGCTTTCTTTTTGTTTTCCTTTTCAATTTTCCGGAGCATGAAAGATTCACCGACGCCGAGAAATATGGTGGCTGATGGGCCGGAAGCAGGGGAGTGTTAAATATTCAGAACGATCTTTACCATCGGCGAGGGCTTGATTCAATTCCGGGAGCATGTATCATTCAGTACTTGAGGGGGGAGGGGGGGTTAAATCATTCACAGTTTGGATGTTGCATTGGGAATGGAATTCCACAGTCTTGCCAACAAACCAGGCGAAATAGTTAATTGTGCAATCGGATACCAAGAAGTCAAAGAAAATGGATAAGTACCGATTGTCAGTTAAATTATTATATATATTCCATAAGTAAAATATTTCAGATGAAATATCCTTGACAAGGATATACATCAGATCATTGTAATAGAAACGAGTTATATTATTATTATTTACTGGTTAAAAATGTCAAGAATTTATAATTATTTATAGCTAATAGTATTTACTAGTGATGTGACGGATCGTTAACAAAATATATCCTATATTTGGTGTCAAGATCCGCGGATACGGATACTTTCTTACTCAATCGATGTCGGTGCCCGTGACCTTGATGGTTTTACTTCTATTTATTTAAGAAATAAAAAGTAATCTGAACAGAATTCAATAGTTTTATTTTAAAGTTACTAAAAACCTCTTTGGTTCGTGTTAGTAACACTATAAACAGCAACTTTTATTCTGGACAACCATCGGAAACGAAAGAGAAAACCTTGTTTCTAACATCAGCTGATCGGTCATTTAAATGGAGGACTGAATTTTTTCTCATTTCGACGTGGGCCAGAACCAAAGTTGCTGTTTATAGTGTTACTAACACGTACCTAAGAATTTTTCAGTGAATTTCATCGATGTATTGAAAATTAATAAGGTAAAAGATCCGCCAAAAAAGTCATCTTACCTATTTCATATTATTTTATTTTTGTTCACTAGATAATTTTTTTTTCGAAAAATGTTTTAAGTAGGGGTGTTCCACGTTTGATAGTGAATATAATCGTTCCATTGCCATGGAGGTGTATCAGCAAATTTAAGGAAGTATAAGCTGAGGTAATTTTGGATAATTGTTGTCCCAGTTAAGTAGCCAATTTATAAATTGATAAATCAGTATGGTCAAAAGTTCAGTTTGGCATGGCGGAGGTAATAAAAAACTATTTTTTAAATCTAACATAATACCAAGATATCAAGAATTGCATATATGTGACACTGATTTTTTTTTTTTTTCGACAAAACTATGTTGTGTGGATTTAACTCTCACTTACTAGTGTTAATACTTAGAGGATTGTAGAGGCACCTCTCCTGAAGTGATCTACATTTTGTCTAGTTTTGTTCATTAGTAGTTATATTGTAATATTACATTAAAGCAACATGGAATGCACTTCAATTACTTTAACAAAGTAGCAAGAAGAAGTAAAGTATTAATAGTAAGTTTTAGTTTAAAAAGGCGTCAATTTCAATCCCTAATCAACATAATAACTACTAAATCAAGCGAGAAAACTCCATTTTTTTTTATGTATGTCCATAATTTATATATGGTAAAGGAGATCTAATTATTGTTTAAAATCTATTTTTTTAAATAGCACCATGATTCATATAAAATTTACACTGATCAATATTTATTTCCTCGGCTGGATAACTATACGATAACTTGATGAAGTACTTGGTGTAATGTTTTCAATGAAGTTGGAGAGGAGAGATCTCCATCGCAGAAGCTACCTGGGGCCTGCGTACTCCTCTAGATCAATAAGTCAAGTCTTCCCCCTCCGAGGGACATGGTAGGACCGACTCGGTGACAAAATACATTCTCAGAATTCTGTTTTAGATATTTGTTTAACATTAAACTAATTAATAAGACCTATTGAGAAATAATTGCTAAATATCTAAACATGGATATCGTTAATTAAATTCAGAAGTATAGAAATACATTTCAGGAGATGATCTATAACTGTTTCCATATTGTTTATTAAAAACAGTATTACTTAATGCATAACAGCGAAGATAGCGAAGATATACTTCGAATTAGTACATATATAATAATATAATTATAATGACCCCATTAAATATATTAATATAGATACTTATGATTTGACTGTATTTAGATATTACAGCTTATCTATCTTAAACATAAGAATAAATTTCTTGACTCAGGTACCGTCAATTAAACTTAAAACTTAACTGAACTATAATGCAACATTTCAATTTAAAAAACTCATTTTTGTGATAGTTATATATATTTTTTTTATTACAGAAATAAGATGCTTCTGTGTTGTAAAATAACATTAACTTTTTGACAAAAAAATAAAACAATCTAAAATAAAGCTTCCTGTGTTTGCTTATATTAACTTACCCGAAATAATTATTTATTTAAATGTTGCCTTAATACAATTCTTTTGCTTAGTTAAAAATTTAATTAATGTTAATCTTAATATCAAATTTAATTTAATTTCACCCGAATGAAATTCCATTTTATTCATAAATTTTGGTTCTTTTTTTTCGATATCCTTTTTTAAAAAATTAAAATTTTTAAGGCGAATATTATAAGAATATTACCTGAGAGTCAATAGTTGTTTTGGCAATGCTAATTCAGATATCAAATTTGGTATTAGCGTCCTTAAAAAGGATCCTTCAATTTTCGAGATACGATTAGTAAAGTTTATCAATGAAAATAGGTTTCCTCTTACACAATACCTTACACGAAGGTAGAGTGTGAAATTTGATAGCGAATATTTAGGTACAAACCCACAAAAACCTTGAAATATTTTTTTTAAATTGTCTGTTATTATAAAATATATTTAATGTAACATGTACTGTTTTTAAATGAAAACAAAACATGATCATGATTCATGATTAATATAAAGATTAATATTTTCTAACGAAAAGGTAATTGGTGCCAATAAAGAAAAATTTAAATTGATATTTCGGTTGATGGGGCAGCTAAACTAAAAACTTATTAACTTTGCTTATTAACTTGAAACGTTTTTAAAAAATTCCATTTTTTTTTTTTTTTTTTTTGTATTGAGGCTCAGTTCATTCAAACGATAATTCTTACCCAACGATTCCAAAGTCTGATCTACTCAATTGTTTTTTTTAAGGAGAGTAATGAGCTTAGGCATCCTTCAGAGGAACATTTTTTGAGATATTAACCTAGAGTGTCGGCCATGGCATCAAATTTGTATAAACTTTTTAACTGTCAACAACTTGTTGCTGACCACAACATATTATTTCAGGTTAATACATGTAATTTCAGGTATTTTTACGCAGTTACAAGGATTTGTCATATTAGCACATAAGAAGAGGTGAGTAACAAAAGCACCGAATTTTCAAAAATTGACTTTTTAATATTTTTCGCTTATTTAGTGAAGCTATTTTTAAAAAAAATAACACTTTGCTTCTCTTTAAAACTGTATTTTTAATGGTTCAAGTCCGGTCTGAATTTTAGGGAACATAAAATTGCTGGACTGAAACTTGTGAAAAGTATTTTTTCGGAATTTCAGTGTTACCAACATTCAATCCTGAACCACATATAGGTTTTATTACTAATGGCTAAGAACGAAACAACTTCAATTAAAAAATAAAACTAGTTCACCTTCTTCCCCTATGGAATTGTAATTTGTGGGGTTGTGTAAAGTATAATTAATAGAACTAGATATCCAACCTTGGCAATGGACAGATGTCTATTTTAAAGTACTTCAATAAGACAACCCTATCTCAGAGAAAAGAAACAAATTCATTTTGAATTTAAAGAGAGTAAACTAATTGACAGGTTTAAGATAACTTATACGCAAATACTAAATTACAACGCCCAATTGCACATTTGTTCCTACGCTGAACTTCAGGAGCAATGAATCTTGATAAAATCTGGTCGGGACTAGCCATCAGATGTATTTATTCGAAATGAACAGGAGAACAGATGTAACAATCAGCCATCTGTTTTTGTTTTACAGGAGAAGTAATGTAGGTGTAAGGTGTAAGGTGTGTGTAATGGCGCTCCTGTCGGGGTAGGCGTTAGGAAAGTGATCTACTTTATGTTCCATTTCTATCGGGGCTATCGGTGTCGGATGATCAGGTATCTTAGTACCAAAAGAGTGGGTGTCTGTTACAGTTGATTCCTCTGAGAATTAGTTTAATGTAAGTTGGTAAAGGTTTCCGAGTAGTACTTACTTGTTAATGAAACTCATCGTGTGTTTTATGGAGGACATGGTATCTCATAACTGATATATGTAATGTAAGTAGTTAAAACAATATATCTGTTAACTAAGTATTTAATTATATTCCTATTAAATCATATCGCTCCAATGTTTCCAAAGTGACACAAGTCAAAAACCTACACTTTTGAAAAAACGGGAAAAACCATTAGTAGTTGATCAATGTCTTGACGGACTGACTCTGAAGCAGCAACAATGTCGCAACTCGAAATAATGCACTTTTAAACTTTGTTTAACTTTGGTTCACCACAGGATTCAAGTCTCAACTTAAAATGTGCCACTCATGTCTAAGCATTTGGACAGAAGTGAAAAAAGTAGAATGACACAAGTTCCTTCTGGCAGACAAGCTCTTTAGGTTGGTACAGTTTTGGTGATTGATAAAGAGATACACATTTCTTTCACGGTCTTAACTCACCAACGAAAAAACATCGATTTTTGTGTTATGTCACTTTAGAAACTCAAGTGCGATATGTTAGCATACTATAACATATTGTTCGAAGAATAGGTCTAGCTGTGGAAGTACGAACGATGTCATACCAGAACTGAATTATAACAAAGAGAAACGATGAGACGATACGTCTAAAGCCTAAGTCGAAACGTAGGTACACAGTAAATAAGAAAGTTGCAATTGTTAATATGTTCATGTTCCCGGTGTTATTAAGTTATTTATGCCATTCTCGGTGTTATTATTGTTATCTTCATGATTCTTTCCTCATCAGAAATGAATTATAGGACTGGAAAACGACAAAGCAGAGTCAATAACGTCCGGTACTAGTAAAATGTAATTATTAAAACTCATAAATATAAAACACGTTAGTTGGGTGGCTCAATGGTAGAACGCTGAGTTGCCGTTCCAGGTTCAAGACCGGCTGTGGAGATGTTGTTCACTCTGTTAACAACTTTCGATAAGCCCTGTGGCACACCACCTCTCGAGGGTAACATTAATTAAGGAAAAATCCTTGTGGTAGAGAGTAATCTCGGACAAGTCACCTCCTAATGCAACGGTTGACCAAGAAACAGAATAGTCTCTACCATGTAGGTACTGAACATTACCCTTCAGGTTACAGTTTTTTTATTCGCCTTGTTAGTTGCAGCTCTCTGCATAAATTACTTTAGCACTCTGTATTCAATCCAATCCTCTGGATTTGCAAATGTTTCTTCTTCCTCTAGGTACTGCTCGAACGTTTCTGAATTATTAATACCCGCTTCTTGTAGTACCCGACCCCCTCAGGAAGAAGAGGAGAGCGAGGACCGAGTGAAGGGACAGATGAAGGCCGTAGACTATCAGGTCGTGGATCAGGACTGATTGAGACGTAGCGAGTCCTGAGTCGGTCGTGAGTTCTCTATGGCGGATCCATTAGCCATCGCTTACTATTCCTCAGTCACGGAGAGATGGTTAATGAACCTCCCGGTCCCCGATAAGTCCCCGAAAAACGATTATAAAAATATTTTTATTCTCAACTCTTCTCCATAATAAGCTGGAGGAGGAAAAAAAGGTGAGTTTCGCAACGATATTTCACTGTCGCAGAAGAATTTCTAAAAAAACAAACGAAAAAAGCAAAAATATTGCCTTTCTATCTAATTTATTTCACGGCGACTTTTTGATTTTCTCCCTGGCTTGTTAAAAAGTCGTAATATCCTGAAGGAGATAAAGAATTGGCGAGTGATTACGATTTCATAAAAATTGAAAAGACTCTTTTTGTTTATAATCTAGTTTATAAAAAAATAAATGATCCCCTTGTTAAAATGCCTTTAAATATCAATAAGTATTTACTTTCGAAATCATAATTAAATCAATTAAGGAAATAAGTATATTAAGGATACAAGGATAATAATTTACAATTCTGGTGATCGTTCACAGTAAAAAACAAGGAAATGGTTATAAAAATTAAATACGGTTGTTAATTAAATATAAAATAACCTTGTATTAAACTGAGAGCAAAAATATGAAATTTGATTCAATTGATATAAATTAATTTTACTCTACCATATCTATAGACCATTCTGATTTTTGTACTCTACCCAGACTCTATAAATAGATAAGCCAAATTAGGGTGAACATATATAATTAGCGGTTGAGTCTAATCTCGTACAAATCACCTCCCTGAACAACCGTTGTCCAAGAAAGAAAGTCTTGACCATGTACTGAACCCAAGACCCTTCATGGCTAAAAACCCTTGGGTAACAACCTGTACCTGTACCACGTTTTTAAACGTATATTTATACCTTCTTGGGTCCTATGTCTAACTTAGATGTCTAACTTCAATACTGACGGATTCTATACGACCTTTGAACCCCTATTATATTAAAGGGGAAATCCTTGGGGTGGAATTATCCAAATTTCTGTCTAAAACTATACAAAGAACCTATCTACAAATTTCAAGATGCTAAGTTCCTGATTTGCCTTTAATTATGTACTATAACGGGGGCATGTGCCCCCCGTGCCCCCACATAAATCTGCCCTTGCAGTAGCCTATGATGTATAACCTATTTTACACAATAAGTTTCATCCAAAGCCGTTCAGTAGTTATTGCGTGAATGAATAACAAATATTCGCATTTATTATGTTAGTAGCATATCAAAACAAATAGTTTCACTCATGTTCTTTCTGTTATTTTAACAACTATGATCATGTGAGTTGTCTTTAATTATGTACTATAATGGATTCTCCACAGTACCTAAAAACTGTCGAGGAGGGAGACGTGCCCAAGTGCCCCCCTAAATCCGCTCTTGCTATAGCCCATGTGTTATTCTGATGTACAACCTATATTACTGTAAAGTTTCATCCAAATCCGTTCAGTAGTTTTTGCGTGAAAGAGAAACAAACATACAAACTTTCACATTTATAATATTAACTAGCTATTGTCCGAGGCTTCGCTCGCATAGAATTTGGACTACCGCATAAAGTTTCTTGACAGTTGTTTTTAACAATAATTTAAAATAATAAATAATTTAATTATTTAAATAATTTAATTTTTTTCACAATTGGTTACTCGTACAAAATTTCAGATGTCTAATTTCAAAACTGACGGATTCCAAACAACCTTTGAACCCTTATTATAATAAGGGTGGAATTATCCAAACTTCTTTCTTAAATCATACAAAGGACCTATCTGCAAATTTCAAGATGCTAAATTCCTGATTTGCCTTTAATTATGTACTATAATGGATTCTCCACAGTACCTCTAAAACTGCCGGGGGTGGGGAGGGGCACGTGCCCCCGTGCGCCCCCCTAAATCCGCGCATTCTATAGCCCATGTGTTATTCTGATGTATAACCTATATTACTGTAAAGTTTCATCCAAATCCGTTCAGTAGTTTTTGCGTGAAAGAGAGACAAACATACAAACTTTCACATTTAAAATATTAGTAAGATAAGATTATATAAACAGCAAGTGGTTGTTGAAGTCGAATTTCGTATCCTGCATAGTACAGATTGGATTTCCATTTAATTAAATTTAACGGGAATATGTATGTAATTTATTTTTTTAGTTAAATGTGTAATGGTTTTTTTTTTATAAAAATCAGAAAAGGTTTTTAAATGAACTCATACCACTTTTTTTGCCAAGCTTAAAAGTAAATTGGAGGAATGATTACTTCTTTAACAAGTTATTAAAATACATAAATACTACAAATAATAATAAAACTTATTTAGTTATTAAATAAGGTGATAGCAGAAATAACGACAGTATTACTGGCTGAAAATGTCTACACCTTCTATTTTTTACTTTCCGCGAATCAGAATAACGTCCCTTTATTGGTTTGAATCCTTATACAACTAATCTATGGCTTCGTACCCCACCTAGCTGATAGAAGCCTTTTAACTGAGCAAACTAGGCAAATCATTTTATTTATTTATTTATTAGGCATTTTATGAAGACTTATTTAAATTTAAAAAATAATCTGCTGGCAGTGAGATTTGTAACAGCTATGATTAATGTAAATTTTCATACTTGTTTTGTTTTGAAATAAATATTATTTAATATTTTGAAGCAACAAAAAAGGGAAACAAAAAGAAAAAATATTTAATTATTAAAAAATTATTATTCGTATAATAAATATAATCAATGAAAATCTGCAAAAGCTATTAAATGAGCATAGTTAATAATATTGTTACCATAGCGTATTCCTGATAATAGGGTATAAAAATGTTGATGCCTAAAATAATATAATATGAGATAATTTATAATCATAAAGTATCATTTTGTGAGTCGTAAATAAATACAAAATGTAATAAAAATATTCGTAAATACTTTTTTATTAAATTTTATTTATTTTCGTTATTCTTAAGGGACCTGGTCCCAGAATAAAATTATTTTTCGATTCTATTCTATTCTACTAAGCTACTTTTTTTTTTTTTTTTTTTTTTTTTTTTTTTTTTTTTCCAGTGGGCATTAAGTGCACCGCGACCATGACTGATCTATTGTGCGCCCCATCTATATGCGATTTTTTAAAATCTTAGATTAGTCGAACCCACAAATTTCAGTATGCTTGCTGGGTTGATAGTTTCGTGCTGCCTGGGATCGGTGACTCTATCCAGACCAAAGGTTTCAAATCTTAGGTCGGCAAACCTATCACATAGGCAGACAATGTGGTAGGGTGATTCGTCCGCTGCGTGACAAAAGCGGCAAGAGGGGACATCCGCCAGTCCCAGCCTAAACATGTGGGCGTTGAGCCTGCTGTGCCCCGTAATCACCGCTATGATTGTCTTTAATGCTTCCCTGCCCAGCTCCAGAGCAGCTTTGCTCAACTTCTCATTGAAGCTGTCAAGGAATAATTTAGAGTGCCTTAAGCCACCTAGTCCGCACCAATGCTGGTTCATTCTTCGAAGGTAGATGTCCTTTATTCTGCGCTTTGCATAGCTGAGTCCGATGCCGCAAACCGGTTCAGGACTGCACGGTACTCTATCCGATCCTAGTCTAGCCAGCCTATCAGCCTCTTCATTGCCAGGGATACCATGGTGTCCAGGAACCCACTCAATGCTAACCCTGTTACTCTCAGCCAGTTTGTTAAGAGCTGCATAGCAGTCCCACACAATCCGTGAGTTGGTACTGTGTCCACTTATCGCACCTATGGCAGCTTGGCTGTCAGTGAAGAAAGTAATCCTTCTACCTGACATCCGCTCATCCAGCAGTGTCTGTGCACAGTAATTAATGGCCAGTACTTCAGATTGAAATACTGAGGAGTACCTCCCCAGGGAGATCCAAGTTCCTTCCCTGGGTTTGTCCCTCCTCCAGAACCCTGCTCCCGCACCAGAAGCCGTAAGAGAACCATCCGTATAGCAATTGATGCCGTTGCAGGGCCTGTGCCTTTTCGTTGTGTCAATATTGACCATATACTTAGGCGACATCACGGTGCCAACCTGAAGATCAGACCGCATTGCTAAGATGCAATCTGCCTCAATTTTAGTGAACAGTTCCCTCGAGCCACACAAATCACATACCCCAGGGATTATGTTCTGTTTGAGCAGCCTGTACATGGAGATCAAGGCCTGGTACTCAAGTTCCAACACCAGTGGCCTGAGCCCAAGCACCACCTCCATTGTAGCAGTAGGAGTCGTCCTCATCGCACCCGTCATCATAAGACAGGCCAATCTCTGTAGCTTCTCCATCTTATACTAAGCTACTTTATTTCAACTTTATTCGTTTCATATTAATATCGATTACATTTTTCCTTTATTTTAATAATAACAGTCTTTATTTATACTGGGACAAGTCCCTTTAGAATAACAATACAGGTTTTAATTTGTAAGCTATTATGTCTTAGAGTGTAAAATAATTACATTTAATTAATTATTACAAATGATTTAATAAGAGAGAAAGACTAAAAAAAAATGCGAATTACTTCCAATATTTTTAAAAACAGATCAGAAGAAGAGAAAGAAAAAAAATTTAAATAAGATAACAATAATTAATAAAATAGAGCCAAAAACTCAAAAAAGATTCACTAATACATATTTATTATAATACAATTGGAAAAACCACAATGCAAAGCCTTATGCTTCAAAATTCTCCAGTAAAACACACACTTTCCGGTCGACGTTTCGCCTATTCATGCATTATCAAGACACAAAAAAAAGATTTTATAGATTACATCTCGAAAAAGAAGGTGCAAAACATCCCACAATCAACACCATTAACAGGCTCTAAACCTGAGACAGCACCCCACCACCAAGGCGTTCAATATACAACTCTAAGGGCCGTTAATCTTAGATTAACAGTTAAACTCTAGTTCTCTGAACACCCGTTGTTGGAGTACAGTTTACTTTAAACTGCGTTTAAAAGGGAGGTTACGCTTAGGTTTGTTGTTTTGTGCCATTTTCAACAGTTAATACTACAGTTTTTATCCAGTTCAGAAGTAAATCTTCAAATTTAAACTGAGAAAGAACGATATTAAGGTAAGTCATTTTAACTATGTGTTGAGTTAACATAAAGATTAACAATTAAAAACTGAATCACTTGATTTATTATGAAATCGTCATCTATTCGTTTCAAATTTCATCTACATAAACCAATTATTGATAACCAAACAAAGTGCCAGTAATTATTAATAATGAAACACAGTAACTTGTTGTCTCTCCATTTGTTTTTTAAAAACGGCAAGTGCTTTCAATCACATTTCTGATGCTCTTCAGGCCAAAGACACTTGTCGATCACTCACCATCATTTACGTTTGGTAATCAGAGACAAACTTTACCTCTGATTGCCAAATCTGTGGTTTGAAAGTGCTTGCTGTTTTACAAAAGTAAATGGAGAGACAACTCAAAATATCTTTTGATTCATGTTATAGAAGAATTGGTTGACTGTAACTTCTAATATAAGGAAGAAATAGTTGGGGGTGCAGTCAATACAATTTTATTGACTGCACCCCCAACTATTTCTTCCTTATATTAGAAGTTACAGTCAACCAATTCTTCTCTATCAAAATATCTTTGTTGTTATCTCATCAGCGAGTGTAATCATTTTATTTGTTACAGAATGAGCAAAAGAACTCCAAATTTTTCTGCTAAGGAAGAGGATTTGCTTCTCCAGCTCGTTAAAAAATACACTGCCATCATTGAAAATAAAAAAACAGATGCAGTGTCATCTAAGGAGAAGTCTGAGTGTTGGAAAAAGATTTCTGCAGATTTAACTGCCAGCAAAATGTGGAAATTAGAAATTATTTAAATTTAAAAAACAAATATGAAAATATTAAGAAAACCACTAAAAGAAAATTTGCTGACAATAAAAAATATTTGTTGGGTACAGGAGGTGGGCCAGCCTTGCCACCAGAAAAACTGACAGACATCGAGTTGGATGTTGTCGAAATCCTTGGTACCCAGATTACTGGGCTACCCCATGAATTCGATGATGATGCTATACCAATTAGTAAGTTTTTATATAATAAGTAAAGTTTTTACTATAACAAAAACTTTATAATTCGTTAAATAAATTTACATTCTTAAAAAAAAAAAATTATCTAATTTCCAGTTGACATGAATGCCAATGAGGAGGCATCAATTTTAAAACCAAAGGAGACAGGAAGTGCAAAAGAGATTGTGATCACAAGTATGTTATATATTCATTTGTGGGTATTATTTTTATTTATATATTTTCTGAAACATTGTTTTTACGTTAGGTGAGGATAGATTAATTGAGGAAGAAAGGGAAATACAACCGAAGAAAATGAAGCTTGATAATGGATTCGACAACATAAAAAACCGTTAGTACTTTAGAATTCATTTATCTCTAATTATTCCAGTTTTCCTGTATTATTATCAACTTTTTTTCTTCTAGAATCGGATTGGACCTCATACAACCCATCCCAATTGAGAGAGCCTAAATCTACCCCATTGAGGCAACGTATGTGAACAGTTTCCAATTTTATTTAATAACTATTTTATGTGTATTTGGCAATATTAGTATATAATCTTAATAGATCATGATTAGGGAACAATCCATATGAAGTGGTAAAAAAAAAAAAAAAATATTGCTTGACCACCTCAGAAAAATTTTGTTTTCTTCAACATGAGGGTTTTAGGTCACAAAGTTTGAAATTTGTCTGAGGTGGTCAAGCAACCAGTGCTGGACCACTTGGTTTGGACTGACCCGATTCATATTCTAACTTTGTTAAACATAAGGTAATTCAAAATTAAATTGAAATTGATATTCGTTTACTTGAGAGGCTACCTCATCAATTTATATAATAAGTGAATTCAATAAGGTAATGCATTTTTTTTTTTGTCTTTCAGGGGCACACAGACCACAAATCCGAGATAAGATTACCCAATGGGCACAAGAGAAGGTTAGAATCTCAGAACAAAAAAATTCCCAAAATATCGAGGAATTTAAGACAATGATGAGGCAGAGAGAAGAAAAGCATTTATTGGAATTAAAATTGATGCAAGAAAAACATGAGGCTGAACTGGCTCTTAAACGAGAGATGGCTGAAAAAGAATTTATTTTAAAATCAGAAATGATGAGACAAGAGCATTTGCTTCGTTTAGAACTGATAAAGAGTTCTAAAAGTTCTTAATTGTTGACCAATTAAACCAAACTTTTTGTTTGTTTTTGTATTAAATAAGCTGAAGTCAACAATTAAGAACTTTTAGAACTCTTTATCAGTTCTAAACGAAGCAAATGCTCTTGTCTCATCATTTCTGATTTTAAAATAAATTCTTTTTCAGCCATCTCTCGTTTAAGAGCCAGTTCAGCCTCATGTTTTTCTTCAATCAATTTTAATTCCAATAAATGACTTCAGCTTATTTAATACAAAAACAAACAAAAAGTTTGGTTTTGTATTAAGTGGAAATTTATTTTACCTGACTTGAGATTGAGATTTGTTGAAACTTTTTCTTTTTAATAAAACATCTAAAAATTGAAATATTGTGTGCATTTCACTTTTTTCCACTTATTCTCATTTTTGCTTTATATACACAATTCATTTTGAAGTTTACATTGAATGTGTTTGTGCAATGTAGTTCTGTTTAAAAGAAAATTAATTTTGTCTAACGAGGAATGTTAATATGTGATCTGTTTGTTTCTTATCACTTCTAAATTTACAGTATTCTAATTTGCTGTTAGCTATTGTAATATATATAAGTGCAAATAATTTTCAAAAGGAAAATTTCCCCGAATGTTTATTTTTTATTTTTATTTGGATGCTCAAACTTGTCTATAATCTGAGAATTACCCGCAATTTTAATGGGATTACAATATTTTAAAATGGAAAATAAAAAATATGGTAAATAGTTCTAGCTTTTCACATGAGAATAATTCTATGCAAAAACAGATTAGATAGTTTCATTTTCAAATTAATTTTTTCAAAAGTTGAAAACGAGAATATTATCTTGAACTTTCACATAAACTAATTACCAGTTGTTATTAAGCCTGTATATATTTCTACCAGAGACATGGTTTATTAAATAATATTTTAATAAAGGTTTTGAATGTAAAAACAACAAATAACAAACAATAAATTTATTTCCTTCAGTGAATACTGTCATATTTACAATTCCGGTATTAAATTTTCAAAATAATTTATAAAAGGCTGTCGAGCTGCTGTCTCATTTTCATTTAAAGCTTCAACATTATTTGGAAACTGTTGTTGCTGAATATCAAATGCTGTCTCTTCATCTGCCTCTGGGACCATTTCATTATTATCACAGGCAATGTTGTGTAGCACTGCAGTTGCCACCACAATAGCTTCCACAGTTTCCAGTTTCACCCTCAACCCCTGAGCCAATACAGGGAAACGACGTTTCCAAACTCCATAGCTTCTCTCCACAACGTTCCTGGTACGAATCAACGATTCGTTGTAGAGCTGCTCAGCTCTTGTTGTAGGATTCGGTAATGGCGTTAACAGATACCTCTTTAAAGGGTATCCTCTATCTCCCACCAAAACGCCATCTGCTAATTGTCCAGACTCAAATCTTGTTTTCAGGCTGCAACTCCTAAATATCGTGGCATCATGGGTGCTTCCCGGCCATCGAGCAACAATGTTTTGAATCTTCAGATCCGCATCACTCACTGTTTGCACGTTTAAAGAAAAAAAACCTTTTCTGTTCCGAAAAATCTCTGATTCATGACCACCTACAAAACAATGAATTTATTGGTTAGTGATTGTTGACTAAATTGCTGATTTTAGAATTCAATGATTAAAAATAATGTGTTTTGGAAGGATGTAAAATAATAGAATAGTTTGCTAAAGAAAAGCAAGTCAAAGTACATGGTTCTCACCTGGTGAGAGCAGTTTGATATGTGTGCAGTCTACAGCTCCTACGCATTTCGGGAAACTACTGAGACTGAACATTTTTCTTCGGATTTTCCTTTCCTCATCCTCATTTCTTGGCATATAAATGAACTGGGGTTTCAAAGAAGCTATGACTCTTGAAACTTTTCTCACTATCCTGGATACTGTTGATTTGTGGAGCCCACTGAAGTCACCACAAACATTTAAAAATGACCCTGTTGCATAAAATCTAAAAAAAAAATCACACATTACTATATTATAACTATATGAGGTATATATACATATATACAATAGAAAAGAGAGTGGGGTTGGTTAGAAATTCCGCATCCGGGATTTTTGGTTAATAGGGGTTGATTTATGCAGGCAATAAAATTTTCTAATTTTAAAAAATAAAATTATTAAATGTAGGCACTCACCTCAAAGTAGTTAGCAGCATCAGCTCTGGACTAACAGCGTGGTTTCTTCCAGTGATGTTCGAAACTGAGGGTCTAATTAAGTCCAAAACAACTTGAACCGTGCTTTTTGAAAGTCTAAATCTGTCAAAAAATTCTTGATTCGACCATTGGAGAAAATGATTCTGTCGAGCACGAAATACTTTTGTACTCATCAATGAATGAGCAACTAATTGAAGAAACTCTTCGTCATCTGTCAAATCGTCAATGTCTATATTGCCAACAAAATCCATTTCTTGAAAAATAAATAAATAACAAAAATTGAAAACAAAGCCAAAATTAAAAACAAAACAAAGCCAGTTAAGAAAATATAAAAACAAAGCCAAGGGCGACAAGAAGTGAAGTTTGAAATGTGAGAATATAACCTTACACGAGTTTAATGTAAACGAGGTTTAAACGGCCATGTGTGGCCGGTAAGGTTTAAACCTAGATTCGAGTTTAAACCTACTTTGTGCAACGCGTAATAATCGATTTAAACTGAGATATCGGAAATCCCAGTTTAAACTAGGTTGGTGCAACCGGCCCTTAGTCTAAGGTCTTGCATTGTGGTTTTTCCAATTGCATTATAATAAAAATAATTATGTAAGAAAAACAATTTTATTTTACAATGAAATTTAAAAAAATAATTATTTCCTTTATTCATTTAAGTAAAGAAGTTCTTTAAGTATAAGTATCAATACAACTAGAAAAAATACCATAATTAACTTTTTGTTTGTAATATTTTTATACTCATATTGATTTTTTTTTTGTGCAGTTTAGCCATTAATTGGAGGGAAAAGAAAAGTTTTAACTGAAAATCAATTATTGAGAAAATATGACCATAAACTATCATGTGGTCATAGTGGTCATTACCATATTATATGATATTACAATTTTAATTTATACTCAGTATTTCATGGAATATTAACTGTGAACATGTTTTTGCAAAGTGTTTCTTAACTTTCAACATCAGAGGTTCTATCCATCTCTTCTAAAATTGTCTTAGCAATGTTTGCTATTGTAAAAAAAAATTAAAAAACATATCATCGCAACTCGTGAAAGGGCCATAATTTACTAAGGCAATGAAAAAGTAAGGTCCAATATTTGCTTAAGCATATTACTAAAAACAAAGAAAAACTAAATTACTACATCCCATAGAAGGTCTTGGATTTAGTACATGGTAGAAACTGTACTGTTTTTAAAACAATGCTCAACCTCAGTTTATCCCCCAATCTAGAGTAATCAATTTTTATAGCCTGGGTGGGCCCCTAAAGGGTCTGCTGCCCCCTCAGTGTCAAGTAAAAGTTTTCGTGGCAGTTAACAAATGAAATAATGTATCTTGAACCTGGAATCTTTAGCAGCATTTTCCATAACAATAAAAAAAAAAAATAATGGTTATGTTAACTTTAGATAGGCAATGGTGTAAAAAATATATGCTTATTTGTTTGCAAATAGAAGCCATCCTGCGCAGAGGTCATCAACTTGAAGCCTATGAGGGCGGTCTAATTTTTTAGGCTCCGTGACCGGCAATGATTGCTCCGGCGAAAGCACGATTCCTCCAGTTCTTCAGATCCTGAGCCGAGATAAACTCCCTCCCACCCTTCCCCACCTGAGGGTGGTCCGGCTCCGTGACAGTATAATGGCTCCAAGAATATCCTCCGGGGATGAAATATACATGCCTCCGAATTATCATATCTTTACCGGTAGATCCCAGGATTGATGGTGTTGCCTTCCGTTGTAATGTTTTTATAACTGATAATTCTAGGCTACCTGTATAAATAAATCATGAAAGGTAAACATCCTTCCGTATATTTAATGAGATTGATTGAGTATTCTGTTAGCTTCACAAACAAGCATCTACATGACCCGACAAATCATACATATGCTTTTAATAAACATATGTTGTAGTTGTATACGAGTGTATATTGCCGAAGAGAGTAATAAGTGTAAACTGTATTAAGTGGCACATACAGTGCCTCAAACCTTTGAAGAATGCTCAGTCCATTAGAGTGGTGGAAAGATGTCCGTTCATCAGACTTAATACAGACTGGTGTAGGCCTCTACAATGTGTGTGGTGAGGCCTCTACAATGTGTTCGACAACAGATTGAGGCAAATCATGAACTGCTCACAGCGGTTTTCTTCGATGCCCTGAGGAGGTCTCATGTGCCCTACCTCTATGACGAGTAAAATTGGCTCTTCCTTTCCATTCGTATGGAGTATTCCCTAGGATCGTTTCCATACCAAACCATCAACTCACAACATGCCCTCATACATCTATAGTCTCTAGAAATTCAAATCATCTTTCTCATCGCAGCGTCCGAGAACTCACCTTCTAAATTTCACATTCGTTCCCGCGGAACCAAAGGGTTCCTTTCTCGTCCACTCTTCCACAGTATGGAACTCAGTTTCACCTAATATCCGTCATGCTTCTTCCCTATACTCATTCAAACCCAAGTTTTTCCTTCATATCCTTAATCCCAAACAAGGCTCTCTGATTCATTTATAAACATTAGCCCATATCTATCAGAAGTAACTATTGACTTCTTAATATTCCTCTTCTTTTTGGTTTTTTCAATGATAATAATTCGTCTTCTTTTACGACTGCATTATTTTTTATTTCTCATGTGGATGTTTTTGTAAATCTTTCATTAAAGTGAGTTAAACCTTTTATCCAGTCAAAATTTTTCTTTATTTTAAAAACGTTTCGACTTATTAAGTCATTTTCAATTTTCTTTTCATAAATATATCTTTACTACTTCAAAGTCCATTAATATTTGGACAAAGTTAAGTGCCATAGCCGGGTAATAGTGGAGCTTAATCCTACTGAGAATATAAACAACTCCCAGATCTTATATAAGAAGGATTAAGTTATGAATAAAGTCAGTTATAACCGATCTCTCTGTGCGTTATCATTCTAAACCTTTTCTTTTTTTTTTATTTAAAGTGTCTCGAACTCGTTAAGTTATACTTATGAATCTGTAAATTATCAACCGTTTTAATAGTTGTCAATGAAATAAAAAAATTTTAGCTTGGAGTTTGAAATGTTCTCCATGATCATTCTCAAATCTTATGAATTCTTTATTTATTATTTTTTATATATTTCATATGCGTGTTTTTCTCAATTCTTGTTATTTACAAGCGTTTTGGTATTTCTTGACCACATTATACTTTGATTTATATTTCTTTTTGAGTACTTGTGTATGAATAATAATAATAAGTTATGTAGCTTCATGGCCATTTAAATAGTTTGTTAATATTGTACATATTTATTACAGTTATTCTTAAAGGACCTGGTCCCGGAATAAAGTTATTTTTCTCCTAGAAGGGAGCAAAAATGTATAGCATATTCCACCCATCTCAAAACTTTTGGTTTTTCGTATTAAAGTATAAAATAAGCATAAAATATAAAAATGTATATCCATTCTATTTTATACAGTTTTTCTCCGATTTTTTAATCTTTGATTTGAAAGTTAGATAATATCGATTTCTAGAATCTGCTATTTTGTTTCAAATATTAATAAGAACTATATCGTATTACATATGCTAATATATTGGTAATTTACTCTGAAGGATTTGGTAATCCTTTTATCGAAAGCGAAACAAACAAAAAACTATATAAGTTTCTTTTTTCTTGAAATGATTTTCTTGTAAGCTTTTAAAATATTTCTCTATTTGTCATTTCTTTGTTCTACACATTTAAATTTTATCTAGTCCTTTCATCATCCATTAAAATAGTCGATGGGTCGTCCACGCAAAATCTCCCAACAAAGATAGTGCGAGGTGAAAGGCATGCCCGAGCTCTGAGGGTCGTGTTCTTCCTCACTAATAGCTTCGAGTTTAATGTTCAGAAGAGAGAAATCTGAGGCAAGTAGGGAATTATTGCGGTTGTTGAGTACAGGCCGGGTTCAGCCCAATTATATTTCAGGCGGTTAATTGGGTGGTTAAGACACGAGAGGTGATCGTAAAAAAAACTCCTATAATAGTTGTTACATCAAAAAGAGCGCAATAAAATTACACTGGAACGTTGAACTTTATACAAAAAATCAGGCCACCATGAAATGAAAACTTTCCACCAAACCTCACGTTTATAAACGTTGTAAATACTTTTTTCAAAAACTTTGTAGTTAATTTTTTGCCACGTTATTTTACCACACCCAGGGCCCTTGAACTCTTTCTTGCTCTCACTTTCTTTCAACTCTTTGGGAGTAAATCGCATTGAACTAATCACTCACGATCTCGGATACCCAAGTTTGCTTTTAAACCAGTGGCATTTAGCTATCTTATATTTCGTTGCGTTATAGCTCGTGTGAAAGTTTTCGAAGTCGAATAAGTGGATCTAAAGAATTTTAAAGGAAATTTTTAGCATGTCCGCCTCCTGCCTTATCGCTCTGGCAAATGTCAAGATAAAACCAACGAGAAATTTCTGCATCTCAAAGGCTATACTTTCTATCTATCCTGAAATCTAAGGTTTTAAAATCATGTTTATTTTTTTAATGAATTCAATATTCGAACAACTGAGAAACTGGTAATTTCAGAATCATGTTTATTTATACAATAAAATTTATATAGATACTATCAGCTAGAGCTGATATATTTTATATATTACTTTATTCAAGACCTTGCTTGGCTTTGCACATTTTAGTTTATTAAATGTTGATTTTAATTAATAGCAGTATGAATTTCGATTTTTTTTAATAGTCAATAATTATATTATGGTACAGTATTATACTATTGTAGTTAGCTGGGTTCGAATTCCTGGCAGATAAGTCATTTAAACTGTTAACAGCCTGATATGGACTCCTTCAGAAACGTTGGTTTGAAAACAGTATAGTCTACATCCTGTACTCAGCCAAAGATCCTTTATGGGATGTGGTTGGGGTGTAGGTTATTCAGGTCTCGCAAACTATTTCAACTCCGTAAAAATTCAATTTTTTAGAACGCATTTGCTATTGTTTTGAAATGAATCTGGAAAAAATATCTTCTTTTAAACTGTTTCTGTATTACCTGTATCTACATTACTGGGAAAAAAGAACCACTTGCCAACTCACCAATTCAGGCAATATCAGTACAAATACCAAAAGGCTGAGCAAATAGGACATAAATATTGTTCCAAGACGCTTCACTTACAAATCTTGTCCCTACAGATTTGCTCAACTTAGTCGTCTTTGATGAGATGATGAAACTTCTCCTTCTTCTTTTGAGAGGAATCTGATGATGTCTGATTGGCGAAGAGTTATCAGTTTAAAGTTTTTCGTTTACGCTGGGAAAAAATTAATTTGACTTTTTAAGCATTTAAAGAAAGCATCCAAAGAAAGTTCCTTAATGAAAACCTAATCAACGGACCGAGTCAAAGCAACAGAATTACCCCCATCTCCACGCCCTTCTAACGATTGGAAGCAGGCATATGGGTACGAAACCAGGCAGTTCTTCGGAGTGAGTTATGTAGCGAGGCCAATTGGTTAGATAGTCCCTTATCTCTGCTTATCACTCCCCGCTCTGATTGGATACCCTGGTCGGGTTCTTGTTTCAGGGGGCAGTTGAGCCATCTGATACTGGTAGAAGTCAGGGGGTGAGCGTAAAATATGATGCAGGCAAAGACGGGTAACCTTATAACGATAAAATTTATGATGACCTATCGCTCCTGTTTAATAAATTAATATAAAACTATTCACTTTACAAGCTTATTTCGTAATTATTTGTTGTCTTTAATGGTGATTTATTTCTGTCAAAGGTTCTTTGAAAATCAACAGATTATTCCATGGTTTTAGGGAATCATGAAGTTTGTATCATGAGTAAGGATAGTATCCAGTAGCACCTCTTACCTACCTACATTCATTCATGTTAGTTAAATACCTGGAAAGAAGATGTTCCTTTATCGATTACTATTCTAACTCTCTCAGTATTACCACAAGATAGTTCTTCTAATTGCTTTTATCTATTCCACTATGTATCATATTTTATGTATACTTGTAATGTTACAATACCGTAATAAATTAAAATAAATAAATTAGTAACAAAAAAAAATGTCTCCTCTTATACATAGCAAGTTATCAGACTGTATATCTGTTAAAATCACTATGAAATCGTTGGTAATGAGTCCGTATGTACAATGAATTCCTCAAGTGGAAAAACCTCTGAAATTTCCTGCCGTTCCTTAAAGCATCTGAATTACCTTCGTCACCTGTTCCCTTTTGAAACCCGTAGACTTCTAGTTAGTTCCATAATTTTCTATCATTTGGACTATTGCTATACAGTATATGGTGGTATCTCTGGGGATCTCGAGGCAAAATTAAAACGGTTGCTTAATTGCTTCGTTCGATTCATCTTTGGGATCCCGAGAGATGCCCCGGTCACCCGATTTTACATAATGCTGAAGTGGCTTTACCCTTCCTATCGTCGTAAATACTTCCTAGCATTCTTTCTTTACCAAGTCATCCAATCCCGTCGACCATCATACATTTTCGATCTCCTTCAATTCAATCCTTTTGAAAGAGCTTTCCTTATCCGGTCCTCCTCCCAATTGGAACTCTATACCTTCTTCCATTCGCCGTTCCAATAATCTTTCAACCTTCTATTATCTCTACAATTCCTCAAAAATCGGAAACAGTAGGATCAGTTTTGAGATTATATATATATATATATATATATATATATATATATATATATATATATATATGTATATATATATTAGTGTGTGGGATATAAACCACGTACATATTATATTATACGTATTGTACCATCTATTTTAAAGAAAGAGAAATAAGTGTAGATGATAGTGTTATATTTTTAACTATTAATTGTTTCTCAATTATAATTATTGTTAACTTATTTTAATTTTGTTTTCTTTCTCTTCTTGTAATGTTTTTTTTTTACAAGGACTTATTTTATATTTTTTTTTATTTACATTGTTTTATTTTTTTCGTTTTTTTTTCTATGACAAGAAGTTATTTTTTGTTTTTATTTACATTTTATGGCAATTATGTAAATATCGAATAATTTTTACTATATATGGAATGTATTCAAAACGCAGATTGGCATTCCACAACACCAAATACGACTTTACCAAAACCTGATTCCTACGTACCTCAACCAATACGAAATCTTATCAAAGAAAAACGTAGAACTAGAGCTTTATGGCAAAGAACAAGATATCCTTCACACAAAACAGAACTCAACAAACTAACCCGAAAACTACAGCAAGAATTATCAAAATTTAAAAACAACAATTACAAGGACTATTTAAATTCTATAAATAACAGAGACAGACCAGTATGGACAGCTACAAGAAGAATACTTAAGCAACAGGTGGTACAATACCCTCTTAGACGTACAGACAACACTTGGGCGATGACGAGCGAAGAAAAAGCAAACGAATTTGCAAAACATCTTGCTCATATATTCAAGGGAAACGAAATTAAGAATACTGCTCTCACTGACAAAATAGATGACGACTTGACAACAGCACTACCTTTATCACTCCCTCCTCCGGCATTTCATCCAAAAGAAATCTATCAAGTACTGAACAAAATGCCAAACAAAAAAGCTCCTGGCTATGATCTCATCACTCCTTTCATCCTCCGCCACTTACCTCGGAAAGCTATTCTCTTTCTTACTCTCATCTATAATTCAATCATGCGCACAACCTATTTTCCGCTCCTTTGGAAACTTTCCACAATTAAAATGATACCTAAGCCTTCTAAACCTGTCACTAATCCTTCATCTTATCGTCCAATTGCACTCCTCCCTATAATGTCTAAATTATTTGAAAAACTCTTCCTTAATCGCATAAAACCTATTCTCGAATAGCGGAGTGATACCGAACCACCAATTTGGCTTTCGTTCTTATCACTCTACTGTACAAGAGTGTCATCGTATCGTGGATGCAATATCTATCGCTTTTGAGAAAAAAGAATATTGCTCTGCGATTTTTCTTGACTTTGAAAAAGCATTTGATAGTGTCTGGCACAAGGGCCTTCTCTGGAAAATAAAACCTCACTTACCTCCTACATACTTTTTAATTCTTCAATCTTATTTCCAAGACAGATTCTTCTGTACTTCCGTTGACTCTTCGATTTCCTCCTTCATCCCTCAATACAGGGGTGTACCGCAAGGCAGTGTTTTAAGCCCCATTCTCTATTCCGTATACACCTCTGATATTCCCGAGCACTCTTGCACCAACATTGCACCAACCTTCGCAGACGATACAGCCATTATTTCTTCTCACAGAGACCCAAACCTAGCATCTATAGCTCTTCAAAATCATTTATTTGATTTAGAAAAGTAGTTCTATAATTGGCAAATAAAAATAAACGCCTCAAAATCGAGCCATGTAAGCTTCTCTCTACGCAAAGCTTCGTGTCCAGCAGTCAAAATAGACAACGACGAAGTACCTTCCAAAAATTATGTACGTTACCTAGGACTATACTTGGACAAAAGACTTATATGGAACGTACATACAAAATTAAAAAGACAAGAACTGACAAGACGGTACAAACGACTATCACATCTTCTGGACTACAGATCTTCACTTGACTTGAGGAACAAACGACTTATCTATAACAGTATACTAAAACCTATTTGGACATATGGAGCAGAACTTTGGAGTTCAGCAAAAAAAGTTCACATACACAAGATTCAAATAACACAATCCAAAATTCTCAGAAAATTTCTTAATGCACCGTGGTATGTTTCGAATCACACAATACACAATGACATGAACATTCCTACTATAAAATCATATATTCATAACAAATACATAACATTCCACTTATCGACACAATATCACCCAAACCCACTCGTTCTTCCGCTTTCCTACTCCCTTTTACCTGGACTTAATAAAAAAAAGATTAAAAAGACATTGGCCAAGAGACCTACTGAAAAATTGATATTTCATTCCAAAACTCGATGTTCCTGTACAATAGCAAAGAGAAAAACATCTGGATCAAATTTGCTGGATGCGCAATTGCGCAGGTGCAAATGAAAATTAAATAATAATAATAATAATAATAATATAGTCTTAAGGACAGATCTATATTTTGTTCATATTTGTTATTCTAAAGGGAACTAGTCCCAGAGTAAAATTATTTTTCTATTCTATTCTATTCTAATTCTATTGTTCGTACGCCCGACCATTTTCTTCTGTACTCTAGTAAAGAATCCTAGATTAAAGCTCGAGGTCTACAGTTGAGAGAAGTTCTAGAATTTAAAAAAAAAAATTAAATTAACAACACGGAATTCTAGAAAGATGGAGGCTTCACGCTGGCTTTTTTTATAGTTATTTATTTATAATTTATAGTTTCCTCCCCATATATTTTGTACAACTAACCCACCCTATTGATGCAACATGACCCCCGATGTTTGCCTTTAATATTGTACCAACGTTCGTGACTGTTGTTGGAAAACACGTGAGCTAGTGTGTATTGAAGGCTGCCCATCCTAAAGGTCACAGTGAGAGCATGCTTCGTCTACTCCTAAATGTCATCTCTTCCTCTATTTTATTATGTTTATCTTTTTAGCAACATTATTTGATTGCAATATATGTTGCAAAAAAAAAAAAGGATGACCTTAATAAATGTGATTCTCCCAATGTTCTTCTTTAGAAAACTCTTTACAATTTATTTAGTAAAAGTATTAGCAGGCATTCAGTATTTATCACCGAAAAATAATTAAATCTTACAACAGCAGGTAAGCACGCGCACAGTTTGTGGTTATGTTTTTAAGGCATAATTAAATCATTTTTTTAACCTTATAATATAATAATAGTTCTGTAATTAGTAATGATATCTTTAAATTTTAAATACCAATTTTGGGTGAATGGCTAAAGCATAGTTTAGGTTTTTTTTAGAGAGTTTATAAATTTTATCTAACCTTTTTTTCGTATTCACCCCTTAAATACACTAAAATTGTTAAAATGTTATTAATATTCACCAATCAGGGCTTAAGTCCACCTTTACACTCACTACCCCTTCACGCACTACCCGCATTACCTTACTGCTGTGCGGGTCTAACATACACGCTGCTCCCGACTCTGCCCTTAAAGCACTATTGCTAAAGCTGAAATTGGTTTTATAATATTCTCATTTCATATGAATTTTATAATCATATTTTTGTATTAAAAAAATAAATCAATATCAATATTAAATGTAATAATATTCAATAATATATTTGATAATAATTAAAGTAACGTCGAATTGTTAGAATATTAAAAGGGCTAAATTATATAAGTATATATTAATAATCAATTTGTAAAATTACTGTATCTTCAAATACGTGAGAAAATAAGTTGTTTTCTTTTGTATACACAAAATAATCAAAACAAGGATACAGTAATTATATATATATATATATATGTATATATATATATATATATATATTTATAAATTTAATAAGTACTGCATGGTAAATTACGAGTAATCTTCATTTACCCGATTACGAGTAATCTTCATTTACCCATCGTTCCGTAGTGAAATAAGAAGGATGACTAGTCTTTTTGTTTTTGGATTGTATAACGTATTTATGATTGTTGTTTTTTTTTTTGCAGAATTTTTGACATATGACTTTTTTTAAAGTTATGTTTAGAATTTTGATGTATTTTAATATTGAAAATGGCATTTAAGTTGCCGAAACGTCTCGTTTATGAAAGAATAAAATAAATTAACTGGAAGCTGTGTTTTTTCGAAGATAAAATTTACATGAAGGATGACTAGGTACCACTATGAACTAAAAAATATCTGCAAATTCTATTTCTATATTTCTAAATAAATTAAAAATATTTCTTAAAATCATAATATTTTTAAGGGAAATAATTGTTTGGTAATTACATGGAACAGGTTTGAATAATGGTATTATAGTAAAAATGATAGATAGTAATTCATGAATTTTATGATTTTAATCTCCACAGTCCAAAACATAGATAAATTAAGTTCGGATCACAAGAATACTTAGTTACATGTACATAGCCTATATTAATCACAATAATGAGTGCTTAAAGTAATTTATGAAATGCATTCTATTTAATTCAATTCATAAAGTACTAAAATCGAGAGACCATCATATAAACTAATTAAGTATTTTGTTAATATGGTATCAAATAGTTATGAGAAGCTAGGTAGCTCAATCTGTAGAGTGCTGAGTTGCTATGCTTAATGTCTTTGGTTCAAATCCGGCCATGATCATATAAATTATTTAACCTTTTACTAGCGAAGGATGGACCTTGTGTGATCTATAGAGCATCCTATACTCAGCCTCAATAAAGTCGGAACCCGTAATTGGGGTTGAGCTTGATGTTGGACAAATAACTTCCCTAAACAAACGTTGTCCTAGAAACAGCACAATCTCTACCATGTGCTGAACCAAAGAATCTCTTGGGTTGTTGTGGTTCAGTTTTTTTTTTCTTTTTCCTCAAATAACTAGAACATTTTTACTTTTACTCAGTGTATACAGTAGACCGTATAATATAATTATGTATTTCATCATCATTAGTCCAAATAAACATAAAATCTTTATTTTGATCATATCCCAACACTAAAGGACTTTTCACCCCTCCTATATGGCAATCCATTCCTTCCATGGACTGAAGCTAACAAGATAAATGAGGAAGGAGACAGTGAAACGGAGCTTCACTTCCGTTGCCGGCGGAGTGCACAATGGTCTCGTTAGATGTAACGGCAGCTGCCATTGGTCGGTCTCTTTCCCCACCACCGGGGGTGCTTTCACCCTGTATTGTAGCTCCCAGCTCTTTTCCGGCTGTCTGTTAGCCCCATTGTCGTCCAAGCTACATAGGAGCCCAATCTTTTGTCATATTTTTAGGAATAGATTAGATGTTATTAGCATTACTGCCATCTTGATCTAATAATAAAAAAAATAAAAGGGCAGTCTTGAGGAGTGAAAGTGAAAACTCAAAACTTTTTAAAGACAGTGTTCTTCTTTTAATTTATTATTAAATTATTATCATTAGTATGGTTTTCACATATACTTACACTCTGCGCAATGATTATATACATTTTCAAGTAGTTTATTATTAATCTAATTATTTTTTTATTAATAAAGTAGTTAGTTTATTAATTATTTATTAAAATATATGATTGGCTCCAAAAGCTAAATACAAAATATCCATAACCTAATTGAAATCATAATTAGTAAATGGTTATATTACTCGTACCTTTTTTCTGTAGTTACATATAAGTTAATGAACTTCATTTTCATTTTTAGCATTATAATCATCGTTAAGTTCAACAATGCGCTGAATCATTTTCACTTTCAATCACTTCTTAGAACAAGATATTAAACTATGACAAATTAAGGAATCCTTACCTTTAAACTAAAGTTGATAAAAACATATAACATATAAAAAGTATAAAACTCATAAAAAGAAGGCTATGCGTCACCATTCTTGCGCAATGCGTCACGAGCATGTTGGTGGCGCGAACGCATACGTTTTTCTCCTACCAATAGTCGCTAAACTCGGCTAAAGAAGTTTTCATTTCAAAAATATTAAAAATAATTTGTATGTTTCTTGTGACTAATTCTCATATTTCTCATTAATGATCTTAATTAACTACATATTATTTTATTTTTAGACTTTATTTTTATTACATTTTCGCATTTATTTTGTGTATTTTATTTTTCCGCATTTATTTTTATTATTTATTTATTTTATTTTTGTTTAGTTTTTATGGTATATCGATTGTATGTCGACTTAGCACTATTACCTGTTGCCCACAAGTGGCAGATTATAATAATTCTTATTATTACAATAAATATTTAAAAAAATTAACTATATAAAAATTAATCAGCGCAAGAACAATAAAAAAACACAGATTGCAATGAGATGATGTTGACCGTGAAATAACCGAGGTTTGTTTTTAGGTGAGGTACTATCGACAAATAACAAGCACCCTAACATACATATATAAATATATACAGCTAATGAATTACTTTCGTTCAGTTGTATGTTGAACGTCTTGGTGGTGGGGTGCTGTCTCATGTTTGGAGCCTGTTTGGCTGTTGATCGTTGGGATGTATTGCACCTTTTTCTTCGAGATGCGATTCACATAACCCCCTTTTTGATTTTGGTGTCTTGATAATGCCTGAATAGGCGAAACGTCGACTGGTAAGTAGGTGTATTTTTTGAAACATAAGGCTTTGCATTGTGGTTTTTCCCAATTGCACTATAATATATAAATTTTATTTAATTTCATTAAAGTTTTAAATATTTTTGAAATAGTCGAAATTACTTTTAACAACATAATGTTAAAAAGTAATAAACATTGTAAGACCTTCAATGTTTAATTAAAATATCTGAACCTCCCGTATATGATTTCTCTCCAACCTAAAGCAAAGATAAGTAAAAGCGATATATCATCAGTGCCTTAATGAATAAGTGAGTTGGTCTAATTTTATCCTAACTTATTTTATTGAGTTATACAACTGTAATATATACATCTAGTACAATTGCTATAAGAATAAATAATACATGATAGGACATGTAGAGACACTACCCACTGACAGCACTCTAATAAAATTTCTATAATAGTAGGACCCGAGGCCATCTCCTCTTCAGACGACAGGAGGATTGTCCGGGATGGAATTGGATACAAGGGTGGAAACTAGTGGGTTTGGATGGGTCTGAAGTTTATTACGGAATGATAATCGGAGGTATCTGGAATGGGCTAAATCGGTAACACATGGAACGTTAAGGTCATTATGGATGGTTTTATTTGTGACAAAATAAGGAGCGTTTAGGATTTTGCGAAGGATTTTGGATTGCAAGGATACGAGAGGAATTCGATGGTTTGGTGAAGCCCCATAGTACAATTCCGTAAGTCCATATAGGTCTTATAACAGTCACATAAAAAAGTCTTTTATAATTGATCTGAAGCTTTGTCTTGAACTTAAAGAAGCCGATTCATATTATTCTTGAAAGTTCATAAGGCTCAGTCAGGCATTGGCTTGAAATGTTATAATTGCTTATATATATACCAAAAACTATGAGAATGACACGATTTCGCTTCCCTCAATACAATTTACCCTTTCTAAACAAAATTCGAATTAACCGCTTATTCAACAGGACTGCAGATATGTCTCTCTTACTTATTTTCATTTTAAGTTAGATTTGGATCTACTTTCGGCTATGATGGGTACGAAGCTTAGGAGAGGATCCGTAAGATTTTCTTCGACTGCCAAGAGGAGTACAGAAATAAATTAATTTAAGAGAATTAATAGAAAGCAGCGAGGAAGAACCCCAACATTGAGGGAAGCCCTATCGACTGAGAGGAGCATTAACTTGATTAGCTGGCTCTTAGCCAGAATCAGTGCGCCTGCGCTGGCTAACGAAGACTGATGTAACCTCCCAACCCTCCCCCCCCCTCAATTCTGTTATTACATTTATAATTCACCTCTTCACTGGGCACACTAAATAGATTAGTGAGTATCAGCTGTCAATTTAGTGTGGTTTAGTGTCAGTCCAATGTCAGATGTCCTTCTTTAGCATCCTGTTTTTTAATTCTTTATCACTTAAATTCGTTTCTTAATCGCTTTTAATGAGCTATGAAGAATTTGCATATTTAATAATAACAAATGATGAGTTTGAGGAAGAGCACTGAAAGGAACTTTTAAATTATAAAATATTTATATATTTGTAAATCAGGGTTTTTACTAGACATAATAAATTAATATTGAAGAGTAAATGCTCAAAATTCCCAAACATAAACTGAAATCAAAAATACTTGTCAATATTTCGTCTAATCAGGCATCTTCAGGATAGAATGAGAATGATAGCAAAGGAAACTCAACGAATAAAGCACACTCTAGCCTCAAAATGCAGCAAGTCCTAACCAGGGTAAATATCCCACCACCTCCAGTACCAAATGCAACTACTGAATCATGACTTATGGTTTTTGTTTAAAAACCACTAATTAAAATATTGGTATAATAAATTAATTTATTACATTATAATCAATTAATTTCCACGAGCTATTGTTAAAATATTTTACATCATGGTATAGTAACACCATTGATTTGATTTGATCTTAGTTCTTTATATTCCTCAAAAAGAATCCCCTGTCTTTTAGAATTTTATCTAAAACATTTTTCTTAACAGCACTTTTACATTTTTTTTGGCAAAAAAGAACCTTGGTAAAGAATCTTGGATTATACTATTTACTATTTATTATAATTTACATAACCTTTAACCATTCATGGACTAATATATTGCTTTTAAAACCACATCAACCAGCGATATATTAAGCATGTGTGGCGTTTGGGATTAAAAGTGAATAACTTCAAAATATGACTTTTTCATTAGTCAATCAATGCTCCATTAAGTTCAAGTGCAGAACCGGGCTGAAGCCATGAGAAAAAAGGCGACAACGAGTGATGTTGGTTAAATTACTTGACTAAACTAGCGATAGATTTCAAGAAAAAAAATTCAACCAACTTTTGATCCTTAGCGTCTCACATAATTAAAACCCTTTTGGTTGTATTGACTATTAAGTTATTCACAATTATGTCTGTATAAAGGAATTTAACTAATTCCGTTTCTATTACTCCCTTAGATGAAGGTACTTTCCACCTTTCCACATGCTAGTCACTATTGGCATTTTTATCATTAGCATTGTACATGTTATCAGGAGAATTCGTAGTGCCTTAATTTAAAATTATACGCACTTCCAAAACCAAATTTTTATATAAATACAAAATTTTCAGAAATAACTGTGCCAACTATATTTTATAATATAAACATTTTTTAAATCTAGTTACACATGAATGTGATACACATTTATAGCTATGTCATTGAGTCCATTCAACCCCTCGCATATCTCACAAGAAGAAACGTCCGGCGTATCGATAGAGGAAGCCGACGGACACGAACGGAAGACGTGACTAACTCTGCCGCGTGGCTTGGTATTCTGCCGCGTGCCTCCTCCACTCTAAATCTCTGACTCAGCTAATGGCAACTATTGAAATATGTTCCCCGTCCTGGATATATATCATACATACTAGAGTACATCGCTATCCTATGTCAGGGTCATAAATAACGTCAGATGTCTGGTGAAATCAGTAAACAATGTGCTGGACAGTATGTCATAGGAACGTTTACATTGTCGATTGTATACATAACATGAGAAAGATAGGAACCAGGTAATTGGAGAACTCAAACCACTGTCCGCTGTTAGCAAAAGGATTGCACGGGATGTGCAACATTGCTCCTAGCACAAAAATGCCCACCCTACAAGAAATTTCGAATCCCTCCTGTTCTAAGAGTAATTTTCATAATCAAAATCACAAATGAAAAAGTTATCGAAAGAAAATTAGACAAATTTATCTTTTATATTACAAAATATTAGTGTTTTTGATCAGAAATAATAAATTAATTTATTGCATGATGTTTAGCCTTTAACAATTAATGAAGGGCCTTGGGTTCAGTACGTGGTAGAGACTGTAATGTTTCTGAGCAACAGTGCTTGGTCGTAGATCACGCACAACCGCAAGGTTTTCCCCAAATTAAGGGTACCCACATTAAAGAGGCTGTGTGAGCCCCAATCCTACAGGATCCATGCCGGCGGTTAACTGATAAGATATAAATGTTTGAAAACACCAGAAGAAAAACTACTTTACAGATTGTTGAGTCGGAATAATTGAACTCATAGCAACAACAGCTAAGTCATAATCACACTCAATATTTTTTAGATTTATAGGAATTGCGTTATTTTCATTTTGTAACTATCATTATCGTGATTCTTGTTTTTATTTCATTTTGACTTTTTCTCTCATAATTTGTAATCCTGATAAACTATCAAAATTCAATTACCCACCGACTCCATATGATTCTCATTAAGCGGAATGATAAAAATCTTACTTAAATATATAAAATATATATAATGGAATCCTTGGGAAAAACTAGTCAGTTAAAAAAAAAAAGTGGGTTATATGGGTATATATTTCTCATGCATTGATTGACACAGAAGTGGGTCTGGTATTATTTATCGTGGCCGCAGAGAATAAAACATTTAATGGAGTGTAAGAATCGAACCCGTACGACCTCACTTTTCATGAAGGATATATCTATCATCTATTTTAATTATGAAGCAGTTATATGATAGAGTGCAATTATGTATGTATGCACCGTTTAGCACGTTTGAAACATAATAATACTTTAACATTGAAGTCGAATAATTTTTGTAGAATAATTTTTTTTTTTAGAATAATCCCCCCTCGGAGGGTTATCAGGAATATTATGGGAAGCAAGTTAAGAGACTAGCGGATTCAAGTGAGTATGGAGCTTTTCAAGGAAGGATAGGTATCTAGTTATCAGCAACATATGGGTTATTAAGTTCATGATGGATGAGTTTGTTTGTGACATAATAAAAGGAGCATTGAGGATTTTAAGAAGGATTTTGGATTGTAAGGGTTGGATACGAGATGGATTGGATGGTTTAGTAGAGCCCCAAAGCTCAACTCCGTATGTCCAAATAGGCCTGATAACTGTAATGTAAATGAGTCTTTTGTAATTAATTGGGAGCTTTGAACGTTTGTCCAGTAAATGTTGAAGTAGGCGAAAACGTCGAGGAGTTTCTTGTATTTTCAGTCTTGTTGTAGAGTAATAATATTTGTTTTTACCAAATGTTACTATTAAAATAAATACTTGAAAACTGGAAATACAGTCATTGCTTGACACTCAGTAGCTTATGAGTTAATAGTTCATTCCTCCACGTGACAAAGTAACTCACGGTTCTTTCTAAGTAATAATTTATTTTTATATCCTTTATTTGCCAAATTGGCATATAATAAATAAATACATTATTATCGGCCTTACATGTTTTTTTTTAATAATGAATTTTAAACTTTAACAAAAAGTTAAAGTGTGGGTTTCGTCTCAGGCAAGAGACCCTCCTAACTGAATAATATTTGCAAGGAAGTTATAAATACATAATAGTTTTTTTTTATATATTAAATAATTATAATGTAATAACAAACAGAACTATAGTACTATAAAACGGAAAACTAAAAGGAAACAGGATTATATTACAATTTGTTAAAATGATTGGTGAGAAAGGTAATAGAGTTTACATCAGAATATCTTTCAAGAGTCTTGGTTTTAGTGTTGGGGATGAAATACATAGGTTCGCCTACGTAGAATGGTACAGTTCCTTTGACTGCTGGTAATCCGGTCTTAAATCTGTAACGCTTTTTAATGAATTCTTCAATCGTCTCTAGTTTTAGCTCTTGGTGGAGTTGACTGTTTCGTACAAACCAAGTTTACTGTGATTCGTAGGATTTTATTTTTGGAAGGTTTGCAATTTTTTTAGTTGTTGACACTGCACTCCACACTTCACAATCGTACATTGCTAGAGGTCTAATAATGGTTTTACAAATTAATAAGGTTGTTTCTGGTTTAAATCTAGATTTTCTATTTATTATCGGATAAAGTAGAGCTAATCGTTCGTAGGCCTATGTTAATTTGGTGTTGATATGCTGGTTCCAGGTAAGACGACGATCTAAATAAATAGGAGATATTTTATAGCTTCTTTATTCCACGGAAGGTTGCTGCCACTGAGCACTAGCTCCGGTGGGTCTGAAGGGTGTCTAAGGGTGAACATTTTTGCGCAACATTTTTGAATGTTTAAATAATAATTTCCTCCGATAAGAATGAAATATTGCATAGGATTAGTAGCCTTCTATTCGCACCTCATACCTATCTATATGGAAGTATTGCGTTTCTGATAACCTTATGATTACCGCGAAAAGTATTCCAAGAACTTTATATCCCAGCCATTCGTTAAGTTTATCAACAGGCTCAGTGCACTTAAATAATTAAAGTAATTGGCCCATAAGGAGATTGGAACCGTAAGACAACCATGTTGGCTGGAAGCTATCCATTACCTTCTGGTCCGGATCAGATAGCGTCCTCGATGGTAAGATCCTATCTCCTGCAACTGGATGTCGTCATATGATAGATCTTGGACCATTGTGCAAGATGGCCGGGCCTACGGCCCTCCAGACAATACTCTGGATTATTTATGTAATCGGCTACGTGTGGTCTCCTAAGGACCCTTACTCCATAGCCCACGTCGGTCTGTGAGCTATATCCCTTTAGTAATAACTTTTAAGATAGATATATAGATAGAATCTAAAAATAAGAGAGTTAGGTTTAACATAGACTTATGTGTTCGACCCAGAAATGTTTCCATCCTGAATGAGAATACACGGGATTAGAGGAACCAATATATCAACATAAATATAAATTTGGTGCTCTCATATTTCTTACTGGAATGCCTACTTATAGTTGAAATATACTGAAATATACTTATAGTTTTGGCAATATTTGGTTTCGGTCTTCAACCTTTAATTCTTCCCTTCTTACTTCCACGCTCTAAAATAAAATCTTAGCTACATTATTATTCCTCTGTATTATTTATCTTATTTAAGACTCTTTGCCGAAAGAATGGATCGGGTGTCGATTCGAAATCCTACTAATTTAGGGGATAAGTTATCGAGATGCAGAAACATCATTGACTAGAAGCTAAGGCCAAACGAGGTTCTATTTTCATGCTATTATGGCAGTACTTTTGCTATGGGAAAGTAATATCTGCTGGCCAATGAATTAGTGGTTAATATTCTTGTACTTAGGGAAATGTAATCTAATTATTCTCATAATACATTAGTGACTACGTCAGGCATTGGCTTGAAAATGAGTTACTGGTTATAGTGAAAGTTCTTTTCATGCAAAAAACTTCGAGAATGAAACAATTCTGGTTTTATAGGTACAAGAAACTCATGTTGGGCAGAATTCGACTTGGCAAATTATTCACCGGAGCAGCAGATATATTCCTTAGAGTTTTCCTTAAGCATTGAATCGTTGATCCAGATTAATTTCTGTATAATATGCCTTTTATTGAATCCTAGTTTAAAAATTCTCTTGGGCTGTACACAAGAAATATATTAACAGGCTCTGCAAATTTATTAAGTTAGTTAATTCTTATTCGGAATGTAGGAATATTTAAAAACGTCAATATGCATTACGGTAAAGACGAAATAATAAAAAAAATCAAATAGTAACACTAGACAACAAACTAAAATATTTAAATATGAACCCTTATCAACATGCCCCTTTAAAAGTATTAAGTAGTCCCTATAATCCCGAGATGATTAAAAATAATTGGACGAACGTATCTTAATTTGATTCCAGCTGCCTGTCAGTACAAAAGGAATAAGTAAGAAGATTACACAAAAAGCGTTGCACGGTGGGATCTATCGACGGAGGCAGCGATCGGAACGAAGTAATGAAGAGAGTTAATGCTGTAAAGGGCACGTGGGCAATATCGCGCACGTGCGGGATTAGGGCGTCCCCCAGGGCCGCATAATGAGCTCTACTTCTGTACTACATTTATCGCTCTTTGTTCTCTCTCCTCTTTGTCGAGGCGCCTCTTCGGAGAAAGAGGAAAAGGAAAAGAGAAACGTTCATCAGATAGGTTAAAGAAAGAGGCATTATAGAAGTCATTTATTATGGACTTGTAGAGAACTTCTGCATTCGTAATCGGGACCTAAACTGATCGTTCCTATCTTTAATTGCCTTCTTTATTACTTCTTTAATTACTTTACCATTAGCTAATAACTACCGCCCATGTTGAATCGGAAACGTGTCATTCGTATAGTTTTTGCCTTGAAATGGTCTTGTAATATAAGCAATAAGTATTGTAATATAAGCAATGTCAGACTTAATCATATTTAAGTAATTAACTTCATTGTTCCACATTTTTTTTTGCATTATTATTCCATTGCAAAATCATAAATCGCTACATGAATTTTATTTATTCACATATTTAAACAAAAACAGTTTTTGATTAAATTGAATTCATGTATTATTGTTTTTTTTTAAAAAAAGTGTTTTGTACGCTATGGATTGATTATTAATCATATTCGAATAGATATTTCAGTTTCAAATATTATTACTAAATGCAATCAATAATATTCAGTGTTTTTTTGTTTGTTTTTTTGTAGTAGGGTACTTTTTCTTCAAATAATTGGAATCGAATGAATCAAGAACGGAGTTTACAAAAAGACATTTTTTCCGGTTGGGTCCTACAATTAGGCTAAAAAGTCTAAGAAGTGCACGGAAATTTAAGGACCGAAGATTGCTCTAATTGGCAAACTAACGTATAACTAACGTATCATTTCCTATCGAACCCCGATGAAGTGAATAATTGATTAATAATGACCGCCTAATGGTTACTCCAAATGTTCCACAAACATCGGCTTTGCAGATTACAGGCCGAGAGGACGGAGTTGTTTACTCCTCCAAGATGATTTTCTCCTTGAGGAGGTAATGGAGGCCGAATC
The DNA here is from genome assembly GCA_037127475.1 of Arma custos. Lineage (NCBI taxonomy): Eukaryota > Metazoa > Arthropoda > Insecta > Hemiptera > Pentatomidae > Arma > Arma custos. The sequence continues at coordinate 73,774,001 of CM073760.1, forward strand.
CTGTGGTTCCCACGAAACCTTGGGAGTCCGGCGGCCCAGCCTAATGTTTCTATTCACAATGAAAGTGTGTAGTATTGAACCTATTTCAGGAGTGATACGTGGTTTGAGTGTAAACGTAGGTAAATCTAGTAAATTAACGAGCATAAAGAATAATGGAAGTGGTTATACAAATAATCATCTCATCCGTTTGGAAACTCCTGTATTTATATTTTTGGGCTAATAACTTTATGTTTTATATGCAATCGATAGATTTTGAAAACAGCTAACGATTTAACCTTAAAATTACTTCATAGTTTCTCCGAGTCAAATGTTATTAATCCAATATTAATTGGAAATCTCAGTATGCGGCAAAATTACCTCGAAATGGCGCCGCATCCCCCTCCACCGCGCGCTATGCATAACAGTCCTCACTTGTAGTTATGAATTCTTTGATACTTTAGCTGTCCAATGGTCTGATTGAATTTTGGATCATTCGTTTTTTGAATTTCCTCTCATTATTGAAATAATATTAAAGACGTATTCACCGCAAAAAGAATATTTTTCTTGCAAGGTGTTCATACCAATAGCAAGGAAAGAAGAATAAATCAAAACTGGGAGTGATTGATTTAGTTTATATGAACAACTGTTGTCCAATCAAACCTAAGTTCCTTATCCTGTAAAATAACCTCCTCTAGAAGTACTTACTACATTTACCATGTCAATGTCTCAATCACCAATCAAAACAATGAACACAGGTTATTTTATGAATCATTTTATCCTAAGTAATTATACAATCAAATGCTTGTATTAGATGGAGTTCTGCCCTCATCAACATGCCATGGAATCTATTTTTATCAATTTCTTTAATTATTTTTCCTTTATCAAGAAAATTAACTAACTGTGCGAGAGAGAGGGTGTTGATTGGGTGTTCTGGATAAAATACGGATAACACCAAATTTCAAAACTTTACTTTTTCACATTTTTCGCTATTTTATTAAAGCGATGAATTCTTTATGCTCCCAAAACTTCATGTTCTGAACCGAGCTATAAATATGAGAAATAAGACGCCCAAGTTTCGTATCAGAAACAACACACGGCCGTGTCCATGACACAGCCACACCCCATTTCTTACTACCTCCTCCATGTCAACGCTTCAATCGGCATTGCTAAAAAAATATATTTTTTTGTTTATAATAAAACTTTTTAGTCGGTAAATGCCCTTCATATGAAATATATACGTAATATGAAACTTTTGGATATTAACGCTGATTATGTCCTTAATATACATCCTCGCATTCATCACATAAATTTTTTCAACCCGTCTCTTTTAACGTTCCCATTTCAGATTACTAACTACGTGTACTATTTAGATTCTGAACTAAACAAATACCATACGCCTTCTCCCTATGAGGGAGTATATTAACTTTTTCGCAAGCTGGGAAGTGGATCTCCCGCTAAGCCGAGCTACAAGGAGGGGAGCCCCGGGCCTATTTCCAAGTGTAATCCCACTCATCATTTATCGGAGATCGGCGCCCCGGAGTCAGTGAGTCAGGGCAGCGCCTCGATAGCGGAGGAGTTTATCTCCGGGCTGTAATGTCCTAGCGCCGCCCCTTCGGGGTAATCCGGTGTAATATCGTCCGCGTAGCGTTTAATGGGGGGAATATCATGATGGATTTGCATGTGCCTAAATCGTCAGTGTTGGGAATCAGAGGGTCATCTAGATAGTATCGGATGTGCTTTTAATTAAAACGTAATAAACATGATATACATGTATTCATTTTAGATGGTTTGATCTATATATTATGTTTCAGGTTATGAAAATTATCAACCAAGCTATTCGATCTTTTTTATGCTTTATATTCAATATTTTGGGTTTAATGTTGTCAATCAAAGCATTTCTTTATTGAGTTGAATTGAATTTTTTGTTGGCAATGTTAATCCATGGAATGAAAAAATTAAAAAAATCACTTTAAATAGCATAGTCAAGTTTAATATTTATTCCAGACTACTACAGAATCAATATAGAGAATAAGTGCTTACGTCGAACGTTTTCCTAAAGAGAGTTAACTGTATTGAGACAAGCGAAATCGTGCTATTCGTGTAGTTTTTGTCTTGTAGGAGTTGTAACATAAGCGATAACTCATCTTCAAGCCAATTGCTGACTTAGCCCTCATTCACTTTCGGATTCCGCTCCCCTTAGTAATAGAAACTGGTTTTCGAAAAAAATTATTTAATCACTTTTTGTCTCACCAACCAAATAAGTGGAATAGATCAAGGACTGGTCTCCCAGATATTATGGAAAAAGTTCATTTTAGGAAGTGGACCTGGACCGGACATGTCATCAAAAGGAATGCTGTAACATGGACCAGGCAGCTTATAGATTGGTATCCAAGAGAGCACGCAAGGAAGAGAGGACGTCCACCGACAGACTGGGACAAAGAGATGAAGAAGAACTGCGGAGGGGCAGCCTGGAAGAGAGTAGCATTGGATAGGAAAGAGTGGAAACGGATGGGACAGGTACATTATTTAGTGTGGTTGCAAGAGTGACAGGTAGAAACAATCGAACTTAAAACCTTAAATAAAGGTTGATTTTGTTCATATGTGAATAGGTATAGAAAAAAACAACAGATTTTTGTATGTTTATTATATTTTATGAACAAATAAAGGTTATTATTATTATCTGTAATTGAAAATATATTATATAGAAATTGATTTATATATATATTATCAACAAAACCATTTCATAATTTCTCTTTTTTTTCCCCCTTTCCCTCTTCTTAGTGGATTACTCATTTCTGTTGTACTGACGATAAACATTCGTAAATTTTAAGCAAATCACATAGGTGCAAGCCATAACATAGGCCCATGTGCTTCCGTAATCGTAAGTTTTTGAGAATAACAAGGTTCTTCTCAAGGATACAAAATACCTATATCATATGTTGAACATAAGATGTGAAATCTATCATGAACGTACTATGTGACTTCGATTTTAAACCTTCACTACATACACCTTTGTATTTTTTGTCTTTACATTTTATATTCTTTCGTGATTTTTCGACGTTTTGAATATCTATGTTTTCAACATATAGAACTATTTGATATCAAAATCTCTGATTTTTAATTTTGTAACATACAACCGTATAATACGAAGGTAGGAAATGGTTGAGCGATTGTTTAAGTTTGAGGCGTAAAACTATTTGATAATGTAAATGCAGACATAAATTTAAAACATTTCTTATTAACTGTTGTTGGAGCTTAATTCAGTTGCAGTTTTTTTTAGTTACGACTGTTAGCGATTATGTAAATCATACGCTTCCCTCCGATAATATTCCCGATAGAATAGCTCAAACTTTCCTTGGTTAAAATTTAACGTTTCAGCAAAAATGACCTGGTGGAACCAAAAATGACGAACTTGATATTTTTGGATTTTAAAAATTGTTTAGTCGTTTTCGTCGTAAAAAGGGTAGTTTTATTTTAAAATGTTAATGGAACATATCTACTGTTTTTTTCTTGTATTATTAACCTCACTTTATGCTGCTATGGCTCATCCGACGATGCTACATTGGGAGTTCTAAATTTTGCCTATCCATTTTTAATTAGGATAGGGATTTTTAACGAGTGAATGGCGTACGAGTGCCCGTTTTGCATCCCTCCCGTAGGACGGGATAACCAAGGATTTTTACTCCCTTTTATAAATCCTAAGGCCAGCGGGCTACGAACCCTCGATCTAGGGCATAGTAGGTTCTTATGCATCAAAAAATCACTAGTCACCCCCAACCTATCTACTTATTAATTTTTGATTCCACATTTTTAATATTACGAAATGATTTCTTACTTAATGATTTCTTGAGTCCTTCGATCAAAATTCACAGCGCTATTAAACATGGGTTCGAAACACGCGGATAATAGTACAAGATCTCCTATCGTATATTGAATAATTTCTGATTGCATAGAGATTGTATTGCATTCCATCCGTATCTTAATATATTATACACCATCTTCACTGCTATTGCATATTCTAAACTGGTAGGAACTCGATGATGACTTAAAGGGACCAGCCAACAATCCAAGCCATTGTGGATCCCCAAAGCCAACTCACAATTATTAGCCAATATAAATATCCATAATAATGGGAGGGTGGTAATGAATGAGGATGGCTGTTTGCGCAACCTTGACAAGGGTTAGTGGGGTGCCGCCTTGTAACCCGAGCTCTGTTATGGCCCTCATCCATCACCATAAATGATCATTGTTTGATCTTCTTACTGCCATGGTCTGTTGATAATTATCCGTTATTATCAAATTTAAATTATTTGTTATAAAGAAAGGAGAGAGCGGGGTAGCTCAGTGGATAGAGCGCTGAGTTATGCCGAAGATCCAGTGTTCAAACCCGGCTACGGGCGGTAGGAGCCTATGAGCTTTCAGGATCCTCCGATGCCCATCCTCGATAAAATGAGTACCCTTAACTGCGGGAAAACCTGGCGAATGAGCGTAGGCGATTAATTGAAGATAAGAACAAATAATATAGCAAGCCTCTGTCTATAGAATAATAGGTACTAATTTCTAATTCGTTATATTGGCGTTTAATTCCATCGACGCTGTCTTATACAGGAAAAGCGAGGGTCGTATATAGAATTTAAACACTGCATATGCATGAATATGTTCAATATGATTTATTTTGAAGTAACTTTCTTCATATATCTATCATACGAATCCTGATAATCAAGACATTTTATCCATTAAACACTCTAGATGTTGACTTTTTTTTTAATTAAAGAATTTATAAATAAAACTGGGGATGGCCTTTGATGTAATGGTTAGCATAACAACCACCTATGCCTGTCAACAGCTGGGCTGCGAACCCACGAATTTCATAGGATTTCTGAAAGAGGAGTAAAAAATCCTTCGCTATGCCGTACTTCATAAGGGGCGTAAACTACCACTGCAGCACTAAAAAAAATTAAATACATAAAAAATGTTAACGAATTTATTTCAAGGTATAATTCATTATTAATCGCATTATCATAATTATATATCAAACTAGCGACCCACCCCAGCTTTGCCGACATAATTTGTCTGTGCAATGTATTTATTTATTTATCTATCACGTACCGGCCACTAAGGACCAAGCGAATATCATTGGTTAGGCTTCTTCGGGAGTCTTGATTTTCTTTCTTCCCATCTCAGCTAATGAATGTACTTTATTATATAGAAATTATAAAAATAAAAACAAAACCAAATATTTATTTAAATTTTAAATTCTCAATCTCATCAAACAATGGCGGACTGTACAGTGGCATGAGAAGCTCCGAGCAATCCATGGCAACCACCGTAAATTTTGGAAATTACTCAGGGCGAGCACCAGGAAGAGAAGTTCTACATTACTACACGACGGAGACAAACTTTTGAAAGATGAGGAACAAGCAAGTAAGTTCGCTGATCACTACAGTGCCACTATAGCCTGTCGAACAATCAGTCTGACCAAAATCCCGAACGAAGAAGTAGGAAATAATTATATGTTTGTATCTCCGAAGTGGCTGAAGGCGATACTCCGTCGTTCGCGAGGGAATAAAGCCCCAGGCCACGACGGAATACAAACTATACTCCTGAAACAATTACCAAGAAGAGGCATAGCTCACCTGACAAACCTCTACAACTCCTGTCTCAGGCTGAGATACTTTCCTGAGGCATGGAAAAGAACTATCCTCTTTCCGCTGCTGAAGCCCGCAAGAAATGGTAATCAGCCAGTCGACTACCGGCCTATTAGCTTACTTTCGCACATGGACAAAGTTTTTGAGAAAATTATTCTTAATTATCTCAAAACCTATTGCTCGGAAATAGCGTTAATCCCGGAACAGTACGGCTTCCAGGCCGGACTGGGCCCGGACCACCATCTGGCGAAGCTACACGCGGAAGTAAGCCAGAACACAGTTAAGAACGAGGCAACCGCTTTGATATCCATAGATTGCACGGAGGCGTTTGACTCAGTGTCAACTTAGTTTACTCTTTTGTCATTATAGACTCAGTGTCAACGGCGTTTGACTTGGTGTCAGCAGCTATATAGTCCTTTCTGACACAACGTTCAATAAAGGTACGAGTCGGCGAAGAGCTGTCCAACCCCTTTCCACTCACGTATGGTGTACCTCAAGGGACTGTGCTATCACCGGTATTATTCTCAGTTTATACGGCGGAAATCGTTGGTGACAAATACAAAAAAGCTACTGTGGCGGCGTATGCCGATGACATTGCCATCTACAGTAGCTCATTGATTGCAGAGAGAGCTCTACGGCAGGCGGAGGTGGCCTGTGAGGAAATGACTAAAAGACTGGACGGATTGAATATTACTGTTAATCCCAAGAAGACCGACTGTATTATTCTCTCCTTCCAAAAGAATAAGCGCCCTCTTCCTACGGTTTATAGAGTAGCAGGCAAAGTTAACAAACCTGCGAATATGATAACGTATCTCGGTGTCACCCTCGGCCGGCACTTGACGTTATCCCAACATTGCAATAAGAAGATCAGGTCGGTGAGAACCAAATCTTACAGGCTTAATCACCTTTTAACCTCATCGAACTTATCACTCCGCCTCAAAGTAATGATCTATAAGGCAGTTATTAGACCAGCACTCCTTTATGGGGGGCCTATGTTGAATAACTTTTCGCCAACAACTTCAAAAAGGCTCCAACAATTTCAAAACCGTATGCTGAGGCGTATAGTAAGGCACACTTCTCTACAAAGGACAAAATCAGACATAATACACGAGACTCTCGGACTCCCGACGGTAACGGACTTCATCACACGGAGGCATATCAAATTCTTTGATAGCCTCCAACACTGCACGAACCCACTATTACAGATACAATGTATCATTAGTAATATTAATATGTTATTTTTCAAATATTAATAAAAGCCAAAGGGGCTAAGAAATAAAAATTAAAAAAATATTTATTTATATACGAAATTATTATCTTGCAGGTTAGATAATTGCACGGGATCAGGTAACTTCTTCGGTGAAACCCATCGATATTCCGACCCACAAAACCTCGACAAATTATATACCTAACCCTTCCTGGTGAATGTCTTTATGTATTGGTAAAAACTGCTTGAAAATCCGTGCAGTAGTTATTGAGTTTACCTCGAACAAACGCGGCCGAGGACTTTGTTTTATAATATGTATTGATAGATGACTACCTGTATTATTAGATATAATTATTAACAAATTAAAAAAATAATAGCAACTGTTATTAGTGTTATTGCTAAAATGTTATGCACTATAATATCCTAATAGCTCATAATAAATTACCAAAGTGTTTTGCAATTCAACTTTTCAATTATTTGCCATTAACAACTAACAGCCAACTAAAATAACGGCCGAGATGAGAAACTCCTTTTTTTCCTCTTTTCATAACTGACTATATTTATGCAACTTCTCTTTACTCGCGATCTGATTTACTACAAGTCCTAAATCCTCTCTCTTTCAATAAATTCGGTTTGATATATAGGAGGCAGGAGGAAGAAGAATTAGCTGAGTTGGAGTCAGAAGCAATAAAAGTGCATTTAGAACTTGTCCGAAATAGAATGTCCGACCTCCTTGCACCGCTGCAACGGGTCAATATTTTACCCTGAGTAACGGCTTATTTATAAATAACTAATATATAATATATTAAGGTTTGTGTAAAAAATTATATATAATAGTTTATGGATACTTTTAATAAATAATCATTGCAAAAATATGTGATAATTTAAGTATGATTTAAATTATCACCGAACCGACGATATAAAAGAGCTCATAATGAATGATGGAAAATAAAGCAATATTTAACAACCAATAGACGAGTATAAGAAAGAACTATATTTATTATTAAACTGAACAATGTAACATAACCATGTTATACAAATTATAAACAAAGAGACTTTCTGATGTGAATTAACTAGGTTAACCAATAACTTATCAACAAACATGGTGAATACTCTCTTATCTATAGTATTAACTATCCATACTCTATCATATCATCTCTTTTCTACTCTCTTCTCTATCTCTACACAACCTCTATTTTTCTCTCTACCCTCCCAATATCTTAGAGCTGATATATATATCTAAAAGAGGGAAGGCCAAGGAAGTGAATAAATAGCAGAAGCAATGACAACTTTCTGGGTTAAAAATCAAAATTATGAAGAAATTACAATTGTCATCGATCGATGGCTCAATGAAATTAATTTCCTTCGTTGTCAAAAATGTCTATTAACAACGATAATAATAGATTGTGGTGAAGAAGCTCATTAAAATTCTGTTTACACAAAACATTGTATAATTAAATACAATAAAATTAAGATAATAAGATATAAGAAAATAAGATATAAAATTAAGATAAATATAAATACAACTTATATCTAAGTGAAGCCGAATTAACCTACAACTCCTTCATATTATCAACAATTAGGATATTATTGACTTAATGCACAGTTACGCAACCATTGTCCCCATTTTTTTATTCCTCCTTGTTTTTTTTAAAAATAATATGCTGTCTAAAACATATTTTAGACATTTTTATTATTAAATAGTATCAAATTTTTGACATTGATTTTTTACAGTTTGCAGCAAACAAAATATCAAAACGTCTTGTTTCTTCGACTGTAGCCAATAAAAATTTTAGGAATAAATTATTCAAATTTAATTTTACTTTTCAAGCTGCAGTTATATTTTTACAATTTAAATTTATTATTTCTTAATATAAAAATAATAATAATACTAAGCAAGATAAAATTATTCAGTTAAATTCTTAGTGTACAAAATATCTCTATCTATTTTATATTTGTTACCTAAACAATATTGGAAAAAAAAATTTCTCTGTTCGGGAAATAAAGCAGGCAAAAGAAGTGTTGAATATCTAGAAATAATAGAAGCACTTAGTAAGAGCCATTTTTTATAATGAAAGCATACAGCATTTATTTGATTTAGCAATAAGCTCAGTATCTACTGAAGAGAGTACTGAATTGTTAAGCTGAAGTTTCCCGGTTGTAGCAGATAAATTATTTAACCTGTTCACAGCCACAGATGGACCCTCTGGGTTCCAAAGTGGCTTCTGGGGTTCACCTAGACTCTATAAAGTGGGTGTCCTTAATAAAATGGAAACAGCTAATGGTTATTTTTTTATGGAAACAGCACAATCTAGGATAGATCACCTTCCCTGCACAACCGTTGTCCTAGTGATAGTGCAGTTTCTGTCCATGCACTGAACTCAAGACCTTTCATGTGCAGTGGTAAAAGTTTCCTTGTCTATTTATTCAATGTCATTTATTTATTTCATTTAGGGTTATCAATGCTACGAAGCTGTTTTTGAAGGTTTACGAATACGATTCAATAGATAATGGATATACTAAGATATCATAGTTCTGTTAGACCACATAAGATAAAAATAAAAACGATTAGTTTCTATCTTTGTTCTTTTTTATCAGACAATCAAAAAGCTCCGAGAACTAACTAACGTCCAGATACACAGCCGTGGACTGCCCGTTCAGAGAGACCGGGCCAAATCACTGCCAAGAATTTCTCAACAATGTACGTTATATAATTAGAAAGCTTGGCTTTATTGTCGGCTGTCCCTCATCGTGGCTCCGTAGAAATAGAGGAAGTAGTTAGTTCGTCGTGATGTTCCGAAGATGATAAGTAACGGGAAGTGAAATATATTCTAAAAGGAAGGAAATGGTCCGGGTATAGGAAAAAAAATTCTCAATTTAGGAAGAACTGTTTATTTGGAAGCCAACAGTATATTTAAATTTTTTTGACCTCCACCCGGACCATTTACTTCCTCATATATATAAGGTAAACTAATATTATTCAACAAGAAATATATTCTAAATCATGTTCATTGGATATTCGTATTCACATATACAATACGCATATACGTTATAATAATATAATATATATACAATATATAATACGCATAATACGAATATATTTGTATTCGCAAATGTAAATACGATATTCGTATATTCGGACGTATAAATACGAATATTCACGTATTCGCAGAAAAATATGCGAACATTGGCGTGTAATCGCAGCTGAAATACACAAATACGTTCGCATTTACTTGAGAAAAATACAAATACACTCGTATTTCCTACCAAAATATATGAATACACTCGTATTCGCAGGAAAAAATACGAATACAGCTATATTCTCAACTAAAAAATTACTAAATATTATAAATACTGAACAGGATTTGCCAAGAGTTCAATTGACTATTTAAAAACACTAATTCATGCATTCCATGATTCAACAATGTTGAAGCAGCCATTAAAATAATCATTGGAGAAGCCGGTTTTTTTTGAACAGGTAAAAATTATATTTTTTCAATGAATCCTATTTAAAAAAAATAACTATTAAATAATTACTTTTAATATTAACCTAAAAGTTACTATAACAATAATAATGTTTAGCCATGGAATGCCTGAATTATTGTTATTAGTTGAGAATATATCTGTATTCGTATTTTTTCCTGCGAATAAAAGTGTATTCGTATATCTTGGTAGCGATTATTCGTATTTTTCTCAAATAAATAAAATACGAACGTATTTGTGTATTTTAACGCGAGTACACGAATAGTCGCAAATTTTCTCAGCGAATACGCGAATATTCGCATATTATTCTGCGAATATTTGCATATTTTACACGAACATTCGTATTTATAAGTACGAATATTCTTATTTACATTTACGAATACAAATACATACGTATTAGTATATGCGAATACGAATATTCGTATTCGTATTAGCAGGTGGAGTTGCGTCGGGTGATATTCGTATCATCGTATATACGAATACGCCAAACTCTGGTATCAGTTCCATAGGTTGTCGCTTCGAGTTAAGTCACAGCAAGTTTTGTCTTTTTAATCGTTTCCTTTTTAATATTCTCAAAAATAAAAATAATCGTGAGCTACAGTATGAAAAAAATATATGGGAAATTTGTAATTACTCCATCAAGAAATTAACGTTTCAACAAACATTTAGAAGTACATAAGTATGTATGATGATGTATCCTAAAAAATATGTGTGAGTCTACTCTTCAATCTGTATACAGTTAGTAATAATGACTATAAGCAATCAATAATCAATTAATTTTTATTTGCTATTTTAATATTCCTCATCGTTGTTATAGAAGTCGGAATCTTAAGAAAACCTAAATACAGAGTCAGTCATTCATGTATTGTTACAGAAATTTAAATATTCCATTTCCGGTTACAATCGACAACCCTTAGCTATGAGACTATAATATTGCTGATCGCTGCGGAGGCTAGCTGATACAAGCATTCCTAAACCCCTAGGAATGCCATTAGGCCCGGTATAAGATATCCTGAGGGGACGGCGATATTAAATAGTTGAGATAGCCCGGGGGCGGAGCGGATGCGTCACTGCACGTGGCTGATTGGGGCCCCGGGGACGGTTGCCTGGCAACGCCGCCTCCCGCTTATCTCCAGCCACCTGAGGGATTACCAGATCCTCTGGGGGTCGCTCTAACGAGCTGGTACCGGGGATACAGCCTGCTTGTCTTCAGGTGAATAAGGGTTAACAAATTAAAATTTTATCAGAGGATGTTTATAATATATTTCTGCAGCCCCGGTGAAAAACTGGTTAAGTCAAATTTTGCCCAGAGTATATTTCTTACACTTAAAGAACCGGAATCGAATTTTTATCGTAGGACATTAGTGGCTAAGTCAGGCATTGGCTTGAATCTGAGTAATTGCTTATATCATAAATTTATTTCAAGCCAAAACTACGTGAATGGTACCATTCCGGTACTTTCAATAAAATTTATTCTCTCTGGAAATAATGGAATAATTAAAAAAAAAAATCTGCAATCATAGAAGCTGTAAAATGTATCAAAATACAGGTGAAAGTAGTAAATTTACCTTGGTTAAGTACTCTCTGAATGTATTGAAGGTGAAAACACCTGATCTAAAATTATTCTTATACGAGGTGTGCTTATTAAATAACGAGACTGACGTGGTTTCGATATTCATGGGATTTTGTACCTTCACTGGGTTCCTGAAGGTCAAACTACTAATCAATACTACTACCTTGAGGTGCTTGGAAAACTACGTGAAAGAGTAAGGAAAAAACGATCCGAAATGTGGAAGGACAAATCATGGGTTCTCCACCGAGACAATGCGCCAGCTTATTCCGCGTTATCTGTCAAGAGGCTCCTAGCCCAGTAAAGCATCCCAGTGTTAGAACATCCACCTTATTCACCAGATCTTCCACCATGTGACTTCTATCTGTTCCCTAAGGTGAAATCTTCATTAAAAGGGGCGAGATTTGAGTCCGTGGAAGCTGTAACCGAGAAAGCGGCACGCGTCCTGAAGGAGCTGACAGAAGTTGACTTCCAGCACTGTTTCCAACAATAGAAATTTCGCATGGAGCGTTATACGGATAGAGAGGGGGTGAATATTGAAGGTGATAGTAAGTAATTATGTATAAAATAAAAATAAATTTCATTGCAACGTCAGTATCTTTATTTAATAGCCTCACCTCGTACCTGCAGCCCCCGTGAATAAATGGTTTTTGTAAGTATTTGATTTGACTACCTACTTATCAGGCAGGTAATTATTGTTGTCATTATTATTGTGGTATTCACGAACTTGTTTTAGAGACAAGGTTTGAAGTCGAATTTTGTACAGATAGCTGAGTTAATTGTATTGAGGGAGAGGAATAGTATCATTCTAATAGTTTTTTTATTTATAATGGAGTTATAAGCACATTGTGGCTTTAAGCCAATGCCTGACTTTATTCCCTCATTGGTTACGAAAATATACGATTTCGCTTCACTAACTACAGGAATCTCATTTTGAAGAAAATTAAAATTCTTCGACCATTTATTCGCGTGGGGCTATAGATTTATTTTTCTGTTATTTTTGTATTCTGATTTTTTGGTTCTTATCAAGACTTAAAACTGAAGAGAAAGCAACTACGAATGCCTGACCAAATGAACCGAAGCATTATCATAATTTTAATTATATAATGATTTCAGTAAATGTCTTTTACATATACATATAATAAGTATATAATATTTTATGGGAATAACAACCATGTATATTTAGCATTTTTTTAAAAATGTTATGCTCGTTTTTATTTTCGGATCTTGTTGACTTAGGTCATCATATATTATTATAATTTATTTATTTTATTTTATAGTTAGATGTTATAATTTTCTTTTGAATATTTTATTTGAAAAGAAAATATCCCGGTCCTGGTCATATCTTTTCTTTTCAAATAAAATATTTTAAAAAAAATTATAACATCTAACTATTAAATAAAATAAATACATAATGAAAGGCGATGACAATAGAGATAGTAATGTAAAAAAAAAATTATTGACTCCCTAAAATATTAAAAACAAAACCTAATAAAATGTTTTCATCATTACCATCAAATCTACTTCAACTGAAAAATGATTAACTAGAGTTTATAAAACTTTTTATTATATGTGGTTTTCTATTTTTAATAAATATATTGTTTAATTTAATATGCATTAACCTACACTTAACCTGGTATTATAAATTTGTTCTCTTCCTTTATTTTCCTATCCAGTAACTTATTTAACTAAAAAAGAGCACTAAAGATTTTTAAGCGTGTGATATAGCGTCCTAAGCAAGGTATTAAAAATACAAAATATAATATTTACTCATGTATCTTGTTTTTAGTAAAAAAAAACAACAAAATTGTGTAAAACAGCAATGAAGATAAGCGTAATTTAATCAGAACAAATTTAGTAATATTAAGTATTTTTTAAGGTTATCTCCAAAAAACATTAAGTAAACCAATAAATGACGTTTCTGTTCGTATTATGAAAAACAGTAAAGAAGACTTCATTTGTTTTTTCCTATATTCGGAAATACTGAAGAGTATAATAGGCATTGTAAAATGGGAATGGCTATTTCAACTGTTATCAACACTCCATATCACGTTGTCCTAAATAAAATATCATATAATATTTCCTTATAAACCAAAATTAATCATAAAACCAACTATGCTCGTATGTGCATATTATCTTCAAAAATTTACTATAGTTTTCTAGCGAACACGCTAAAATGTTACCCCTACTTCTAGAACAGTATACAAACATCCCACGAGTTTCTCACAAATCTTATACCGTCAACAAATTACACAAATATTGGAGCTTGAAATACTAGAATACTAACAGATTTGGAACCTGATTGGATGATTTATGACTGTAGATTATACGAAGAGAGAAGGTAAAAACTTACTAATCATTTTAAAATAGGATAGGATCATGCCCAACCTCACTGGCGGAGGCATTGACAAAGGGCGATATCAAGGTAATATACCCTCATGGATATAAATGGCTTTAATATTTAATATTTGTATTTTAAGTGATCGTGCAATGATATAATCACTAAAACGCTGTTATAGATAGCGGATAGCCTGTCAAGTTCAACAAATTGATAATCAGCAGGTTCTCAGTTAGAACAATATCCAGCGGTACCTCTCTATTGCCTTGATCCAATATTCTTATAAAAAAATGCTCCTCATCCACTTTAATAATATTTGAAGTGAAATCTTCTTTAGCCGTGTTGAACGTTTTCGGTAGGTGTAAAACTTATACAATTACACTCTATAGCTTCGCGTCGACATTCACGACATGCTCGTAACGTATTGCAAAGACGTCGCGTAGTGACATGAGTATGATTTATACGATTTGTTTTAATCAACATTATTTTAAAGGTTTGAATTGCTCAGAGTGGCAAAAGATGTAAAAGAAAGATTAATTTCAAAGTAAAACTTATGAAATTTAAAAAATTCAGACTATAATCGATTCATAAATTCAAATATCCCCACAGTTATTCCAATTTTTATAGTTTTTATATCTGGTGGGAGTCCTCGCCAGGGCCTATTTTAATTTTTCATTAATTTCTAAATATTATGATGAATATGAAGAATGTATCAATATTGTGATATCGATTAATCCATGGGTTTGTAGCTTTTAAACATCAATAATCCATTCCTTTGCTAAGTTCTTTATACCAGTATCGTACCCATTAAATATTGATATAATACCATAGTGCTCTATCATCCCTCCGATACGAAGATACGATGAAGAGCCGTCCCCCGGCAATCAGAGCACCGGACCATCACAAAGAGGATAACCTCCCTAGCCAGAGAACACGGTTAGGATTCGCTCTTATAACTCGGCAAGACATGATAAGGGCCAGATGCGGAGCGATAAGGCAGATGTCCAATGGGAACTGGAAGGCCATCTGGAGTGTGGAGCCGATTTATAAATAAAACATCCCTCGCTGAGGGTGGAACCGTTCCAAGATATAACTGAAACCGTACCTGCTCTAAGTCGTTCCTAGGTAGCCCAGTCTGGATCACAATATTATTATAGATGTTATCTTAACACGCTCTCAAGTGTTTGGGTTAATGTATAGCTTGTAGTGTGTAGTTAATGTGTAACTAAATTAATTAAAATTAATATTTTGAACAATTAAAGTTCCCTTTTATACTGAATGGTGCACCATAAAGATGAATAGTCATGCAGGTGAATCTATAAAACAAAATCCCCATTTAAACCAAAAACGTATACAGTATCTGTTTTTTAAGATATTTATTTGAGGCGTTCAGTATCAAAAGCGAATCAATAAAGGATAACTCCGAAATTTCAAAAATTAAGTTTTTTCAAGCAACGCTTTATGTTCCCGATACTTCAGAGCTCGGAACCGGACTAAAATCTTCTTCTTCTTTTCCTTCCTACTTGTACCTTTCAGTGTGGAGGAACCTCAACCCATCTCATCCATTCCTCTCTATCTTGCATGAGTTGTCTCATTTGAACAAGATTTTTCACCTTCTGTTCTCCCAACTTGCGGCAATCCTGGGTCTTCCTCGAGGTCTTGACCTCGAAGTCTTGGGCCAGTAGGTCTGACCTCCATTACCTTCCGTGGATCTCGGTCCTGACTCATCATGCATACGTGTCCTAACCATCTTAGTTGTCGCTTGTGCAAGGTATCCATTAATGCAGGGATCTCTAGTTCTTCTCTAATTCTTTTATTCCTTACACAGCCTCTTCTAGTTTTACCTGCTACTCCGCGTAAGTATTTCATTTCTACCACAGTGATTCGGCTAATGTTCTTATCACTAGCAAACCAATTCTCACTTCCATAAATCAGGGTAGGGAGAAATATCGCTTTAAAAATATGGAGTTCGACCTGCTTGCTTACTTCACGTTTACCTCCAATGGTGGTACAAATCTGTTAATAGACCTCATTTGCTTTCCTTATTCTGCTTTAAATTGCCTGATCTATCTTTCCCGTCTTGCTAATAACTGTTCCTAAGTGGGTATAATCGTTAGCATTTTCCAACATTTCTCCTCCACAATAGCATCTCTCATTTCTTGCCTCTTCCCGGGAAACAATGAATACATTGCTCTTGGAAGTATTTATCTTCATGCCTTTCCGCAAAGCTCCTCCCGCCATTCAGTTATCACTTGTTGCAGTTTCTTTTGTATTAGGAAGTAGCACAATAACATCAGCATTCGCTAAGCAAAGTAGCATTTTATGAGAATTGTTCTGAGATTCCACTTTTCCTATCGTTGTCCAGGGTGTCCTTCTTTTACAAATCTTATGGATCTCATCCATCAGAATTACGAAGGGGAGGGGGCTCAAGCTATCTCCCTGTTTTACTCCTCACTCCATTCGGAATGGTTTAGATGCTTGACCATTTACCAGCATTTTACTTTTTGGTTCTTGATAAGTTGACTTTATTACATCTATTAGACTTCCAGGGACGTGCTTCAGCTGAAGAGATTCCCATAAATGTTTCCTAGGAACAGAATCAAAAGCTACTTGTAGGTCTAAGAATGCAAGATGCATATTGATGTCTCTCTACCACGCCTTTTCAAGAATATTTTTCAAGATGAAAATATTATCCTGTGTATGTCTTCCTGGGCAGAACCCAGTTTGTTCCTTCTCCAAGTCACCCTCTACTATTTCTCTCAGCCTGTATTGGAGGATCGACGTATACATTTTGTAGATATATCGGCCTGTAGTAGCTGCATTCGGTTTGCTCCCCCCTCTTATAAATAGGAATAATAACATTTTTTTCCGAATCATTTGGTATCCTCTTAAGGTCTTATACTTTCTGAAATAGGATCTGAAGAACTTTCACCATATATTGCCCTCCATATGTAATCATTTCTGGTGAGATTTGGCTGTATTCTGCAGCTTAGCCAGTCTTAATCTTTTCCATGGCTCTTTCCACTTCCTCATCCCAGATAGTATCTTTTTAATTTTCCTGCATTTCCTCAGTCACCAAGTGAATGGTCTCTGGCAGGTTTTCAGAGAAAGCCTCAAAATGCCTTTTCCATCTATCAAGGATCTATTCTGACTTGGTAAGTATTTCACCATTCTCATTCATGATATTTCTTATTTCCTTCACTTTTTTGTTTCTCAGGGCTTTGGTTTTCCTCCAAAATATTTTAATATTATCATAATAGTCCTTCCGGACTAAAATCATGAGGAACAAAGCGGCACATTTTCGTGCTATTAAAATAGCGAAAAATCGGAAATAGTCCTTTTTTAGATTTCAAGCTATCCACTTTTGATCTTAACTCCTCATTTATCGTCCCTACGGTACTAGTATCGTTGTTTGATGTTAGTATTATCATATATGTATATACTAAACAGTCTTTCTTAAAAATTATTTTCATTATCATGGAGATTTTTGAGGTCTACTGTCAGTTGAAAAAGAAGCATATGATTTTATTGAACATTATATTAGTATGTTCTTCGTTAAAATTGTTTACCGTTTGATTGATTATTAATGTAACGTTACTTTATACTGCTATGGCTATTCGGCTACAGAGTCCTACATTTTCCTTACACAGATATAATAGGCAGAGATGGTTGGCGTGTACCTCAGGACCGCCATTTATCAGCCTAAGGATTTTTAACACCCTTCTAAAGAGACAAAAGCCCAGGTGTGAATCCGCGATATTACTTAAGGTTGTTATACTAACCATTACACTACAAGTTACCTCTCATCTTCGAAATAAGATAAATGTAGCACCAATGGACACTTCGATAATTAAATTGTAAAAAAAAAAACATTCTTTTAATCTTAATCGTAACTGATGTGCTGTGAATAGCTTGAAACAGTAACTAAGACGTTCTAATTGTTAAATTAAAACATCTATTGAATGGTAATGCTTTAATTCCTTAAATTAAAACTAATTTGATTTTTTTCAAAAGGAAAATGTAAAGAGTACTGTTATTAGTTTCGATCAAACTGAAATTATCAAAAAAGGAATTAGGTTTGGCAATCATTTCCCTTCGCAGTTACTTATACCTGTTTTCTTCGTGGATATTCTGTGAATGGTAGAGATAGTCGATTAAACAAGGGCGTCTAATATGTTGTTCGCCTGTTACCATTAGTTCTTCCAGTTCCAAGCTAGGCCACCCTGCCCTCCACTTCCTGGTGACCACGGGCATTACCCTCGTCCAATCCTCCACTTCTCACCCTTGAGTTTCCTGTCCCACGGTAAGCCGACCCGCCTGAGTCACACTACATATACGTGGCTCCACCTGGGTTATCGGCGGCCGGGAATAGCTGCCGCAGGACACGTGTCCTCCACGTGCCGCCTCACGTGTCCAACACCGAGCTCCAAATAATAGATACTAACTAATGTCAGGCAGGTGGATACAGAAGGGTGTAAATATAAATGTCGACTCCCGGGCAACGCAACTCAAACTAAGAGCTACATTGTTCCGAAGTTTCAATCTGCCTCAACAGTTCCTCTTCAGAGCTTATCCCTTAATAAGTATAATAAGATTAAGAGAATTAATTTAATGCAGTATTATCAGAAATATTATGTAAAGGCTAACAGAAGAAAGGAGAAAAGCAATGACCTTACAATCCGTTCCATTGAAATTTTTCATTCCAACAAACCTCCTACTATTTCTATACAGGATAAAAATCAAAATTATAAGAACTTACAACTAAATTACAACTAAATCTGGGAGTTTATATAGTAATTTCTGATTCAAATATTATTTTATATTTTTTTATTTATCATGTATATGTATTCTCTCCAAGAATTTATTTAAGAAACCTTAAATATGACATACAAATTGTTTACATATTACATGAATGTGCACATCAATATGTTCATATCATTAGGTAGAATGGATTCTAAGGTTTTCAGTTGTATGATCTTTCTTAACGTACATTTATAAGACCATAACCTAAAGCAGAATAAAAAATGTCTAATTAGGGACAGCAAATTAACTCAAAAAAATTGTTAAGTAAAAGCTAGTAGTGGAGTGTATGACTGAGATCCAGGATAAAGGTAATTTTTGTAATATTAAGTTTAATTATAGCAAATAAAAATAAAACGTCTCTCTATCAATACGAATAAAATTAAAGTACTGCATCTGTAGGAAAACCTCAGGCAATCAATATAATATGTAATGTTCAGTCACTTTAACAAACTGATGACTATAGATATCTTGGTGTTAAATTAAGCAAAAATGGAAACCGATGTTAAGCTCAACAACAGAATAAGCAAAGTTAACAACATTAACTACGAAATCGGCAGTTACATCCTGAGTAAGAGGTAATTTCGAAGTGACATTAATTTAAATCAGAGTACCTCCCAACTTTGCGGTACAGTAGTGAAAGCTGGGTAACTCTAGACAGACATAAAAATGGAGTAACTACCGCTGAAATGAGATATCTCTGAAGAGTAGTTGGAAAAAAGAGAGAAGACTGGGTATGAAACGAAAGAATGAGAGAACAGTTTAAAGTCGATCCATTGGGATAACTACTCGAGAACATACAGCTCAAGTAGTAAGGCCATGTTCGCAGAATAAAACAATACTGAAACCCAGAAGATTCTCTGAAACCCGACCAACAAGTAAAAGATCTAAGGGAAGACCTCGACTGTTTTATGCATTTATCATATTCAGGCTAGGGCGATCACGAGGGAAAGAGAAATGAAAGATGAGGGCACTCGCGAGAGTGTAGGATGAATAAGATGGCTGGTTGAACCACAACGTTACGAGTCAAAGGAGAAAGGAAAAGAAGAAGAAAAAGCGAATATATATTTACCTTATTATGACAGGGATGTGATCTTTCTCCTTTATTATTTAACCTATATTGAGAAACCATTATGAAAGAAGCATTATTTGAAGAAAGAGCTGGTTAGTGGTACGCAGACAAGACTATGTTGTTAGATGAAAATCCTAACGAATTACTAAGAACAATACAAAAAGTACACGAAATCTATGATAGATGCGGTTTATATTGATCATTGAAAAACTAAAACTAGCTATATTAATATATAATTATGATCATCCCGCTATGATTATTATACTGTGCTAATAATCAATCATAAGAATTAGCCTAACAAGGACATGGGATTAAATTGAAAGATCTATTTCAACATCAAAAATAATAAATTTTAAATATAGTATATTGTTCGCGACTTGTAAGTCGAGTTATAATTGTTCTCTGTTGTAGTGAATTTTATTTGTTGTTCTCAATTTATTGTTTCCCATCACACTATTGCCAAGAATATCTATGGCCACTCTCGTACCTGAGAAAAATATATTGAAATAACCAGGTTGGAAATGCTAATGGGATCATGAGAATGGATATAAATAACGGAAAAGGTCCATTTCTTTGGGAAAGAGGAAAACGACGGTGGATAGAGGATCCGGCAGGTGCCATCGTGTGGTCGATGCGAAGCCTCCGGTGGGAACTCTCTCAGCAAATCTCGGCTATTGTTTCTGTTCTTATCGTATGGGAAAGTTGAGGAGGGGGCGCTTCCTTAGGGTGCGCTATCTTCCGGTCTGTTCCCGAACCTCAGCGGACTTCTTTTAAATACCCTTCATTTTGAAGAAAATGAAGGATACTTAAAGGAATGAGTTTGAAATGAATGACTTAAAAGAATGACTTTTTTGGTGCAGTGTAAAAAAAGTCCTGGCCAAGAGTCAAAATTATTTATATATATATATATATATATATATATATATATATATATATATATATATATTTGAGGTATATGTAAGGATATGTAATTTGAGGTATAACGATATATATATATATATATATATATATATATATATATATATATATATAACAGCTTGCCACTTCAACAAAACTGCCACATTCATGAAAGCTATGTGTAATTACTGGGAGAGAAACAATTTATTTACATCATATATGGTCAAAATACTAAAATTTACATACGAAAAATACAAGTAGCTTTGAAATATATTTATAAAGTATGTAGGAATATACTAATATACTAAAATAAGGATAATAAAATTTATGGTAAAATAAAATAAACTGGTCCCAACCATAATATATCTCAGAATGAGAAAGCTGGATATCGGGAGATTCCGGTACTTTAGATCCTATTATTAATTAATTTATTCATTGAAATTTACAACTGCATTATAACAATACAATAAATAAATGGCAGGAATGATACATAATGCCACGGATAAACACCCAGTGGTAGTACTCAACTCTTTAAATCCCTTACAGTTTATCTTTGATAGCTTTTTTCTTTTATAAGCTTAGTCGCATATTTCGAAAAATAAATAAATGTTTTTATTAAATGATGATTTGAATTAAAACAAAATCAATTAAACTAAAAGGAAAAGGTTTTATTAAATGGGCTAAAGTACAAAATATTATTTATAAATAAATCATAATATCACAGCATATATTATCATTACAGTATCAAAATATAGATTAGTCACCTAACAAGGTTCTAAACGACAAAATAACGGTACTTCTAACGAAAATTCGTAGTGGATTTTTGATACTATATATCTGTAATATATAATATTGAAATATATATTCAGCATTCAGTCAATATCATTTTTATAACGAAACCCAATTAGAAAGATTATTACAGCTGATAAATACTGGAGAATATGAAAATTCAGCATACACTCACCAAATTACAAAAAGCACAACAGGAAAAAATATTGGGCAGATTTCAATTTCTGTTTTAGTTTGGAGACTTAGGGCTTTTCGTTGGAATTTTTCGACGGTCTTAACATTTATGTAAGGTCTCTCTTTATTTTTCAATAAATAGCCATAATTGGAATAGCCATAAATCCACTTGTGTCTTGATAATGTTGTTTTTCTTTTCATTGCAATCTTACTTTCATTTTTTCATATGGTTCTTTGTCTTATATCTTGGTGTTGTTTACAATTATTTATTTTTTCCTGTTGTGCTTTTTGTAGTTTGGTGAGTGTATGCTGAATTTTCATATTCTCCAGTTTATCAGCTGTTTTTATCTAACCTTACCCAGCCGGGATCGAGTAACCTTCCTTATGATTATTTAGAAAGATTATTGTTTACCATCAGTAATAATATAAAAAAAAATTAAATACCGAAACCAATTGATATTTCTTTCTATGAAGGTCTTATTGCAAACTTGCCGACATTTCGATCCAATGTCATCTGGTTTGGTATCCCAAAAAAGGAACAGTTGTTTCATATGCCAGATGCAGATTATTTTGGAAACCGAATGATTGAGAAACAGGATATGTGTCCCTTGGGTTTTTCTATGAGTCACCAATGTTCTAAAACAACTGAAATATGTCAAAACTAATTTTTCGAACGGATATTTTGGATTAAGAATAAAATGTTAAAACTGTACTAACATAAAAACCTTATCAGGACTTTTAAATCATGATATAGTAATTTAAAAAATTATATTTTTTATGTTTTGCTTCTTTACCAGTACATTTCTTAGAGCAACTGGTTAACTTGAGAATATAAATTAAAATAGTAAATTAAATTAATTAATTTTTATTATTATTTTTTTAATTAATTTATTTATTTTTATTTATTGTTCTTTTTTTTCTCTTCAAAATAAAAATATTTAAAGAATTAATCCTTTATAAGTAAAGGAGTCAGTTTTGTGACTTCTCCAATTGCTTAATAGAATTTTTTTTTTGTTCCTAATTTTGTTATTATAATTGTTAATTGTTGTTATAAGTCAATTATTATAATTATAATTATTTTTTAGTCTATTAAAATAAGGTAAGTTATCTTAGTCCACGTTTTACATGACCTTATGTTTTTAGTACTGGATGGAGCCCGAACTGGAGAAATATTAGTTACTGGTATTTGAGAAATTTAATTTTATGCTTTCAATACCTTTTTTTATATATCTTTCAATATTTTTTTATTAATTTTTTTTACTAAAAATTACTTCAACGGTCACATCCAAGGAAGTTTACTGTTGTGTGTGGTACAATAGAATCCATTTACACCAAATGAGGCGTTTGGGGTCAATAAAGGAAAATTTCAAAAATTGACACACAAATTTTTCGATAGTTTATAAAAATCTTACTTCAGGTTCAGAACAGGACTAAAATGAGAAATGAGGCGCTAAGTGTAGTGTTAGACCAAATCGCTTGTATTTTTTATGAAGCTTCGTGGAGAAAGGATGCTGTATCTATTAGATGAATATATTTGGATTGCTAGTGTGTTGCAATTTGTGTTCTTTAATAAATTTTCGGTAATTTTCCAGTAGGTCGTCCCTTCGAGTTGAGTCACAAATTTTAACTTTTCACTCGTTCCCGTTTTAATATTTTCCAAAAATACAAGTTATCATTAGCTTTAGAAAAAGAGAATGTAATTCCGGGAAATGTTTATAAATCATTTGGGAAATGTTACTTCGGTAATCATTTGATTTAGAAATGAACGTTTCTATGAGGAATAAAATGGTCCGGGTGAAAGTCAAAAATTGCTGGACTTCTTCAGGGCTTATAGTGGAATCAAGGACTGAGGTTTTATTAAAACGTTGGTTTTCCAATAAACAGTTCTGCCTATTTAAGAGATTTTTTTTACCTCCACCCAGAACATTTTCTTCCTATGAGGTCAACAAATATACAAAATAAAAAATATATCATATACACTTCGAATTGTTAATTGAAACTTTTATTTTAGTGAAATGATTACTTTGGTGAAGTGATTACAGAAATATGCACATTACCAATAATTACATTCTCTTTTCCATACTAAAGCTCGCGATAACTTGTACTTTGGGAAAATATTAATAATGAAATGAATAAACAGTTAAAATTTTAAGTATTTTTAATTTGAAGAGAAAAGATTTGCCCCGGCCGGGACTCGAACCCGGATCGTCCGTCTCTCCGTGACAACACTCTACCAATTGAGCTACCGGAGTTGCCTCTCAGTCGGGACAAATCCGTTCTCTTGTCTGATTCCATGTTCTCTTAATTTTTGCCATGTATACACGAGGACGAATGTTCTTTGAACATTACTTTAATTTTAGGATCTTGTTGGCTTACGTCATATTACTATTTATAATATTAGATATATATATTTTTTTTATTGTTTTAATTTTTAAAACCGTGGAAAAATTCCAACGAAAAGCCTTAAGTCTCCAAACTAAAACAGAAATAGAAATTATCTGTCCAATATTTCGCCCATTCAGGCATCCTCAGGGTAGAAAGAGAATAATAGCAAAAGAAAACATGAATAATGCACCCAAGAAACATCCCACCACCTCGAAGGCTCAAATGCAACTAATGAATCATAAGGAAGGATACTGGACCCCAGCTGGTTAAGGTTAGATAAAAACAGCTGATAATTTCTATTTCTGTTTTAGTTTGGAGACTTAAGGCTTTTCGTTGGAATTTTTCCACAGTCTTAACATTTATGTAAGGTCTCTTTTTAGTTTTCAATATTAATATGTTTTGTGGAATAGCCGTAGGTCCACTGGTTTCATGATAATATTATTTTTTTTATTTTTTTTTTCTTGCATTTTTACTTTCTTTTTTTCATATGGTCTTTCGTCTTAAGTTTTGTGTTGTTTCCTATTACTTATTTTTCCTGTGGTGGTTTTTGAAGTTTGGTGAGTGTATATTGAATTTTGAATACCTGAAGTATCTATCAGCTGTTTTTATCTAACCTTAACCAGCTGGGGTCCAGTATCCTTCCTTATGATTCATTAGTTGCATTTGAGCCTTCGAGGTGGTTTCTTGGGTGCATTATTCATGTTTTCTTTTGCTATTATTCTCTTTCTACCCTGAGGATGCCTGAATGGGCGAAATATTGGACAGATAATTTCTATTTCTGTTTTAGTTTGGAGACTTGAGGCTTTTCGTTGGAATTTTTCCACGGTCTTAACATTTATGTAAGGTCTCTTTTTAGTTTTCAATATTAATTTAATTTTTAAATATATTTATTTTGAAGAGAAGCGACTCCGGTAGCTCAATTGGTAGAGCGCTGTCACTGACAGACGGACGAACCGGGTTCGAATCCCGGCCGGGGCAAATCATTTCTCTTCAAAATAAAAATATTTAAAAATTAAAACAATTAACAAAAATTACAACAAAAAAGTTAAAATTTTAATTCAACTCGAAGTGACAAACCAACAGATAACTGATTTTCTTTTTATTTGTGTCCTGGTGCTACTTGAATTGGTGAAAAATTGACTTGTGGTTTATCTGTTGGCTTTTTTGGGGGAAGTTTTCATATTTATAATTTTTAGTTGTTTTTTTTTAGTTTTAGCTAAGTTTTATACCTTAAATAGTATTATTATAGTTAAATGTTACAGTTGCTCAGTGGTAGAGCGCTGAATTGCAGTGCCGAAGGTCCTGGATTGAAATCACGCTCGCTGGCAGACTTTTATTCAATATGTTTTCGACTGGGGATGGATCCAATGAGATTTAGGACTTGAGACATTCCATTTACCTTCCTGGGGATCATCCAATCATTCTAAAGTTGGTACAAAAAATAAGGGGAAAATCTGGAGGTCGAATATGATCTAGGTTTTGACTTGACATAATGTGATTTGTCACCTCCCTGTACAACCGTTGCCCAAGAAACAGTAAAGTCTCTACCACAGTGAACCCCAGACGGTCACCATTTTTTTTATTATTTTTTTTATGTCTGCAAGGTTGATGTCTCTATTCGATGAGTCTGTTTGGAAACTTGGTGTGAGATTTATGTGTCCTGATGATGCTTGAATTGGTGAAAAGTTGGCTGATTGGTTTTCCAGTGCATTGGAGACTTAAGGCTTTGCATTTTGGAGGATTTTCCCTGCATCCCATTTATAATTTATATCTTTTTTGTTGAGTTTTTGCACATTTATTATTATACTTAAATGTTATATAACATATTCACTCATCATGGAACCAACTATAGATAATCTTTCCTCCTCCCAAAGAGATAGTACGAATCTCATCGTTCCCATTAGCGAATCCAATCCACTCCCATAAAACCCCAGAGCGTGTTCAATCCTCCGAAATAGGAACAGTTGCTGGAAGAGCCAGATGCAGAGAGTATTTTGCCGAGCGGGTGGTTGAGGAAGAGGACATGTGTCCCCGGGGTTTTATTAGATTGCTAGGAGTCACCCTCACTCTAATGAATTGATGATACAAAGGGGTCCCACTAATTTGACACAACTGCCTCTTCGACAAAATACCGGATCTCTTGCTTAAGTTCCGTATTTTTAGCGCAACTTTCTTTACATTTTTATTCGCCAAAATCTTCGAATCACTTGAAAACGTTATTTTGAAATCTGAGAAATTCCTAATCAAGAGAATAACAAGTGAGCTAAGAAAGAAAGATTTCCCTTCTTTTATTTATTTACTATTTTTTTAGCATCAGTATTCTATTATTGAAATCTATCAGAATTCTAATATTGCTTGCGCTCTTTGAGTTGAAAGAACCAAACAATACAGTAATACAGTCTGGACCAAAAATCAAACGTAATATAATGTTTTTAACTTTAAAAAGAAATCAAAACATTGGTATAAGTTCCGCAGATTGTCGCTTTGTTGAGCTACAAGTTTTAACTGCATATTCGTTTCTTTTTTAACATTTTCGAAAAACACAAGTTTTCATGAGCTTTAGTATGGAAAACAGAATGCGATTATGGGAAATGAGCACATTTCGGTAATCATTCCACCTAGAAATGAACGTTTCAACAAACATATACCATCACTGTTGAATAATATTTTTAATATTTACCATGTATAATTTGAGTTAGTTAGTTAGTTCATTTTACGTACGTCACTTTATGCTGCTATGGCTAATCGGACGATGCTACAGTGGGAGCTCTAAATTTTGCCTATCCAGGTTTAACTAGGATGGGGATTTTTAACGAGTACCTGACATCGTACAGGCTCGGGACTCCCATTTAACGTCCCTTCCAAAGGACGGCGTAACTAAGGATTTTTTACTCCCTTAAAAAATCCTAGGGCCACCTGCCGGGCTACGAACCCGCGATCTTGGGCTTAGTAGTTTGTTACGCTAACCACTAGACCACAGGTGACCTTATGTATAATTTTAATTTGTCTGTATTTTGTATATTCACCTCTGAAGAAGATCTGCAATGTTGGGTTGAAACGATGGATTTCCACCAAACAGTTCTCCCCATTTAAGAGTTGTTTTTTTTACCTCAACCCGGACCATTTTCTTCCTCATATATCACTTATACTTCGCAAAGTTGAAACTTTTATTTCTTGATGATATTATTATCGAACTACTTATTGCCCGTGATTACGTACTCTTTTTCATATTACAGCTCATGATAGCTTGTATTTTTGGAAAAAGGGAAACGGATGTAAAGCTAATACTAGTGATTCAGCTTAAAGCGACAACCTGCGGAATAATTAACAAAACATTTAACTGTGATGGTTTATTCAAGTACTTTGGATGGAAAAGAAATATTTTTTTATTTATTTATTGATATTTA
This sequence comes from Arma custos, assembly GCA_037127475.1. NCBI lineage: Eukaryota > Metazoa > Arthropoda > Insecta > Hemiptera > Pentatomidae > Arma > Arma custos. The sequence continues at coordinate 73,801,750 of CM073760.1, forward strand.
CAACTGTATTACAATCATATCACAATACAAATATAAATATGGATAAACAATATAAATATGGACGTGCTTTAAATTCCACACCCTCATATACATAATAATACACATAAATGTACATCATTCATTCATCGAATAAAGAGAACATTAAGTCAAAACTGATTCCCTACTATTTTCGATTTTTTGGGATAGAAGGTCCTGGAATATTATCGGAACGACGAATGGAAGGAGGTATAGAGTTCCAAAGGGACAAGGATCGGATAAGGAAAGCTCTTTCAAAAGCAGTTGTTTGGTGGGATGCTGTATACAGGTCTGAGTGCCGAGAACGGGTGTTACGGGAGTAGACCAAGATTTTGAATTTAAGGAGATCGGAGATGTATGATTGTCGGCGGGATTGGATAATTTAAATACGATTAAATGATAATATGATTAAATAAATATGATAATTCCTAATAAATAAAAAGGGTTCCCCATTTTTATCATATTTTCTATAACTCATATCCATTGATACCTATGTGTGTATTTTTGTTCTTTACTGTGTATTATTTTAATTTGTATGTATTTTACATTATTAGTCCTGAAGAAAACCCGTAATGTAGGACGAAACTTTGGCTTTAAAATAAATAGTTCTCCTTATTTAATATAATTTTTTCTGACCTCAACCACGACCATTTTCTTTCTCATATATATGTATAAGAACAACTAATATTATTTAAGAAAAAATGAAAATAGTTGACTCTATCTGGACGAAATTCGACTTAACCATTTATTCAGCGGGCATGCAGACTGCAGGAGAGGATATGTCTTTCATTTAGTTTTCTTTGTAAACCTAGGATGATTAACTTATTTCATAAATACTCAATTTGTGTTAATTTTATTATGTTTATGTGACATGAAAATATTATATACAAGAAAATATTTTCTTTAGGATGAGCTGTGTTATAGGGATTAGCATCACAACCTACTATGCCCAAGAATCTGTAGCCTAGCACGTAGCCCTGTTTTTTGTTTTTTTCAAAGCAGTAAAAATCCTTGGTATTACCATCATTCAAAAGGGGCGTAAAAATGGGTGTATTATTAAGCCAGTATTATGATGGCAGATACTTGTTAAAGATGATTGTAACTGTATAGGCAAAATTTAGGACTCACACTACAGCATCATCATTAGTCATAGCAGCGTAAAGTGGTTAAATGAATAAGCATAGTAGTTTTTATTTAGACATCGAACCATTATTAATGAGGAAAAAATTCGCCTTTCAGGTGCTTAGCAAAAGGGTTATTCAACAAGTTTTTTCTTCTGTAAAAGCGCATACAAAGTCATGTTAGTGCCAAATCTTCTCCTAGCTTTTTAGTGAGTCCAGTTTTACAACAAACCTGCTAGTTATAATATCGACCGGCTAGTCTCCACTGTTTACCTCGGTTTGATGATGAAGTTAGCTGCAAACTCAATAATGTAGAGTGTACACAGGGAGGGTAAACAGGAGACATTGGGGGCGGCGCGATGCTTAGCAACCACCGCCGCCCCCCGCGCATGCCCGCCCCACCCGTTCAATGGGCTCCGCTCTCGTCCGCCTCCGGGGGCAGGAAATTCGAGAAAACGTTTTTCCTTTAACTCTGTATACGGCATAAAGTGAAGCTCTAGGGAAAGAGGCACATATGGGCAGAACTAAAATCCTGGTATCATACAAGTTTACCATTCACAACATTTACGGATCAGAATCAGGATAGAAATAAAGTAAACAACAGTACTAATATATCTATCAGTCAAGAGATAGCTAACTGTATTGAGGGAAGCGGAATCCTGTCATTTTCCTAGTTTTTGGCTTGAAATGAAGTTGTAATATAGGCAATAACTCCTTTTCAAGCGAATTCCTGGCTTATGACTGAGACCTGGCCCTTATTCATTGCGAATATATCATGGTTCTGCTCGCCTAAGTACAAGAAACTCATTTAGAAGAAAATTCGACTCAACAGAACGGTAGATATAATATTACTAATACAGTAAATTAATCTAATGACGACATTCTATATTTTTAAGACCATATTACTCCATTATCAGGCTCAAGCTCCTTCACCTACTTGGAACACTTGATATTCACAAGAACCGTCTCAGCTCTTTCAGGCAAGCCATCCCAAAATCTCCAGTTATATCAACCATCTATGAATCTGCAGGACGTTGGATAGTTACTCTAGATAATAGAGAAAAACCTTCTACTAATAATAAAAGGCCTATTTTTTAATCTTCTATTTGCAGTAGAAAATAGAACCTCACTAACATATTTTATCTATATTTGCTCCTGAATCAATTTCGTTGTTTATCGCAGTGACTGCTTCAATAGGTTTCGTTGAAGGGAGATTTAATGTATTTTTCTACCATGAAGGGGGAATAATATGTTATTATAACATTATAGTGTTACGGCCAGAGGAAGCAAAGGATTAGCGGCTTAAATCCGTCGGCGGGAGAAGTTAAAATAGAATTAGGACCGTTCTAGATCGTCTCCTTTTGTTGGAAAAGGATTAAGAAGATTCCAGAATTATCTGGCCCCTCCGTGTTCTAGAATGTTCGGCCTTGCCTATTTAAATACTTCCCTCACCTCGAGCCAGTCAGTCTTAGCCTGAGAGTAGACCACTTAAGATCTGTGATAAGTGAGTGTCAGTGTGATAAACTAGTCAGTGTTGAACCGGCCCGTGTAATAAGTGTATCAGTGAACTGTGACAGACTCGCGAGTGTAATAAACTGTTTCTGTGTGTCAGTTTGCCATACTTGGAGAATCTTACGGTCGGTGGACTAGTGAACTGTAAGTGTTAATTATTAGTTATAAATTGTATTGTAATTTTATAATATTCATAGAAACTATTGTAACTAGTTAAGCTATCTAGAATTAGTAATATCTTATATTATTGTAATAATTAAATAGGAGTTAGGCCTAGATAATAAATATTTAGAATATTGTTACTATAAATTTATATTAGTTTAATAATTTAATTGTTAATAGTTTAATTGTATCCTTTTTGTTAATTTTGTTAATAAATATTAGTATCTTTAATTAAGGAATTGTTTAATTCATTTTAATACCCAGTAGCCCGTAACAATATTATAATGTTAAAACACTTTGCATAATGCTTTAATATCACTTGACAAAAAGCTGCTAATTGTTTACCGATAGATAGTATTATTTGAGCCATTCATTAACCTCTACATTGTACGCTGAGTACCAATTCCAGGGTAGAAAAAATCATATAAGTACCAATATCTTAGTAACCCAATAGAGAACTAAGAGCTTAAAATGAACTTTTTCCAGTGATGAAGGATCCTTAATTTTGCGACATTTTCTTTCTCATCTCCCCCTCACTCAAACAAATGTCAACAATGTTTAGTTAGTAATATTACTGATGATTTATAGAATCATTTATTTTCATTAATTGTTTAATTAACTTGTTTATTATATGCTGTACCAAACAGATGAGTCTCAAACTTCAAAAACTTGGAAAAATTTTAATGTATCTAAACAGAATCACATACACAATGAAAGAAAAAAATTATACAATAAAACTTTCAACAGATATATTTTGTAATGACGACACTATATTTATCTATAACTAGCTTTTGCCCGCGGCTCGCTCGCGTGGAATTTGGTCTGCCACATGAAGTTTCGTGACAGATCATTTTATAAATAAATTTAATATTTTTTTTAACTATAAGTTACTCGAACAACCAAAATTTCAGATGTCTAACTTAAAAACTAGTGGATTCCATACAATCTTTGAATCCCTATTATATTAAAGGTTGGAACTATCCAAATTTCTTTCTTAAATTATTCAAAGAACCTATCTGCAAATTTCAAAATGCTAAGTTCCTGATTTGCCTTTAATTATGTACTATAATGGATTCTCCACAGAACACAAAAAACTATCTGGCACGTGCCCCGTGCCCCCCTAAATCTTTCGCATATATAATATTAGTAGGAAAAGAAGATTAGATTTGCCTATAATTATGTACTTCTCAAGACAGTATCTGATCTTAAATGGCAGTGGGATGGACACATTGCAAGAATGGGATCAACTTATTGGGCTAAGGAAACAACGGATTGGTATCCAATACCGGTGTAGTGCGGTCACTAGGAGAAGAGGGAGACCAGCTACGAGATGGCGGAACGACATACAAAACTTCATCGGAGTATTATGGCACCGTTCTGCTTGGAACAGACGTAGCTGGGGTAAATTGGGAGAGACTTATGCCCAAAGAAGGGCCTCTTTTTCTTTTTAAAACCATGTAAATGTAAAATTGTACATAGAAGAAAGAGGGAAAAAAATAAAGCTTATTATTATTATTTATTATGTACTATAATGGATTCTCCACAGTACCTAAAAAAGTGTCTGGGCCTATTAATGATGGCCCGTGCCCCCGTGCCTCCTCCCCCCCCCCCATACGCCCTTGCTGTAGCCTATGCGTTATTCTAATGTATAACCTATATTACTGTAAAGTTTCATCCATATCCTTTCAGTAGTTTTTGCGTGAAAGAGAGACAAACATACAAACTTTCGCATTTATATTATACTTATTTTCACATTTTCGCCACACACCGCGACCAAACTCCTTTACTACCACCTGGAGACCAAGGGGTATTTACCAACACAAATGGAAGTTGATTGGTGTTGGTGGTGATAGAGAAAACTGTGTATTTACGTACTAACAAAGCATTTTTTAATATATATTAGATTAGGGTGTTTAATTTATTTTGTATCTGGTTTATTTGATTATTAAACCATTTGTATATTCGATTATTAAACCATTTGTTTAGATTGATTGTGATTGAATTAATTGTGATTTGATTTCAATAATTTTCTTAATACTTATTTTTTTCTTCTCACATTTAACCTCTTCAACTAGTGATTGGAATCAGCTCGAAACGGGGCCTGAGACTTGTAATTTTGTATCCGAAATTGCCGCTCTCCTCATCAGTATTTATTTGTATGTCAATTGGTTTAAAACATTATCTATTATGTAGACATGGTGTTCTTTACCTCCGAGGCACAGACTCGTTTGCTGAATTTGGTAGCTTTTTTATATAAAGTATTCTTCAAATGCTTCTGTGGCAACTGGCTCTGCTTTGTATTAATTCCTTCACAATTCGAAAACGAAGAATACGTGACGCTCATTCGGAAGATGTTCTAATTGTCCGGACTTTCGATCAAAGGGATGAGGAATGTCGTATTGGACGAACTAATATTTTTAAAATGTATTCTGGAAATGGAGCGGGCTAGCTCAGCGTTTAGAGCGCTGAGTTGCTAAGCCGACGGTTCCGGATTCAAATCTGGCTTTGCCAGTAATTTATTTAATCCAATGGTTTGACACTTTGGGGTCTGAGAGCCATTCTGGGGACCAACCAGTCTCTATAGTGGGCGCCCTGAAGTGGGGCGAAAACCTGACAGTTGAGCCTGATCTCAGGCATATCACCCCGTGCTACAGCCGTTTTTCTGGAAACAGTACAGTCTGTACCATGTACTGGACCCAAGACCTTTCATGGGTTGCTGTGATAGAGGTTTTAATTAATCTAATGAGCATACTTGATATTGGAAAGATCATGTTACTCCATTATCTGACACAAGTCCCTTCGCCTGCTTGTAACACTTGGTATTCACAAGAGCAGTCTCTGCTGTTTCAGGCAAGCCATCCAAAAATCTCCAGTTCTATCAACCATCTATGAACCTGCAGGACATTAGATAGTTACTCTTAGTAATAAAGAAAAACCTCCTACTCATAATGTAAGGCCAATTATTATAATCCCCGATTTGCGATCGAAAATAGAATCTCACAAACATATTATGTGAAAATTATAATTTCCAGCGTTTTGTAAATGTTTGATTATGGAATTGATCTGGTCGCTTCCAAGCTACCATATGCTACAAGAATGATTCAGCGAACAGAGGACAAGGGCCTCCAAGAAGACACCTGGAGCGACAGATAGCCGTGGCAGAGGGCCGCCTTGGCTGCGCACGCCTAGGCTAATCCCAAAAGGCCCGGGGCTACGCCGGATCCCTCCCTTCAGTATACACCAAATATTTGTACACCGACAGGCGGCGGGTTTATTAAACAGCTGTTAGATGGCCCGATAGTCGGATCGCGCGGCATCTGTCCTATAGGGCACCTTTGTCTGGATAAATCACCAGTATTCTGGTCAAGTTATGTACACTGCTGGCTCAATTATTGGACTTGAACTTACATTTCAAGAGGTTTCCCCATCACTAAGATGGGATTTTGGAAATTCCCTTGTCATAATCTTACGTTGGAAACTCCCTTGTAAGAAACTGCAGCTTGTGCTAGCAATGCCACACCATTTTATCGGAACTGAAAAAATTGTCTGAATAAAATACTATTTTTAAAACGCCATCAAAATAATATATATCTACGATCCCAGTGAATAAGTGCTTTAGTCGAATTTTCTCCAAAATGAGTTTCTTGTACTTAGGCAATCGGAATCGTGTATTTTTCGTAGTTTTTGACATGAAATAGAGTTGTCATATAAGCAATAACTCCTTTTCAAGCCAATGCCTGACTTAGCCCTTATTCACTCACTTCGAATACAACACGACGGCATAGAAAGTTGTTATGCTAACTACTTCACCACACGTGAAGCTGATTTGAAAAATTGTATATCTGTCCGGTCTATAAATCAAAGAACGAAGTTTGTCCAGGAATCAGCACACTAGATATTTTTGAAAAATAAATATCTGAATATAACTATTGAGATGAGAATACTATATTGCGGTACGGAAGAGTTATTATGAAATTTAAAGGTTTTCAAACAACAAGCGTTTAAGAAATAGAAATTTAAGAGATAGAGATTTAATTTAAGAAATAGAGATTAAAGAGTCAAGATTTTCTTCAGGAGTTCGATAATATATGATTATGAGAGAAGAAATGATTTTTGAAAAAATGGAATTGATAAATCAGAAATACTAATCATCATAGAAATTCAGAATTCAAAGTAATTAACACAACATTTAAAGAAAACTTAAGAACATTCGAGTTTCTAATTTTTATATCATATTAAGTATAATAATTTTGAAAATTCTTCTGTAAGTATAATAATTTTTAGAATGTCTCAGTATGTATCTAATTAATAGCAAAATCTTAATTTAACATTACTTTATTATATTTTTATTATTATAAACATTAATTTGCAATTATCCAGATATAATCTCACAAATTTGTTGTAATGGTGAACATTTAAAAAAAGCACCTCTTAAACATTAAAAAAAAAACATGCGAAAACATGGGAATCTAAATAAATTCGATTATATTCAATATTTTTTAGCGTATTCCTCAATAAAACAAGACTCATTAAAATTAATTTATTTACAACTCAGATAAATTACACGATTAAATAAAATGAAATAGTTTCAACTGTTGTTAATTTTTTGTCTGTTTAAGTTTGTCTCTATTCTAGATAAACCTCATACATATGAGAAACATTGTTTAAGAGATTCATAAAAAATAAATTTTTTAGTAGGCACTTTATTTGTATTTATTAATATTTTTTTATTTCTCTTTATTTTGTGAAGTATCCTACACTTTAAACAAAAGAGTACATATCTCCAAACAGAATTAGCTGTCCCCCAAAGTTGCACGTCATTAAATAAGTTTTAATAAATATTACGGATTTTCAGCGTGAATATTTTTATAGTGAATACTTTTATTTATAAAATTTCAATTTACTGAAATTATTATTAATCACTGCATTATAAAATCTTCGTTAAACAGAATTAATTTTAATTGCCGGAACAGTCAACAGATTAATTCCCGAAATTTTAGTTGAGGAATTCTACGCTAGATAGCATTCCTGTCCCTCTAACCATGGAAACGCCGCTAAATACAATCTATCCTGTCAAAATGTCTGATGAGGGAAAATTATTGTCTGAAAAATTAACAGATGAGCCTACACCTGAAAAACCACCTATACCACGCCCAAGATCAGGGGTTAGATCTGAAATACCTAAATCTTCAGCTTGGGTAATTATATTGCTAATATCATTTAGATCTTATGGCCTCTATCAACACATAATGAAAATCAATTTGTTTACTTACACTCTATTTTATGTATTTAAAGGATGAAATCAATGCATGCATTCCCATTTTCTGTTTAGAGTGAAGATGATGATCATGAAATTGTATCGTTCTCAGTCCAAGCTGAAGTTACCCCTGATCAAAAAGAAACATCATTTTCTCACTCACCAGCTGCGGAATCTCATATAACCACACCTGGTGAAATTTCTCCCGCTCGTTCTTCTGTGCCATCATCCCCAGCTAGATCGGATACAGAATTCATTAAGAAAAGAGCGTTTGTTGTATCTCCGATGACTGTGAAGCATCAGGTTACTATATAAATATGTTTGTAAACAATACTATTGATGGTAAAATCAAGATCTAAAATAATAAATGCCAGTATAAATTCTTAATATGTGACTGGAAAAGTTGTTATGTCCTGTCAGCCTTTTTCTCAACAGCAATTATAATAATATCGGTAATAATTCCGCAGGTTGTCGCTTCAAGTTGAATACAACAATTTTTAATTTTCATTTATTTCCCTTTTAATATTTTCCAAAAATACAAGTTATCATGAGCTTTATTATGGAAAATAGAATGTAATTGTGGAAATGTGTAAACTTTGTTTCCTCTAGACATGAATGTTTCAACAAACAGACATACTGTACTTCGAAATGTAAGTTGAAACTTTTATTTCTTGTTAAAATGATTACCAAAATCTACTCATTACCAATAATTGCATTCTCTTTTCCATACTAATGCACACGATAACTTTTATTTTTGAAAATATTAAAAGGGAAATAAATGAAAATTAAAAATTGTTGTATTCAACTCGAAGCGACAACCTATAGAACAGATACCATAATATCTAATAATTTCTTTTATTCATCAAGGTCCTTTACTTTATTTGTATTTTTTCTTTTATTACTTTTATAATTCACCATTAATATTAATACATTTTTAATGATTTATAGAACATAGAAAGTCCCAACATTAGGCATAGACCAGATACTGGAGAAAACAGTGGGAAAATCAGTGAAATATCATCTGTTAGAAGTGGAACTTCTATCTCTGATAATAAAACTTACCGAGAAAGAATTAGAGAAAGAGTTCAAGCAGCTAAGGTAACAGAAATAAGAAAATGTTTTAATTGAAAATATATAAACAATAATTTTAAAAAATTAAAGAAACTCATTGGAATAAATATTGAACTTTTTTTCTAGGAAAGAGCTATGGCAGCTGGTGCATTTAAAGCAAAAATGCCAAGGATCAAATCTCCAACTGACAGTAAATCTGAAGAGGTCTTGTGTTTAAATTTTTGCTTAACATTTATGATTTTTATTTGTTCACCTTAATTATAATGACTTGTGTACGTTTAGTTTGACAAGGATGAAGATAAAGTTGAAGAAGCGTTAAAAAAACATAAGGAGATCAAGTCGAAATGGAAGGTAGCCACAGCGTCTGTCCATGTATGTACAATGCTTCTCATTATAATACTCTTGTCATTAATATAATTTTGTTTTTAATTATGAAATATTGTTTTAAACCAATCACTTTTTATTTGTCTCAGGTTGCTAACATTCAGTCAGGTTATGAATTTTTTAGCAAAGGCTGGGAGGCTCCCATTAAATCATCACTAGAAGAAAATGATTCTGAAGATGCTGAACAACAACCAAGTAAATCATTAGAACTTCATTCTTTTTTATTATTGTTTATGTTTAAATCGGTTCTCTTTTTATTGTTTCTTTAAATTTTTACAACAAATAATTTCATATTATTTACCTCCTTCTGATTTTTCTTATCTTGTAGCCTTTCATTTTGTCAATTCATGGTAGTTTTATGGTTATTTTTTTTAACTTCACAGCTTTAGATATTTTTACCTAGCTTTTCTTCTATTTTTCTCTTTATTCTCAACCTATCAGCAACATTATTCTATTAATTATGAATAAAACCAATTCATATTAAAATTCCACCTAAAATGTTTTTTGGATGACAAACATATTCTAGAAGGTGACGAAGAAGGTGTATCACATTCATTTGAATATTTATTTATCTACTGTTGAAAAATATATCATCAAAGATCATTAGTAGGAAAATATCCATCTTGAATGTAGCAATGTACCCTTTAAATGTCCCAATATGAAACAAGTTTTCAAAATCTTAACTATTGCATTAACAAGTACAATATATGGAAATAAATATTCTAAACACCCTCTATCCTTAAACATTGTTTGTTTCCTCTGTCTTTTAGCAAACTCTAGATAATAATATCAGTAATTAATTATATTTATGTTTTAACTTATATTTTAATTTATTATGCGGTATTGATTTATGAATAAATAAATAATACATGCACAAATATAAAGTTGGACTTACTAAAGTATGGGAGCTACTTTGATTGCCTAAAAAAGATACTTTAAAAACTATAATTTATTTATTGATAATTAAATTATTATATAAAATTAATTTCCTTAAGGAGAATCAAGTGATGATGAAAAACTTTTAATAAAAGACATTCTTGGGTCTGGAGAAGGCGATTGGTTCCCTCTTTACCAATACTCAGCTCCAGAACTAACAGATTGGTCTGCAGTAAAAGAAAAGAAAGTTGGTCTGTTTTTTTGCCCATCAACATCTCCTGGTTTGTACCTCCTATCAAATTTATTGATTGTTGAATTTTAAATGATATATTATATAAAAATGGTTGACCATAGATATGATGATTACCTATAAATTTTTCAGGGTATGGTCAATAAAGTTATACACGCTAATAGGTATAACTTTATATGTATAACTTTATTTATTGACTGCCCTGATTTAATAATGTTTTTTATATATCCTTCATAACTTTGAAATGACTGTTTTACTTAGATTACGTATCATAACTATTATGTCTTCAAGTGTTCTTAGTATGAAAAACATTAAAAATCTAAGTTCTTTTATCATTCAATATATTTTAATCTAACATAACTAATTTATAAGCATTAGTTTTTTTGTGTACTTGAAGCTCATTAAGTAACTTTGAATTACTGTTAATTCCTGAATATTTCCATATTTTCATAAAAATCTTTATATATTACAGTTCCGGTAGAAGAAAAACTGGAGCAAGACATATCTCCTAGATTTATCGAAGATGAAGGGCTTTATGTAGGGAAAAGAACTAAGGTTTCTTGGAAGAGGCGAAATAAATTAGAACAAAGAATAATGGCTATGGGTTCAGAAAAGTTTGTATTTACAATTTGTGTCTATTTTGATTTATTTACATTTTTTTTTCAAATCAATAATTGAGCTGGATTGCCTAGGTTTTGGTTTGGCGAAGATGGTGAAATTAAAGGTATTCAAGATCCATTAGAATATAGCAGCTTTAATATATATCTCGATGATGAACTACCTCCTGAATTGCAGGTTGATTTTGTACCTGTAAGTATTAATAAAACAAATGAAATTGATTTATTAATAAATATCAATATTATTTATCAAACATTGGTTTTAGGCAAGAAAAGACAAACCTGGTGCTCTTTCTGCTACCGGTGACGAAGTTTATTTATTGGAAATTGAAGTCGGACATATAGTTTTCAGACATCATCCTTTGTTTTCTAGAGAGCATTGTATCGCTGAAAGACTTAGATCTTTGTGTGAAGTAAAAGAGAATCCAGGAACGCGGATAGGTAAATATTTGTTCAATAAACTGCATCTTTGCTTCCATTTTCACCAAATCGACACTTACAATATAAAATTTAAATATCTTATTTTTAAATTCCTTCATTGTTTTTTTCCATAATATGTATCTTCATGTTTATTATATTTATATATAAATATAGAATAGAAAAAAAATCTTTATTCTGCAACAATACACCTTAAGAATAACAAAGTTGGATTATAAAAAGTAAAAATCAATGTTTCTAGTGAGATAAATAAATATTTTTACGGGCTACTGGGTGTGAAAATGAATTAAACTACTGCTAAATTAAAGATACTAATATTTATTAACAAAATGATAAAAAGAATACAATGAAGTTACATACAATCAAATTATTAAACTAATATAAATATACAATAACAATATTCTCAATATTTATTATAACCTAGGCCTAGCTCCTATTTAATTACTAAAATAATTTATTATAATAAAATACTACTAAAATAATTTAGAAGATGTTACTAATTCTAAATGACTTAACTATTTACATAAATTTGTACGAATACCATAAACTTACGCTAGAGCTTATAAATACAAATTAACACTTACAGTTCACTAATCAAAGTCCATTGACTATAAGATTCTCCAAATATGACAAACTGGCACACATACTGGTACACAGAAACGGTTTATTACACTCACAATACTATCACAGTCCACTGATACACTTATTACACTGGACTGTTCAACACTGACTAGTTTATAACACTGACACTCTCTTATTACAAGTTCATCACAGTGCCTGGTCTACTCTCTGACTGACTCACTTGAGGCGAGAGCGGTATTTAAATAGGCAAGGCCGAACATTCTAGAACACGGATGTAGGGAGAAACTGTTCTGGGATTGTTGAGAACCTTCTTAATCTCTTCTGACAAAGGAGAGGCGGTTCTAGTATGTTCGAGAAGATTCAAATCCCATCTTAACTCCTCCGGCCGACAGGCTCAAGACGCTAATCCCTTGTTTCCGTTCTTCTCTCTGTGACCGTAACAATACTAAAATAAATAGGTAATATAAGAACAATGGAAAAACATAAAGAGTTAACGGTCACCTCTGGTCTAGTGGTTAGCGTAACAAACTACTAAGCCCAAGATCGCGGGTTTGTAGCCTGGCAGGTGGCCCTGGGATTTTTTTAAGGGAGTAAAAAATCCTTAGTTACGTCGTCCTTCGGAAGGGACGTTAAACGGGGGTCCTGAGCCTGTACGAGGTCAGGTACTCGTTAAAAATCCCTATCCAATTAAACCTGGATAGGCAAAATTTAGAGCTCCCACTGTAGCATCGTCCGATTAGCCATAGCAGCATAAAGTGATGTTAAATGAACAAACAAACAAAAACATAAAGATAATTCGTGTAAAGTATTATAATGTAATTACTAATAAAAAGAACTAAGAGAGAATAAAATTAAGTTTGTCCCTAGGACTTCATGCGAGGCCATCTTATACCACACAGCCTTAGCCAAAATAAGATCAGTAAGGGAGGTTACTAGGGGTATACATGTGGATTCGGAAAGTTTATTGGTAAAAATTGAAAATAAAGAGATATGTCAAATATGGTATACCAGGAGAGGGATGGGGAGAGGGATCAAAAATGATACCTAAGTTTATAACAGAGACCCAGAATGTAATGGGTTGGTCATTTAGGTACAGGCTTGAAAAAGTTTTGATGGATCTCAGCAGGCGTTTAGAACCATTGACAATGGCCTGAGTCTTAGCAGTGTTTAACATTGATCCATTTAAATTTATTAATGTACTAATCTGATCTATTTTTTTTTTCCATCATGATAATCGCCGCATGTAACAATTCAAAATGAGAAAAGGATTAATAAGGGTCTCATCAGCATAAAGGTTGTAGGAGCAGTGGAGCATTGATTCTTGAGGTCATTAATATAGGAGTTGAAAAGAAGAGGAGGTAGAGCCTTGGGCTGAAGATGAATGAACTTGAGACCATTGGTTTCATTTTAATTTTTGCTTAGATTAATTGAAATAAAATACATAAGTTTATTCCACCATTTCTGCTATGATATATTCTTACTCTATGCACTATTATACTACTCAATTGTTTTATTTTCTACAGCCATTTAGTTAGTTTAAAAAATGTTTAAATTTTTTACTGACATCTTAGCTCCATCTGGCCGCTATTGCTTAAGGATGAACAATTTCTTCAGGTATTTGATAGTAAGGTATTACGTAGAATATTCAGTCAAAAAAAGGATGAGACCACTGGGTAATAAAGAAGATTACATACTGCGGAATTGTGAATTATGCATCCATCCAATATTATTCAAGTGATAATGCCACAAGAATTAAGATGGGCCTGTAAAGTTGCTGGGAACTTTGGAAATAAAGGAACTAATTCCTAAGAAGTTAATAAGGGTAGACCGAGGTTTAGGTGGGAGGATTACGCTAAGAGTGATCTGACAGATTTGGGTTTGGGTAGTCGTAGGTAGACAGAAATTTGTAAGCAGAGATTGGTGGCATCAGCATCGAGCCTTTGGGTTTGCTAAGCCTCATTATTATTAGTTCCATCCTCCTAGCAAATACATTTTTAGAAAATATCCAAATTGAGTTGTCCTTAGCAGAAAAAATTCTGATTGTATTATTGGTGAATTCTTTTAATATTATATGGATATTATAAATTTATCAACTTTTGTGAAAGCAACAGTAAATCTTTAATTTTTATTTATAATTTATTTCTTCAGGCGGAAGACTTCAAGCTCTTCGGAATTCTCGGGACCATCTGCTTAAATTATACGCAGTTAATCAAGATCAATCACTTTTAGAAAGAGCTAACAGGTCAGTTCTATAAAACGCAATAAAATAATCGGAAGCAATATGTGTAGAGAAAATTATGAGCTCTTCTTGATGTTCTTATGCTAACTGGCAATGGTCATTCTACTGGTGGGTTGTCTTTCTTCCATATAATTTGTGAATAAATCGATTGTTGCTCGTCAAAATTTATTTTTTGGCAGTTGGCATGAGGACATCAGATCATAGATTTTTTATAGAACTGTTTATAAAACTGATTAATCATAAAGAAACAGGCCAATGTGCTTGCGATAAGTTTGGTTGGACAGTTTGGAAACAAGTTTGTTTTTTGTTGTTTATTTTTTTGTCTTTTAAATGTAAATAATGTTTGATAATCTGTTTTAGACTGTGTAAAGAAGTCAAAAGTATGAGAACAGAATGGCTTCAAGAGAAAAAGAAAGAAAGGCAACATCTAAAAAATATTCTTGAAACGTGGCGTGACTTGAAAGTAATCAGAGAAAAACAGGGTTACGTTAGTTCTATTTACAAGCTAAGGATTGTCACCCGGGACGAGGATGATCATGATTGGGATAATGAGTTTAAGGCGTTAGTACACTTAATTATTGTGATGATCAGATTAGATAATGTCTTCTAATTACTATTTTTATTTATGTATAAAATAGAAATCACATTTTGATCTGGTTTTTATAGGTATCTTGATGAACTTTTGGAAGAGGTGGAAGAAGAGTTCAAAAATGAAATGGAAGAATACCAAGAAAAATTGAAGAAATGGAATACACTGAAAAAGAAAAAAGTACTTACAATGCATTAATGATTACTATTTCTCAAGTTTATTTAATAATGATATATTTTTTTTCATTGTTTAATTTATAAATTAAAGGAATATCATCAACACAAGTTCAAAACTTATATGTTTTCCTTTTGCGCTCTTGTACATGTACCTTAGGTTGTTTTTGATTTCATTAGTATCTATTTATGTACTCAGAAGTTAATTAAGTTGTCGCTGGAATCATTTAGAACTATTAATTTTGCAACTTTTCTTTTTTCACACCTGTGATAAAAGTCATTATCAAACAAAAATTAGTTTTATTTTTACTCTCCCATTTTTTAAGATACAAATTACCTACATTACTATTTCATTTCTCTAACAATAATTCCTTTATATTTTCATGATCTTTACCTTTATTTTTAATTTATCATTATGAACCTATGTAACAAAATAATTAAGTTTTAGTTGAAGGCCTCTTTTAAACCAATGCCTCTAAAATATGGTCACTATCCTATCACTAAAAAATTGCAAGCCAGCAAGAAAGCAATTTATTCCTAATCATAAAACCAATATGTAAACAATAATTTCGGCATAAGCTTGTAAATTTA
This sequence comes from Arma custos, assembly GCA_037127475.1. Classification (NCBI taxonomy): domain Eukaryota; kingdom Metazoa; phylum Arthropoda; class Insecta; order Hemiptera; family Pentatomidae; genus Arma; species Arma custos. The sequence continues at coordinate 73,817,627 of CM073760.1, forward strand.
GTACTCTCTTTAAAGCAAAATTATTTAAACATACGTCCAAACTAAAAAAAAAAAAAATTCTTAACTACATCAACACAATTTACAGACTGATAGAAATAGGTTAATGCCTCCCTACTAAAATATAGACATAAATGATTAAATTATGAAACAAATGCATACATCACCATGTCGACCATCGTGTATCCAACCAGTGTATCCAACAACTTTTGATACCTTATTGCTCAATAACATTGTACATTATTACTTTAACACGTTCGCGACGGGGCCAATTTTCATGTTTTTCTCTGTGAGGCGCCGCAGTATCTCCAACTTTCTTACTTAACTTAAAATATTAATCCTACAATATTTGGTGGTACGCACATATATTATATAATATATATATTATATATACCAATGAGACAGTTTAGTGCGGGCCACCGGTGGTACGCGCCGCCGATGAGACAAACTATTGCAGGTCCACCGGTGGTACACGCCGCCCGATGAGACGGTCTAGTGCGGGCTACCGGTGGTACGCACCAGCGCGAACGTGTTAATATGACCTTTAAACTATTATTCATCAAATCTTATGAATATAGTTTTGGCTTCTATACTTCGTTATTTACTTTTGTAATAATCTTTTATGATTACAGGAAGAAGGAATAAGTTCTGAAGATGAGGTAGAATCTTGTCCTGAGGAAGAGCTGAAAGAACCAACAAAACCGAAAAAGGTGAGAGTGTCATCTCTGGAAACAATGATTAAAGGAGAATTATCCCAGTGCCTAAGACCTCCAGGTGAACCAGCTATAGAAGTTTATTTACTTGAGGATTTAAATATAACACAAAATACTGAAAACATTATGTAAGTCAGCATATACCTATTATATTTAGTTTGAAAATTATTTTACATATTTACGGGATAATGAAGTTTTTCAAAAGAAAAGCAGATAGAAATTTCATTACTATTACTAAATGCTTCTGATGATCCCCTTTTAAAGTGAGGATTAAGAAATATAAATTTACTGGTATATCAACACATACCACATAATTAATTTAATTTAGACGAATAATTGTTAAAAATGTTTTACTATTGGATTTTCAATTTATTAGACCACAGAAGTATCTTGGAGCCATATGTTTGATTTCCCTTATGTGCCTGTGCCTAGTAACCAGTAAAAGTCAAGGAATCAGAGAAAAAAATTAAGATAAAAATGGGTTTCTTGGCATATAGATTGTATATGACATTGAACTTTAAAGAAATAAATGTATTTTTAGTTCATTAATTTTAATAAGAATATTTGATATCAAGCAAGAAAAAAAAATGTATCACCACTTTAAAATATGAGGACTTATGTCACGATATCAAAAAGATACCGTGATCTTAAAAATTTAAAATAAATCTGCCCTTCGTTTCTAATTCACAGTCAATGGCATTTCTCTGATACTGCTTGGCCTATTCTTTTTCATGTTTGGTACCAATGTTGCAAGTTGCTCAAAGATAATCCTTGAAACTGGTGGTCGATTAAAGGTATCGTACACCCATAGCATAGCCATTAATAAAAATCAAGAATAAATATTTTATTATATATCCTTTATTTCCATATCAGCTATTCCTAGCCTTACATGGTTTTTTTTAATAATAAAACATGAGGTAAAAATGTGGGTTTCGTCTCATGCAAGAGACACCCCTAACTTTACATTATCACCTTATTTACAAGAGAAGATATAAGTATATAATAGTTTTTGTTTCATATAATAGAATGATAGTAGTTTAAATATAAAATATATAAATAAGTAAATAAATAAATAATAATAATAAGTAAGTAAAAACGTAAAACTAAAAGAAAACAGGATTATATTACACTTTGTTAAAACAATTGGTGAGAAAGGTAATAGAGTTCACATCAGAATATCTTTCAAGAGTCTCGGTTTTAGTCTTGGGGATGAAATAGGTTCGCCTATGTTGAATGCTACAGCACCTTTGACTGCTGGTAATCTGGTCTTAAATCTGGTGAACAGCTTTTTGATAAATTTTTCAATCGTCTCTAGTTTGAGCTCATGGTATAGTTGACTGTTTTGTACAAATCAAGGCGCATTTACTGCAATCTATAAGATTTTATTGTGGAAGGTTTGTAATTTTTTTGCTTTGCTCTTGACACTGCACCCCACACTTCACAACCATACATTAGTAGAGGTATAAGTATGGTTTTATAAATTAATAAGGTCATTTCTGGTTTTAAGCTAGATTTTCTATTATCAGATCAAGTTAAGCTAGTCGTGTGTAGGCCTGTGTTAATTTAGTGTTGATATGCTGGTTCCAGGTAAGACAACGATCTAAATAAACTCAGAGATATTTTATAGCTTCTTTATTCCATGGGAGGTTGCTGCTATTGAGCACTAGCTCAGGTGGATCTGAAGGACGTCAAAGGGTGGAAATTTTTGCGCAGCATTTTCGAACGTTGAGGTCAAATTTCCATTTGGAAAAGTATTGTTCTAACTCATTAAGGTGACTTTGAAGTGTATTCCTGGCTATAATTATGTCATCACTCTGCGAGAATGATGTATGTCATACATCAACATAGCTACGGAGGTACGTAGGGACTTTGTGATGTCATGAACATAAAAGTTGAAGAGGATCGGAGAGAGAACAGAATGCTGTGCGGTACCGGCACTGATTTGTCTAATGGTTGAATTAGTGTTGTTTATTCTAACTGTATAAGATCGATTGTTTATAAATCAACATATGATATCATGGAGGTATTTTGGAATATTTGCTTTTTTTAGTTTGTAGAGGAGACTGGTGTGCCAAACCTTATCAAATGCTTGTTTAAAGTCTAGGAATGCGACCAGTGTGTGTTTTTTCATTTCAAGTCCGTTGTCTATGAACTCTGATAATATTGATTATTGTGTGACGTAGAATGGTTGAGTTGAAAACCAAACTGAAAGTTTTGGATTATATCTATAGATTGAATAGTTTTCCTACGATTGGTAGTAGACTAATGGGGCGGTATTTTCTTAATTCTTTGGCTTTTTAGCCTGGCTTGTTTATAACCACCAGTTCTGCTCTCTTCTAAGTATTAGGAAAATATCCAATCCTTAAACTGCTGTTGAAAATTGAAGTTATCAAAGCAACTGCTTTCCTAGGTAGTTTTTTTATTGCGATTGCTAGGATCAAGTCGTTGCCAGGGCTTTTCCTAGTTTTGAGCTTCCTAATTAATGAGTGAATTTCTTTTGGAGTGGTGAATTCCATCGGCAATTGTACTGTTGCTAGAGGTGATTTTAAAAACTCTTCGATATCGACGTCTAACCGCCCTTTATCGGATTGTAAATTTGAAAATGTTTGTTGGAAATAATCGGCAATGGCTTCAGCTTTATCCAAGTCGCTGGTGATATACCCTCCGTTCATTATTAGACTGGGGATATTCCTTTTTTATTTAAAGTTGTTTTGTAGCCTTCCATAATGATTGATCTCTTGAGTCCAGGTTGAAAACATATTTTAAAGAATAAACATAAAGTGTTGGTTTGTTTGTTCATTTAACGTCACTTTATGGTGCTAGGGCTAATCGAACGATGCTACAGTGGGAGCTCTAAATTTTGCCTATCCAGGTTTAATTAGGATAGGGATTTTTAACGAGTACCTGACATCGTACAGGCTCGGGACCCCCGTTTAACGTCCCTTCCGAAGGACGGCGTAACTAAGGATTTTTTACTCCCTTAAAAAAATCCTAGGGCCACCTGCCGGGCTACGAACCCGCGATCTTGGGAAACATAAAGTGTTTTAAATTCATTAAATAAAAGAAAGAAAATAAATAAGTCTTTGTCAGATGATTCAAAAAAATGTTAACAATATTATTTATATATGAGGGTAAATAGTTGACTGGATGATAAAATGGAGAACGGAGATAGTTGGGGGATGCAGTCAAAAAAACACTAAATAAGTCTAGTACTTATTTAGTGTTTTTTTGACTGCACCCCCCAACTATCTCCGTTCTCCAATACTATTTATAGTTTAAATTAAATGTAACATAAATAAATAATGAAACAAACTAATAAAATAAACAATAAGCATAATAATAAATAAATAAATATTTTTTGACTGAACCACAAGAACCTAAACATACATATTTTATAAGCAATTAAAAAAAATAACAATTTTATATGTATGTGTGTAAATTAAATTATTTTAAATTTATTTATTGTGTATTTTTTTTAGGGAAGAAGAAAGACGAAAAGTAATGAAACAATGCCAAATCGCTGTCTCCTTACAGGTTAACGGAAAACAGGTAGATAAAGCCACAGGGACTCAAATGGATGAAATGTTCACTTCTCACTTGAATCACAGGTTCTGCCTTAAATTACAATCACAGCCTTCAAGCCTATCTCTACTTATTACTGAGCCCGGGTATCCAAATCTTTTTGGCAAAAAGAATATTGCTCAAATTTTTATACCAATCCCAGGAAGGTGAGCAACTCAATCTCGAAACAATAAAATTTTTATTTTTAATATCTTAATGCGAAGCTATATTGACCTACCTTGCACTTGCAGATTTTTTAATTTTTTAAAATTCTAGTCAAATTATTTTCTTAGTAACTGGTCCCAAAATGTGGACAAAGGAATCTACAAAACTACTAGGCATGTAGGAGTTTTAAGTGTTGAAGACGAGTAATCCAAAGGAATGCAATAATATGAAAATGGGAAATAGCATTAAGATCAATCTTGTAAATTCAATTTTTAAAGGCCAAGGGGGAATTACATAGATTATTATTTAATTGATACAAGTATATTGCTTGCATTAACATAAGCAAACTAATTTTAATTGATAAAAAGTATATCATGAATGATTTCATTTCCAATTTTAAAATCTTCTCTAATATTTTTCACATCAGTATTTTATCTTCTTCTTTCCGATGTTACCGACTTCAATCTCAATGTGCCAATATCTATTCTTCTCATCCTATCTTTTTTTTCTTCCATCCCTTCTTATTCTCAGTATTTTTTATTATCATTATTGTTTATTGATTTTTATGTCTTTGACTCCTCAATTGTAGTATAAGTATAATATAAGTAGTATAAGTATTATACTATATCGAAATAAAGTATATGTAGTAGCTAAGTTTACCAACCTATTCCAGCCAGAACACGGAAGTTAAAATCTGTCCCAGAATAAAAAATACTTTGAAACTGATATTAATTCTGCAATACAATGATAAAACTATACTGCAATTAGAGTATACCCTCATTTCTATTAACTTCATGCAATAACTCTACCAGCTTAGTGGTTTAGTTTATTATTATTTTAGAGTGCTTTAAAATAATATGCATTTAATATTTTTAATTTTAGTAATACTTTTTCATTTTTTTCTAGAATAAACACTGATTCTTCAGAATGGCGTGATTATGAATTCAGCTGCGGGGAACGTGTAGGGCCATTTAAGCATACAGGAATAGGTTGTGGCCAATTAGAGTTAAATGTCGGTGAAGAAAAAACTTTATATACCAATGGCCTCTTAGCGGTTCGTACAGGTTGGGCTGATCCCTTGCCTAACATACTCCACCAACCAAAGTAATTTATTTAGTCTTAATGTTTTCCTATTAAATTAAACAGATTCCATTGCTGTTAATTCAGTAGAAAACACATCAAACTAATGTCTATGTACACTAATGTTTATTTCAGGTTAAACAAAGTGACAAAGCCATCACAGAACAATATTCAAAAATTAAAAGAATGGGTAGAGCAAGTTCAGTTAGATCCAAATGATCCAAACAATGCAGATTTATTTGAATACTTAAAAGTTAGTATTTATTTATTTATTGTTTTTCTTTAACTTCACTACTAAACTTATAAATCTTTTACTTTATAATAGTCAGCAGAAAATAAAGAACCGAAGGTAAATTCATCCAATATAATGGAATTCTGTTCAGAAGAAGAAATATTTGAAAACCCAAGATTAAAATTGCTGATGCTTAGACATGCCGGACAACCAGAGTTCAGAACCATGCGAATGATACCTTTAAATGAGAGAGAGATTCCAAAGGACATTTTTAAAGTAAGAAAATCATTAAATAATTTAAGAAAAAGAATAAATATTTTAAATTCAAAAATGTCCTTGTTTGTGTTTACTATGTAGCATAGGGAAGATAAGGTATTTTTTCTATGCTCAACATGCTATGTTTCAGTTTGAGCCTAGTGATATTTGGCAGAGAAAGTAATATTGTCCTCTCATTACCAAAATCAACTAAAATTATTGTTACTAAAAATTTAAGAATAATTTATATAAACATAATTTCATAACCATTTGTATAACGTTATTCTATAAATTATAAATTTTAATTTTTGATAAATTCAGTCAAATGGCCATAACTATTTACTGCCACTTGAGTTATTTTTCTTTATTTGTTTTCTTTTTACAGTATATCATCCTCTTTAATGCATATAGTAAAATAATTATAACAATAATTTGGCCAATTAGTATTTGCATTCAGTCACTTTTAAAAAATGAATATAATCGTCTCACCAGGAAAAAAATGTCTATTTATACATACCTTGTCACTTTGGGGAAAATTAAGATTAATAATTAATTAATTATTAACGGATGTTCTTCTCTGGGTTCTATAAACTTCATAATTAACAAGCTTTTTTTTTGTTACTCAAGGAGAAATTTATTAATGTTTTTTTTTAATGTGAAATGTTTCTTGAACTTGAAAAAGTTATAATAAATCTATTGTTAAAGATAACTGAGAATTCGAAAATAAATTGATATTGGCCACACTAAACTTGAAAATTAGAGTTTTTCTTCATTATTTTACAAGAGGCACCTCTCCTATTTACCTTAAGTTTTAGACCGTATGAACAAAATTATATGTTGTACTAAAGCTCCAAATCATTAAAATATTTATTTAATATTATTCACTTGGCTTTAAATTGTTTCATTTTTCGTTTATTACTAATCATGTTCTTATTTTTAAAATTAATTATTTACTTTCTACAGTTATATGAAAAAAGAATTAGTGGAAGGCAGAAAAAATCTAAAGGTGGAAGTTTGGAACAAGAACGAGCATGGGCAAAAGAATATATTGAGCAAGTGAAGGAAGAGGTATTAAAAAAAAGTAAGCTCAATCAAGCAAAAACCTTCATTGATATGATCCATGAGGAACCAGTACCTGACTTAGGGTAATTTTAATTATTTTACCTGAAATTATATTTTATTTCTTAATATAATTTTTGGTTTTCGATGAACAAATTAATAATATTTTATAAATATTTTATTTGAAAAGAAAAGATATGGCCAGGACCGGGACTCGAACCCGGGTCTCTCATCTCTCTGTGGTGACGCCTTAACCATCTCGGCTGACCGAGAAACGAGCCAGAGTGGCCGAGGTTAAGGTGTCACCACGGAGAGGTGAGAGACCCGGATTCGAGTCCCGGTCCTGGCCATATCTTTTCTTTTCAAATAAAATATTTAAAAAATTATATCATATAACAATAAAATAAATCCTAATAATAATAATATTTTAATTTATTTTAAGAACTTTGGGCTTAACATTCATGAAATTTCTGCAACCAAAGAGACCTCTTCGACCAAGAAGAAAGAAGAGAAAAAAGTATCCTGTAAAAAGCCTAGCTGGTCAACAGCTAGAGGTAACATCCCATCAAACTATCTTCTCTTTTGACTTTCTTACTCTTTGGAGCTTGGTAGAAAAACTCCTATGCTATTCAAAAAAATATTACTAAACTTTATTCTGTTTTTTCAAGGATGTAAAATTTTATAACTCCATCACAAGCATAATTTGTTGTGCATAAAACTATTAAAAAATTCAAGTCATTTAAATCATAATATGAATATTTTGAAATATTATATACATAAAAGTTGTAAAAAAAAAATATATATATATATAAATATATATAGGATTGTGAGACATCTTGTAGTCCTAAAGTTTTGATGGAAACAGTTTTTCATTCTGATTGGCAACTTTTATGGGAAAGTATACTTGTCAGTAATTCAACTAGTTATCATCACAAGATAATTCTAACTGTATATTTTTAAAAATATTTTTTTAATATAATTTAATAATATTTAAATTAAAAAATAGTATTAATTATTATAACTCATGTATTTGTTAATTTTCTAGATTATAATAAATGTTGGAAGAGCTTTTGAAGTTCCAGTTAGAAAAGATTTAAACGAAAGAAGTAATGAAGAAAGCTTTTCCATCGTTCCTGTTCGACCGTTCATCGAAGTAACGTTTCAAGGTGAAAGAAGAAGGACCAACACAGCAGAAGGTGCCAACCCAACTTGGAATCAGGATCTCCATATTCCCATTGAGTAAGTATGTTTACTAACTCTTAAGTTCTTGCTAAATGATATCTTTTAATTATCAATATTTATCACATTATTATAAAAGATACTTTTATTAATGTCACATAATCTGGAGTGAACAGAAGGTAAGAATGTTGTACTCCCACACTATAAGATTTTTTTCAGAGGTAAGCACACTGAGTAATAGTGTGAACATTAGTTGTTCTTATCAATACAAAAATTCCCTTTGTATAAAATATGTAGATAAGTAATCCCACCAATACTGATTGATATTTTTTAATGTATAAAAACTGTTTGTGACAATAGTGTAATTTTTTAAAACTACAATTAAAAAAAATTAAAAAACTGTACCACGAGAACTCATAAAGGGTCTTGGATTCAATACATGGTAAGGAGTGTACTGTTTCCAGGACAACAGCTGTGAAAGGAGGTGATCTGTCCATGTTCATGCTCAGCCACCAGGTTTACCTTCTACAGCCTTTGAGGGTGGGTGAGCCCCCGGAGGGTCTCCAGGCCCCAGTTTACCTAAATTATCTATCACAACCGGATTTGAACCTGAGAGCTGAAACTTGCCGGCTTTGAACCCTGAGCTCCTCTGCTCCTTTAAAAATGAAAGAGAAAAATTGATTGTTTGTTCCTTGTCCTCTGAATTTGTTTTATTCTTAATAAGTTCTAGTGATAGTGATAAGTTCTAATCCATACAGTCTACTTGATAATCTATTTATATTTAACTCTTATTAGATCAGAATATTAATGTTTAATAAAGAATACTTCTGATTTTTTTATTTGTTTCAATATTTCAGAAACCCACATCCAAGCTTTAACCCAGCAGCACTGCAGTCATTCAAAGAATCGATTCACATTCATCTTTATGATGAAAAGTTAGTAGATATTATAGACGATGATAGGCTTAGAGAAACTAACATACACCAGAGGCTTGAAAAGCATTGGTTGGCCAGCTTGAGAGTCCCGTTCGCAGCACTCTATTCAAATACCAGGGTATGTCAGATTGTCTTTACTTTTTAATCGACTATAATATAAACAGTCCTTTATACTTTTATTACTGTATTTGATTTTGTAAATTTATTGTATTCAATTTTTTAAAACAGATTGAAGGAACTTTTCAAATGTATTCACCACCAGTACTCCTAGGTTATGAAAGGGAATCAAAGGAATTCAGAGATTCAACTTTTTTAACAATGTTTCTAATCGTTCACCCACCATTACATCCCCCATCTCCTTTGCAAGTAAATACTCAAGTACTAAACAATTTATTACCATATTCTTCTTCTTTTTTTTTTTTTTATTTGTGACAAGAAAAAAACTAGCAAATAATTTATTTCATTATTTTTCTTTAAAGGAAAAAATTGAAAGTAGTGAAGAAGTATATTTAGAACAGCATCTTGAACACTGGTTAGCTGAAGTGAAGAAAGCATTTCCTAATAGGTACGTTCCAGCTCTTGTTATGGACTCCTCTGGAAGGTCAGTTTGTGTTACTAGGTTCTTCAAAGACATCAAGCCACCCGGTTAATATTTAATCAATATTTTGTTAATCATTTTCCATATTTTTGTGAGAAAATAAAAAACTTTTTATAAAATTTAGAAATGTCACCTGATATCACCACAACTCCTGAGATGGCAGCAAGATATGTAGCGATGATTCCCATAATACCTGGAAACATGCTCTACCCTGGCTATTTAGATGTCTGGTTGACTGCCGATGTAAGAATATTTTGTTGACAAATTGAATACATTTTTCAATAATTTCTATCTATTAATTATACACTTCTTATAAAATTAATCTGCTTTATTATTACAATTTAAAGCAAGTACTTGGTTTGGGAACTTGTGAGAGTTGTTCGGCTGCTACGTTGCTGGCCTGCTTCCTGCGAGGCTTAGGCCTCCAGACGTGGCTTCTGGTTGGTTCAAGCCTCTCCTCTGGCCCAGTGCTGTACATACTAGCCAGGTCTTCTGGGGGTGATACCACCATTTGGGATCCCTCCACGGGCCGATATTACCCCACTTCTCATCCGTTCTCCCCTCTATATCGTGTCTACTGCCTCATTGATGACACCAATGTAAGTATAAGTTGAACCAACCAATATAAATATTAGTATTTTATAAAAACAATGAATACTGGAAGGTATAAAATGAACCCATCACAAAAATATGTTGTTCTGTAATGACATGAATTACCAATTTCATTTATTATAAGAGATGATATTGCCAATTAAGTTAGATTAATTGGAACATCTAAATATTCTCAATATAAGGTTCCCTCTGCCTTGTCAACCTACCTCTCAACAACTTGGTAGACTTACACAAGGTTGGTATAGCCCTTATCCAACACAAACTTTTCTTCCAAGTGGCATATTGCCGAAACCGATTGTAGCGAGAATTCTTGATTTTAATGTGTCATACTCTTTAAACTTCTTACCTCCTGATGCAGCTTATACTGTTATTCCAATTGTAACTTTACAAATTTTTCAAGTTACCATGTCTATTCCTCAGACTGAAAAGTATATATTTTTGCTAACCATAAGATATTTATAGATAAAATAAAATTGGTGCAATCTGCCTAAGATTTGAACTTTTTAAATTCAGCTGACTATTTTTGTGAACTAAAATGTTTACAAAAAAGTGATAAAACATAGATTTTATGTTTTATTTTTATTTTTTTAATTTCAAATTAAATAAAATAAAACGGTATGATAGACAGTGTCAACAGATCACTCCTTTAAAAAAAAACATTACTAAAAAACTGGCATTTTGTAGCCTTCAGTAGATTTGTATTGGTTGAAGCTTTTCAGGTATGACATATCTGATATTCCATTTTAAACCTTCTTTTTTTTTATATTTTTGTCATATTTTGAGCTATATCATGTTTGAACTTGACGTTTTTTGGGAATAATGAGTTAAATTAAAATAAAAAAAGTTTCAAGCTTTTAAAAAATTTCTAATGTTTAATAAAAGAATTTGAACAGCATCATTGCAATAGGAACGCTTTGCTTTAACTGAACCCAAATTTTTATTTTTTTAACTCACATGAAACTTCTATTGAAAAATTAGTTTTTTTGAGTTATAACATTCTTTTGAAAGAGTCATATAAGGTATAGATACTAGGTCCACCAAAATATATATTTCGGTGAATGCAACACCCATATAAATATTATATTGCTACCCTACTTTATAATTTTATTATTAAGATGATTAAATAACTAAAATCTCCTATATTATTAAACTGTTGATTTTAACTATTAAATTTAACCATTAGCAACAATTTGAACCTGATAATTGTCATTAACAGTGTTTTCTATTTCTAGCAATTATTTTGTTGAGTCTTTAACAATTATTGAAACCATTCATAATTTTTTTTCTCTCTTTATATTTTCATTCACAAGTGTCAAATACAATTAATTGACAATCAGCAGATTGGCTGACTGAAAAATAATACAAAATGACATGGAAGGCATGACGAAGAACAGTAACCAGCGGTACCATTCATAAATTTAAATGTATAAAAATTGTCTATTCATAACAGGTGACTAAAATGTCATATGTAAATAAGTTTATAAATTTTTGTATTTATCATTGTTAATTACCAAATCTAAGTGGAATTTTAAATCTTCCATGTAAAATTGCAATTCAAATTTAAAAGTTGAATAAAGTAAAAAAAAAAAGAACATTTTTGCATCCGTAATGTACCGACATCACCCTAAACAGAATTATAAAAATCAAGAAATTCCTACAAAAATAAGTACTACTGAAAGTAAATTAGCCAGGACATTGGCTATTAATAGTTCAGAGGAAGATGATGCAGCAAATTATGAAAAAAAGGTTGTTTTAAAGCCTCCCCATAATGATTTGAAGCAACAAAATACTTCAGAACTGGAAGCAATGATGGCCAAGTTGAAGAAAAACATTGCTGTTATAATGAACTATGGTGAAAAAAGAAATGAGGCAAGCAGTGACCACCCCATTTTTATTAGACTAGATCTTCTCAATACCTACATCGAACAAGTGGTAAATATTAAAGATGTGATAAAAAAGGGTGGCACAATATTTGCAGAAAGTTTGCTTGCTTTGCAGAAAAAAACTAATGATACTTTAAACAAAATAAGAGATGATTTTTTAAAGGCATACTTGAAATTTGAAACAGAAGGTAAATATAATATTGCCAGACAAGGGGGGAAGACTTCTAACGTATTTACTGTCATAGGCATCATAGAAAGAGAACTTCACTCAACATTTGAGAAGATTTTTCTAGCCATTAATAAGAGAAATGAGCATAGGCACAAAAGTAATAAGGCTGTAACTGATCTGTCTACTTCGTTTAGATCCCTCCCATCCTTGAATTCTTTAAAACAAAGACCTAAACGAAATATTCAAAAAAATACTAAGGAAAAAAAATACATGTACAATTCACAGCCTGAGGATATTCCTCCAGTTAGACAAATACACTTGTATCCTCCAGATAGACAAATACACACCAGATACACTAGTAAGAACAATGAAGCTTATAATCAAACGATGAAACATCAAAATACTGAAAAACCTGGCCATATAGAGTTGGCAGACACTGCTTTAAAAAAATCACTAACTTCATGTTTGCATAATTTAGAGGAACAATTAAAAAATAATAATTCTCCCTTACACCAAAGTTCGGACAACGAATTGTATGAAGATTGCTCTAGTTCTGCGGAATTCGAGCATCTGGAATACAAAGCAACAGCATTTGAAATATCTATTTCAGATGAAAACATTCAAATAAGAATTCCTACAAGTATGATTTACCTCGTTCAAAATACCAACTGCAAGAGTATTGAAAACACGGAAAGTGAACAAGATGGACATTTGTTTGATGGGAAAACTGCTCATACTTCTGTAAATTGTCCAGCTACTGATACCGAGAACACAATAAGTCTAGAATCTGTATCCTCAATTTATACTGACATCATCACTGATTCTGAAATAGGAATGGACTTTGTAAGAGGTAGCAGTTTTAAAAATAAATTAGTTTATAACAACAGCAATGGTAAAAAAAAGAAAATCATTATTAACCACGACAGGTGCATTCCATATTTTTCAGAAAATGGCTACTGCAATACAGTTAGCAAAGAAAATGACATAACAAAAAGTACTCACTCTTCAGAGTCTAAAACTGAGAAGGAAGGATTAGAGAAAATTACAGACAACGATCCTATTTTTTCACTATTGAAAGAAAATAAAAACTTCTCTTCTCAATTCGGAAGTAATTTCTGCAGCTTAAGTAGTCCATTGTTTGGAAACATCCTACAACTTGTTGACCTTATTAAGAAAATATATTGCGATTGTAACACCAAAATAACCTATGAGCCTAATGAAAAGTTTGAAATTTTGTCCAACGTAGACAAGACAAAGTCTGTGACAAGTAGTGTCTTACAGCATTGTAATGAATGTCCTCCTTCCATTTCAAAGTCCTCATTAGGATGTCCAAGTATTTGGAAAGAAAGTGCAAGTCGCCTGTGTGAGTTGTGTCCTGGCTGTATTTCTCTCTCAAAATCTTCAAATGAGGTTATCTAAAGCATATGAAGAAAGAGAACAACATATAATTATTGTTGGTATAAGATATATTCGACAGTTGACATGTTTAACATTAAAAGTTACTAATTTGGAACTGATAACTACCCTCAAGACTGTGACTTGGGCACAAATCTATTCAACTTTTTTTGAAATAATAAGTGAAAGAGAACTTTCCAAACAATATTTTGTTCATATTACATTACTTAAATTTAAGTTGGATCTTTGTAACATATATATTATATATATTACTTATTATACATATATATATATATATACACATATATATATATATATATATATATATATATATATATATATATATATATATTACTGACCAAAATATATATAACTATTATATTCATAATGCTGGTTGTCGAGGTTAATAAGCCTAAAGTTGAGGTACCTGAGTTCAATAACAAATCCTCGTCCATCCTGAAACAATAAATTGAATAATTACTAAATATTTTTATTCTGTTTATTACATTATTTCATTTAGCATGGTTAAATAAAGTCCTACATTATTGTGGGTAACTTTTTGTTATCAATTGTTGAAAACTTAACATAAGTCATGAATGTTTTAAACTACTGATCATCTTCCTGGTGCTAACCCTCCTATCATACAGAAATCATTTTTTTTTTTTTTTAATCCTTATTTGTTTCTACTTTGAACTTCTGATATTCTAAACCTCCATTATCACTTATGAAATATCTAGGTAATGCATGGAGGTGGGGCGAAGTTTGAAATACAGAGTTATTATGATCAAGTGACCAATAATGTCAAATATACTTGTGTAGGAAGATTCATTTGTATCCAACTACTTACAGAGAGTTGTTTTAGAAGCTGTTAAAAAGAAATGAATGCCATTTTATTTTTATTATAGAGTATAACAGGATTATGTTATTTTATATCTTTAAAAAAACGTAACTCATTTTGTTAAGATTCTTCTAGGATTTAAGAGATGGGAAAACAGGCATTATTATATCAACATTGCCATGCAGATCACTCAACATCTTACTGTGGTAGATTTCTCGACTAGACCCATAACTTAGTTTACAAAAGTTTGTTTAGTGGTCTGTCTAGTTCCTCCCCCAAATAGGAATGGTGGAATTATAATATGTGGTAATTAAATGTTTTATATTTCCATCTTCATTCCTCTAGATTCAATCCCAACTTAAAGAGATGGAAAAGCTAAAACTTGAATTTACTCCTTAAAATATATTCTATCATTTCCCAATGGTAATTAGTGTTTTAAAAAATAATTTACAAGCTTTAAAACTGTCTATAGCACCATTTATAGTTTTTAGTTCATGGTATATTCATTAAACTGTATTATAATTTTTTTTTGTCAGGCTTTTTTAAGAAAATTTATGATTAGAAAAGTATGATACTTTTATCATTTATAAGATTGGACTTATTAATTGTCTCTTTTTTTGCTTTGCGAAATGTTACATTTTAGCTTAAAATCTTAAGAAAATCAAGAACAAAATCATTCATTCAATAATACTCTAATGTTATTATAACATTGGATATCAAAATTTTAATATTTATTTTTCAGGTGTTGATTCAATTAGTGACACAATTTTTTTTTTATTTGCATAGATTTGGGTCAACAACCAGAAGGATGACTTACTGTCTTCAACGAATTTGGATTTAACTAAAAGGTCAGACTGGTGGCCAGCCTTCGGTAGGAGCGTTGGCGCCCCTGTGGGTTCCGTTCAACCCAATTCCCTTGTGTATAAGCCAACCCATGACAGTAGAGCATTAGAGGGTAGATTAGAAAAAATCCTTCGAAACGCAATCATGAAACTCCGCCCTACTTCTAGGTAGTGATATTACTTATTTCTCAACTATAAAATCTTAATTTGTGGTATTGTACATCAGGCTTTTCATATATTTCATAATATGCCATAGTAAAATGCAAATAATCTTATTTTATATATATATATATATTGAATATCAATTTAAAATCTTCATAAAATCCCATTTTTTTCCTTCACCTTATTTCACTATAGAATTTCCAATATGGACTCTGATGTATTTATTGTTTTTGCTGTTAATAAAACAAATACCAATAAATGTATTTAAATGGAGAACGGGGATAGTTGGGGGGTGCAGACAAAAAAACACCAAATTACAGGACTTATATTTAATGTGTGCCGATGTTTCGACTTACCTTGTAGGCCATCTTCAGGGCTATGAGAGAGAAACAAACAGAACAAAAAATATAAAAAACGTTACAGATAACAAGAATATAGTGACATGTAATGTAGAAAATCAAAATAGTGACAGATATAATAATTAAAGATAACGAATATTAAAATAGTGACAGATATAATAAAATTAAAATATTGACAGATATAATAAAATTAAAATAGTGACAGATATAATAAAATTAAAATAGTGAAAGACATAGTAAAATTAAAATAATGACAGATATAATAAAATTAAAGATAATGAACAGAAATTAAAATAGTGACAGATATAATAATTAAAGATAAAGAATATAAAATACAGAAAATAAAAGTTCAGAAAGAATAATAATGTAAACATAATATAAAGGGAAAGAAAAATGATGAGGTAAACAGAAAGATACAAAATGAGAAGATTAAAATATAAAAAAAGGATTAAATGATTAAAAAAATAAAAAGTATGATAAATGATAAAAAAATAAATTAAATGATTCATAATTAGTGATAATTAAAATCAAAGGTAAAAAGTATTTGATTACTAAACACATTATATTTTATTCAATGATATCATAAATTATGGTATGTTAATTTTAAACTATTATTCTTATTATAACAGGAGTTGATTTCAATTGTTAGTTCATCATAAGTAAAAAATTTCATAGTTCTTTTAAAAATTGATACAAATTTAAATATGTATCTGTTTGGCTACTAAATAAATATTAAACTAAATAATGAAATTAAATGCTGTTATAAGGACTAACACCAATCAAACTTATCAACTGCTTTCTTGAACTTTATACCATAAGTACAGAATTTATCTTTTAAAAAATTTCACATAATTACAATTATTTTCAGAACAATTTGGAACCGTTACTGCTCCTCGTCTCTTAAAAAATTATTACCTGGCCTTGAAAAACTGGCTTGGTCTGGAGAATCTAATTCAACATCGAATCATATTCAAGAACTGCAGCATATTCTGGCATCATATAAGGTTATTTCCTGATTAGCTCATAACATTTCATTTTACTTAAAAGTTGTTGTTAAAGCCATATTGTGAAGTCAAAACTAAGATTAATGGTGTTCACGAATTATTATGTTATTTCAGAAAACTATAAATTAAAATAAGACAGGAAATCTGTTTATTTATCCATATTACATTTAGTATATTATATTATCTGTCTTATCAAAAATAATTAATAGTTTTATTATTTTCAGATGTCTGGTTTTCCTATCAATATGCCATATAGCAGTCCATCGGAGTTAGTTGATGCTGTGAAGTCTACAGGTGTACATATGAATGATGCGCCTGAAATAGAGTTTTCCATAGCTGTCTATATTCATCCATATCCAAATAATATTATATCAGTGTGGGTGTATGTTGCCTCATTGATCCGCAGGAGATAATGTTTTACTAATAGCTTGTTAAATATCGTTAACAAGAAAATTAAGATTAATAATTGTTATAGTGACAAAAATTGTATTTATTTAATAAATTTTTCTTTAGTTTGCTAATTGTTTGTATTCATACTTGATAACAACTGACCTATACGACATACTTGTTTCTATAAATGGCAAATATTTTTGTTCAATAACTAATAAGTTTATGTAATTAAAATTTTTAATATTTGATCTCTACATAATGAATTTGGGCTCAGTTTATAAATCCATGAACCACATAGCCGTAGGGTCGAGACTTGGGATTCTTCAGTCTTTCTCAAAATAATTTCTTTAAATAGTTTACTTTGAAAAAAACATTTATGCATGGAATATTAATGAATAGCTCATTTTAATAATAATAATTAAGTTGACTCCTTGAATAAGAACATTTATAGGATTTTAAAATTACTATCATATTCCAGAATAAAATCCTGACCATGTGCCTGAATTCTTATTTTTGTTGACAATGAAAATAAAACTCAAGCTTTACAATGAATAACGTATATATTATATATATATATATATATATATATATATATAACGTATATGATTGACCTAGAAATGAGCTTACCATATTTTATTTTAGTCTAACCCCAAATATAAAACTTACCCAGGATTAACTATACCTCAAAATATATTTAAACTTTTTAAAACCCTCAACAGTTTTCTGAATGAATCTTTATTTGTTTGGTAAAAACACCTCTCAGTAATCACATGAGCACACCGAAGAAAAAGTGAAGGTGATTGGAGTTAGTTATTAGTTAACTAAATGACATTGAATTAAACAGAGCATTTCATCTATTGACACAAGGTGATCACCAAACACTCAGTCAAGCAAGATGGATAGAATCTATCGAAAAGGACAGCATAATAACATTATAAACTTTATTCAAACGCCTTTTGACGATTTCTTATTCTATTGAAAAAATAAATAATATAATTATGGAAAAGTTAATAATTATAAGTTACGTTTACTCTGAAAATAATTTTTGATCAACACAAACCAAACATATAAACATAATAATGCAAATGAATTATAAAATCAAAAATGTTCCCTTAAACGATAAACTGATGCAAGGTTACTGACAGATTTTAAAAACAGTCAGTAAGACAATATAAACTTATATAAATATAAATTTACAACAAAAAAAACTACACTGATGAGAGCATGAACTAGAGCAATGTATGCATCCCATGTTCTATCTAGATCTTCAACATCTGCTATCACTACACAGACAGTAATGGAACTCATCACTGATCCTGACAACATTCCAGTTCTGACAGGTGTCCTCTTTCAGGTTCTCACTGTACCACATTTTCTGAACTGCTGGTGTCAGGCTGCAGGTTGTCTCAAGGGACATAAAATGTAAGGCCAACTTCCCATAAATGATTAAAAAGCGTTAGCGTAACAGCTAAAGTCGAGCAAGGCGTCACCTGTGATGTAGTGTTTAGCCTAACAATCTACTGTGTCCTAGATCGCGAGTTAGCAGGGCAGAAAGTGGCACTATGAGTTTTTTAAGGAAATGAAAAATCCTTTGTTGTGCCATCCTTTCAAGAGGATGTGAAATGGCAGTCCTGGGCCGGTACTCGTTAACGATGCCTATCATAATTATCCTTGGATATACACAATTTAGGAATCTCGCTATAGCAATTAGACTCTCGCTGTCCAATTAGCAACAGCATCATAAAGTGACGTTAAATGAATAAATTATAATAAAGACGAGCAAAATTAGCGCTGTGTTATCCTTTTCCGCAATTCACCGTTTTTCAAAATTTCAGGATGCTAGCTCGGGGATTGAAGTTGGGTTTGGTGCTTTAGTGAAATGAAACTTTTTATTTTTCCAACCCTTTACATTTTTGTTGTATTATTTTCACTTTTCAAACATGAACTTGTTGAAAAACACAGGAATAATACTATTGTGAAGCAGCGATAGTCTGATATTGTCAGGAAATGGTTCATTATTCGACGAGTTGTTTGTTCATTTAAAGCCACTTTATGCTACTATGGCTAATCGGACGATGCTACTGTGGAAGCTCTAAATTTTGCCTATCCAGGTTTAATTAGGATAGAGATTTTTAACGAGTAGCTGACATCGTACAGGCTCGGGACCCCCGTTTAACGTCTCTTCCGAAGGACGGCATAACTAAGGATTTTTTTACTCCCTTTAAAAAATCCTAGAGACATCTGCCGAGCTACGAACCCGCGATCTTGGGATTAGTAGTTTGTTACGCTAACCACAAGACCACAGGTCACCCCATTCGACGAGTTAAATATTACATATACGTGTACTCAAAATACAAAATTTTCAGTTTTCAGAGGTTTTATAAGGCAATTGTAAATCGGCCTCCAGTGCTTTTAATTGCTCGTTTCATCCATTTCGATCATTGACTTCTGACATAGGGTTTTTTAAATTTAAAAAAAAAAATGTTTGTACTTGTCTTAGCCGTAGCAAGAATACTTATTTTATTTTTAGTTGAAATAATTTTCTATAAGCACCATTTTCAGTGCAATATCTGGCGATTATTTTGATTTGATAAATTTTAAAATTAAATTAGTTACAATGATTCTACATCTTGAGTCAGTTGATAACATCTATCAAGTTAAAATCATGTTGTTCCTTGCAAGCGGCAGGTTTAAACTGTTTTCAACCTTCTTTGGTTATAACCAGTCTTGTAGAAACAACTCACGTGTTTTAGCACATCCTTGATACCGTTAGTGTCAAGAATGGCGAAAATAAAAAAAGAGGCTGAAGATAAATTACCAGAAGGTATGAAATTATCCAATGATATTAAGAACAAATCTGTCAGGAGAAAAAGGATTAGTAAAGAATTGTCGGAAAAGAGAAAGGTAATTTATGAACATTCATATGATTAATCTCTTAAATAGCGTTTTAATTAATATTTTCTTTAAACAGGCCAAAAGAGAAGCCCGAAAAAAACGGAGGGAAGGAGGCGAAAAACCTGGTGTACCTCACACTATTGAAAGTTTAAGAGTTAAAGATGAAACTGTTTTGGAAGTCACTGAAGCTAATGAAGAACGTATTGAAGAAATGCATGTTGATGTCAAAACAGATGAATTCCAAAACTATTTTAACATGGAATATGAGCCAAAAGTTCTCATAACTTTTAAAGATAATCCATTAAAGGTATTTTCCTCATGTCAATTTTTTTTTACAACTTATTTTGGTAATTATTCCAGTTTTCACAGACAGGTTGTCACTCTCAGTCGGGTCACAAGTTTTAACTTCTCATTCCTGAGCTTTAGTATGGAAAAGATAATGTAATTATCATCTATATATCAACTAGGCTTCAAAATGTTATTTTAAACTTTTATAACTTTTATTAATTGATGAAATAATTATCAAAATCTACTCATTATCCATAATTATATTCTCTTTTACATATTAATGCTCCTGATAACTTGTATTTTTGGAAAATATTATAAATGAAACAAATAAATATTTAAAACATGAAAATCAACTCAAAGCACTACCTGTGGAACAGATACCCTTATTTTTTAAGTTTACTCTGTGTTGTTTAATCAACCATTAATTTGCTATTTCTTGCTACAATTCTATGAAATTTTGTGGGATGTCATATAGTCAACCTTAGGTTTTAGTTTTATCAAACTGAGTCCTCTAAAGACTATTTTAAGAAATTAATTCAATGTTCATCTTTCGATCTCTTTAAGTTGGGTATTGCATCGAGAGGAATGAAGACAGAAACATAAAAGGTGGAAATTAAAAATAGTGCTATAGAGAGTTTTAAAGTTTGTTGTAGTTAATCATGTTTAAATTGTATTATTTTTTAAACTGATTACAACTTTTTTATCAAAATGTTTGAAGATTAAAATTAAATAAAAGTGGTGAAATGAAGATTATTGCCATATATTGGACCTCCATCCATTTATTTTCATATGTTAGAAAATAATTGTATATATTTAAGGAGTAAATTCCTAGATTATCTTTTCCATCTCCTTATCAAGAGGAACAAAAACGAAACATAAATGGTGGTAATTAGGCCAGTCCTGTAGGGGGAGGGCTGGACCACCAAACAAACTTTTGAAAACTAAGTTAAGGATCTAGTCAAGAAGTTTACAATAGTAAGATGTTGAACAGAGATCCGCATGCCAACACTGTTAAAATAATGCCCAATCTGATAATTTGGTACCTATTAATCCCTACTTTTAATTACTGCAATTTATCTACCTATAAAACATAATAATAATAGGATATAGTAGAGGAATCTACCTATATTATTAATAATTTACTTCATGTCCAGTTATTATTTGGCTTGTTTCTCTTTTATCATTTTTTTATTTGCACAGATGTATATATTTTTATTTTTAGCGTTCTAGAGTCCTTGGTGTAGAACTTAGTAGAGTTATACCAAACTCAATGTTCAGGTACAGGGGTCGATCTAGTACAAAAAAGATAGTGAAAAGCGCTATCGAAAGAAAGTTCTCTGATGTTATTCTTATTAATGAAGACATGAAACAGCCAAGTATCCTTTTATTAAAAAGACATTTTATTTAAATATTGATAATTCATGTTCAATATTGTTTGATAAATTTAATTCTTAGAGTTAAGGATTTATGGTATTAATATAGTTTAATTCCTTTCTCCTTTGATTGACTCTGGAATCCAATAGTGGGCTGAGATCTCTGCATATGGATTTAACTTCCTGGATTTTCTTTGTATTTGCGATTCCCTTTTTTAAATTTAATATTATTGTATCCGGTTCTTTTTCAATCTCATTGAACTATTGGTATCCAATGTAGCTAATGCTTTTCTTACTTTTTCTCGCCTCTTTGACAGATTTGTGGTAGCTTTTGTATTTTCTATTACTTTACGATGTTGTTTGTACTATCTTAATCCTTCAGCATTATGCCTTGCTCTTCTATACTTATAATTGTTTATTAGATATTGTCTAAATGTTACTGATTTAGTGGATTATATTTTCATTTCGTTAGAATCAAAACTTTCTTCAGTTTTCTAAGATACTGGCTTGCTTTCTACAGAAATTGATATTACAATCTGATAAATACATTTAAAACATTTATTATTTCACTTACCTAGGTACTTATTTCCAAAAATTATTAAATATAACTTATGAAAAAAGTCATGTTTTAAAACAGTTTTTTTTGTTTAATAACAGTTTTAAGTTTTCTGAAATAAAGGAAGGAATGAGCTAGAAAATCTCTGGGTAAAACCTTGGAGTTCTGTACTCTTCAGTATATAATGGTCTGATAAAAAACTCCCCATGTGATAAAAAACTCTTTCTGCTACATTTGCTGATGTGTTTGTGATCAATATTTTATCCAACTGCCTCAACCTTTTTCTCACTGTTCAATAGATGAAATAATATATTTCTTCCTTATATGATTGCTTATTAACCTTAACCTTAATTTCTTAACTGTCAGATGATTTAAATCTTTGCATAATTTTTTGTTCTATATGAGTTATTTTAACTTGCTACCATGTTAGTAGTAGCACTAGTTAGTTACCTTGCTCGATTTCAACAAAATCCCAGTAAATTTATTTTTATATCTGCTATTTGTTTTATGTAATTTTTTGGTTGGTGTTTATGCTTGATTGATTTCTTCAAAGCCTTTCCACTAACTATTTTTCTAATAGTTTCTAGTTTGTTGGAGGATCAGGCAAAGTTAATTTAAACGTACACCTCATTTTTACGGAATAGATAGTGACGGAGTTAAACTGGGACCCTGAGCACCTCCCCCTCTCGACAGCCCTGAAGAAGACCTGCAATGTGGGTCGAAATGTTTCCTCTTTAACCCTTAGCACTCAAAGTTTTTTTTTCATTCATATTACCAGCAACTTGAAGCAATCTCAGCTGATATACGCATCAAAAGAAAAGTCATTTTAGTATGTTACTATTTTTTTAATTGTTTATGAATACAAATGTTAATATATATAAAAAAAACAAAAAATTATAAAATTATTACATTTTGTAATTGTCCAAAGTGTGATATCTCTCCTAGCAAAAATACTTAATCTTGGCTTTTCTAGAAAGGTATCGCAAAAATAATGGGTCTGCCTTCTTTCTCCCAGAATTTTGCTATTGGAACATACTACACAACCTTTCTTGGTTCCAGAACGGATAATGTGTAGGTGTTTGTTGAGCCTGCCCTCCGTTGTATTGGTGTGTAAGTGTATTCTCTAGATGTGCTGTTTTGTTGAAAATTCCCAATCAATTGGTCCACCAACAAGTTTACAAACATCAAATGTGACATTGGTTTTTCATTATTTATTTATTTAACAGAAGTGTAGGGAATTTTACTGGTGAATTTTGTAGACCAATACTGCTGGAGATTTGCAACCGGCATGGTTCCCATATTTAAGATCACTCCAATGAAGGCCATAAATTCTTTCCGATTAACATCACTCCATGTATTCCATATTTATCTCTTTGACAATTGCTTTCCTCACTGTTCGAATCATTAGTTTCTTTTATTATGGAATCAATCAATGTATCGGTATAATTATAATTATGGTAAGTAAAGTATAATCAAAAAATATCTAATGGTTCTTTTATATCGTTGGAAATTTGTGGTCCGGCAATTCGAGGTGAAATATTGAAATCCTGGAATATTATCCACATTTCTGAAACATCTATCAATTCGGAATATTATCCACATTTCTGAAACATCTATCGATTCGTCATTTTCAGTTTAATCTGCTGCGTCTTCTACATTTTCGCCTGTACCACTTTCAGATCCCTCAATATTACTTTCAATTCTCGGGATGTATCGTTGTATAACAGGAAATATATCACTATCATTAGAATGGGATTAATAGCTCAGTTGAATATTGTCTGCGTTATCACGGCTAAGAGCGTCTATATTATATTCACTATAAACTTCAAATTTGAATTCATCGCTACTATTTTCAATATCACTATTATTTTCACAAATTTTTTTTTTTATTTGCCATATCGGGGATATAAATATGAATTCAAAATATAAAAAACAACATATAAATTCGAGTCTGATACACCCTACTGCTAATAACAGTACTTAACTCATTTGCTACTAAGTGCGGAATGCAGAATGTTGCTCAAACCGCAATAGTCTGCTGTTAACGAGCATAATAATCTGCAAGCCGCGACCGTCATTTGCCACCAAAAGCGAAATATCCTACAATTAGTTTTTACAGTTTATTTTTGTTCTTATGTTAAAAACGGAAAATTATTTGCATTGTCTCCACTCCTGAGCCCTCGAGTACAAAGGATTAATAAACATTTCTCCTAAGTTAAGAGAAATTTTTTGACCTCCACCCGGACCATTTTCTTCAGCATATCTCATTTCATATTTTTATTTGCCAGATTCTTTTTCAAATTGTTGGGCTTATACTTGTGATTAACTGTCTATTTACATCTTTGTTTCTCCAATAGCTTTATAATTGTAATGTTGATTGTTAAAAAACTTGTCTATGATTTTTTTTATGTATTTATCATTTATTTATTTATTCATTTATTTTATTTAGTTAGTTGTTCATTTAATATCTAATCAAATATTCTTTTTACATTATATTTTAAATTATATGTTTTGACACAAAATGTTTATAGTTTAATAGTATTTAGCTATTTTATTTTATTTTTAATTAGAACTCGTATGCACCATTTTTCTTTAATGCTATTTTAGATGGTTTGTTGTTAATCCATTTACCATCAGGTCCAACTGCATATTTCAGGATGAGCAATGTTAAACTCACCACTGATTTAAAGGTAAAATATCAATATTAGATTAGTTAATATTTGAAATTAGTTAAACATCATTTTTATCAATTTATCAGTACCTTGATCAAGTTTTAGTAATTTTAAAACAAAAAGGGTAGAATTTATGACATATTCTTTTAAATTTTTTTAGCTCAGCCATAAAGATATTAATTTCCATCGACCTGAAATAATTCTGAACAACTTTACTACAAGACTGGGTACAACAATTTCTAGAATGTTGGCAAGTTTGTTTCATTATGACCCTGAATTCAAAGGAAGGAGGGTGGTTACGTTTCACAATCAAAGAGATTACATTTTCTTTAGGCATCATATGTAAGTATTTCTATATAACATATCTTTATATGTATATTATATATTTATTTTTTATTTTTCCTTTCACGCAGTACCCCTATGTGAAGGACGTTTATTGTTTTGCATGTTCCGTACATTTATAGTACATTACATACAATTGTACTTTCATGTTGTTTTTTTCTATTGTTTACATTTTTTTTTTGTATTATTTATATATAAAACTAAACACTTAATTGAAAATACATCATTAAAAACAAAACTTAAACATAAAAACATTGAAAAAAATATATTAACTGTATTTCCTCATTGTATGAGCATTGGTATGTTCTTGTAGATTTTGTCCAGCTTCTATATTGTGGCTAAAAATTCTATCCATGGTGATATAGCTGATTATTTTTTTAAGGTTATGGAACAATCCCGCAGAGCTGAATTGTAATGATTCTATTTCAATATTATTCAGCAGTAGTTCTTGCTCTCCAGCTCTTTCCTCTGATGGCCTCTCTGACAGCTTTTATAAAAATAAAAATTATTTAACTAGCTTTTTGTAAACCTTACTGGTTATTACCCTATTCTAGGGCCTAATTGAAGTCAATATATCGCAGATAATACTTCCTTGTACCTTGCCTGGAATATCCAAAAAGACAAATTAGCCAATGATATGAAGGATTACTCAAGTGCTTAACTCCTTTTGATAGAAGCACAAGTCATTGCTTTTGTTCTGGCCTTATTAGCCACTATCTAGGCAACATGTTGGGCATTATATCTACAGCCCCGGCGAATAACTGGTCAAGTTGAATTTTTCCAGAAAGAGTTAACTGTTTTCAGATAACCGGAATTTGTATCATTCTCGTAGTTTTTGGCTTGAAATGGAGTTGTAATATAAGCAATAACGCCTTTGCAAGCCTATGCCTTACAAGAAACCCATTTTGGAGAAAATTAGACAGCCACTTATTCACCAGGGATGTAGATATAGTCCCAGAAATTTGGTGTACTCTATTCTCCAGCAGATTAGGTCCAGTTCTTTTTGTTTTTCTCTCCGAAAGTTGTTCTAAAATTAAGAAGCTGAACTTTAGAACACTTCTCTCATGTCTTGGAAACAATGATCAGAGACTACAAGCTTAAGCTTTTCAGTTTAGCCATAATTGTTGCCTGTTGACAAATTGTGACACATGTTAGGTGAACAGAATTAACATTATTTAATTTTGAATAATTTGTTTGCAATACCATTAAAAATCCTTTTTTGTATTTTTATAAAAAACAATTTATACCGATTTTGTTTAAATTTTGTAGGTATGAATTTAGGAAAAAAGATGCTCATCCAAAATTGAAAGAGCTGGGACCAAGGTTCACACTGAGACTCGAATGGCTTCAGCAGGGAACTTTTGACACAAAACTTGGTGAATACGAATGGATCAAAAGAGATCGTAGGCATGATCTGGAATCCAATAGGAGGAAATTTCATTTATGATTATTGTATATTGTTTTTAAGTTGTAATTTTGTTTGTTATAATAAATTATTTTTATACAACAATTTCACATTTATCATGCCTGTTTTGTTTTGTTATATTTTTTCTGGTATGATGTAATATATTATCTAGAAAGTCTAGGCCAAAACAATTTGATTAAATTCTCCAGTGGCTGTACTTAGTTTCTTGAAAATTAAACTTGAATGATACATTTTAATTCTCTTGTTGATGTTACTGGAGTACATATTTTTGAGTCATTCATTCAAGTGAGTAAAAAAAACCTTTTTCCAGTCAAAGATTTTTTTCTTTATTTAAAAATATGTTTCGACTTCTTCAGTCATTTTCAATTTTCTTTTCTCATAAGTCTATTTTTATTTAATTTAAATATTTTTACTCATAAATTTGTACATTATTAACCTTTTAATTAATTGACAATCTATTAAAAGGTTAATAATGAACAAATTTATGTGTAAAAATATTAAAATTAAATAAAAATAGACTTATAAGAAAAGAAAATTGAAAATGACTGAAGAAGTCGAAACGTATTTTTAAATAAAGAAAAAATTTTTGACTAGAAAAAGGTTTTTTTACTCACTTGAAAGATATTAATTGGCCTTATGAATAATATTAATATATCTACAGCCCAACTGAATAAGTGATTAAGTCAAATTTTCTCCAAAATGATTTTCTCGTGCTTAGGGAATCATGTTTTGTAGTTCATAAGAAGTTTAGTCAGGCATAAGCTAGAAAAAAAGGAGTTATTGCTTATTTACAACTCCATTTAAAGCCATAAAAATATGAGAATGACAAGATTCCGCTTCCCTCAACACAGTTAAACCTCTCTGGACAAAATTCGACTTAAGCACTTGGACACCTGGGCTGCAGATATATGGGGAAGAAAATTAAAGTTTATCAAGAGAATTGAGTTATAGATTCGTAAACATTCTAATATTGTATAGTCAATCCAGGACCACAGAAGCCCTTACTGATTTATCATATTAATAATATAATTCTCATGGATACTTGATAAAATCTGAAGGATCAGAAGATGATAAGTAGACATCTTATCGTAATAAAATAAGTTAATACAAAGAATATTAAAATTTTAAAGCTAACTTTTTAATCTATTCCTTAAAAATGTGAAATAGATGAAAAGTAAATAGGTAATCCATTTCCTAGTATTATAAATATTTATAAAGGAGATGCTTCTTTAAATAGCTTTATCATTTTAATCAATATTGAAATGGATTCTTTTACTTTTTATGACACATCATTATGGCTACGCATTGGCTTCTTAAAATTCAGAAACTGGATCAGAAGGAAACCGTAACAACTTGTCAAGCGACCTTGCTTCCCATTTTACTTAACACATTTTAATATTGAAATCTTGAATTATAAAATATTGTATAGTTTATATATGTTTTTTATTATCTTGTTTCTGGATCATTTGCCCAAACTATTTCATTTTCATACAGTGCCCTGGTCGATTAGATTCTTACTGAAACAAATACCTTGGATAAAAATTCCTGTAGTAAAAACTAACAGTATATTTTATCTTACATTTATTTATACAAACCATTCAAAGGGGATCTTTTCTAGAACAACTAAAACAGCAATTTGGATAAAAATTAACAAAACAAATGAACAATATGTTTAATTAGTTTTTCTATAAAAAATAATCATTTGTTTCTATTTACTAAATTACACAATAATAATACTGAATGATTGACACTATATATCTAGATAACACTATTGACATTTTATTGAGCAGTCACTACTGTTTTATTCTACACATTTTATAAATAACAATAAAAGGCATATTTTTAATCATTAAGGAAAATATTATAAGATTTAATACCAATGAGCAATGTTTTACATAGAAATATAAGCACAGCTTTGGCATCTAATGAAGTTATTACTATTTTGGTGAGGTAAATGACAATTGTGGACTTAAATATCAAATAAATAAAAACTACAATATAAGTCACAATGAACATAAATTACATTCTCTCTATAAATAAAGGGATGTTTTTAAAGCTAATTTGTACATATATTCCGGAATTTCTTCCATTCGGAATAAAACATATTTTGGAAGAACACTAAATTATATACCATTTATTTTTAATTATTTACATCTGATCTTACAAATTCATGTAGAGTCCATGATTGAAGATTTTGACTTAGATACTGAATGTTTCTCATTATACAATAAATGTACAATTGTTAGCGGGAAGTCAATTAATAATTTATGTTTTGTAAAAAGTATATACACACATACATAGTTAGATATCTGGCTTATCATAGTCTGCTTTATAAATTTTATTATTTTATGTTTAAAATTATTCATATATACATTAAACACCAGTTAAGCAATACCCCAAGCCTACAATAATAATTATATGAATCTAGATGAGACACTCTCAGTACAAGCAAGCCGGTCCACCAACGTCAAGGTGGTGTCTCTTAGGACCAGTCGAGGACTGTGAAGCAGTCCAAGAGGAGTAATGCCCTGAATTAAACAATAATTAAGGTCCTTCCAAAATCGCTCCATCAGTGTGAGTATTGCTTCACTAGTGGTTACTGTTACCCATTATAGTATATATAACAGGAAAGAAACTAAAATAAATAAATAAATATATATATATTTTTTTTTTATTAGCATAGAAGGTTTATAGTGTTACTTATAAAAGCCGGGAACATTGATTTCTGTTAATATATTTTATTAGTCTTTGTACCTTACCTTAAATAACTGGTTATTTGAAAAGTATAATAATTATCATGTTTGATTAAAAATCTGTTTTGTGCTAGATATTTAGTCCGAAGAAAAATAGGAAACTGATGAAAGGACAGGACCAAATAATAAATAAAAACAAAACTCGCACTCGGAAATAGATGTTATAACAACAGAAAAACATAGTTTTTATTAATGGTTAGCCAAGGAACAAATACATTGTTCAAAGGCTGATTAATATTGTGAGGATTGGATTTAGACACATATAGATTAAATTTTTTTTTAATTATTTAGAAGTGAAATATAATTATTTAAAAAAAATTAATTGATACATCAACAATTAGAATGTTCTATTTTTTATATTAAAAGAAAAATATATTAATTAATTAACTCCTTACAATAGATAAATTATTGCAGTGAAATTAAAAAAAAGAAAAGCAAACTATTCATTAATTTTTTGTTTAAAAATCCAACTAGATCATTTTGTTTTTTATTTAATTTAAAACTCTTATATCCTTTCAAATATGATATGTGTGGATAAAATATTAGGAAGGGAGAGTAATTTGGGAAAGTTGAAATATATTGCTTGGCTTCATGGTAACCAATCCTTTTAAGCAGAATTAAAACAGATAACCAATGACAATGTTAACAGTTAAGGTGTTTTCTTACTAATGCATTGTTTAACTATTAATACCTTACATATTTATAAATTAGTAATTAAAATTAACAATTTAATTTAATGAAAAAAAAATCAATCATTAACATATCACTGAAAGACCATAAAGAACCCTGTAGTTAGTGTACAAAATATATATGGTATAACATTTTAGGTAATTCTAACCTATTAAGAAATATCTAATCCTACAGTGTTAGATGTATACTGGTATAAAGTTGTAAACAAATTGAAGGGAGAGAAAATCCATTATTCTATCTTAAAAAATCATACCATCGATACATGAAATAAAATCAGCCAAAAATATGTCACTTTTCTCTAGATTTTAAATTTTGTAAAGAGAGTTACAGAAATTTGGTGTGCGCATTTAATACATATAATAATAACAATAAAATATTTATACTATAACAGTTCATTAAAACTTTATATAGTATATAGCTAAATATATATGGCTAAATCCTCAGTAATGATAAAATCAACTTGTAATTTTAGAAGGGAATTGAATTATTTCATGGAACTGTTATTAGGTCTAAACTGTGGCGGTTCCAAAGCCAAAGTGGCGTATCTGAAAATGTTGCTTTTGATTAAAAATCAAAAAGCTGAAGATGTTCTACTTTGGACCAAAAATATTTAATCTATATAAATATTTTGTATTTATCTTTTATTTTTAATGTAGCTGCCATCAAACCATAATTAATTAGTTTATAAGAAATACCTAAAAGGTTCAATAGTAAGGCACCTTTTTAGGATAGATAAATACATTTCATTAATAATAACATTTTTTAATTACATATCATTACAATGGAATGACATTCAATTCTTCAGGCACTTATCATTAGTGTACAGATAAATACTTTCATTTTACAATCTAAAACAGAAGAGAATACCAATGCATTTTCAATACTGTTTTAATTAAAACTGATGTCAATAGATAAAAATATTATTATGAACTATAAAAACTCAACTAACTCAGTTAATCACCAAACTTAGGTAATAACTATTGGTCGAATAAATATATAAATTTAAATACACCTTCTAATTTATATATTAGAATTTTAATCTGGCAACTTGCGAATCATAGATATTATATATTATATGTAATGAATAATCTATTTAAAATCAAAAGAGTAAACAAAGACATCAAGTGATTTATTCAAATGATATACTAAAAAAGAAACATTCATGCATATATACTAATACAAAAATATATAATCACAAAAAAATTTGGAAAATTTCGTTTAGTTTTTTTAGTACAACTGTTTTCATTTCTGAATTATGTTATCCTTATGATATGAAAATCTTGATAATTTATGTTTATCCCTCAACCTTTGAAGGTGCAAATTATCAAGATAGTAATATATTAAAAAAATTGTAGTAGAAAGCAAATCAACTATTAATGGAATTCCATATACAAGTTACAAGAAACGGGATGTTAGAAAAAAAATTAAATAAAATAGTAATTTAACAATCAATGTGTACTTTAGTTACTAAAAAATAAGGAAAAATACTAAGCACTTTACTAACACATGTAGAACATATTTCAAACAGGAATCACTCCATCCTCAGACCTGATTAAATAAAAAATTCATGATCACTTAATATACAATTATGTTTATGACCATATACATACATACATATATATACCACAAATAGTGGTATGATTATAACAATACATGAATGATATAAAAATCAATACCTCAAATATACAATACAAAATTTATTTGATGATAAGTTTCTTGTAAAAATTAATATACTGGTTGGATCTCCAAAAAATTAAGTAACAAATTTTTCAGGGTTATAAAACTCCTCAAACAAAGAATCTTTAAAATTGAAAGAAGAACTGGCTTTTGAAAATAATGAATGAGCTGATAAAATAACAGGTAGTTTTTAAGATTTAAAATGAATTGCTTTCTACTTGATAGTAAAACTCATGTTAGTTCAAAATATCAAATATAATAAAAGGATGGATGCTAGATGAATTATGCTAATTGAATTGAAAGCTATGATTTGTAGCTACTTATTCCCATCATGGTATTATTTCCAAATACTCTAATACTAAAATAGCTGAAGAAGAATTAATAAGAGGAATAAAAATAAAATACTCTTTTTGTGGTGTAAATAGCAATGTTGCTGATCTAGTGCACAAAAATATTTAGTTTTATCTATTAACAGAAGATTTTTTTCTTCTTATAAATAGCCATTTTTGGATAAAAGAAAATCAAAGGCAAATAATAGTACAAACTGGAAGCCCAGATGCTACTAAAATGTGATCCTTCCTAATTAAGGTGTTAACTTAGTAAATAAACACACTTGAGATAAAGCACATCTATTGAGAAACACCAATATATCCAACTTTTTAGAATTTATTTTGCAGATTTTGACAGCCCTGTATTTTATAGACATGACTCATATATCTTGCAGGAAATTTAAAATTTCTCAAAAATAATTTATTATAAATTTTTACATTAAATTCACTAGAAGCAAGGTGTCTTGGAAAAAAAAAGTCTTTTTCTTAGTGTTTTTACGAGAAAGCAAAAAAACTGATTATGTGTAGAGTACCTACATAGTGTACAGCTAAAAATATCTAAGTCTCTAAACAAATTCAAAGTGTACTCATAAAATTAAAATGGAATCACATATGAATGTGTATACTTTTGATTGAAATACAGATTCATCTAATCTAAATAAACTTGAATCTTTTTAGGAGACCTTATGAGTGATCAAGCATACATTAGAAAAAGTTTCCACTTGATGCTGATAAAATTGATTTGGTTGTGTCCTGCCTGTTTTACCACAATTGTAAATTAAATATATAATAAAAGATTGAATTAAGGAGGATAAAATAATCTAATTAATTGCGCTAAAAATGAAATACAGTTAAAAAATACAGTTATTTTCATTAACTTTTTTAAAACAAGTATGACAACTTCATGAAATGGTGAATAATCAGACATTGTCGTTTCTAGACTGTACGGCCCATTTTAAAAAATATAATAAATCACCGACCCCATTTTTTTTCAAATTGTACTTAATAAAAAAATAGCTAATACATTACTTCTTATTTTTATAACTTTTTTTTTTAATTTCGAAAACACAAGGCATGAGGAATTTCATAATTTAAATATAGACAATTTTCAGAATTGAAATAACATTTGTACAAGGTTCTATGTACAAGCTATTCCATAAATGAATGTATCACAAAAAACATGTGAATAATAAATAAATAAATTTTTTTTTAAGTTATAATTTAAAAGACCACTTAGGCAACAAATATAAAGTACAAAAAAAAATATTATTAGAGTAGTAGTAATAAATTCTTAAATTAAAATATATTTTTTACAAATTGAAGGGACAAAATTACAGTAGAATGCCAATTATTAAAATCACAGATATATAAAAAATAATGGTTTCTTGAATCATCCAACGAATATTTTTTTCAGGCATAATTATATAAAGGATGAAACATGGCAAAGGTCTTTTGAGCATAGTTTATATATTTTAGCTCATGTGGATATGCAATAAATAGTTAATTTGTTAATATGTCATTAGTTTAACATTAATGTGTGCTCTGATGTGCTCCTGAATAATATTAAAGTGTTGGAAGACAATGGTTATGACTTTGGCCACTTTATCACCACAGAAAAAAAATCTAATTATTTTGGAATTATCTGCTTGAGTAGTTCTGATTTCATTCCAAATAAAGTTTTAGTTATATGAAATAATCTCAGTTCCTATGACCGACATTCTGCTGTAATTACTTCATAAAAAAGTTATCTGAACAACATATTTACATATTTAAATGACAACAGTATGCTCAATTCAATAAACAATATTTTTACGATAATAAGTAATCACTGTAGTAAATTTTGTACCAATAATCATTTGTACATGACTCAATAATTAGTTTGGAAATAAAATTATAATTGAAATCATCAGATAAACATAGTCAATACATTGTACAGGCATAAGCTGGCATGAAACAGATATAGAAATTGAAGCTACCTGTAATCCCTCTCAATCCCCTTGAGGATAGCGATTATGTTATCCAAACCGAAGAGGAATCCTTCATCTGGGCCGTTATAAACTCCACACTCGGCCATACTCGGATGTGATGAATGAGCAAAATCTATTACTTTCACATCTGTGAAAGGCTCTTCTTCAGTCTGATCAGAGAGGCCCATGTCAGATGATGACCTGTAATAACAGCAAAGATACAGTTGAT
Organism: Arma custos; assembly: GCA_037127475.1. Lineage (NCBI taxonomy): Eukaryota > Metazoa > Arthropoda > Insecta > Hemiptera > Pentatomidae > Arma > Arma custos. Next base: position 73,852,252 of record CM073760.1, read on the forward strand.
GTATTACACTCAGAACCCATACATATTAAAGAAAAGATAAATAAACAACCACTTTTCAGTTTTTATATCATATTCTTGTTGATACATTAAGCCCATCGGATGTTACAGAGCTAAATTATTATACCCTATTTAATAGAATATCTTATACCTATCAAAGCTTAGGCGCTTACAAGCAGTTTAGGTGATACCCAACAAGAAAGAAAAAACCTATAACCATAGGCTATCAACGCCAATCATATCTCTATTTTAGTATAATTGTAAAATCATTAAATAAATAAAAATTTATTTAAATTACTTGCTGTTTAATAGAATTTCAAATCTTCTGTAACATGATCAAGTAAACAACCCCTCAAAGTAAACTTTGCTCCTCTATAACCAGTAAAGGGTATAAGTTTGGGTCAATGTTGTTTCTGCCTAACAATTGTGATTTGAGAGGTGGTTTGGGTGAAATCATGCTCTACCACCAGGTATTTTCCTTAATTGTGACCACTTTACAGAGGCTGGATGAGCCCTGGATGACTTGTCTCCATATCCTAGTAGATTCACCTCTCCCAAAATAATGACCAAATATTAGAATTTTCAAATAATTAAAGAACTAAATTCCACTCAACTTGGAAAGTAAGGCTAACCCATTTCAGAAGGAATTTCACTAATTAGAAATAAAGTTTAAGTAATATCTGTTCTCCAGAGGTAAAGGACACCTTTATTGCCTTATATACGTAGTAAGGTCTATAAGTTTCCGACCTGTCCATAAGGTTCCTCAGTCCTGTCAGTCAGTGTCCATCCTTGAAGGAAACTCCCCATTTTTACAATGTTCAAACTCGAGTACCGTGCGGTTATTAAATTCTTTTGTAAAGTGGGTCTTACTCCTGCGCAAATGAAAGAGCGTTTGGATTGTGTATACGGGCAGTCCTCCCTCTCGTATTCCACAGTGAAAGAATGGGCAAAATTATTTAAGTTAGGGAGACAACGTTTAGAAGATTACCCGCGTTTGGGTCGCCCATTGGAAGCTGTCCCTTCTGAAACAATCCAACTTGTGGAATCTGAATTGCTGTCTGACCGGCGACTGAAAACCAAGGAAATAGCAGCGAGGTTGGGGCTTTCAAAAACAAGTGTTTTGAGGATCATCAAAGAACATTTGCATATGAACAGGGTTAGTGCAACATGGGTTCCAAAAATTATTTCAGCTGCTCAAAAACAGGAAAGAGTTCACTACTGCAATAAATTTTTACGCGAGTATAATGCCAACCCAAAGAATTTGGGAAGCTTGGAAAGCTCTAAGCAACAGTGGAAGAACATTTTTTTAACAAAGAAGAAAATCATTTTTTTTCATGGTATAGAAATGTTGCCAAAGCGTTGTGCTGAACTTAGAGGAGAATATATTGAAAAAAAGTAAGACCAGTTTTTCTCTTTCACCTTTCCTTCTATCCCAGGCTGGAAACTTTTGGATCTTACTGTGTATGTTCAGGAGAAACAATTTTCCATAACTTTAAATGATTATAATTTTTTTTCTTACTTATAAAACAGTTTAAAGAAAATTGTTCAAATTGTTAATGGCATTGATACGTAATTGGAAATATTGAACATGGTATTTATTCATGACAATTTTCCTAAAATATTACTTATTTTGTAGACATAGTGTCCTTAAACTCCAGGGCACAGATATCCTTTAAATGAATGAAAACTAAATCAATTTTTTATAACTAAATCAAGTTTTACCTCGGTTGGCCAGCACAACTACTGCTCCTCCTCCTACCATGATAGCGGGTAGCTCTAACTTCGGTAACTCCTTCAAGAAGAGATGTTATACTTTCAGCTGAAGTACTTCTTGTAATACATTCATAGTCCATATCAATTAATTCTTCATCTAATGAAACTCCACGACTTCTAATAACACTATCCCTTTTTTCTTTTAGCCTTAAAATAGAATGACAAATTAAGAAATTATCTTCTTCTTAAAGTTTAGACAGCATAATAAACATTATGTAATTTCAAGAAAATTATCCTAGCAATATAATGTCAAGCAATAGCATACAAATAATCGTAATACAATAATAGCTTTACCCATCATACCAACATCCAATTGTCATAATCATTACCTATAAGGAATACTATTTTTTTTCGATTTTGGCCTCTCTATTTTTATTTCTTTTAGTGTAATCTCTTTTTTATCATATATATTTTATTATTTTCTCATTAAATTACAGGCAAGAGTTAAATAAATATTTTGTTTTCCACCAAATTTGTTTTTATTTCAGTGACAATTAATTATTTTGTTTTCAATTACTTCTTTATCAAAGAAAAATCTAATACCTTTTCTCACCTCTCTATCAATTGTTATTCATAAAATTTACTTGTTACCAAAACTTTCACAATTTTTTCATAGAAAGTATTATGAAGTCTTTAAACATTAAAAAAAAAAAAATAATGTTTTGATGTCTGCCTTTAAGCTTCCTGAGCTGGTTTCCTTGTATATATTTTATGTTCACAATGTGCTGGCTGCTAGATATATTTTACTTCAGACAAACCATATCAAGGCAACATATCATCTATTTAACATGTTAGTGTCCAACAATAGTGATTTTGTAGCACATAAGCTCAAGCTGTAGTGACTGATTTTTGAAACTTATAAAAAAAGTGACACACAATCTGCAGTCACTGCTGCTAGATCTCTGATTCAATTAGCATTTGAAATATTTGTACGTTATTAGATTTCATTAAGTACCAATGTGAAGTTTGGAAACATTTAAATTTTTTTTTAATTGAAACACATACTTAAGTAGACTATAAACTGAAGTCTGGTATTGTACCGAAACCTAGTTGATCCAGAGAGAAAGAATACAAATTTTATTTATTTTAGATCAGAGAATACAATTGTGTACTGAAGCTCAGAAAAGTTAAAGTAGTGCATAAAAGTAATTATAAGTTAATACTGGTGATTAATTTAAGGATGAAGGAATATCGAGTTTGAATACCTATCTTGATTTTGAAAAATTGTAGTGCTATCACCTTCATAGATCAACAGAAGAGATGTTGTATAAAGTCTGAGACTACTTTGTTCACCAAGAATCCCAGCAAGCCCTATAATTAATTATCAGTTATGAGTGGTAGCAGATATTAACTGTTATAAGTGTTATATTGTGTAATGTCTTAAATAAGAAGACAGAGCAGCTTAACTAAAGAAATAAGTACAACAGAAATAACTTAAGAATATAGTTTTTAAACCAAAAATGAATCAAATTCAAAAAACTTTAAGAGATAATAATTTTCTATAAAATAATTTGTTACAAATATGTATTTTGTACTAGGTAGTGGGGAGCGGAATGGCTGAGTCTGTGCTGAGTTGCCATGCCCGAAAGTTCCTGGGCTCAAATCCCACTCGCTAGCAGACTTTATTTAATCTGCTAGCGACTGGAAATGGATCCTATGAGATCTATGACCCTCCTGGGACTCACCCAGTTTCTATAAAGTAGATACCAAAAATAAGGGGGGGAAATCTGATGGCTGAGTGTGACCTAGGACAAATCACCTCCCTGCACAACCGTCGTCCAAAAAACAGTACAGTCTCTAATCATGTATTAAGCCCAAGACCCTCCCTCCATGGGTTATAATAGTACAGATTTTTTTTTTTATGGACTATTAAAATAGTTTTAATTACTATTTAAATGATTAATAAATATGTAAAATCTTAAGAACTTGAGTAAATAAAAACCTATTCACAATCTAATTCCAAATTTATTCTATACAAGGCAGATAGATGATAACTATTCATACTCATAATACATTGAAAATATATTTTATTTAAAATATACATATATCCAGTTATAAAACTAATCCATACACTGTAAATAAGCGGATATATAACAAAATTTTGAATTTTGAATTTTAAATAATAAAATAAGAAGAAGAAATAAAGTAAGAAATTTAAATTTAATGAATTAATTATACTTAGGATTTGAATTAGTATTTTAAAATAGAGCAAAATAACTTTTAAATTACTGATTAATATAAAATAACATTAAAAATGAACTAATATTACATAATTATATCAACAAGAAGGAAAGGAAGAGTGGGAGAAAAGCATTAAAAGAGATCATTTTGCACAGATATAACCTGGCAGCAGTCAATACTCTTCAACCCCTTTGGACAAAACCGACAACATCCATTCTTAAATAGTTCGGCAATACTATTGTAGCCACATATTGCCAAAAAACATTGTCTATATAGACCACCTGTAAGACATGGCTGTCTAAAACCAATGTTTTATGTTTTTCACTAGTAGCAAACAGATAAATAAAGCTCCTGAAATGCCAATTATTGGTGATAAAAACTACTAAAAAGAGTTTGAAATTATCATTAATTACATATAAAACTAATTATCTCTAAATCCCTAATCCACATTTATTGTAAAGAGATGATTTAATAAAAATGCGTTTTATTTCTTACCTTCCAGCTTTCTTATGAAAGGAGAAAGCAATTCTGTTCTGAGCCTAACACCATCGTGTAAAAATTGCCTCATTGCAACAGAAAATCCAGCAGGTGTTAGTGCTCTGCCATAAAGCTTATTTCGACATAAGAATCTTCCTGTAGTCACCTGATAAACCTAAAAAATATAAAAAACAAAATAGATAAATAAATAAAAGGAAAGAAATATTAAAAAAAAAAGGTTTAAAATTCAAAATAAGACCTTATGATACCTGCATTCCACCAACACGTAATCCTAATTTGCCAGTTGTTGTGTTTACAACTTTATACATTTTACTTTGTCTTTTGGCAAGGCTATCTCTCTCATCATACTGTCTAGTGCCCATCTTTAAGTCGAGAATACACGGAAATCGAAGTGAAGAAGTTAGATTTTCAAGAACAAGAAAATCTATACCAATTAAAGAATTTATTACCCTTAAATACAAGTTTTAAAGTAAGATAAAACCTAATTTTGTATTTATTAATATAATTTCAAAGAACTCCCATATTAATATGAATCCCGCAAAAAATTAAAAAACGCAAATGTTAGACATCCTGTCTTCATAAATAAAATTTATTTTTGTACACTTAAAAAAAATTAATTCTTTTAAATTTTTTAATTATTATTTATTAAATTATTTTTAATAATAGTAAAATTCTTTAGTTATGGCTAAAATGTCACTTACAATTAAAACAAAGTATCTAATCATGCATTAGAAAAAAAAATATGATATGTATGAACTCATAAGTATCCATCAAAAGCTACATCCTATAAGCTGCTATAATGATACTTTTTAATTTACATAAATTCCATGAGAGAATAGTTGTAACAAAAGCCTTTAATTATATAAAGTAGATATAAAACCACAAAATATATCATTGGCATGATTATAAAAATATAAATAATAAGGATACTTCGTGGTTTTTTGCTGGCATGAATTGTTTTGACCAGAGCTGCAAGGTGGTCTCGATGACACTTGAGAACCCATGGATTCATATCAGTGGTACCATGTTTTCCATTAGAGAAATCATCCTCAAATTGGCATTTTGTAGGCAAAACTTCAACACTCCCAGATCGTCGCAATCTTAATCTAAATGAATATCAAATAATTGTTACAGCTAATTCATTAAAATACTGCCTAATATTATGAACATTGAATGAAGGAAAGCATTAAATTCAAGCTCATAACCAAACTTAAAAAAAACACAGAAATGCATGTAATTACCTGCCTATTTGAGAGTTCTTTTTAACCGATACTTCCTCATTAAATGCAACCAGGTACATATATTCACCTTCAAATACGACATTAACCTCAACAATTCCCAAAAAGTTGGGAGTGTAAGGTTTTAGCTCATCTGGTATGGATTCATAGAATAAAAGCTCCCTTTCAACAACTGGCTTGCATACCCTGTTTTCATCCAGACAGAGCATTGAGGAATGTCCCCCAACTTGGTGAATATAAGGTTGTAACTATAATAATAAATAAAACATTTTAAAGAAAAAATGCTGCTATAAATCAAAATAAGATACAGAAATATTCAACTGATCACTGGATAAGAGGAAATTAACCAAGTAAATTTAAAAATTTTAGTACATACATAAATAAATTTGTTTCCATGATCGTCTTCCATCAGTTTTTCTGCGTTTTACAAGCATTGGGCATTCAAATTTTGAATAATCTTGTTTTATTTCACATAATTTAGAGTTGTTATCAATTGATGACCTCGTCAACATGTAAGTTTTTCTATATTATATTACTTAATGGCAAAATAGTTCCTAGAGTCTAAAGACGATATTTTTTTATTTACATGATTTAGCTTATTTGTCAAAATTTTGAAGTCCGGAACTAGGTCATTGTCAATGTCTGAAATTCTTTATAGAACAACTCGATATCATATCAATTGTGATAAGGGTTATGCGACCAATGCGCTTTCTGTGGATTTTTTTCAAACTATCCTTATCAGTTGCAAATTTTATTTGCATCAGTTTTTCTTCTCTTAAAAACTGAAGTAGATTTAAGCAATAGACTGTAGCAATAAACAACTGAAAATGTGTAATACTGTTAATATACATTAAAACATATGTCAATCCGTATATTTCCAAGCTTGACCATCAGACTATGCTTTCAAAACGTAGAAATAATTACCCAAGGGTATTCCAAGATATTCGTGAGCCCAGAGCAACCCAAGTGCTAGCTTAAAATGGGAATAGATTTTTTGTATATACTTCTGATAATATTGTTGACTTAAACTTCAAATTTCAGTGGCATAATCTTATTTTAATGTCGCCCAGGATGGACAACCACCTCGCTCCCATAGGAAAGCCCTTATCACTTATCATAGGAAAGCCCTGATATTACTTGTCTAAAGACTCAAGATCAACGATTTTCAGAAGAAAAAACTATATTCAAGTTTATTGGGCATTAGACAACGAAAATGAAGAATTATGGTCATTTTGCTTACCAACCCATGATTGCCATACATTCTTGACACTTCCTCTTTTTTTTTTCTTTAGTGAAACATACTTCAAGTTTCTCAGAAATGTGTGCAATTACCAAATGTTGATGGTCTATACTGTTCAAAAAAGAATTTATTTGTTCTTGACTTGTTTTTTGTTAGTTCTTTATAGAACTTGGAAAATATAATGCAATTTGCTCCACCTAAGATAACAATTAGCAGTCTTGAATAAATTACTTCAGCATTACCCGAATGTTTATTTTATATTTTAATTTTATCATTACCACTCCATAATGTTTCTTCTGAAATGTTACTTTATAATTTTAAAAATTAATTTATCTTTTTTTAATTTTTGTTTTTGATATTGCTCTATTATTTTATTTTGAAAGACTTTAACACAGAACATAGAACTAACTGGTTCTATGTTCTGTGGGCTTTAATAATATTAATTCTGATTTCACGAGATAGTTATGATTAACAAAAAGTCAATTGTTTGAAATTACACCTAATGTATGTTATTCATTTAAATCACTTACTAAGCCTCCCCACATTTGTTTTCAAAAGTTGATAATATCCAGGATGTTTCAGGATTATTCTTATCAGTGGCTGGAAAGAATGTTCCCCTTTAAAGATCACAAATCTAATTACCACTTCATCAAAATCAACAAAAAATTAATTAGAAGTTGGTGTATATTATTAAAAACAGAACTCTTTGGAGTTATAGTTGAATTTTGTTGATTCTGGAATAATTAATATTGTTGTCCTCCAATTTTAAAAGCTGTTCTGAAAATCATTGATAAGCATCTTTAAAACAATTATGATTTTTTTTTTAAAGAGCTTATGATTAATTGATTTTTTGTAAGAATTTTTAGTGAGCATTGTGAACCAAGGGCAAAAAATAACGCCGCCTTGTGTACCGGCTACAAAATGATTCTCAATGTAGAAAAAACAAAGTGTGAACAGTTTATGCTCTCCTCGAAAAAATATGATTGATCTACTTTTTGAGAGGACAAGATTAAGCAGAATACATGGCACAAAGTATCTGGGTGTCACCCTGGACCACAAGCTGATCCAGTTCCAACATATTGCTCATTTATAAGCAGCATTTTAATTACACCCATACATGTATAGTAAACAGCTTCAGTAGTTAACAGTATTACATTTAGTTTAAAGTTTTCATTTTTTACATGAAATTTTTCTAATTAAGTCTGAAAATAATTTGACTCTGAAGTGCACTGAATTTTTTTGGTTGCCAGTAAGAGAGGTAGGGTTCCTCCTTGAGGCTTATCAAGAATATATGATTTCTCATACTGGCCAATATAAGGTTTGTATTTTAAATAAAATGATCAACAAATCAATTGAATAGATGTGCCAAACCACTAAAATGTAATGGGTGATAACATAGACTTATGACACATATGATTACAGCCCTTTTTCTAATCTGATCCATCACAAGAAAAAAAATGTTCTGCATATTCTACTGAACTGCCTATTTCAATTACTAATGTGTTAGCGGAATTCGATCTTTACTTCCAAACTTCTATATTTCCTCAAAGTTATTCTAGATCTCAAAAAAAGTATAGAAATGTCTTCTCTAGATATAAAATATTATTTTAAAAAGGTTTAATGAACTTTTTAAAGTAAGCTTATTGATAAAAGAACTTTGTAGTTAGAAACACCCATTTTCATGATTACAAAATAAATAATTATTAGCATAGATTTTTTCCACCTCTCAACTCAATAGCTAATTTTGAACATGGTTTATCTTCATGAGAGAAAATTCTTGTGGTTTGGCTTAGGGATATTCAAAAATAGCAGGCATTATTCAAAACAGTAATATTTAAATAAATTCATTGATGGGTATGTATTTAATAGAAGAGAAAGACGAGCTGAAGGGATTAAGATGGATTAGAAAGATCTAGAAGATTTGAGAACGGCCTCCCCTCCTCCCACGGGTCTAGAACGTTAGACCTTGATATAAATACCGCTCGCTGCCGCCTAGGGTCAGTCAGTGGTCAGTGTGATAAACTTATGTGTCAGTGAACTGTGAAAGTCTCGCGAGTGTAATAAACCGTTTCTGTTTATTACTGTGTGTCAGTTTGTCATATTTGGGGAATCTTACGGTTAGTGGACTTTGATTAGTGAACTGTAAGTGTTAATTAGTAGTTGTAAATTGTAGTGTAATTTTATTAGCTATTTAGTATTAGTAGAAGTAGTAATATCTTATATTTTAGTAATTAAATAGGAGTTAGGCCTAGGTTATAATCTTTAGAATATTGTTATTATAAATTTATATGTATTAGTTTAATAATTTAATTGTTAGTAATTTCATTGCATTCTTTTTGTCACTTTGTTAATAAATATTAGTATCTCAAATTCAGGAGCAAAATAATTCATTTTCACACCCAGTAGCCCATAACGAACAATGAAGATAAATACACTAATTTATTATGTGCAGGAGTTAGTTAGGGCTAAACAGAATAAAAAGACCTTAATTAATAAAAAAAAATTATACTGCAAAAACTTCAAATTTAATTTATCTTTTTATTTTTTATTTAGCCTTTAGGACAAATAGCTTAAACCAAAATACACAATTTCCCCTCATCCTCCAACTTCTCAATAAAATTTTGTGTTGGCTGGGTATTAGAATAATTACTGCAACATTTCTAAATATTTATTTAATTAATTAGTCAATAAATCAAATTAATAAAATATATATATACATATTTACATATGCATTGAACATTTACTTTAAGTACATAATTTCATGTATTTATATGTAAATTATCCATTGCATTTATGCTTACAATTTTTTTTTTATCTGAATAGTTTTAATAACATTATACAAGATTATTCTTAACCAGTAAAATATATTTTGTCTAGGAACTTACATAGTACATAAATTTTAGCAATTTATTAAAAAAAAACTGTACTTAACAAAAAAATTGTGACACTGATGAACAGCGTACCACACTTCACTATAGATATGCTTTGACCACAATATTGCATGTGGGTTTACATAAAAATTCTTACCATAATTAAACAAACAAAAACTTTATTTTATTTATTTATTAATATTTAATAAAAAAGTATTAAAAAATACATAGTATAAATGTAATATGTATCGTATTACATACATAATAGAGTGTAAAAATATACAGGTACAAATCCATGAAAAATTATATTCGTTCATATATCTTTGAGCGATTAAATAAAAAAATGATAAGTTTTAAAATAATCATTTAAAAATATTAAAACACTCCTCTTTATCCCTACCCTATAAACTAACATTCTTATTTTAAAATCAGGGCAGTATCAAAACAGTATGAGTAGAAATCTAGAAACATGTTTCTTAATAAATGCTTTTGTACTTTTGTTATTTACGTTTTCACTTTAAGTATTTGGAGATTCACTCAGCTTTTTTACCTGTAACAAATTAATAAATGCAATATAAAACTAAAATAGTAAAGCTTTTTAATTATCTTTAAAAACATTACACCAACTTACACTCCTGAAATGCACACAAGTTTGCATTTTCATTCATAGAATAGAGCACTAAAAACTAAAGGGAGGGGATATATATATATATATATATTCACTTTGAAGATCTCTTCGAATTGTCCATCTGGTTTGTACCTTCTCTGATATACAGTCAATATCTGGTGATTTCAACATTAAATGCTCTCAAATTCCAGTAATAAATCCTATCTTACAAATCTACTATTTTCCCTCAATCTTTATCTCATTCCTTATTTTCTCGTAACCACTACACCCAATTTTTGTATATCTAGCTGGATCCTTACATCTCTGATTGGTCTCAGAAAATCCTTTCATCATCCAGCACTCTTACATTGGACAGTTTTTAGAATGCAAGGAATATGTAAAATAAAACTGCGGATGTCTCCAGTTATCTCTGTTTACTCAAAAGTCTCAAAGGGTCTGAATAAAAGAAATGATCATGATGGGGCCAAGTCAAGATGCCAGGAACTTTATAAAGCAATTATTGTCAGAAGCACTCACATAAAGCCAGAGAACTTTCAACGGTATTAGAGAAAAGAATTGAGCCAAAAAATAGGGTTATAGAAGCCAAGAGGAAAGCCTAGACGGACTTTGGACGAAAGTTGGAATCTGAATTTCATCAGAATCATAAATTACTTTATCGTGCACTGAGAGGAATGAGGAAAGAAAGAGTACCAACTTTGAAGTTTGTAAAGGACAAAGAAGGAAATATTGTCCTGGATAATGAACGAATAATGGAAAGGTAGAAAGAATATTTCCAGGAATAGTAGCTGAAGGTGAATGGACAGTTTCAACATGTAAGTGAAGAACAAGAAAGATGGAGATCCCTGGGAAGAAGAGGATTACATTGGTGAAGATGAATTAGAGGAAGCCCTCCTAAGAATGAAGCTAGGAAAATCCGCAGGTATTGAAAAAATAAGTCCTGAAATGTTAAAATATATGGGATTTAAAGGAAAGGATATTATTTTTTTATAATTGTTGGTAAATTTTTTTATTTTTAAATATTTTTATTTTTTAAAGAGAAAAGATAGGCCCTCGGCCGGGATTCGAACCCAGAACCTTTGTATCTCCGTGACAGCGCTCTACCATTTGAGCCACCAAGGCCGCCTGCCGGCAGAGGCCAAATCTTTTCTCTTATCTGATCCCATATCCTCGTGTTCTCGCAATTTTTGCGATGAATACATTACAACGAAGTTCTTTGATAAAAAATTATAAATAGTAATATGACGTAAGTCAATAAGATCCTAAAATTAAATTAATGTTCAAAGAACTTCGTTCTAGTGCATTCATCGCAAAAATTGCGAGAACACGAGAACATGGGATCGGATAAGAGAAAAGATTTGTCCTCTGCCGGCAGGCGGCCTTGGTGGCTCAAATGATAGAGCGCTGTCACAGAAAGACAAAGGTTCCGGGTCCGAATCCCGGCCGAGGGCCTATCTTTTCTCTTTAAAAAATAGAAAGGAGATTAGGTTTCACTTACTAAACTTTGTTTGGAAGCAAAAGAAAATCATGAAGGATTGGAAAGTAGCTGTTGTCGTCCCAATCTTAAAAAAGGAGACAATAGAGACTGTAACAACCATTGAGGTTTATCTCTCCTAATTGTGCCAAGCAAGATTATTCCAAAATCTTGGAATTAAGAGAAAAAGGGATGGATAAAGATCATATACTTGGGGTTGAAGGTTTATATAAGAAAATGAGGTGTAGTAAGATTTGCCAACTGCATTTCCCAGGAAATTGAGACCACCACTGGAATCCGGCAGGAATGTAGTCTGAATCTACTACTGTTCATTTTTTTGGTCATGAATTCAGCTCTTTGAAAGGTCAAGGCATTTATGAGGAAATTCCACCAAGGAAATGCCAATCTGAGCCCAATAAGCCTCTCACTGTTGGCATTCGCGGATGACATTGTTGTTTTTTCGAAGAATGACAGAAACCTTATGCATAATGTTAGCAGGTAAAAATTTCTGGCTATAAACATGGCCAAAAACCCTAATAAAACAAAAGTAATAAAGGTAGGAAAGAAGCCAAGGAGAATAATGAGGATCATTAGATTCGAAGATAAAGTCCTGGAACAATTGGAGAACTTCAAATACCTGGGAGCCCACCTAAACAAAAACGGATAGATTAATTTGGAAGTGATCGAGTGAATTGGTGCTGCAGGCAGGATGTTTAAAGGGGGTAAGAAATGATTTCTTAACTGAACAGAAGAAAAGGAAACTAAAGTGGCTGTAATTAAGCCAACTTTCCTCCGTCTTCCCGTATTCTTCAGAATCATGGATGATGACAAATATGCACCAATCTAGAATACAATTAGCAGAAATGAGATTTCTCAGAAAATTGAGGGAAAAACAAGAAGAGACCGAGTCCAGAACACCACTATCAGGTCGAGCCTAAAAGTTAACCAGCTCAGGTAATAGAGGAAAACTGACTGAGATGGCTTGGACAACTCCTGTAGATGGATCCTAACAGGATTGCTAGCGAAACCTACAGAGCCAAAGTGGAGGGGAAACGAGGAAGAGGACGACCTAGAAAGAAGTAGGAAGGATTGAGAAGATGGGACTCCAATGGAGCAGATCACAGTTGGTGGAAGACCAGCAGAGCTGGAGAAGGCTGTACAGAATTCCTCCTCACATGCAGAATTCCTGCATAGGCGGTTAATGAGGATAGAATATTATGACGATGAAGCACTCACAAATAACAATAAGGCCCCTTTTTGTAAATATGTATATATTTTTGTAACTATGATTATCACATAATAAGAATAATATTATTCTATCTCATATCTTAAAAGGATTTTCATTTTTTATTCATTAGTGGTCTAGTATCACTATACCGCAGTTGTAACGAACCCAGGGTGGCACCCCATATAATTATTTAAAGATTATTCAGACCTAAGGGTCTCAACTTTCCCTGAGATCATTATTTGGGCAAAAGCCAGCACATAGCAGCACCTTGTTTCCTCATTCAGATTTCATATGACCTACCTTTGTAATCCTTTATTCCCAAAATTTTATCCTTTCACAGTTTGACCCTCATTTCCTTAGAATCCCTCCAGTCTGAATTAGATTCTATCCATTAAGAAATCATTTATTGCTACAATTTGATGGATAACAGTCTCCACTTAAGCCTACAATCAGCAGTCTATATTTGACATCCACGCTACTCTAAAATCCCAAACCTTACCCCACATTAACCTGCTCTGCCACTGAGGAAAAAATAAATCTTGGGATTGTCTTAATGAGGTCTTTCATTCAGTGCATCAATCTCCTAGGACTACTTCACAGTCCTCAACTGGTTCTAATAGAAACCACCTTGGTGTGGGGAACTTATTGGCATGAGGTATTTCTTCAGTGATCATTTACCCATATATACATACATATCACCTAGATATTAATGGAAAGAAACAATACTGATATATGTATGTTCAAGGATAAGTCGCAGAATGTATAAACCAATAAACATACATAATGATCCAATGTTATTTATTTACAAAACAAAATTACACTAACTAACTGTGAATTGAATAGACAATCATTAACGTGTGTAAAGGAGATGGTTGGGGGGTGCAGTCAATAAGAACACCGAATAAGTGAAGTACTTATATTATGTGCCGACGTTTCGACCTACACTGTAGGTCGAAACGTCGGCACATAATATAAGTACTTCACTTATTCGGTGTTCTTATTGACTGCACCCCCCAACCATCTCCTTTACATAAGATCATCCAGTCAACCATTTTCATCTCAGACAATCATTAACATTTAAATATATGCCTTCCACATACATAATATTAAAAATATTATTAGAAGGAACTATCTCACAAAATGTGGAAAAATGCGTGAGAGGTGGTTTTGAATGGGATTAATACTTCCTATTTAAAAAGAAAAGAACTACCACTAGTTTCAGATGTGTACAATCGAAAACCAAAGTTTAAAAAAATATATTCGAAATAGTATGCAACTTCCCAATCATATTACCAAATCAAACTACTAAATATTTTTATAGGAACAATTTTTACTATCGAATAAAATTAGGTTGGGTCAAAAAAAGAACAAAATCATTTGAAAACTTTCAAATTGTTCATGTACATTTAACTATGAATAGAGTTTACTCAAAAGATCTTAAAAGAGGTTCCTTTTTTTTCAAGAAGCCTTCCACACCATTTTTCCCTTTCGTTTGCAATTACATTAGCCATGCGTTATTCACAACATTAGGAAGTTTTATTTCTGTTTCTGTAAACTTGTTACAAGCATTTGAAGACAATGTTAAATATAATGAGGTTCAAAATAGAACACATCTGAGTAGGAATGCAAGATACTACTTGGTCTAGGTAAGTTGTTCTTAAAGCAATAAAAATTGAAATTATTGTTAGAACCCAACCTTGCCTAGATAGGACTCAAACTTGAACAGATAAATTGAATTTTCTTTTTCTTTTGAAGAATCATAATGAGCAGGAGACGGCAGCAATAATAATTTTGAGTAATATCACATTAAAACAATAATAATTTTAATTATTCCAAAGAATATGAAAGTAAAACTTGAAAAGCACTTAGTTACGCTCTATTACACATATGTGGCACCATTAATTGATACTACTCTAAATACATAAATGGTTATATATAAAAAAGAAAATTTTAAATTGTCTAATCCTACAAGCATGGAAATATGCGTTGATTCAACTAAAAAGTGAAATATAAATGTAGACACTTATAAAAAGAATGAGTCATAAATAAGAAATATCAAGAAGCAATTTAATATTGTCATTTTTATTAGGAAGTCATGCTTAACAGAGGTTCACTGTATTTTTCAGGTTAGAGTTTTAACTGATTGTCA
Organism: Arma custos; assembly: GCA_037127475.1. Lineage (NCBI taxonomy): Eukaryota > Metazoa > Arthropoda > Insecta > Hemiptera > Pentatomidae > Arma > Arma custos. The sequence continues at coordinate 73,867,525 of CM073760.1, forward strand.
AATTTATGCAAAAATATGTTAAGCTTTTTTTTTTTTTTTCGTACAGTCCATTATAAATATGTTTAAGGCAATACAATGAAAATAATTTGTTCTATAAGGTCATTGTTTTGTTTGTTTAGTATAGTGCATAAATGGTTGATCATTTCCCCTTTATCCACCATTTTATTTAATACAATCTCTTTTAAACAGAAATTTTCTTCTTCTTCTATCACACCTTAGTGTCTCTCAGCAAAGGGAACCATTCAGCCATGATTGTAATTTTTTCGAATGAACGTTTAATATAGTCCAAGTATGAAATTCTTGGGTGCCTTCGTGGTCTTCTGTTCTCAGGGACGTAGACTTTTTTTTTTCATTTTTTTAGTGGTCCATATGCTCTTCCACTCTGACTACATGGCCAAACCACCACAGTTTCTCTGAATATAATTTCTTACATGAGAATGGCCCAACAAGATGCTGAATCCTGTTGTGCACTCAACAGATCATGAACAAATGGAATACTGCTCCTCAATAGCTGATTTTCGAACAGGAACAAAGCAAATCTACTAAAGGCACTGGCTGTTATTTTTGCAATCATCCACGTGATAACCAATTTAACAAGGGACAAATGGTTGTTTGATTGAACCCTCCAAACAAGTGTCTTCTCAGGAAAGATGGCCCTGAGGTCGGTACTGAACGTATAATTATTGACTGTAGTGTTCTTAAGTGTGGGTAGCCATGTACTCAACTTGGGAGTCCAAGTCCGTTAGCCCCACTAGCCCCTGCCATTTGGACTAATTCCTGCAGCAACAGAAACCATAACAATATAAATTAAATTCATTAGGAATAAGAGATATGAATGTAGTAGCTTCAAACAGAACACTAGCAATGTTAATGTTTAAATGTCTTAAGTATTTTTTTTAGTTAACCTAAATAGCAGAATGTACAAGTACTTGCATTTAAGAATGTCATATTCCAACAAAATTATTGAACGTACTATCGGCAGGATAATGAATTGTAAGTATAGTAAAATAAAGTATGTTAATATGGAGTCAGACCTGAGGCTCCTGGGGGTAAGATGGAGAAGATCTGCAGATCAGTCTCAGGGGAGGAAGATCGTTGAGGAGGCCAAATTCCTCCATAGATCATAGCGCCGTATGAAGAAAAGGAAGAATGTATATTCTTTGTATATATTACTGTATTCCTAATAAACCAAAATTGGAATTCTGTAGGCATTTCAATAAATAAAAGTGACTCTTAATAAATAAAGTACATTAAACAAATGATACATAAATAGCACATATTACATTATATAAATATGGAATAGTACATATTCTAATCATGGTTTTCAAGGAATTTGATGGCTTAGTGGAGCCCCAAAGCTCTACACCGTAAGTCTAATGATTGTCATGTATATGAGCCTATTGTAATTAATAGAGAGCTTAGAGTGTTTAAATAAAAGTTAAAAACCTAATAAAACAAGCACACCAACTGAAATGAAGGTGGACCAGACATGTTGCTAGACTCAATACGAAATGATGGTCGAAAATTGCAACAGAATAGATACCAAGAGACCACAAGAGAAGGAAAGGAAGACCATTTACAAGATGGCGAGATGAGATCGTACAAACAGTAGGAGACTGTTGGGCTACTGTGGCAAGGAACAGGGACATATGGACCAAGGTTATAAAGAACTTGCAATAAACAAATGGACAAAACATTTTAGTTAATTATTGGCAAAAATTTTCTTACTTTTTATAATGATATTATGTTAAAGGTTTTAAATACTGTAAATAAGGTCATGTAAATACTATTCATTGAAGAAAAGTAAATTTTGTAAATTTATGTTAAACAGACTCATATCTCTCAAGGGAGAGGCTTTTTTGTTCTGTAAAGGATGCATCAATAAAAGCTGTTAATATTAGACTCTTTGTCTAGTAAATTTTGAAGTAGCCTGAATTTAAAAAAATGAATGTAAATTGCAGAGTGCCAAAGAATTATCTAAATAGACTTAATAATAAAGAACATTTTACTGCACTACTTGCTATAAATTACATTGATGTAAACTACAAATATGATTAATAGGAAATTGAATACCATTTTCGAGTGAAAGCATGTTTCCCAACATCTGAGATAAATCCTGTTCAACTTCTTTACTTTGTTTTGTATCCTTATTTCCTTTGAGATGAACTTCCATGAATACCAATTTCATTAACTTCAGTTTAGCATACAGCATATTCTTTCTACTTTTAAGAATTTGTAATTTTTGTTTAGCCTTTATTATTTGATCTGGAAAAAAGTAGACAATTTTTAACAAGTCAATAAGTAATACGATACTACTAGTAATTAGCTTCTATGTTGTTTACCGTCAAGTTTGCGGATATGGGATTTAGTATCTTTTAATGTTTCTTTAATAAGTATGCTCTTCATATTAGCTTTATTTTTAGGCATTGAAATAAACTGAGATAAACAGCAAATGTACTTTGAATAGAGTCAAGTAGGTCACACCGTCTCAGTCAAAAACATAAACAAAGGTGTAGGTTATTCTCTTGTAACATGGCGACTGTTTTCTCTGTTGTGAAACCAATGTGTATAATATTCATTTTTTCACCGAAATATTTAAAATGATTAAAACATAAATGAATAATTAGAGAGAATGAGTTAACAACTATTTATTTCAGTAATTCATTGTTCTGATATGATGATAGTTTTAGTCCTTTATTTTCCAACATAATTTATTAAGATACCATTTTACTGTATAAAATATATTATATAGAAAAATATGGATATACGTTTCTGAATTTTTTAAAAATTGGTTATTGTTGGGATGATTACAAAAGTAACAGCCAGTGCCTTTAGTAGATATGCTTTGTTGTTGTTCGAGGATCAGCTGTTGAAGAGCAGTATTCCATTCGTTCATGATCTGTCGAGAGTACAACATGGACGCTCTTGTGCCCTTCAATAACTCGTAGTCTTCATTGCGAGGGTGCTGTTACCAGTGCTCAGTTGTATTTTTTTAAATATTCGTCTTAGTATTTCAATTGCAGAGATACTATTTTTCTATTTGGAAATGGAGTTCCTTTTTATTTGAAAAGCCGATTTTGTTTATATAGAATGGCGGTCATTTGTGGATTTACGTGATCTAGTTGGTTTCCAGTCCTTTGATGTTTATTTAGTTCTCTTTATTTTACCCCGTCTAAATTTTAACATTTTTTTTTTAATTAACTTGAATCTTGAAGTGTATAAAATGGTGAAAGAGAAGCCAGGCTCCACTAGGATTTACGACCAGGATGGTTTCAGAAGACGTGCGGCATGCATTTGCGTGAAAAGTGAATCGGAAAATGAGGTAATGTATTAAGCCATTTATTCTAATTTTCTTTCTCTTATATTACTTCTATATTTTGAATTATATATAAAGACTGACTTTATTTGTCTGGTTTTCCTAAATTCTGTAAACTGTGTTTGCCATTTTTGGCATATTGTGTCCATTTCAATATTTTAGTTATTGCTCTTGTTTATGAGTTTATTTAAATTTTAATGTTTTTATTACTTTTACTAATGCGTATATTTTTCTCAATGCATGACTGTTAGTTTTATTTTGTTGCATTAATATTTTTCGCACAATTGTGCATATTTCGATTTATTTATAATAGATACGTTCCTGTGACTTTACATATGTTATTAATATTATTTTGAATTTTCCTTTATAACATTTTTTTTTCTGTACTGTATTTCATTTGTACTATGGTGTTAATTACTTCTGCCATATTTATTTAGTATCTGTAGTATTTTTTATTCAATATTATAAATGTAAGGTAGGTAGAATTATTGTAGCCTAGAAAAAATTATTATATTTGCCAAGTCATTATTTTTTGATTATATATTTTATTTATTTTTTATGATTTACAGGCTTTCTAAACAAATTAAATAATCCTAAGGAAAGTAAATATAATAGTAATTACGAGATAATAACTCTATATATTAATGATTTATATATATATTTTTTATTGTGTATGCTTCCATGCTGACGGTACATTCTTCCCCCATGTATCTTATGTGTATTGCGGGGTTGGCTTGGCAAGGCGTCTGCCCAGATCTTTGTTTTACTTCTATCATGTTAGTCAATATACCTTTATATACAACATAAAATATATATAGATGTTTCTATATGTAGAGAAAAACACCTTACGATCAAATATCAATACTAAATAAGATTTAAGTATTCAAATATGGATATTTTTTTTGTTTTTTTCTTTTATTTTTCCATTATGCATGGACATGTGCATATAAACTACAATTTCTATATAAACAGACTTAACCTTGAATACTGATTATTTATTTATTTTTTAAATTTTATAGAACAAAAAAAATAAATTATGCAAAGGAATATACAAATAACATATATTACATATTTATATATGTATATGTTACATATTTGTATATGAATATATTACATCTTTTAATATGAGCATATATTCTTCAACTATAGTTCAATTTTTGACAATAATGTTTACTTCAGATTATATCTCTCCTTCAAAAGAACTAAGAGTCGAATTAAGCCAGACGAATTTAAAAAAAAAATGGGTGTTGTTAAAGCGAAGTATTCCTATTGAAATTCTTTTATTAACGATTATACATTTCTTTAAAGCTTGAAACTTTTTATTTTAACTTATGGCATCATTCCCATTAAACTTCAACTTAAAACATGATACAACTCAAAATATGACTTTATTATTTTAAAAAACACGTTGTAAATGGGAATATCAGATATGTCGTTCCTGTATTAAAAACCTTCGACTGGCACAATTACTAATAAAGGCTTAACTCAAAAATGTCAAATTTTGAGTTATCTCGTTGTGGTTTTGGAGGAGCGATGTATGAACTGGCGTTTTTTATTCTATTATTTTTAGATTTTTAAAGCCGGTGTTTATTTTCATATATATTTATTTCTAATATAGTTTGCTACAATTCACAAAAGTAATATGCTGTGCCAAACAGGCCAGTCTCAAACTTCAATAACTTTTGTAAAGGAGATAGTTGGGGGGTGCAGTCAATAAGTACACAGAATAAGTGATGAACTTATATTATGTGCCGACGTTTCGACCTACAGTGTAGGTCATCTTCAGGGCGATTATGGATAGCGTGGCCGTTGGATTATCCGAAATCCGACGGCCACGCTATCCGTAATCGCCCTGAAGATGACCTACACTGTAGGTCGAAACGTCGGCACATAATATAAGTTCATCACTTATTCTGTGTACTTATTGACTGCACCCCCCAACTATCTCCTTTACATTAGATCATCCAGTCAACTATTTTCATCTCATTCAATAACTTTTGTATTGTACAGATATATGTATCGTCCCCAGTATCTCCCATATTCTTTTTATTTTTATGCAGGTATTTATTTTAGTTTGCAATCTGTATTAAATATGGATTTGATGTAATGCATTGCAGAAATGGTTGTAGTGGGGTTCATTATTAAAATGCAAACGTGTTCCTTGCTCAATAAACCGAGTATGAAAATGGATATGAAAAAATCGCACATTTTCTCTCTTAATAAACCTGAATAAGTTTCCTGTACACAATATTATAAAAATCTAATTTGAATTGAAAATATTTTAATTTTCAAGATCACTGTAAGGAGTACGAAAATAATTACTTTAAATTCCTTTCATATATTTTAGGAAGAATAAAAACTGCGTTTTGAACAACAGTATTAATTCGAAACTATTTGTTAGTATCTATTTTATTTATGCTATTTAAAAATTGAATTTGATGTTTAATTTTACTTTATAAACATTTTTGTGTTAACTATTTTACCTATATTGAAGCATAATCCTAGTTTTGGATTATTTTTCTCTGGTTTTTGAAAAACGACTAGAAATATAACGCGCGAATATAACGTAGCCGAAGACATAGGATTGTAAAAATAGACGGCACCACATAATAAACCGGTCGCACCGCCACAAAAATAAATAGCGAAATAAAATAAACGTTTTTAAGTATTCTTCTTTTTATGTCCTTGAAAGACAGGCGTATCGAATCTATCAGATATGTTCTGCTACTTTTTTGTTTCTAATAAACATATTTTTTCGCTTTATATAATCCTTAAGATAATTAATATAATGTTTTTGTCTCTAAACGTCTTACAAATAAAAAAAGAATTAAGCTCTATCAAAACTAATTTATAAATACGAATACTTCCTCAGAATAGAATTCTTTTTAAGGTATTCCTCTATAGAATTAATATCATTTGATAATAATATAACAACCGTTTATTCAATGGATTTCAAGCAATTGAGTTTAAAAGTATTGGTCATTTATAAATATTTTTATTTTGAAGAGAAATAAAAATATTTACAAATTATCCCCATCATAAGAATAATAAATAAAATATTGATCATTTAGTTTATTATAATTATAAAATATTAACAATACAGCAACCATAAATGAAAATGTAACGATTAATAGTTAAATAAATAGCATCTTGTTCAAGAAAGTTGCTATTTAATAGTCTACTTGTTATTTTAATTTACGTTCATCTGTCAATTATTGATTTTCACATTATATTTGTATTTACGATAATTAACAAACCAACATGTTTTTTAGACTTATTATGGAGGGTCAGAGTTTCAACTAACATTTCGAAGTATAGATGATACATTTTTGTTGAAACGTTCATTTCTAGATGAAATGATAACCGAGTACACACATTTCCCATAATTACATTTCTTTTTCCTTACTAAAGCTCATGATAACTTATATTTTTGGGAAATATCAAAAGGGAAACCAGTGAAAAGTTAAAACTTGTTGTGACAACCTGCAGATTAATTACTGAAATATTCATTTCAGAATTCTTATAATTTTACTGCATGGCTGAAACTTTAATGGCTTCTTTTTTTGTCTTGCATGTGATTTTCTGCATTATAACGCCTTGAAAGAATTTAAATTCATTTTGACCGTTGTAAAAACTTAGAATCACTACCTCACTACCTTTCCCCCCTAAGCTTTAACATATTTTATTTTTTAGCGACATGAGTCACGAAAAAATAATAACTAATCTGTTGTTATAATCATTCTTAAATTAGTCCTATCATTTTTTGCTACATCTGAACCATTTCGAATTAGAATTTACGCTTGTCGATCTCTATGTACACGTTTGTGAAGAATGGTCTATTGTTTAACTATAATTTATTCGGGTATATACTAAATCGTCTTACCTAGAGTGGTTTCAAAATTTACCCTTGTTGTTTTGAGGAGAAACACTGTTTGGCCCTAGGAGCTAACCTAATTTACGTAATTAACTCCCCTGAATTAGTTAATGTAACCGAACGTTTCGTTGAAATTTGATCCAGTTTTCCGTAGAATAGTTTTAGTAATAATGACATCTCTGACATTAATAATTACCCCTTATTATACATTATACATTGTTACTAATTTCCATGTCTTAGTTGTAATCTAATAATTATTTTATGGGTCACCAGAACCATTAAACTTATGAGAGACTATAACTACTCGTATATATGGCTTATAGTTAAGCTAAGGGAGGTACCGCTGGGTACTGTTCTTATTCATGCCTCTCAAGTCATTTTGTTTTAGTTTAGATGCAAATATAAAGAGACAAAAAAGTTTTACTAAGAATGTGTTATGAGGAACGTTTACACTGTTATGTTGTATATTTATTACTACTTTCATTTTATTGTTAAATGGTCTTAAGATTTGTTGGGTTTTTATTTTATATATAAATACTTGCTGGAGTGATAGATAACTGACTAGTAAGTGAAACTTATTTAAATTTTGACAAAATAAATGACCATTGTAAATAGTCGTATTGTTCCTACTGGATCGTATTACTATTTAATGTTTGGGAACTCGCTGCTACATAGATCCAACTAACTAATTTTTTAGTTGCTCTTCATTCTTGATTCTCATGTTTTGAATTTATGTTATTTAAACATTATATAAGTTCGATTGACTTTTGTTAATTTCATTTAAATATTTATCGTTCTTTTCTTCTTAGCTTTTAATATTTTTTTAAAGGCTATACGGACTAGACAGTTAAACTTAATTATTAAATAGTTCCTTCGTTATAGTTAATAATTTATTTTCGAACCAGCCAACAAAGGACCACGCAGAAATGTTTTTAGCTCTTTCTTTCTTCTCTAGTATCCCCTCATTCTCTCTGAATGTTGCCTTATTCTCTTCTCCGTCCATCTCTATGCCCTTACTTTGTTCTAAGATAAAATAGAAAGAACTATCAAGGGTATTTTCAAAATATTTTGTTCAGAACCAATAGGTGTCACCTTTTTAAAACCTTGCTTAAAATTTACCTGCTCTGAACCCTAAATTACCGACTCTGGGATTATTGCAATACTTGGGAGTGGCAGATTTTGTTTATGACAGCCCAGATTAGTAAAACCTTTCCAGCCCTCGGACCATTTTGGCCTGGAACTGAAAATTTTGAAAAGAACCATTATTTTCACAATTTCAAATATAACATACTCAAAGATCTTTTCAGCAGAACCTATTGATACTTTATTTCGTTTGTGAAAATTTAACCCTGCGCACGCACGCGTTCGATGGATACCAACGTTGTTAACTCATTTTGGTAGAGCCTTTTCAAATATACGTCTTCTATAGATGAGTTTCTGACATATTGGCCATAGAGGAAGAAAAAATGATATATGTAGGTGGAGTAGAGATTTTTGTTTTTGTAATTAAACTATACTAAGTAGTAAAAACAAAAAACGATGACGTTAGGAGTTTTTTTGGCAACGTCAAAATCATTTTTGTCATAGTCAAAACTTTCTTGACGTTCTCGAAATTTTGGAACGTAGAAAAAACCTCACTTAATGCGGATATTTTATAAGCATTTAATAATTTTTAACTTCTGAAGGATTTGGGTTTGGGTTGTTGTCCGTGGACAGAGGTTCGCTAAGCCTTTTTATTTATTTATAACTTCTGGGCCTGTTGAGTACAGCAACATAATTCCCTCACCAAACAGCGATTTTTGTCCCAATTTTTTAAAAGCTGAAATTTTTCGTCTAATGAATGCCAAACTATAAAATTGAGTCTAGTGCACTCTTCAAATTTAAGTAATTTTGGTTTTTAGGCATGCAATATAGGTTTTTGACCTCTTTCTTTCGATTCCCGAAAGAAATTTCAAGATAGAAAGAAAAGAAAAAGACCGTCTTGAAAATTCACTATTACTTCTACTAAGAAGAAATATTTTTTCCAGTTTTCCTCACTAACTTGCTTCCAGTGCATTTAACTTGAAATTTTTTTAAAAATTGCATTTCGAAGAAACATCTTAAATTTCCTGCATTTATTCTAAGTAATATGTGACATAATGGGGCATAGTGTATTGCAAATTTGCCAAAATGTCCAAAAATAGTTTTGGTTTCTGCATTAATAACAATAAGTGAGGTTAATTTCAACCTATAAATCTGTATGTATAACTATACATACAGACTGATAGATCGAAACTAACCGCGGCTTATATTATACTGACACCGCGGTTTTTCTAGTTAGCAAATTTTACTGCCCCCTCCAATTGAAGCTTGAGAGTTGAAACTTGTAATGTGAATTATATTGATGTTGAAAAAGTCATCAATTTTTTCTCCCGGTTCTTTAAATTGTAAATAAATAAAGCCACTCTAGAACTTTTTTAAATTGAGTTATAGGGAAAGACACATATTCGTCCTTTGAGGACGAAGAACGTAGCAAAAGAAAGAAGGAAACACGATATAATAGATAATTCACAACAAACACGTTTAAACGTAGTATATGGATTACGTTCAAATAATAACTATGTTTTATGTTGTTATTAACAACGCTAAATGGCCTTGCAATTTTATCTCGGCATTTACGCAATGATTTTCGAAATCGTAAACAAGCGAATGAAGAGAAAAGTGGCACTATCTAAATTTATAAAATCCTGATGAGGAAGACTATATCTGAAAATATACCGCTGGCGATCTAGATTCAATTTGAATAAATTCACAATTTACTTTTTTTATTTTTATTAGATACTATTGCGCATTTCGTTTTATCTAAAATACATTCCAAGTAATATGGGTGAAATGGGACTTACATGGTTTACTGTAGAATTTCAAGTCACAAGTCCTCTTCTGGCAATTAAGTTATTCCCGAATTTTAAAAAATGCCATAGGCCAAATTTAGAATTTTAAAAAAAATTGAAAGCATCGAGTTACAATCCTCAAAATACATTGTAATTAATTTATAGAGCGTATATTTACACCGGGCTTACCTTCGTTGCCAAGGTCAGAATTTTAGATCACTTAGTCATTCGAGTTTCGTTTAAAGCTACGAATGTTTTATTTTGTAAGAACAACCCTGCGATCTCTTGGATATTACACGATTTTGCGATCTAAGAAAATTTTAACTAGTCAAGTATTTTTTTTCCAGTGTAGCAAAGAATACATTATTTGCTATCAATTAAAGGATTCTTTTTAAAGATAGTTCAAAAATTGTGCTTAATTCTCCATTTATATATCCATTAGAACTCTAAAGTGAAAAAAATGTATTTATTTTATTTACTAATGTTTCACATTTAGTTTTAATATGATCAGAGAATATATTAAAAGATAAATATATAATTCGGTTAAATTAGGTTTTTACATTTAATATGTATTTTAACATGATCATCAACTAGTTAATACCTCATATTGCCGTTTTCTTATTTATTTTTTTTGTTTATAACATTATTAAAACAATTATAATTATAAACACTGAGGGAGCGGAGTGGTAGAGCACTGAGCTGCCATGCCGGAAGTACTGATTCAAATCCCGCTGCAGGCCATGATTTTTATTTAATCTGTTTGCAGCGGGAGATGGATCATACGGGATCTAGGACCCTCCTGGGGCCCACACAGCCTCTATAAAATATTATAAAAATAGGGTACCCAAAATAAGGGGGGGGAATCTGGCGGTTGAGCGTGACCTAGGACAAGTCACCTCCTTGCAGAACTGTTGTCCATGAAACAGTACAGTCTCTACCATGTACTGAACCCCAGACCCTTCATGGGTTGTAGTGGTAGAGTTTTTTTTCTTTTAATGTTTCACTTTTAAACTTCAAATCAAGCAGGCCCAAGGCAGTTTCTATTAGTAGTCATCTAGTATATTTCCCTTGTTTTTCCTCTCCAAGAAAAGTCTTTGAGTATTAATTTTTAATGTGTAAATGTAAAATGAATGTTGTTTTCACTCAATTGTAATACGTTGATTGTTCCATAGGAAAGTAGGTTTCTCAAGGTGTGTTTCAGAATATTCATAACCAGTTGTTTATTTGGAGTTATCCTCCCATATTTGTCAAAGACTTGTTTAGGATAAGACCATTAATTTTGAATGAAACACTCATTTCAAATTCATGAATATTACTTTTAAGTAGGCATATATTGTATTTTGGTGTTTTGTATTTATGTTAATATTTTTAATTATACCATCGCCCTGATTCATAAATCTTATCAATTACAATAATACTAGTCTGAGAAGTGTTTCAAACAACTGTAAGCAGTCACTGCTTCGGACTTAATTAGCTTTTTGTTTGCAGCGGAGAGTTTGTTGGTATGATTTTTGAAATACAGGTTGAGATTAAATATCTACGTTATTCTGAATTAAGTTTAGGAATTCATAGCAAATAATGGTATTTTACTGCGCTGAAGTACAAATACAATCTAGATTTTCATCGCCCAGTAATATTATATTACTAAAAACTTTTTCAATTGAAATTTACTTTTGGCTGCATAAGAAAAACAGATGAAAACTGTGAACTTGTAAGAAACGAAAATTGAATGATTTAATTGTTTTTGTCTATAGAAGAGGGGATAAAATTCATATAGCTTCATCTGAGTTCCTACTCAGATTAGATTTCCAGAAATTTTCAGTAAAATTATTTTGCTGTATTAAAAACAGCTGTAATATTCAGTTGCATCGAAATCTTAACTAAAACGACGTATTTTCCAGTCGATTTATCTATGTTGAAACTGGCAATCGCTTTCATTTCTTCATGTTTCAGTTCAAATATTATTTAAACATCATTTTTGTATTAATTGTTTTTACTCTATTTACAATGTTCGCAGAATCCAGCAAGTAATATAAGAATAACCTAAATGTTATTTTTAAAATAAAAGAAATTCGTTGATATGGTAGATGGTGTAATCTTGATGGAACGTCAACTATCCCTGATTACGCGTAAAACATAAATTTTGCATCATATTGGTTATTTTGTTTTTTTCTCTTATGTGAATTTTACTTATACAAGGTTTCAAAATTTATTTTGTGGTTGAAGAAATTTACACATCTATGGGCGTGTGAAATGCATCTAAATTCAATTAATATACAATTTTTATTCGTATACATTTTTTTAGTTTTTAGAAAAAAGAAAAAAATATTTATGTAATATTTTCGGTGTAAATATTTAGGGTACTTAACTTATCTTGGTAGTGGGCTTAAGACTTAATTTCTACTCTCGAGATCTACTTTGGATTCATCTGGGATGTAATGTTACATATATTTTTGGTCTTAGAACCAGTTCTTACCATGCCCAATATCCTATCTTATCATGAATCCGAGATAGTGCGGAACCCGGAATTTTTATTGTTTAAATTGACTCACTTTTCCGTGGCGAATCAAGTCTACCAACTTTTCAGGAATAGATCGCTCCTATGAATACGTTAAATTTTTTTTTTTTCATAATTTTTAATGTAAAATTATGAGATCTTTAGATTTTTCCCCGGAAACACCTGGGGTTTGCCCAACCTTATTTTAAGAGACTACCGGATCGATTTATTTTAAAATACAGCATCTAAATCATTCCAAAATGATCCTCCGAGCTTTCCTTTACTATCTGTTATAGTGTTTCGAATCAGGTATTAGATATTTAGAGAAAAAACAATTAAAAAAAAAATGTACCTAAATTTACAAAACAACATATATACATGCATTTTCATAACGTTTTGTTATCTTAATCTTTATTATCATAGATATTTAACAAGCATTAGTAGATACAGCTTATTTGAACTTTGTACATGTGTATTATAAAGCATTATGTATTACTTACTCCTTCTGAAACCATTTTATCTTCATTTAATTGTTTTGTATCTCGAAAACAATACGTATACCAAACGTAACATAAAAAATAAATGTTATTGTTATTTGGATACCACGGACTATATATTTTAGTATAGATATTTGTAAATTGTTTATTCATATAAAATCTTGGAGAATCAGAAAATAAATAAAAGTTTGGATTGATTTAAACAATATACTGAACACAACGTTCTGTTCAGACGTGACTAACCATTTGGACCATTCAATATTTATTCGTTGAAGGAAAAGAACAGACCAAATATATTTCATTTCTAATTATTTAAAGATGATAATCATGATTTACGAGTATTATCGTTTAATATGTATACTTTTGTTTTATTTATTTATATTTGCATCGATATATTGCATTATTTACAGTAATTAATATATGGCTTATAAAAAGGGCAGTTTTTTTTTCTTTTTGTTATTTCTCGCAAAATTAGAATATAGAAATTTTAAAAGCTTGTTACTCAAAAAAATTATTTTAAAATTACAGTTTAAAATTGTTTACTATTAATCTTGAATGATTTATCTTTTGAAGAATATTTTTTGAAAACATTTAATTTATAATAATTAAAAACCTTTTTTTTTCATTTTGTTTTTTCAATTCCAAAAATTTTCAAAATTTTGACTATGCAATAATTTACATGAAAATAAATCTTTATTAAATATTTGAATCTCGTACACAAAACATAGACGTATTTTTCATTTTACATCCGTTCTTTATTCGCTAAACTTTATTGACCAAAATCAAATAAACAACTGATAAAAAGAGCTATTAATAGACGCCAGATTGTTATTATCGTTATTAGTTTAGGAGAAACAATTAATTTGATTTTATTTTATTGCAAAGTGTTAATGATCTCATCAAATATTTGCGAGGTCATTGCTTTCATTAGAGCTGTTAGACTTAGATTTAATCTCTTTATATCAGTTTGAAGATTTGGCATCTGTCCGGAACTATTCCTATCAATAGTTACAGCCCATTAAATCAACGCAGTTTTCCTCCTGGTTTTTATGATCTAACAAAATATTTACAGGACCATTAAATTGAGCTACAAAAATGAGCAATTTTTCACGGGACTGTGTTTGGAACAAATTTAAAAGTTGGTACTTGATTTTTATTTACACCATCTAATTGGTATGTTTTATGATTATTATTGGTATATAATAGTCAATATATAGAAATTTTATAAAACGACAATCTGTGATTGTTAAAAGATCATTTTCTGGCGATATCTAATGTTACAGATGAGTTTTCTGGGATCAAAAGCGAAAAATTCAGAAATTTCAAAAATGAATTTTTTCACATTTTTCGCTAATTTTCTAAATCCAGTTTAATTATTTAATTTTAGAAAAATTGTATACATTTTTATCTAATTTCTGTAGTATAGGTTAATAATTATTTACGGGTAGGTGTTAGCGGATAAGTTACAAATTTTATTTAGTGAATTTATTATTAACTAACGACGCATCCCAACTTTGCTTGGGTAATAAGGCATATTATGCCTACTTAATTTGTCTGTGTAATGTATTTTCTTTTATTATTACCTACCGGCCAATAAGGACCACGCTAATATCATTCGTTAGGCTTCTTTGGGAGTCTTGATTTTCTTTCTTCCCATCTCAGCTAATGTACTTTATTATATAGAACTTATAAAAATAAAAACAAAACCTAATATATCTATATGTACTGTTACGGTCACAGAGAGAAAGACGGGATTCTTCTGAAGATCACAGAGATTCTTCTGGGATGTTCCAGATCCCCCCACTTCGTTTCGGCCTTGCTATTTAAATACCCTCTCGGCGCGAGTATGTCAGAGAGTAGTTAACCGGACTGTGCCAGTGAGCTGCAACAGTTTCGCGAGTGTAATAAACTGTTTCTGTGTGTCAGTTAGTTATATTCGTAGAATCATACGGTCGGTGGACTTTAATTAGTGAACTGTAAGTGTTAATTAGTTAAGTAGTGGTTGTAATTTTATGATATTCATACAAATTTATGTAAATAGTTAAGCTATTTAGAATTAGTAATATCTTATATTATTGTAATAATTAAATAGGAGTTAGGCCTAGATTATAAATATATAAAATATTGTTATTGTAAATTTATATCAGTTTAATAATTTAATTGTATTATTTCTGTCACTTTGTTAATAAATATTAGTATCTTTAATTAAAGAATATTTTAATTCATTTTAATACCCAGTAGCCCGTAACAATACGAATTTATTATTTTTCACGGGATTAGGCAGCATCTTCGATGAAACCAATCGATATTCCAACCCATTGACACAAAACCTCGACAGATCATATACCTAAACCTTCCTGGTGAATTCGCTCTATCTATTGGTGAAAACCGTATGAAAATCCGTGCAGTATTTATTGAATTTACCGCAAACAAACGCGGGCCGAGGACTTTATTTTATAATACTTATAGATAGATAGATTAAATCCAGTAAATTTTAACCATATGTTACATCCAAACAAAGTATAGTATGACTTGATAATGCCTTAAAGTA
Organism: Arma custos; assembly: GCA_037127475.1. Classification (NCBI taxonomy): domain Eukaryota; kingdom Metazoa; phylum Arthropoda; class Insecta; order Hemiptera; family Pentatomidae; genus Arma; species Arma custos. The sequence goes on from CM073760.1 coordinate 73,883,130, forward strand.
TTAAAGGGGCTTAGTGTGCAACATATGTTAGTGATTTTTGCTGGAACATTATCGTTTCACATAACCACTAAACCGTAGGCCATTAATTTTCATCTATTTTTTTCCATTTCTTCTTTCACTTATAGATTGTCAGCAGTTTTCTTTTTCTTCTCTTTTCATTCTTTGTTTTATATTTGCTGAATATAATATCCGGGCACAGTCCATTGGAATTCACTGCCCATCGTTTCTCTGCAATCAGCACATTACTCTCTCCTTCCTGCAAAGATTTTTTATTTCATTTACTCATTATTTTAGACTATTTATATTAATTAAGCTCTTTTTCTTCTAGCTTTTTGTTTTAAAGTCATGGGAACATAAATATTCGATTAAGGATTCACGGCATTTGCCCAATAATATTTTTCTCAAGGTTAAGCGGCACTGTTTTTGTATAATATTATTTCAATATTTAACGTAGAAAGGATGAGTTATAGATTAAAAATAGTACTGCAGAAGAGCATAAATTATAATTTCATACCGCTTTATACATTTTAGTTAAAATTAAGAATAACTCTATAAAAGATGATAAAATCTTGATATACGAAAAACGCAATAAATAAATCTTATCACTCTTATGTCAAAAAAATTACTTTATTTAAAATGTACAGCGAAATTTTAAGTATCCATAATGATGATTGATTCATAAATTAATCATTGAATTATAGCTATTTTTTGTTTGATTTTTTGGGAACTTACAATTACGTTACAGCTCACTATTAAAATCAAGAAATTGTATCTATTATTTTATGTTTGTAAATGTACTAGCATTCCTATTCCAAATTATAAAAATAAAAAATTTTAGTAAAAGAACAAATAGTTAACTGCACCAATTATTTCATCCGGCATCCAAAAATCCGACCAACTGATAACAGCATTTTAATATTTATATGTTGCTTTTTTTGTCTTTATATTTTCATCCACACCTGTCAAATACAAGTAAGTATTTATATTTTAATGTAAAAATTATAAATTATTGTTGTTTTCATGGTCTATTATTTTAATTTATTTACATAGCGATGAACAATTAAATTGCATCATTAATTTAGTTGTTGCATAAAATGTAAACCATTCTTATATCGGGTTAAACATTTAAAAACAAATAAGTTATAGGGTATATATATATATATTAGTATAATTGTTTATCTTATTTTAACTGTAAAACCATATCTTAAAATATTATGTCTTTGTGTTTCTTTCTATTTCACAAAATATTGTTATTCTTTTGAAATGTCATGTTTATGTACAAGTGTAGCCTTAAAATTGAGAGTCCTTTGTCCAGTTAAATTTTGAATTGTGTTAACAATAGGTTTCTGATAGTCTGACGGAAGCTAGGCCTTTGGTCTAATATAAATATTCTAATCTAATCTCAATAAATTTGAGGAAGATAAGACCCTTCCACAATGTATCGGTATCGAACTTTTGGGTCCATTATCTATCTCCTCGGGATTTTTGGGGAATGGAATTTTCTTCTGTTGGTTATCAGATCTAACAGTCCCAGTCCAAGCATTCATAAGATGCCTTCGGTTTGAACGTCTTATCTGCTCATATTGTTTAATGGACGATACATCTTCTGGAAGGAATGGCCATTGATATATATAAAGATTAGATTTATCTTGACATATTTGTGATATTCATTTCTTTTCTTCTGGTATCGTAAATACAAGGACTAACATCCTAGTCAAGAATTTATTCAACCTACTAAGATTATCTTAATACATTGTAATAAAAAATTCCAACAACTGTTCAAAATAGAAAAAGTTTCTTATCATTACTTCTATTATTTTTTTGTATATACTGTATGAGACATAATGCAGTAAACATGCTTAGGAAAACATTGATAATTAACTCAAAATATTTTTGTCCTGGGAGTGGAGTGGCTCACTGATTTGCCATCCGTAAATTCTGGTTCAAATCCCGCTGCGGGCAAGACTTTTATTCAGTTATATATTTTTTAGGCTGTTTGCAGCCGGAGATGGATCGTATAGGATCTAGGACCCTCCTGGGGCTCACCCAGCCTCTAAAATATAAAAATAAGGGGGATAAATCTTATTATGAAACAATAATCATTAAAATCATTTAAAAGGATAAAAACTTTATTTAGATATAAATGGATTAATACAATTTTCAAAAATAACAGCTCATATGTAAATCAATTAAATGGAAGTACTTAATAAATCCATATTAAAATCACAATTATCCTCCACCTGAGTTTGTCTTCAAATTTTGTAAAATGTCTGTCCAATTTCAATACCAAAAGTTTTACTCTGTTAGTTTACACTTGTTTTTTGAATCTCAAAAAAAGGCCAAATTATGCTTTTTCGTAGTACTTTTTTTTCGAAGCCGTTGAAGATTTATAAATGTTCAATTTCCTGCAAGTTTTATATATCGTCGCTATCAAAACAATACCCCTATGTACACTTTGGGCGATTTTACAGAATAGAAAAAAAAAACGCGCCGAATGTAGACCTGGCAATTTTTTTCAGAACTACTGAAGAGAAGTATCAATAACTGTGCCTTGTTGCTGACCTTAATAGGGTAGTAGAGCAGATTATGCCTGCAAGTTTTGTCTTTTGTCGTAGGATAGCATCAGTTTGGTGGGTCGAATATGTGGATCCGACATAAATGTAATATAATGCCAACACTACATGAAGTATTTTAATGTATTCTATTATGCAGATATTTATAAACATAAAAACAAAATAAAAGATTTCTTTATAGACATTTATTTTAACGCGCGTTAATTTTTTGCGATAGCTCCTAAGATACTCATTTAAATTATATGGTGCAAATTATTATGATAATGTGCATGAAATGCTTATTGAAAAGTAAATAATTGTACTTGACAAATTTTTTAGAAGATATAATAGGAATAGTAAGCTATCTTAAAAGATCGATATATGCTATCATGGATCAGATATACTTTTTTGTAGATCTATGAAAGAGGAATATTCCACCAAGTATTGTTTCGTTGTACATATCTCAAGGCGAAAAACTCCCCTCAATAAAAACTCCCGGCTATACTTTTCCCAACATTTCCAACAATTATCGTTATATTCCATTTTACACAAAACCTTGGCAAATTATATACCTAAACCTTCCTCGTGAATCACGCCATCTATTGAAGATAACCACTTGAAAATCCTAGCTGTAGTTATTGAGTATCGCGAAGAAGCGGACAGACGCGGCGGAGGACTTTGTTTTGTAATATGTGTATATTCGTCTAGTATTTGGAACAACTACTGAAATGTGTTGCAATAAACATCTGCAAAATATTAGTATGGCCAAAACAGTCTAATGTTTTGTGTTCCTTTATTTTTTTAGTGGAAATCACAATCTCGGTTATGATTAAACTTATATGTAACTACAGTCAACAGATGCTTAGAAACACTTAAGAAAAAAATTTTCCTTTCCGTGGAATATCGGGGATGCTGTCAAACATAGGCGGATGCATGGGGGCAAGTAGGCGGTTTTTTTGTGTACTTACTACGGAGATTCCATTTCAGTATATACTTATAGGCAAATCAAATGATCAATGTTGTTAAAGTATAGTTATAGTTAATTAGCGTTGGCGGATAAGAGCGGTGCGCAGGTGCTGTCTCAGCGCTGAGCGCTGTCAGATCGCGACAGGTCACCTAAGTTTTTCATGCTCTTGTTATAATTATGTAAAATAAAACAAACTTCTCTTTGTAACCCACTTTGTGTAATTTAGTGTAATTTTAGCGAAGAACAAGTAATATTACTGTATATAATGAGTTATAAAGACAGGAAAAGACAAAACAGCATAAGTGCGTTATCTCTACAAAAAAAAAAGAAAAAAACCCACGATGCAGTTGCAGATACAGGGAAGGAGATTGAATTTGGCGGTGTCTCATGTACATCCTCGGATGCGGCAACTACATCAATGCCAACAATCCATCAGTAGCACCAAGGGCGTATTTAGGGGAGGGGGCACGTGCCCCCAGACGGTTTTTTGTGTAGGGTGGAGAATCCATTGCAGTTCATACTAGTAGGCAAATCATATGATCATAGTAGTTAAAATATATTAATAAAATCACAGAAAGAACATGAGTGAAACTATTGTTTTGATATTTTAATAAACCTTTGAAACCTTTCTACAAATACTGCAAGTTTATTTTCAAGTTATTGTTGATTTTTTGTCCATCTGTCTGTTGTGCCCCCCCAGAAAAAAATCCTGGATCCGCCCTTGCTGTCAAAGAATCATACTCAAATAAGATACTTATTATGTGGCTTTTGCACTGTTGATTGCTATTATTTTTTTTTCTTCGCCCTGACTGACTTTCAAGTTTGGCCGAAACGTTGTGACATAATAAATAAATTTGACTGGTTTGTGTAAAATTCTTTCACCGCACCCCGGACAGTTTGTACATCACGCATTATACGAGTATATGTGATTAAAAGCGGAAAGCTCCAAGATTTCAAACTTTGATTTTTTTTTTTTTAAGTTTTTCACTAGGTAGATCAAGCAATTTTATACTGCCGAAACTTAAGGTTCAGATCAGGACTAAAACCATAATGTATAAAGGGGCATGGTGTGTGTCGCGGTGGTAAAATCACTTGAAAAATGTGAAAAAGTCAGTTTTTTAATTTCGGATCAACCAATTCTTCATCAATATTTCTTGAGTCAGTTGAGAGGAATTACATATTTTGTTTAATAATTCACAAGATTAGTTATTAAGCATTTTGTACTAAATTTCGCTCAAACATAGTTACTTAGGCGAAGATCCTGACGAACAATTTGTGCATCTTTACAATTCTTTGTTTATGGCACATCATTTCTGTACTATTCTGAATTTCGAAAAAATATTACGTATACAATATGTTAGCAATCTATCGTTCTGATTATTAGTCATGGCTCAGTTTTACATAAAATCTTGCCATTTTTGGCCTCAAGCTCTGTTCTATGAGAGTTCTTTCGGAACATCATAATTTTGAGCGTTTGTCGTTCTTCGATTTGTTTTTCAGTCAGTAATTGGTAAGACTTATGGTTTGGGAAACACCTTAAACAATTTATTTATACTGTACACGTTTTAGGCTAAGGCTGGCGCCTGGGAGGTAGGCTCGTAGCGGCCTTGAGCTTGTTGATTAAGAAATGTTTTCACGAGCTCTTCCACCAATTAGTTCTCACCTAATTAGTATAAATTTAATCTCAGCCCAAATTTCTTGAAGTAAACTTTATTTACTTTTCTTTTAACAAGTTATTTATCTTTTACATTTTACAAATTATGCAACCGTTCATTTAATACTATTCTACTACCTAGTACTATTCTTTGCTCAAATTGTATTCACCTGTATTTTGTAGTAGATATTGTTGTATTTGATTCAATATAGTTTAAGCAGAGGGGTGTGATCAAGTCTTAATCACATTTTTACATTTATTCCCCATACAAGACTGAAAAGACAAGAAACTGCTAGACGTTTTTGCCTACTTCAACATTTACTGAACAAACGTTCAAAGCTCTCAATTAATTACAAAAGACTCATTTACATGACAGTTATCAGACCTATTTGGACATACGGAGTTGAGCTTTGGGGCTCTACTAAACCATCCAATTCATCTCGTATCCAATCCTTACAGTCCAAAATCCTCAATGCTCCTTATATGTCACAAACAAACTCAACCATCATGATCTTAATATCCCATATGTTACTGATTTGGCCTAAACTAGATACTTATCCTTCCATGACAAGCTCCATACACACTTGGAATCCGCTAGTCTCTCAACTTGCTTCCCATAATATTCCTGATAACCCTCCGAAGCGTCTGAAAAGAAGATGGCCTCGAGACCTTCTACTATAGAAATTTATTGGAGTGCTATCAATGGATAGTTTCTCCACAAGTGTTGTTTTTTTTTCATGTCCTTTGTTCATACAGCAGATTAACTTTTTTTTATATGATCAGAGACTATATTAAAAAAATAAACATAATATTCGGTTAAATTAGATTTTCCCATTCAATATGTGTTTTAACATGATCATCAACTAGTTAAAACCTCATAATGCCGTTTTCTTATTTATCTTTTTTGTTTATAAAATTATTATTACAAATTACAATTAAAACAATTATAATTATAACCACTGAGAGAGCGGTGTGGCTCAGTGGTAGAGCGCTGAGTTGCCATGCCGGAAATCCTGGTTCAAATCCCGCTGCAGGGATTTTTATGTAGTCTGTTAATTATTAATTATTTTTAATATTATAAAAGTAAGGGGGAGAAATCTGGCGGTTGAGCGTAACCTAGGACAAGTCACCTCCTTGCAGAACCGTTGTCCATGAAACAGTACAGTCTCTACCATGTACTGAACCCCCAGACCCATTCACGGGTTGTAGTGGCACAGGTTTTTTTTTTTTTTTTAAACAAACTTATGGTTTATGAAGACCATTATCTGGTTTTGTTATTAATCAATTTATATCAATAAAAATGTTATTTATTGATTTAGATTTATAATAACGGTCTTGACGATCACCATTCAGTTGGACTTATTCATCTAGAGCGAAATATACGTCTTATATTTTCATCAATGAAAGCTGAGATATCTTATTAATAACTTATTTATTATGTTATAATTAATCTCCAACAAAATGGCATCAGCGAATAACCATCACCGAAGTATAAGTTTAAATTAGACTGTGCAGAGAGGTTATTTGTCCGATATTAAGAGGCTTAACCGCCAGGTTTCCTTCCAAAAAAGGGTACCCATTTTATAGAGCTGGGTGAGCCCAGGTGGGTCTGTAAATTTCTAGATTCCACAGGATATGTCCTGGCTGTTAACAGATTGAATAATTTACCTGCCACAGCCGATTTTGAACTCGGGAACTTCAGCAAAACCTACACACTAAGCTATCCCTTCCTAATTATCTGAATTAACAACAATTTTTTTTTATTATGATCAGGGATTTATTACTTCTATATTTTGGTGTATTTTTTTATCCTATACTTAACGTAATGTTCGAGTCTATATGATATCGTACTTGCCCGACCGTAAAATTCTAATTTGACGCAGTCGCTTTCATATAAAAAAAATATCGAAATAGTCTCTAATGGCGTGCAAGGCCAGAACAAGCTGAGCTATTCCGCGAGTGAGTAAACATGTTCTATTCACCCTTAAAGACCAACTTACGTCTACTGTTTATTACAGTGTCCATCTTACCGATAAAATATCATTTATATTGGTTTTTATTAAGATCAATGATCAACTCGATCTACTCATATTCTACAAAAATGCTTCTTACTCGTTCTCTACTTAAAAATACCGCTTCTCAAGGTATTTTGAGCGTCTTTCCATAAACACCTTTGCAGAAAAGGACTTCGCCTGTGATATGTGCTTATATTGTTAACTTCTTCAAAACCGAAACGAAAGCACTTATCTTCGATCCGACTGTGAAATCTGAATGTAAAGGCCTCGCCTAGTTCGGTCGAATAGATAGTGTTGAAGATTATTTATGAGAAATGCGTCATTTTCTTACAAGAAAAGTTCCGAAAGACCTTCGGAAAAAGATATTTTATTAAGAGAGACTTCTGGTTTGGATCTCTCGGAATAATTCCGAAAAGAACAAGTAGTTTTCTGGAAGATCTTGGTGGTAGCAATTGGGATATGAAGATGTTACCAATAATATCGTCATTTGTACTTAACAGATACACATATTTTTATTATAAATATAATAATTATTCTTTTTTCAAAATATATTTATTATTTGCATAATATATGCACAATGTACAATATACAATGTAGGCCGAAGGTCAAAACGTCGGCACACAATAAATAAGTATGCACTTATTATGGTGTTTTCATTGACTGTACCCTCAACAATTTCTTCCTTATATTTATTATTACTGTTATTTATCTGAATCCCTTTGTTAATTTAGTATCGTTGTAGATGCTTATTTTGCTTTTTAGGGATATATACAGGGTGTCCCATTTCAAGTGGATCAAACGTTTTTAACTTTTAAACGAAACAAAATTCAGAAAAACGAAAAACAAATCTTGTTCATTGATCACAGCAATTACAATACAAACAATTTATGCTGTTTCAAGAGGCAACAGATTAATGAAAAACTGATTCATTCTTTAGAACATGGCATGAATATGAGACTAACCAGTCTCGAAACGTCGCCTGAAAAATTAATAAAGAAATAAAAGACTGAAACTCAAGATTTAAATATTATATTATTTCCATAACAGTCAAGAAAAGTAAAAAACCAATATATATATATATATATATATATGGTCTCCATGGAAGTTAGACCATCACTCCCTAAGGGGAAGGCCTACATAAATTAACAAGCAAAAAATTGTATATAGTATCTGTAGTAAAATTATTTTAATAATTCCTGTTAATTTTTTGTAATAAAGGCTTTATTCATTCATTCATTCATATATATATATATATATATATATATATATATATATATATAAATATATATATATATATATATATATATATATATATATATATATATAATAAGCATTATTTTAAATTATATTATTTTTGAAAAGAAAATTATGGGAAAAGTTGGAAATTAATGAAAGATTTATATCGAACTAAACAAATATTTTTTATGTAGAGCACAAATGAAATTTAACAAAAACTTTTATTGTTTTCTAACTGTCTGATTAAATGTTTAACTTAAATAAGCAGTACGCTGTGTAAGTAGTTACCCAATATATTTGTGAAGCACTGCCTGCGAATAAAGGATTTCTCTCTCCAGTATAGCTAGTTTACTTCTTCTGTTTTGATCATTACTAAGATAAAGTCAATGAATTTGTACATTTATAATTTGTATTTCTCACTTTCTGGTTAAATAATTAATGAAGGACCAACTAAACAGTTAAACGTTATACTTATGTATAATGTCATATGTGAGGTTAGTATGAATACCCTGGTACACTATGTGAAAAAAAATTTTAACTGTAGGCTTAATTTTGTATTTTACTTAAATTATGTTCGTGTGAATAGGCCTGAGTGATATCCCTCAGGATGCCATTATTTCAAAATTCTGTAAACAGCCATAGATCGATTATGTGTGATTTGCACACCCTCATCGGGTTCACTCAGCCTATATAAAATAGTTACCCTTAATACGGAGAAAAACTGGGGGTTCACCACGATCTCGGTCAAACTGTCTCCTGCGTAACCTTGGGTTTGAAACACCACAGTCTCGACCATGTACTGAAATTAAATGGATTAGAGTATGTTTATTACTATGAGGATTGTAGTTGTATTATAAATTTTTATTCATTTAAATTTTCTACGCTTTTGATTTAAACAATTTAGTTCGACGGCTAATAAAGAGATGCTGCAAAGTCATCGTGTTGCCATATTTTGTCGTAAGGTCTCTAACAACACCTAGCCTAGACGAATATCGGATATAAAGCTTTTATGCTTTTTGCCTTTGTTCTTCTTCTTATGTCAATCTGTATTTAAGGCGATAAAAGTAAATAATTTGTCGAGTAAAACTCGTTATGGAGTCGATGAACCCGCTCTGATTAATATATAAGAAGCAAATACCCCGTTGGTTGGGTATGAGGTTTGGCGCCCACCAACCGTCCATAAGTCTAATATTAAACGTTGGCCGGCTACCAGGTGGGGTAAGAACAATTGGACTAGGCCTCACCTTGCCTAATCTAAGGTGTCACTCCGAGTCCCAGGCAATATCTCCAAGGAGGCGAAGTGTTTTTGAATAGTAACGATAGTTATCCAAAGGACATATTCCAGGTTCACTGGAGAAAACAATCTCTTTGGATTCGTCGTTGTATAAATGTAATAATATTGGGACATAGTAACTAATCCTACTTATAAATAGTTAACTAATCCGGTTTGCTTTAGACTCTGATCTGTTCAGACATGTTGTCCCATTGATAGTACATTTATTTTCATAAGCATTACTAAAACAGCAATCCTCTTTGATGTTCATTTCGAGATGGGTAATATATGAGCTGGTATATTTGAAAGTGGTATCAGTCCATTTGGATCTAAAAAAAATCGTTTATTCTTTTAAAGCATCCCTATTTGCTAAGTGATTAAAATCATTTGCCTTTTTGACTATATTTTAAAAGTTATTCTAATGTCAGCCTTAATATGAAATAATCGATATAGCGAATATGAAAAAACTGAACGTAAACTACTTTCAAATATAACAGCGCATATATCTCCTGTCCTGTCCACAGTTTTTCTGCATCTACACGCTAGCCAGCAAAATGTTTTTGCTTTCTGACTGAAAATAAGTAATTTCAATTGTTCATTGGGTGGGGAAAAAAAAGAATATTACAGATAGAAATTTCCATTAGCTTCTGTTTTATTGATATTATGAATCTAGTATGTATATAATTACAATACACGAAACAAGAAATTACATTTAAATATATAAATTTGTTAAATAAAAGAAAAGTTATTAGGGAGTGATTTAGAACAAATCACTTCCCTGAACAACCGTTGTCCAAGAAACAGTTCAGTCTCCTGCATACTGCATACTGAACCCAAGACTCCATGAGTTGTCGCGGTAGGATTTTTTTTTTAACTTCGGCTGACATTGTTCCCATTGCTGAATTCAAGATCCTGAAAGTTTTCCTTCCTATTTCAGCAGGTTTAAATGGTTCAGATTCTTTAACTCACAGTCGTTGTGACTTATTTGAGGTATTTGTAGGACCAAAGTTCAAGTTGAGTTCCCTCAACGTCCTTCGTGGTCAACAGTTGATGGTCGGTTAGAAGGTGTCAGAAATGATGAATTATCTGGCATATGGAAAGAGATATTAGGATATTGTACAGTCCGATTTCTTATTTTGATATACCATGTTTTAAAGGCGCTGCTTTGCCGAAGTAACAGTATTTTAGATGAGTAGTTGGTTTGCTCCATAACCGTTTTAATGGTATAGGTTTTTTTTGTTCCTTATATGCTGGTTTGGCTAATCGGACGATTCTATTGTGAGAATCCTAATTGCCGAGTATCCAGGTTTAATTTCGATAGTTAACTAAAACTTTAAGGCATACAAATTTGCTACAGTTAAGCCACTAGTTTAAATTTGCTACAATTATTCGTTGGCCAATGTTACCAATTACTAATACTAATTACTAATTACCAATTAAGTTTACAAGCATCATTTCTGTTATCCTACCCTTTTGCCCGGTGTAATCGAAAATAATGAAATGCTAACACACAATTAGATTATTACTATAATAAAAGTAATTAGTTATTTTTAAATGATTAAATTTTTATAATTACACTTCTCATTATTTTTCTGTTTGTTATAGGTATGTTGCTGTTGATGAAAAAGAATTATAAGGAAGTAGATAGGTAATATTTAAACTGTAACATTTATTGAACGGTTTCTTCCCTTCTAAGCTGAGAATATATATATATATATATAAATATCATATATCATACAATCAAAAGTTGAGTGACGTTTACCCGAACTGGTTGGTGCAAAAGATTCAAGGAGGGTTCGACATTGATATTGCTATAAAATAAGTTCGAAGAGTAATTTTATTTGTCTTAAATTTGATTTTCTCTAACAACTAATTAATACTTGCTAGTGTACCTAATATTACAAATGAATGAATGAATAAAGCCTTTTATTACAAAAAATTAACAGAAATTGTTAAAATAATAAAAAATTAAAATAATTTTACTACAGATACTATATACAATATTTATAACTTTTATAATATTATGAATTTTTTTTTGCTAATATTACTAATATTACTTTCTAATTTATATTACAACTTTTTTTTTCCTCTCTAGTATTATGAAGCTTGTAAATATTATTATTGACTTTATTTTTTAACTTGGTACATGTATTTGTCTTACGTACAAACTACATAATACGGTGGTTTTGATTGGCAATATCCTTCGTTCAAGAGAATTTTGGTTATCCGAAACCACATCTGAAGGCATTAGTTCGGATAATCAAGCTCCATTGTATATAGAAGCATAAATATTTTTAAGTAAGCGAATCCTCATACAAGACTGAAAAGACAAACTCGACGTTTTCGCCTATTTCAACATTTACTGGACAAACACTCTGAGCTCCCGATTAATTACAAAAGACTCATTTACATGACAGTTATCAGACTTATTTGGACATACGGAGTTGAGCTTTGGGGCTCTACAAAACCATCCAATTCATCTCGAATCCAATCCTTACAATCCAAAATCCTCAATGCTCCTTATTATGTCACAAACAAACTCATCCGTCATGATCTTAATATCCCATATATTGCTGATTTGGCCCAAACTAGATACCTGTCCTTCCATGACAAGCTCCATACACACTTGAATCTGCTAGTCTCTCAACTTGCTTCCTATACTATTCCTGATAATTATCAGGGGGGGGTTATAACCCTCCGAGGCGTCTGAAAAGAAGATGGCCTCGAGACCTACTATAGAACTGTGTTGGAGCGCTACCGATGGGTAGTTTATCCACAAGTGTTTTTTTTCATGCCATTTGTTCATATTAGCTAATTTACTTGTTGTAATATTATTACTGCTGTAAATATCAATAAATTAATCTATAAAAAAAAAAAGTAAGCGAAAATAACGAACTTCTTCGATAGTTTTGTCCGGACTCCAAGTTAACGTTTAGCCTGGGTGAAGTGAAGGTGAACCAAGCGTTGTGTAGTTGGCAGGTTGTTATTATTTATATGGACAGTTTTATGAGAGCAGTGCCGTTTTAATAATAGTCTCTTAAAAGTTGTCTTTGAACTTGGTCCAAATTTTCTAAACCAAAATAATCAAAGACATAAAAAGATCCACTGTACAGGCACAAGAAAAGAAGAAAAAGATTCTTTTACCCGAAAACAAGCATTACCTTCGTTTTTGACCTGACTGTATCTAAACAGTCATTGAAAGGCGAAAGGTTCTATATTATTTATAATGCCTATATAATTTGTATTTCTTTCTCCAATTTTATAATATTTCTGATCATACTGTCGAGGGAATCCTTGCTTATGTTTATGGACTATTTGGCACTGTTGAGTGAAGATCTATACAGAAACGTTGATGAATGCAGATAAGGAAATAGGACTGGAAATAAATTCGGATAAGACTAAGTATATTGTTAGTAACAGAAAAGGGGAGGAAGTTTTTGGTGATTTTGTTTTAGAAGACAATGCTGTGAACATGTCGAGATGTTTAAGTACTTAGGATATATGATAACAAGGAAAAACGGCGCGAATGCAGGAAATGGTTGTTATTATTCGGTCTCTGCATTACTCAGCCCGCGTCTTTTGTCCCGAAATCTAAAAATCAAAATTTATAAAACCGTTATCCTTCCAACCCTTCTTTACGAATGTGAAACAAGACCGCTAACGCTGAAGGATGAACAACGTCTCGAAGTCTTCTAAAAAAATGTCCTCGTAGAATATTCGGTCCAAAAAAGGATGAAACCACTGGAGAATTAAGTAGGTTACTCAACTCGGAATTGCGAATCATGCACTCGGTAAATATTATTCAAGTGATAGGGTCACGAAAATTAAGATGGGCTTATAGTTGTTGGGCTTGGTAACGGACGAATTATTAAAAAGTTAATAATGGCTGTGCAGACTGGGAAGGAGTAGACCGAAACGTAGGTGGGAAGATTGCGTTAAGAGTGATCTGAAGGATTTGGGTTTGGGCTCTGGATTTGTGGTCTGTGGGACGAAGTTTGTAAGCAGAGATCGGTGGTATCCGCATCGAGCCTTCGGGTTCGCTAATTCTTCTTCATATTAATGTTGGGGGAATTGGTTAACTTAGCACCATAAGTACTGCGCTACCGATTTGTATGTCTAGAGCTCAAAACTCGCTTCTCGCGGTAAATTATTTAAAATGCGGACAACACTACACTTCCTTTACTCAACTCTGTAATTTTCAAGGTCAAACCTAATACATTCCTTCCATCTGGGTCCTCTCTTGGAACGTAGTACTTTAGTCCACTTAAATCTGAATGAAAAACAAATCATGAATGTGATGAAGTACACTCATTTATCCCATCGTATCTTTATCCAATTATCACGATGTTAGATACTATCATACTAAGCTCACTACAAAGAGAACTGTTATAAAATTGCCTATCAAAACGGTACTCTTGACGTATCAGATAAGTAGAGCCATGTCGCCACTGTCATTCGATTAAACTTAGCCGCAAGTTGTTTGTTCTACTGCCTTTGTGAACCTAATTGCCATAGCGTGCCACAAGTCGTATTTTATCTCTCTGTTTCGCTCTCTGTGCCATTCTCTGAATTTTTTTTTTCATCGAATAATACGTCGGAAAATATTTATTGCCGATGTTTCATGCCATGAATAATTTTTCTACTAGTAATTTGTGATTGTCTTTAAAGAAATTTAAGCATTTCGAATAAAATATAAAATGGGCAACTATGATACATATGAAACAAAAGTTAAATTTCAGAATTCAAGTGATAATCTTGTAGATGAGCGGGATAGCTCAATGTGCACAAAGTTTTCAAATCTGGCTGAGGCAAATAAATTATTTAAACTGTTAAAAGCCGTAGATTGACCTTGTGTGATCTAGAGACCCATCTTAATCTCATCCAGCCTCTATAAAGTGGTTACTTTTAATAACCTGAAGGTTGTGCATCATCTTTGACGAATCATTTCCCTGCACAACCGTTTGCTTCGAAACAGTATAGTTTTGCCTTAGAATGAACCTATGATACTTCGCGGTTCGTTTTGCATATGAGGATAAAGTATACGTTTAATAGTTTATATACCCACTCACGCACCTACACATTTTTAAAAACCAAAACAGACATAGTATTATATTTTTGAGAATAGAGTATTTTAATTTTAATTTAATTTTAGTATAAGGGATAAAATTAAAATATAGCGATAGTTTTCAGCAATTGAAAAAACGAAAAAAAAAACCGGGATGATACCAGATTTTACGTACATTGGTTTTTCTTCGTATTCATCTTGCTGATCATACAAATATTTTTTTTAGTGCCTGTTCTATTACTGAAACAATTTAAAATAGTGCATTTGTTTTATATTATTTAAACAATTTATTATTATACTTCATAGTTGTAAATGAAGTAAGATATATTTGATATGACAATATTTTCTCCCTATTTTATAAAAAAGTTTCTAAAGTTATTTATCATACATTAATCTATTTTACGGTAATCAATAAAGAAAATGTTTACTCTTTGAAAATCTTCTTTGTTATAAACAAATTTTAAGAAGAAACTAATTACTGTTAATATTACTAGGCTTTGGGAACCAGGAGAGGAAAGTATAGAAGTATGCATTTGTTATTTTGCCAAATTGTTAAAGTGAAATACATTTATGAGAAATTTAATTGTCACACTTTTCTGCTGTATGGATGTAAAGTATGCATTAATTGGTACCCTTTGCAGAGATACCTGAACAAAATCGTCCGTTAAGTAGGGTGTCAGTTATTAGGAGTTTAAAGTAGAAGGGCTATGTATATGCATACATACATACAAGATACGAAAAAAGAGACATACTTCGGCATTTTAACCATACTTTATCCAATAAACAGAAAATACTTCTCAAGTTGGCAGCTGAGTTTGGCATTCATACTCACACTTTTTATCTGCACTATTTTAAAGCCGCATTAATCTCCCAGCGAAATTTAGAAATTTCATCAAACTTTAAAAATAGCCTTGTTTAGGTAAAAAAAATTTCTTCTAAATTTCGATCTGGCAGAGTGTGTTTCGATTTTCTCTTGATTATACTCATTTATGAATTTTAATGTTTATTTAATAAACTAGCGTAGTTAGTAAAAGCGAAATATTTACATGAAAATCTCGTGGAAGATGGAATAATATGCGTCTTAAAGAAATAAAACATTTTTATCTAAACATTCACAAACAAAAAAAAACATTAACAATAAAATATATATAAAATTCTCTTCATGAAATCTTCAAAAAATATTTCAAATCTTCGGGATTCGGAGACCCTCCTGGGGCTCATCCGAAATGTGTAATATTTTGTAAATCTGTAATAGCCAAATTAGAGTGAAAAATACAGTACATGAGCGGTCTCTAGAACTAATCACCTCTCTGCACAACCGTTATCCTCGAATCAGTACAAAACCTAAAAGTCTCTTTATGGGTCTGAGTGGTACACTTAAAATCGAAACATTTAATATAACTCAAGAAAAATAACGAATAATGATATCTTCGAATATTTGAAATACTTTATACTTCAAGGAAGAAATAGTTGGGGGTGCAGTCAATGAAAACATCAAAATAAGGATAACTTATTTTGATGTTTTCATTGACTGCACCCCCAACTATTTCTTCCTTGAATTAGAAGATACAGTCGACCAACTCTTCTCTAACATGAAATACTTTATATATTTTAAATAATTTCGCTTCCTTAATGCTATATTTATTTATAACGAAAATTGTAATTCTTTAAAGAGGTTCTTTAAAGGTAATCTTTTACTGTGTTTTTTTTATTAGTAATTGATAAACAATGTTTAATTCGAAATAGAATGCCATAACTATAATGACAAGGAAGAACATCAAATAAGCTACATTTATCGCTCTACGGCGGGACTGTTCGTTTCGTCTCACAAATATTAGGTTGTCAAATAAGTTATGCCAAGATAAGCAGAAGAAGACATTGAACTGTAAATGCAATCATCAGTTTTAGCCTTTTGCTGTTTACTTTTCTGTTTATTGTTTAAAAAATATTATTTAAGTTATCCTTTTACTATAACTATTTTATATAATGAGTAGAAAACAATCAAACAACATAAAAATATTTTATGATTATATTTAATTTTTTTAATTGAAATTTATATTCCTTCCTGCTACTACATCACTAGAAGAGAGAAATGCTTTATTTTCAGCAGTGCTGTCCAATTATATTGGATTGCCTTAATACACAGCATACTGATCAATCCAATCGGACATAATGTACATAAGTAAATTTGCTTGTTTAAAATGCATACTTAAAAACTACAGTACAATTTCTACTTTTTTTTTTCTTCTTTTTCATATACAAGAAAATAAAGAAAATACAAACCAGACAAACGTACAATTTATAAAGATAAACAAATCTAAAAAAAAAAAAAAAAAAAAAAAAAAAAAAAAAAAAAAAAAAATATATATATATATATGTTACCCGCGGGAGGGGTGAGGGAGGGGGAGAAACTGGGTGAATAAATAAACCCCACACATTTTTCTATCACAATACAACGCTAATATATTTAAATAAAAGTTACATATATCATTATGAAAATAAAACTCTAATTTCACATAAGAGTCACCCTCAATGATAATACTTAATAAGAACATATGAACGAGACTCATACACCTGATTCTCCATCAATAATCATAGTCCCAAAATCCCCTAAAATAATACTAAAACCAGTTCCATTATACATAACACTCATCAAACCCCTTATCTATAACAACAATCCTATACACAAATAATTACAACGTCAGCATTCCCCATCAGCACTCCTTATTTTATAACCATTAATAACCTTAATAATTTACAATTAAACCTCCATCCATCCTCCATAACAGTATCCTTTATAATAATCATCCTATGCACTAATAATAATTACAATGTACTTATTACCTAATAAACACCCTAATTCTATTATAAAACCTTTTCCAGACTTCCATATTACATGACAGTTACACCTCAATTAGCCACCATCACTAATCTTTATTTCATATTCGCTAAATGAACCATTTCCAAATAAAACTAGATCTATCCATTATAACAATAATCCTACGCACTAATTATATTTATAACGTACTCATTACCTCATAACCGCTAATAAACACCATAATTTTATTACTAAACATTTTCCAGAATTCCCTATTACACGACAGTTACAAATCTATTATCCACCGTCATTGATCCTTATCTCATAACTGCTAATAACATAATAACTCTCTTTAAAAACCAGTTCCCTCTTTTCCAACCACAACTCTATGTGCACTAATACTTAAGAAAGATTCCTATCTGTCTTATGGCCAAACGCGACGATTCTCAACGAAATAATTTACTGGCTCTATCTTCAACTGACCACCCACTGACCTCACCCCAAGTCTAGTCAGACTACAGTAATTAGAGGACATAATACCTTTCTCTGGCGTCTTGCTCCGGAACCACGGCTTCTCGCTAGTCCCCGTCCTCTGGTCTCGGCCCCATCCTGCGAAGTTCCCCACCAGCCGTCGGCCGAGGTACTATTCTTTTTTCTGGGCCTCGAGAGGAAAAACTCCCGGGTACTTAAGCTTCCCCGAGCTGTCGTCAGCACTCTTCTTTCTTCGTCTGACAGGTGCTGCCCCTGGTGGTCATTATTTTCCCAAGAATCTAAATAATTATATTCAAAGTGTCCAAGAGCCGTATATTTTTCGTTGAAAATTGCTGACTAACTTCCGGCTGAGCTGGCATGCTGGGCTCAGCGCCTCCACGAACGGACGTTAACCTCTATTAAAAATTAACTTTTACTTAAATATTATAAAAACTAAATGTTAAGGACCTACACGGCCTTTAACCCAAAAACCCTATACAAAGAACATGGATGTAATTAGTCACAAAGAGAAATACTTAGCAAATCTTATTTGGCAGATGATAACATTTACCTACATATTAATGTACAAAATCCTTACAACCTAAAGTCCTTTTTTTTTAAAAAACCTATTAATGAGAAGAAGCAAATAAATGCTAATCATTTTCTATAATACGTAAAACTAACAATAAACTTTTGACTGCAAATGATAACATACTTCTTTTAATCACAAAGATGAGGGTTCAAAAATTTGTTTACCCAGATTACTTTCCTTAGATACATATAAATTCGCTAACATTTTTAGTATTGTACAAAAGCTGTAATTAATGCACATTAACTAACTACTTTTACAATAAAAATATTCTCAGCCCGTTACATATATATATATATATATATATATATATATATATATATATATATATCTTTTTCTCAATTTACGAACAACTGGTTATAATGAAAGCTCATAGATTTTTGAGGGGGGAAAAGTGTATGTGCTATTTACTTTTAGAAGAAAAGAATATATTTCTTTAAACTTTTAAATCTTGATGATTTTTTCTCTCGCTAACTCTCCTGTACAAAATTCTTGTTATTTGGAATGAATGATAAAGTACGATTAATGAACAGACTTGTTTATTGCTGTTTATTTTTAAATTACAATAATATATATTTTATAATAAAGTGTAATAATAATTATCATGATAAAAATACTCAACAGCCAAGGTTGGACCCTCAGAGGTTTATTGATTGATTCACCTCTCTCTATAAATTCAGATTTTTTACTGTTAAACTTACGTATTATGTAATAACGCCATTGCATTTGTAACTCCACCCCGTATATTTTGTATGTATATATACGTTTATTAAAAACAATTTATTGATATTTATAGGTGTAAATATTATTCTAATGGTTCTTTCGTTCCATTCCCATTCCTATTATGTATACGATTTTTTTTTCTTATTAATACTTAATTATTTTTTACTTATTAATTACCTTTTAGACTAACTCTCACTATAATTTAGGATTTTTTATATAAAATATTTTTTCAATATAACTATGAATGGAGATACTGCAGTATAAATATATTTTCCTCGTATCTGCCAGCTTCGTATTTCCTGATGACATTGAAACTAAATAATAATAATTAGCTTTTATTTCTAAATATAAATCGTTAGTGGAAACAAAATACCAGTTCGTTAAGAATAAATTAACGTCCTCGACATGCTATTAAATCCTTTATATCGCATTTATAATCTAACGTGAAATAATATCTTACAACATTTAGGAAAAAAAGTTTATCATTGTTGATTAACTGCAGATATGTTCTGCATTTAGATTTTTACTTTAACTACATTAGAATCCCGCTTATCCGTCGTTAATCAGGACCCTCTGTTAACCGGATGGGCTGATTTATATTGTATAGTTAAAAACAAGTACTCTCAGCTTCAATTTAACTCTTCGCTGGTTAGGTAAAAATATGGAGCAATGGGCTTCTCAGATAAAACAATGGAGCTGGAATGAGAGAATAAGTAACCGCTATGTGTTTATAAATAGATATTGTTTACGAGTATGCTTAGTCACAACCATCTGTGCTAATTCAGAATAAAGCATACCCCGCTTATGCTTTTTTATTTTACCGCCTATTCAAAACCGTAGTGCACCTTAAAGAAATTTTTAGATTTGAAACATTTTCAACCCCAGAACAATGGGATTGGTGATAATGGCTTCTTTTTATTATGTTTTATTATTTCACGTGAGCGGGGTACCACGGTGTGTTTAGCTGGATCAAATCCAGCTGTGGCAGATCAATTATTTAATCTGTTGACATCCACGAATGGACCCTGCGAGATCTAGAACCATCTTCTCTTGGGATTACTCATGCTCAATCTCTACAAGTGGGTACTCTTATTAGGAGAAACACATGTCGGTTAAGGATGAGCATGAGGGACACTAAACTCCCCACACAACGGCCTTCTAATAATACAGTCTCTCCCTTGTACTAAACCAAATATCCGTCCTGGGTTGAAGTGGTGTAAGTTTTATTATTATTGTTTGATGATTTTACATCAAAGAGCTTATCAAAAATAAGCATCATTTTACGTTTTTTATTTCCTTACTGTATTGTTAACTAGAAAAAATACTACTCCTATTCCCCATCTTTTACCGAACCCTGTTTTAAAAATGTATTTTCTTACGGAGTAGAGCTATGGGGCTCCACTAAGCCATCGAATTCCTCTCGTATCCAATCCCTACAATCCAAAATCCTTCGTAAAATCCTCAATGCTCCTTATTTTGTTTAGAATAAAGTCATCCATAACGACCTTAATGTCCCTTTTGTTGCTGATTTGGCCCGAACCCGGTATCTATCCTTTCATAGCAAACTTCATTCCCACTCAAACCCTCTAGTTTCAAACCTAGCTTCCTCTTCAATTCCCGATAATCCTCCGAGGCGTTTGTGCACGCTGGTCTTGTCTATATTATAGATCAAAAAATGTTTACTTTTAGGAAATCACTGTGAAAGGTTTTGGAACCCTTTGGCTGGGCCTTGCCCTCGTAATTGTCTACATTACTTAAAACACACACATAAATCTTGATCTCAAGTACTGTATGATTTTTTTTAATGATGTAATCCATTTGATCTACTTTTTTTATTTAAAGTTATTTTTATTTTACTGCTTATTAAATATATTGGATCCTGAAATAAATGTAAGTACGTTCTGTAGCAGGGACCGACTTTTGCAGTTATAGGACTGCTGTAGCTTCAGTTAGAAAATTCAAACATCTCTTAAAAAAGAAAAAAAAACGAATGCGAAATGCCATTCACACGTGGCCTAGTCTCGTTTCTGAACAGTGCAATTCTATTTGGATGCACTCAATGCTACGCTCCTATTTGTAGCGCCGGTTGTCTATTATTACCCCTGTAATGAGAGATGTGACGTTGAGAGGAATCCGAAGATGATAAAAATGTTCGCGCGATGTCGCTTCCATGTAACCAGGTTAATGACAAAGAAAATAACACCTTTCGAATTTGTTTATCTTGGCATTGTACCTTCCTGGCACCCTACAATGGAGTCTCAAGTATTTAAAATGCGGTTTTTGTAGCCAAATAAACTTTTTCTTAGCTTTTTTTTCTGGATATATTAAATCAAGGATCTAAACGTAAACTCAAGTTTCAGTTCGAGTCCGTGTTTATTTGTTCTGCCACCAAATTCTCCTTGGTAAAGTATAAATACTAAAGTTTTAATATTTATAAACGTTGGTTTCACTAAGAACTCACCAATATAGTAAAATGGAATGAGGCTGATTTCACGCCTAAGACCAAATAGTGTTTTATCTAGTAAAGGTTTTTATCTTCAAAAACCAAGGTTTTTTTATTCGACATTTTTCGAGTATGAGGTATTCTCCCATTTATCACTTTAACGCCTCAGCTCTTCATTAATAAGAAATATCAACATTTATTATTCATTGTTTGGAGCGTAAATTTTACAAAATATTCTCGGAATTCGATTAATTGGAATATTCAGAATTTTTAAACGGTCGTTCACTACGCTCAAAAAATCTTTACGTAAAATGAAGAGATTGAAGGTATTCCACGCATTTCTTTAGTATTTGAGGTTCAAAATGTCACATTCATTAGATCGGTTTAACGGATAAATTAAACATTTAAATACACCGTTTATTTAGTACTAGTAGCTCAACATGTTTCAATTCATTATCAGGATTTCAATGAACAATACGAACCAATCAAACATCTTTGAGTCATTCGCTCAGAAAATCATTATGCATCTTCCAACTGTGATGCAAAAAATATTATCACCCTTTGTCTGTAATTAACTATATAATTTGATTAATCAAGGAATTTTAATTATGAAGCTAATAGGAGTTTCAATAATAACCGCTTATTATAACAATCATGCCTATTTCCTAGAATGTTTAGGAATCTATATCGCACTCCCCAACAGTGAAGCGCTATATAATTATCGTTTTAAGCTATTATTGTTTATTTAGTGTCATTATAAATTTACTGTTAATTATTGTCTATGTTTATTATCAGTAATTTACTTATGTTACTCATAAATATAATTGTAAAGTGATTAATACATAAATATTAAGTTAAATGTTATAATTATGAATCATACCATTAAATTTTGTCTTTAACATGATGCCATTACAATCTTTGTCTTATATATTTTTAGTTTTTAGATGCGCGTTAATCAATATGTTTATTCACTAAGCCACTCGTTGAGCCAGTAGAGAGACAAAAAAAATACTTGTTTATTTATCATATGATTATTTAAAGAATAAATGAAGGTTGATGTTAAAATTTCAATACATTAGAAATTAGTAATTTATCATGTGAAATAATTAAATTTGTTGCAAGATGTTTATTCGTTTAATCTTACATATTTTATACTGCAATGTCTGATCGGATGATGCTCCACAGTGGGAGTCCTAAAGTTTTCCTATTCAGGTATAATTACGATAGGGATCATTATCGAATAACTAACATTGCAAAGGTTTTGGACCACCTATTTACGTCGCCTCCGAATGACGGCATTACCAAGTACCAAGTTGGGCTGTGAATCTGCGATCTTGTGCATTGGAGGCTCACCACTATACCACAAGTGACCCTGACCGAAATATACAATTACATTTTAAAATCATATGTGTTCTTAAAAAGGTTACTCTTTAGTAACCTCTAACTCTTTTATTTAGTTGTGGAGAGCAATTGCATGTGGTGTTTTGAATTATTTAACATGTATTATTTATTACTATTTTTAATTAGTACGCTATTAACTCTTTAATAGTTTAATAAATTTTCGTAAAATAGTAAGTAGTCAAACACAGAATCATTATGATATGAAGGTTTAGAAAAAAAACAAGAATTATAAAAACAATGATTACTACGTTATCTCCTAATTATTAATAATAACAAAGTTGATCTAATAATTTATTTATGGCTTGATTTAGAAATAAATTATTTCAATTATTCAATATTGTTTGGCTATGATCTGTTAAATTGTATTAATATTCACTGTTTAATTGACAATGGATTTCGAATGCTCTTAATCACTGAATATTTTCTGTCAACCTCAATTGACTTTTTAATGTTAACTTCGTTAAAACAAGTTGTATTTACAATCAGCATTTATTGAATTATAGTAGTGTACATTATATCCTATTTGGATATGCTTAACTTTTTTATTTACTAAAAGTATTTAAATTCTTGATTAAACTTTTTTAGTTTTTTAATGCATATTATTTATTACTCTATTAAATTGTAAAAAGTAATGTCCGTAAGGATTTCGCTACAACTTCAAAATATTAAGAAAGATTTTGAAATTTTCCGTAAAAAATTATTAAATTTATTTATAAATTGAACATTAACATTTATGGGTTAATTAGTTTGGACCATTTATTTCGGAAAATAAAAATTACTTCATGGGTAAATTCTAGAAATGGACATGGCATGATGCTGACATTCAAGGGCGGATCCAGGATTTTTTTCTGGGGGGCAGACGGGCAAAAAATCAACAATAACTTAGAAATAAACTTGTAGTATTTATAGAAAGGTTTCAAAGGTTTATTAAAATATCTAAACAATAGTTTCACTCATGTTATTTCTGTTATTTTAACAGCTATCATCAAATGATTTGCCTATAAGTATGTACTGTAATGGATTCTCCACGGTACACAAAAAACCGTTTGGGGGGCACGTGCCCCCGTGCCCTCCCCCCTTGGATCCGCCTATACTGACATTTAAGTTATTAACTGTAAGTTTTCTCTGTAACATGTTCATGAGTATTTGTATTGATACACAAATTTTATAAATAGATTGTTAATGGATGACCAGGGAGAGCAAGCATTACAGGACATCAATAAACATTGTTTGCATTGAATCACCCATGTATGATTAGTCATGGGATACAACTATTCCTTTGATATTCAAGCTTTTTATTATTTTTTATGTAATAAATAATTTAAGTTGATCTAAAGTACCAAGTGTCATGGCCGCAACTGATGGTTAATTGTTAATTCGCTCTGGGCTTGTTACGTTATTATAACAATATTTCTTGTTAAAAACTCTCAAAACTGTGTCAGAAGAATCCATAAGTACTTAAAGACATTTATCCAAGATCAGTGAGGTGAGTGACTGTTTTAAACAATAAATTCAGTAAATACATTGGTGACGGGCTGCTGAAGGTAGCAACGTGGCCTATAATCCCTCCACGGGACTTAAATATTTACCTCAAGTTCACGGTCAAGACTTGGCAACCAGTCTCTCGATCGAATCCCGCATTCGTCAATATTTTTTTTTTTTTTCTTTCTTTTATTGTCTATTCGTTTTAAACACGCATATATATATATATATATATATATATATATATATATATATATTTATTTATTTTATTATTATATAAATATGAAAAGTTGTTTAAAATTTATTTCTTTTGTTCTCGTGAGATTTAATTATTTATTTCTAATTTTAATCATTAATAATAATTAATTATGTTCAACATGCAAGTAGACAATTCGGGTAGTGAAGTGTCGGAGGCAGAGTCTCCATTTTCAGAAATAAGCGAGACCGATTCGCAATATTTAAAACCACGGACTCTCCAAAACCGTCAGAGAAAGGCTGCCCCTGGCTCAGCGGGCAACTCACCCAACTCAAAAAAAAATAAATCAGCTGGGTCAAAAAAGTCAGTGACCAAAAACAACACACCACCGGAGCCTCCCATAACCCGCAGCAGAACTACTGCAGTCAATTCAAACAAATCTCCAATCGCCTCATCTTCCAGCAACCCTGGAATTACAGAAAGCAATCGTGACGAAAACCAAGAACACCGAGGTTTCATTGACCCAAACCCTCCTCCTATTTTTGTCACGAAGATAACAAATTTTTATGAATGTGCTCAAGAAATATCTGAACTCATAGGACAAACTAATTTTAAATGCTTTTCTAGAGTAAAATACATTAAAATAAATACGAACAAGGAATCCTATAAAAAATTAATTAACCATCTTACAGTGAAGAACTATGATTTTCACTGTTACCAATTACAACAGGATAAATATATAATAAGTATCGAGTCGTTTTAAGAGGACTGCACTCTTCAACGCCCACAACATCAATCAAAAGTGACCTCGAAGAAATAGGTCACAAAGTAAGAAATATTTCGCCAGTGTTGCATCCCACCGAAAAGTACCCCCTTCCATTGTTTTTCGTTGAACTTGAACCAGCCCGAAATAACCCAGAAATCTTTCAAGTTTTAAGACTTGTTTACTCAACAGTAAAATTTGAAGAACCTAGGCATAAAAATGCTGTAGTTCAGTGTACTAACTGTCAAGCCTTAGGCCACACCAAGAGGTATTGCCATCATCAAGCTATGTGCGTCAAATGCGCTGGACAACACTCATCTGACACTTGTCAGAAATCAAGAAACGAGCCTGCTAAATGTGCTCTTTGTGGTGAGGATCACCCAGCGAACTATAGAGGCTGTTCAGTTCATAAGAACTTTCAACGCCTTAGAACTAAGAATTATCAGCTAAAAAGTCAAGAGAAGAGCACAATCCAGGCTCCTGAAGTTGACAATACTGCCACCTTTCCTGAATTGCCTACACCTGCCATATTACAACCGTATATAACCGTAAACCCCACAGATAGACTTCCGGACAACAGAACTAGGGGAACATCAAGCATTCAGCAGCAGCCTCGAGCTCAGACGCCTCAAACCTCCCAAACCAAATCTCAGAATCCCTTTACCAAATCCCAGACGTCCCAATCCAAGCCTCGGGAACCCATATCCAAGCCCAAGGCAGCCAATCCTTGTCCTCAACCTCAACGTCAACAAATTCCTCCCCACCATACACCCTTACGGGTCAAATTACCTCCTCAACAACCAAATCCTCTCCCTTCCAACCACAGCATTCAAACGAATGCTGTAGTTCATCAAACATTGAATGAAAATCCAGCACCTCGGGTACAACCCCCAACCAACCCTCCTTTGCCCATTAATTATCCCTATCAAACTCAAGGCTCATATCCATCCCATGTCCAAAATCCTATCGACATAAATTCTATCCTATCATCCTTCCTCAAAGACCTTCAAGAGACTATCAAGCCTCTCATCATCCTACTCACGAGAATCTTTAGCGAAGTCCCTCTTAATTACCCACGATGAGCATAAAGCCCTTAGCTATCGTTCTGTGGAACGCTAATGGACTGCTTAATCACCGTGATGAACTTGACATATTTCTACACGACAACCAAATAGATATTGCTTTACTTACTGAAACAAATTTCACTCATCGCGCACATTTCTACATACGGGACTACATCACTTACAGATCAGACCACCCAGATAACACTTCACATGCCGGATCTTGTATTCTCATTCACAAAAACTTATCTCATTCCCTTATTCCTTCCATTCCAACTGATGCTATCCAATCAACCTCAGTAACCATAACAACTCGTCCTTTCCATATCACATTTTCAGCTGTATACTGTCCTCCTGGGATTTCTGTTTCCTATAATCTTCTTGAATCCTTATTCCAATCTCTTGGTTCACGCTTCATTGCTGGAGGAGACTACAACGCTAAACACCAACGATGGGGTTGTCGAACATCCAACTCCCGAGGAAATATCCTGTCTGCTGTAACATCCAAAAAGAGTTATTCCATTCTGGCGCCAAACAACCCCACCTATTGGCCTACATCTACCAAAAAACGTCCCGATATCCTTGACATATTTATCACATCCCAAATTTCCCCCGCACAAGTCAATATTGAATCCTTGGACGACCTTTCATCAGATCATAGTCCAGTCCTCCTTTTCTTGCACTCAAGTTTCGCTCCCAAGCCTTCCCCTCCCACATTGATTACAGGACGTGTTAACTGGAACGATTTTTGTTATGACTTGGAGGACAAACTGGACTTAAAAATTTCACTAAAGACAAAACAAGACATTGATACAGCCATAGAAAAACTTACAACATCAATCAGAAACAGTATACATGACAATATCACAAATCACACAAATAATAACCATCAACAGACTGATTTGCCACAGCATATTCGTATCTTATTAAGAGAAAAACGCAGAGCAAGATCGAAGTGGCATAGAACTCGATATCCAGCAGATAAAACTATCTATACAAAATTAACTAACAAACTAAAAGCAGAAATCAAGAAGTTCAAAATTCAAAATTTAATTACCTGGACTGAAAATCTTACAACCACCGACAAAACATTATGGATGACTACCAAAAAACTCCTAAAGTTCAAAGAATTCAATCATCCACTCCTTACTGAATCAAACAACTGGACAAGATCTGACGGAGAAAAATCACAGTTATTTGGCCAATACCTTTCCAAAATCTTTCATCCCCATCCTGATATCATTAACCCAACTCAAATTGAATATATAAAAGAAGCGTTAGATATTCCCCTCCAAATGTCCCTTCCACCCAAAGCATTCCATCCTTCAGAAATATCCAACATTATTCACAGATTACCTTCCCGCAAAGCTCCTGGGCACGACCTCATCACAATTCACATCTTAAAACACCTACCTAGAAAAGCCATTCTATTCCTTACCTATATATATAATGCTGTACTCCGCTCCACATATTTTCCTGACCTCTGGAAATTCTCCATTGTAAAAATGATACCCAAACCTAAAAAAAAACCAGAATACCTATCCTCGTACCGTCCTATCTCTCTTTTACCGTGCATAGGTAAAATCCTTGAAAAACTCATCCTTAAACGATTGTACCCTATCCTTGATGCAAATCACATAATACCAGATCACCAGTTTGGATTCCGAGCATCACACTCCACCATTCAGCAATGTCATCGTGTGGTGGATGTGGTCTCCTCTGCATTAGAACGTGGATCATATTGTTCGGGCGTCTTTCTTGACGTGGAACAGGCTTTTGACCGAGTCTGGCATACGGGCTTGCTCTGCAAACTCCGTAAATTCCTACCCCCGACATACTTTCTCATCCTTCAATCCTATCTCACAAATAGAACTTTCCAAGTAAACCATAATAATTTATATTCATCCCTCTTTTCCCAATCTGCTGGTGTTCCTCAAGGTAGTATCCTTGGCCCAATCCTTTATACAGTTTATACAGCTGACATCCCAACTCATCCTAATACTATCCTTACTACGTATGCTGATGATACATGTGAATTATCAGTCAACACCAATCCAGTTATTGCATCCCAAAGCCTCCAATCCCATATCACTGATCTTGAAGAATGGTTTCAAAACTGGAGAATTAAAATAAATTCTAAAAAATCGCATCAAATCACTTTTACCTTACGTCGTAAACCAATGACTTCCTGCCCTACAGTATCCTTTAATAATATCCCACTGGTGCCTGTAGAACAGATCCGATACTTAGGATTGCACCTCGACAAACGATTAACCTGGAATCCTCATACAAGACTGAAAAGACAGGAAACCGCTCGACGTTTCAGGCTACTTCAATACTTACTAGACAAACGCTCTAAGCTCCCAATTAACTACAAAAGACTCATCTACATGACCATCATACGACCTATTTGGACTTACGGAGTAGAGCTATGGGGCTCCACTAAGCCATCGAATTCCTCTCGTATCCAATCCCTACAATCCAAAATCCTTCGTAAAATCCTCAATGCTCCTTATTTTGTTAAGAATAAAGTCATCCATAACGACCTTAATGTCCCTTTTGTTGCTGATTTGGCCCGAAACCGGTATCTATCCTTTCATAGCAAACTTCATTCCCACTCAAACCCTCTAGTTTCAAACCTAGCTTCCTCTTCAATTCCCGATAATCCTCCGAGGCGTCTGAAAAGAAGATGGCCACGTGACCTTCTTATTGAACTTTGATTTGAGTACTACCAGTGGGTAGTTTCTCTACTTGTCATTCTCATGTCAATATGTAACACGCATTCTATTTACTTGTTGTATAATTGTAATACAGTTGTAAATATCAATAAATAAATTAATAAAAAAAAAAAAAACTTGATCTAATAATAAATAATAAATAAAAATCTAAAAAATAATAATAAATAATTTTGCTGTTTTATTTTGTAGTATTTTTTCCTGCTACTAATGATCCAATTTAATTGAATAAGGAAGTATTTTCATTAAAATGATTCGTTGTAATAAATCACTCACGTCCATGAAATGTTCGTAATCGCCAATTACATCACTGATTAGTGTACTTGACATTTAAGGACATTCTCTAAAATCACTAGCCAAAAACTTTTTCACCCGACCAGTGGAAGTGGATTGTGGTGTTGCAGTACTCTGATCAATACGTCGCCAATTGAATGTTTGTCGGTTGCTATGGTTACTTTTCTAGTTTATTTTCGAAATAAACTTATAGCTATTTTATGCTATTAAGCATTGTCTTCGTGATATGTAGTTGGGAAGACTCGGGCCCTTTTATCACGAGTAAAAGCCATAATTAGGTTTTGGCGTATTCCGTGCTAGATAAGGGTTTTAAATAAAAACGTCTGTTTAACCAATCACGCTAATAGTTTATGCGATTATGCCAGTAATCTTAAGATGTCAGCGAAGTATCTAAAAATATACGCTTCCATTTCGACTCTTTTGAAGAACTCCTTGCTCGCGTAATCACTGAATAATAGGAAACATTTTTCTAGATAAAGGATAAAATACTCTTCAATGAAGAACATATTGAACGAGAAAGGAATTAAAAATAAGTGTATAATTCAGAAAGTTTTCATATACTGCTTGTTTTATATCTGTACTTTTTTTTAAATCCTTGGAAAATATTTTAGGTGATTTATGAGAGGATCCCTATTGTCAAACTTCGCGTAAATTTGAGCACTTTGTTATCGGTTTTAATTTTTATTAATTTTTTTTTTCTTGTACCACTACAACCCGTGAAGGGTCTTAGGTTCAGTACATGGTAGATTTCCCCAGAGCCTTCCTGGTGCTCACCCAGCCTCTAAAAGTGGGTACACAAAATAAGGAGGGGAATCTGACGGTTGCGCGTGATCTCGGACATCTCAGCTCCCTGCACAACCGTTTTCCTATAAACAGTCCTGTCTCTAACCATGTATTGAATCCAGGACCCTTCATGGGCTTTAGTGGTACTGTCCTTTATTTTTTACACATAACCGCCTTAGTCCTCATTACAATACAATACATAGCCCAGATTCCTATTATATTTCTATTTTAAAATTTCAAAGAAAAATGGCTCGACATATCGTTCTTTTAAAAATATATATGCAGGAATGAAAATCGTAAATAAATAAAAATAACAATCCCGAGCAACCTTCTAAAGTTGGCAAGAGTATTAACCGAAAATACTATTTTAGAGATTCTATTGTATTATCATAGATTCTTCTTGACAAGTCTCGTTTTCAGTTTTTCTTAAAATATGATGATTTAATACAAGGAATCTTGATGGGTTTTCACACCGAATGCCTGAAGATTCAAATCTTAAAATATTTTAAGATTAATGGAGAAATATACCTATTTTTAGGGACTACATTTCGTATACAATGATAGGGGTTCACATATTTGTTCGAGGAAGATGAAGGATCTACACTAATACTTTTAGGGTTCCGTCTCAATTTATTTTAATGGAACCAATAACGTATTGGATGCGCCTTAACCAAAACGCAGACTCATCTATAATATAATAATTTAAGTCATATTTAGTTGAATAATTATATATTATAGAATTGAATAATTATATATTTATTATGACAGTTAAATAATTATATATTATTGCGGTAATAGGTTTTCACTTAAATTTCTATGATTACGCGCTAACTTATTTTATAAATAATTAGATCGCGTAGCATTTTATTATTATTATCAACATTTATGTTACACTGAGCTGGCTTGCCGAAGGCCCCGAGTATGTGATAGATTATATATTTAATCTGTTAGCAGCAGGGAATGGACCATGTGGAGGCTGGAGACCCTTCTAAGGCTAACCCAGCCTCTATAAAGTTGTTACCCTTAACTGGGGGAAAACTGGCGGTTGAGCGTGATCTCGGGACAAATTACCGCCTTGCAATTTTTTTTTATCTCCTGTTTTATTTAAATACCAACTATATATCATAATATTAGAATGCAAATAGTATATTTTAAAAAACAAAGCTTTAAATCTCAAAAATACTGGAAAATAATTAAACCATCAGCGCTTTACCAATTCGTGTGTCATCAGTACATACACTACAACAAAAAATCACATCCACGAAGATTAAATAAAGCACATCTCATTCCAAGAAGCTCTATAAAAAAAAATTAAAAAACTCAAAAGTTTTGGTAATTAAAAATTTTGTTTATATTGAACTGTACATAGAAATGTATTTATAAAATGGCTGGAATTTAAAAGGGAAGCAAAACATTTTCAGAGGTTTTTGTTTGCTCGCCGCCACTATCTCCACTACCTGACAAGGTCATGCTTATCAAACACCACCAAATTTGCATATCAATCGGGACAAGGTTGAGAACTACTAACTTACCCAACTTGCCTTTAGTCCTTAATCTGTTACTTATTGCTAACTTAAGCCAGTACATAAGATTTATTTAGAGTCAGTGATATAATAATATTTTATATTGCATAATTATTTGCGTTTCTAAATTTTCGGAAGTATCTTTGTATAGGAAATCGGGCTATGATACAATTTTCTTTCACTCTGTCGTATAACCTTCATCCCATCTCTTCCAGAATCCGATCCCCCCTATCATATATTCCTCTACCTTCTACTTCTGCCTACTTCTGTTTCTTCCTTTTCCCTAACCTAAAAGACCCTTGATTATCTTCTAGTTAATAGAGTGGACATGGATATGTCGTCATGTTTCTTCTGCTGTTTGAGGCATAAATTCTCCTTTGATGTGGATATTCATTAATTAATTAATTAAATATGTGCTAGTCCAAATACTTTTTTGAGTTTTTGTATAGTTTTTTTTTCACAGCATTTCAACCATTCTCTCTTAAAACTTGATCATTGCCCATTGTTCCTTCATAAGTTGCCGGCATCGTGGGTATTTCTATTACGATTTAGTTTTTATAGTTGAATCTCCGCTCCCAAACTGTTTTCGTTGTATCAGTCAGTATCTTGTCTAGTACAAAAAGCAATTAGTCAACTTATCTAAATTTTACAAGAGATACAAAAAGGGGGTTTATAAAAAAAGGGATCTTTTCCTGGGCTAGTTCCTTATCTGCAATAAACAAAATATTGAAGGCGTTGTCAAGACTGTGCTATCTGACAGGCAAGTTCAGAGAAGTCCTTCCTGTAAACGATCTGGTAAAAGTTAAAAGTTTTAAAAACAAAAATTTCAAAAGTTCGGCTAGTTGCCTTCCTGCAATTAGCCATCCATATGTATCTGATAATCTTCTTTTCAGACGCCTCGGAGGATTATAAGGAATTGAAGAGATTGCTAGGATTCAAACTATTGGTTTGAGTGGGAATAAAGCTTGTCATAAAATGATTTAAATCTTTTTCGGACCAAATTAGCATCAAATGGGAAACATTAAGGTCATTATGAATGGCTCGTTGGCTACAAAGTAAGTAGCATTGAGGATTTTACGAAGGATTCCGGGTTGTTAGGATTGGATACGAGAGGAATGCGGTGGGATAGAGGAGCCCCAAAGCTCTACTCCTATCTCATATATGCGTTTTTTTGTATTTAAATGGGAGCTTAGAGCGTTTGTATAGTTAATGTTGAAGTAGACTGGAACTTAATTTTTTTTTTTTAAGGTTAATGAAGAAGAGAGCTTTTTATGTATACTATGCTTGTACGAATCAACTGATATCTTCTGCGCCTTGTTGCATCTGACGAATTCTGCTGTTAAAAGATTTGTTATCCTTGCCACATCTTGTTGTATTGTCACTAAGAGCCATCGAACTATCCTATTACAAGATACGGTGTACAATTGACCAAGATAGGGTTGACAAATTTCCAATAATTGGGAGAAGCGAGGCTGAGGTGCCTTCAAGAAGGCCCCACCAGCTACGGCGATATCGACCCGGTCTCCTCCCCTTCCTAATAACCTCTGTCATCTCCGTCCTGGCTCTCCAATTTCTTAGCTACATCTTACACTTTCCCGGAATTCCCCAATATCCTGTCCTCACTAATGGGAGTTTGCCCTGTTCTTGCTTCTATATTGAATATCGTCTCGGATTAGATTTATTGAAAGTACTTAGTCGCAGCTCGAAACAAACAAACAGAGTCAACAGGATTGCTGTTCTTTCTTTGTTTGCTTGTTTATTTAACCTTAATTTATGCTGATATGGCTAATCGGACGATACTGCAGTGGGAGACCTAGATTTTTTTGTCCATCCGGGTCTAATTAGGATAGGGATCTTTATGAGTACCTGTTACCACACTGGTTCGGGATCCCCATTTTCCATTTGGAAGGAAGGCATAGATATTAAATAATCGGTGATTTCTCACATTTCAATAGAAATAAGGTCGTGCTCTATACAGAGCCTTGTGGTTCATGATTGATGTAACTCTGAAGAACCTTGTTCAGAGGAATCCTAGGAATAGAAGGTTGTTCACACCACCTGTGTTTAACAGGTGTCTGCCTTTTCATTGAAAGAGACTATGCCTAACTGCCGAATTATCTAAAGGAGAAATATGTCCCATTTCGGCAGTATTAGAGAAGTATAGATGTTTAATATAAGGTTGAGAGATCGAATATTTTATAAAAATCTTAAATAATTTCTATCATTATAGCATATAATGGAAAAAAAATTCTATGGAATCTGTAGAATTCCAGTGAAAACTAAGTAGAAGTTTAAAGCATTCATTTAATGTCAAGATGCTAAGTGGAAAATGTGTGATACGCACAGCAGTTTTTTTATTATTAGATGACGGTAAGTATTGAAAATTCTTTATTTTCAATCGTTAAAAATAAAAAATTATAAAAGTAATAGAATTGCGGTATGTATTATATAGATAGTATCTGAGTATTATCGTATCTTTGCTGAACATTTTTTTTCCTATTGCATTTAGAACGCATTATATCCATATAAAAATATAAATATGTACCAAAAAAATAGACTACATCGAAGGAAGATGAATAAGAATCCACATACAATTATAAATTATTGCATTATTATTATTATTATTGCTTTTATATATCGTATTTTGTTTATCTTATGTCTTCTCCCGATTTCTTTAATGTTCATTTTTATGTATATACAACCATTATATTCAATACATCTCCTCGCCTTAAAATACCGAAAGGTAACAGAAGGCTTTTGGTTTATATAAAAGCATTTTCAGATATTTGTTGTAAATTGGTATTATATTGTAAATGAATCTTGGAGGATGCGAAAAAAAAATACATTTCTATTAATACATTTTATGTTGATATATTTTCTATCTTGATGTGTACGTTAGTGTCGTTTTTTGCTCGCACAGTTATTGCGTTTCATTTCGCTCCTTCCCTCACCCCCCTCCCATTATCATTTCTTAGATTTATAGATAGGATGTCCTGCCTTGCACATATTATCTAAATAATAAAGGACGTATGTAGATTCTTGTTACAAGACTTGAATTATTTGAGCATATATATATATATATATTTCCAATTTATACCTAAATAAATTACTAGAAATACTAGTTTCATCTTAAACGATCTTTATTCACTTTATAAAAACCCTATACTTTAAAAAGTGGAAGTAAGAAAAAAATTGTTAATTGGGAGCTACTTTTTTTTTAGAAAAAAAATTGTTAATTGGGAGCTATTTTTTTTAAGAAAAAAATTGTTAATTGGGAGCTACTTTTTTTTAGTTATCACAAATTAATATTCTAACCAACAATTCCTTAAACAAGGTGTTACAATTGAGCTGGGTTTTTTTTAATCCATTTATAACTAAAAAAAAAATGTTTATTCATTTAAATAATTTTAATAATTATTATTTTATAATAAAATTTTAAAGGTGGATAGTTTTAATGAAATAACTCTAATAGATTAACACTTGCCTATATTTTTAAATTATCTCAAATGCTCTTACACATATATATCTCGATACATAAAAACATGGACTTAAACCACTTTCAAAAATAACAATTCAATTATTCATAACTGAACTCGTCCAAGTTGCTTAAACCTAACCAACTTATTAAAAAATATTTTGTAATTGTCTCATTTACGTCAGTAGCTCTTTTGTTCATTGTTAAAAAAATTGGGATAAGCTTCTGCGTGAGATTCTGATTACGTAACTAAAACCACCCTCGGCGAAATAAATATTCTTCTTTCTTACTTTTTTAATAATGCAATGTAGGTTTTTTTTTTCCATATTAATGTCTGGTTTGGATAACAACTGCCTACACTGACGGACGTGTCGCCTCCCTACATTTAAAAATTAATTATAATAAATCTTTTTATTCAATTATTTTTAAATACACTAAACGTGTTGAATTTAATGAATGTGATGAGGCTACATATATTTAATAATAAGGCATAGCGAACCCGAAGGCTCGATGCCGAAACCACCAATCTATGCTCACACACTTCTGTCCGCGGACCACTCTCTACCCAGACCCAAATCTGCCGGATCAACTCCAACTTCCCACTTACGTCTCGGTCAACCCTTAAGACCCTTCCCAGTCGGCACAGTTCTTATTAACTTTTTAGAAGTTCGTTCGTTACTAAGCCTAGCAACTTTACAAGCCCAACTTAATCTTCGTGACTTATTGTTAATAAATAAATTAAAGATAGCTTATAAAATAAATTATTTAAAATATAAACTAACATTGATAACTCGCTATATTAAATCATGCTGTGGTCATTTAGCCTTTCCAAAAAAATTTAAGAATTATTGACCATCACGCAATTCCAACCACATTAGACATAGGAAACGTAAATGTAAAGTAGTGGAGATTTATGGGTATGATGCGGAGCGAAAATCTGTGGTTCCTAAACGCTATCACTAAAAAGTTATGGAGTGAAACGATGAAATACACACTTGTAGGTTGTGCTATAATAATAACTATAAAAAATATCGGTAACTAAATACTTTATAACTAAAATTTTTACGATATCTATTGTATAAAATGTTAATATTTTAGAAGTAACATTTACGTCCTATCAATTATGAGGAGTAATTTTAATTTTTTGGTTGGAATGTTTGTTAACCGAAGACATTATTAGATACATCATGAAATCTTTCCATTTATATTAGTAAAGCATCGGAAGATGGAGATAGACTGGAGTGTTTTGATACTTCCCTAAAATTTATTTTTTTTCCTTTCATTCCTTCAGCCTTTCAGACATTTTAATAAAGTATTCGTATTGTTGCGAAGGTGAAGGGTGCTTGCGAAACTTATTCCTTTTTAATCGAATACTCCTCTAATTTGTTATTCTACAAGCTCTCTAGCTGCTACTTTTATTCATTTTTTGTCTACTATTATGTTAGCGTCCTATTATTATCCTTATTTTCCTGGAAAATAATGAGCTACTGCACTGTATTGAAGGTCAACAAAGGTGGCGTATTTTATTTCGTTTCGTATCCAGGATTCGATCAAAGGGGTTTTAGCGATAAATGGAAAAATTTCTTGAATTTGTATGTTCACTCATAACCTCTGCCTTAAAGCAATATTAGTACCTAGTTTGTTTTGAAATATTCGTTTGAAGAGTTCTATTGTCTCGAACGTATTTCACTTAACATATGGATAGGCACTAGTAGTATTTTATTTCTATAAATAATGTTGCCGAATCTTAAATAAACCATATCAATTTGTATATTAAAGGAAGGGTTTGTCATTATTTATTTTTTTTTTTTACGTTTTCCTTTCCTCCCTCTTAAGGTTTGTGACATGCCAGTCCAGTGTATTCTATTTACATTTTAGTGGTTCTGTATCAAATAATCTCTATTGGATCTTATCTTTTATTTGTAATTACGATATCTTGAATCTTACTTGTTTTGTTTGATTGTTGGATACTGAACTATTGACTTTTTTGCTAAATACTAAAGGCTTTTTTTGCCCGTAAGAAGAGTGGACTATGTGAACAGCGTTGATTTTGATCAAACCGGTTTTTTTATTCTCCGCTTGTAACCATTTCATTACAAGAAAAATGTAATAAAGTATTGAGAAACTACTCTAGCGTTCTCCTTTCTTTCTTTCTTTGGCGAATCAGTCCCATATATCTTTCCTCATAATCCATCGCCTACTTCCTCCACGCCGTCCGTCACCCAAATTCTGTACAGATCTTGTTCTACATCCTTCATCCAGCTTGTTTTTGGGCGCCTTCTTATTCTTTCCGTCTCTTTCTATAACAATCTTCTTGACGACACACGCCTAACTGTATTCTCATATCCCATCAGAACATCTTCTTTCTCTTCCTCTTGTGCCTTTCAGCGTCGAGGTACCGCATCAACCCAGGATCTCCATCTATCTCTATCTCTCGCCATAATCCTCAGATCCTGCATGTTCTTTCCCCATGAGAACATCAAGTTCCTCATTCAACGGTTGCGTTGATAGTACTCTGGGCTAAAAATAACCCTTAATATTTTCCTCTTGAAAACCCTTAGGACTAACTGGTCTGAGACTCAGCTTCCAGGTTTCTGCACTCTACTGGCCTTATTACAGATTTGTACATTTTTACTTTTGTTTATTTAGTCAGGAGGCTTCATTTCATTAATTTGTTAAGGTAATCTTGAATTAGATTACTGGAATAGACTTGGTTTTTATTTTTGAGATTATGTCAAAGGAAAAAATAGCATTTGAAAAAAAAAAATATTTAGAATAAAGTTATAACTTATAAAAATTTAATACTATAGAAATTATCACGTTTTTTATTAATGAAATAATTTAACTTAATATTATTTTATCTGCATTATTAGTACAGAATTGGAAATTGGAGATTAATATTCAACTTATTTTTGTTCTATAGGTGCTGCTGGTCACCTCCTCGAGTCGCCCCGACCATTGGATTGTACCAGGAGGTGGTGTCGAACCAGAAGAAGAGCCGTCCATGACCGCCATCCGGGAGGTGGTTGAGGAAGCTGGCGTCCTCGGGAAGCTGGGCCGAAGGCTTGGTGTCTTCGAAGTACATCAAGTCATTTATTTTCTTTGACTTTATTTAGACTTAATTTAATAATTAAGTGTTTTTATACAGTACTGTTCGAATTAATGTGGACACAAGTGATAAATTAGAAAAAATAAGAAATATTCTTTATTGAGGACAAAATACACAGAAACAATTACAATTAAGTTTTTAATACGAGATGTGTGCACCCTTAACTTCTTGTAAACGATTTGTCATAGAATCCAAAAATAAGAAACAAAAAACTTTTGTTGTTTACGTCTTCTAAAAAATTACAAATTTTAACCCGTTTGTAGCTTTGTTGTGTCTCGTAACTTACTGATTGACAAAACACGAACATAGCTACTATTTTGACAAATAAATGTGTTGCTAACTGCGAAAAACTTGTATTATTATCGCGTATTCACATTAATTCGCGCAGTACTGTATAATCTAAGTTATTAGCTCTTGGTTATTTTCATAGATGATATTGATCTTTGATGTATTGTCCCTGCCATCGCAAAGTCTCGAATGTGAAAAAACTCAGTTTTCGTTTTCGACTTGTAACAGTTGCTTTAGGATTGATAATTGATATAAAATTCATATAGAGACATCTATCAGTCACAAAAACAATGTAAAACGAATGTCATCGGTTTGACTATAGGCACTAATTTTTATTGAACCTTGAAACTGCTTTTCTTTAATTCTCCTTAAAAATACCGATTGTCACATTCGATAGTTGGAAATGGCAGGGAAGATATTTCAATCATCCTTTTGAATTTATCATTATAAATTCAAAATAATGATTGATATAATTATTGCCTAATAAAAAAAAAAGTATTCTTCTTTCTATAGCAAACCAGAAATTATTTTTTATGAAATAGAAATTTTCCTAATACATCAGTAGTTTGCTAAGCTAGATGATTACCTTTAATTCTACATGTAGACTCTCAGCATCCAATGTTAGTTCTTACTAGTTAATGTATCTTGGATTAGTTATTGGTCTTTGCTAACTATTAGTATTGAAAGATTAACGTCCTAAGAGTCATCAACACAATTATTCAACAACAAATATA
Source organism: Arma custos (assembly GCA_037127475.1). NCBI lineage: Eukaryota > Metazoa > Arthropoda > Insecta > Hemiptera > Pentatomidae > Arma > Arma custos. The sequence goes on from CM073760.1 coordinate 73,922,780, forward strand.
CAGATATGTTCCTAATTGATAAATAACTTTTGATAAGTAGCACTTATCATATGTAACTCAGATTAAAAAATTGTTCAAACAATGTGCTTTTTGGATGAATTTAGATTTGTATTATGGTCAAATGTTAACTTTTTTAGCCCTTTAGAGATTGTTTTTTTTTTTATTTTGAGTTACGTATTGGTTCTCTTGTAAAAAAAAAACAGTTTTCAATATGTCCCTGGGTCATTTATGGCCACCATCTGAGCCACTATTGTTAACTTCTTTTTTCTTGCATAAGGGTTAAAGAATTAACTTAATTCCCTACATGTCTTGTTTGAGATATTTTTTGAAAATTTGTGAAAATACTGGGATCAGCAACAGCTGATAAATCAGGATCAGCAATTGTCCCAAAAAATTGTTAAAAATACGAATATGTCAGTTATTTCATACATTTAGACGTAATTTACTTCAAGAACTCAATAGAGAAGGGCCAGAAGAATCAAAGTCTTTTCTTGCTGATATAAGGAGGCATTCCACTGGGAAACAAAATAAAAATTAAAAACACTGTTGTGGTAGACATTGCTTCCCATAGGCCAACACAATTTCTACTTTATGATCTATTATTATGATAGCTCTGAAATAATTTTTGGTGAGATCCAAGGCATTGTTAAAGAATCATGTGCTTTAAATCAAAATTTCAAAAAATGCACTCGGTTTGGACTGCTATTTGAGAGAAGATGGAAACCTTATTTTGAGCTTATGCTGTCTTTTCTCTTTAAATTTCTACTCTCCTCATCTATAGTATAAGTTTAATAATTCATTATTACTTTCATGTTTTACCCCTATGATAATTTTTCATTGATAAAAAATAAGGTTTTGTCTTTCGTATTTATTGAATAATATAATTAATAAATATCAAATTTGATTTCAGAATGATGAGAGAAAACATAGGACTGAAGTTTTTGTAATGGTTGTAACAGAAGAACTGCCTGAATGGGAAGATTCTAGAAGCATAGGTAAATTATATTTATATTCCTGGAGTAAAAGAAAGTTGGTGGTGTAGAACCTTTCAATAAATCCCAATATTTCATTTAGGGTTAGAAGTAACATTACTGTTGTTATTAGTTATCGAAATATGTCCTTGTTGTAACAAGTTCCTGCTTCTTTTATAATACATTTTAAATGTTTAATTTTACTATTTCTGCATACTCCATTTTCTTTTGTGAGACTTTTTGTTTTTAATATTAGCAAAAAAAGATATGTATCTTGAAATACTAAAAAAAAAAAAAAAAAAAAAAAAAAAAAACTGTACAACTACAACCCTTGACCAGGTCTGGGGTTCAGTACATGGTAGAGACTGTACTGTTTCATGGACAACAGTTGTGCAAGGACGTGATTTATCCTAAGATTGCACTCAACCGCTAGATTTTTTCCCCTTATTTTGGGTACCCACTTTATAGGCTGGATGAGCCCCAGGAGGGTTCATATACCATATGATCCATTTCCGACTGCTAGCAGACTAAATAAAAGTCTTGCCAGCAGCAGGATTTGAACTATAGAATTTTGCAAAATAGTCCTCATTTATTCTGTTGATCAACATTTTTATATTCAGTTCCTTGTTTAAACAGCTTGATTACTATACTTTATAATATATTCTTTATCACTTTTGCTTAGTAAATCATCAGTTGCCTGCTTCAAGTCTGGCAATTTCACCAAAAACTAAAAGCAATCCTTGCCTCACCTTCTAACCTGTATCGCTACAACCCGTGAACGAGTTTGGGGTTTGGTACATGGTAGAGACTGTACCGTTTCATGGACAACGGTTCTGCAAGGAGGTGACTTGTCCTAGGTCATGCTCAACCACCAGATTTTTTCCCCTTATTTTGGGTACCCTATTATTATAAAATTTTATAGAGGCTATCTTGCCAGCGGCGGGATTTGAACTATAGAATTTTGCAAAATAGTCCTCATTTATTCTGTTGATCAACATTTTTATATTCAGTTCCTTGTTTAAACAGCTTGACTACTATACTTTATAATATATTCTTGATCAATTTTGCTTAATAAATCATCAGTTGCCTGCTTCAAGTCTGGCAATTTCACCAAAAACTAAAAGCAATCCTTGCCTCACCTTCTAACCTGTATCACTACAACCCGTGAACGAGTTTGGGTTTCGGTACATGGTAGAGACTGTACCGTTTCATGGACAACGGTTCTGCAAGGAGGTGACTTGTCCTAGGTCATGCTCAACCACCAGATTTTTCCCCCTTATTTTGGGTACCCTATTATTATAACATTTTATAGAGGCTGGGTGAGCCCCAAGAGTGTCCTAGATCCTATATGATCCATCTCCCGCTGATAACAGACTAAATAAAAGTCTTGGCCTGCAACGGGATTTGAACCAGGATTTCCGGCATGGCAACTCAGTGCTCTGCCACTGAAGCCTCATTAACATTAAAGCCTCACCTTCTAAAGATAGCAATTTTTATCATTTAATGAACAGTATCTATGCAACAAGAAGATTGCAATTTTATTGAAATAAAATATATGTTTTAAGTTTATTTTGATATATTTATCCTTTTGAAAAAACTATATTAATATTTTTAATTAAAGAAATTAATTTTGTTTTAGGTCGACAAAGAAAATGGTTCACTGTTGAAGACGCTTTAAAACAACTCTCTCTTCATAAGCCTGTGCAACTTACTTATTTAGAGTCACTTATATCACCTAACGATACAAGCAAAGTAACATGAAAAAATTGTCATTTTCCTTCACATGATCCATATTTTATATTAATCATGTTATACCTAAATATATACTATCTTATACTTTTTAATGTTATTGTTAATATTTTTAATCTATTATTAATATAATATTTAGAATAAAAAGAGACTAAGGGATTCAAATGGTAATTGACTTTAGACAGATCATTGTAAGTTTTTTTTTAATTTCATGTGACTGTGTATAATCTATTATATTTTATTGTCTGTATTGACACAACACCCTTCTAAAGAACTTGTTGAGAAAGTTTTTATGATAGTGCAGATGATTTTTTTTTAAAGTAATGATGCTTGTTTTTTAAAAAATATTGTTTTGTTTTTTTATTGTTTATTTACCCCCATCCTTAGATAAGAAATGTAGATAACTTGAGTGATAGCATATTATTTTTTAATTTAGTAATTGTCATGTCAGATAAATTACTCCTCAATAAACATAAGGTCTCCTGGTTCCCTAGGACTTATGATTAATTAATCCTTAAAATAATTATATAGCTGAAATTCTATATTATAAACTCGAAGGTGTTATTATTATCATACTTGAAGGTATCATTATTGGAAATGAATAACAAATACATATTTTAACATTGGGATGTTAATGTTAAAAAATGTATTTGTTATTCATTGCCAATAATAATACCTTCAAGTATGATAATAATAACACCTCCGAGTTTATAATATAGAATTTCAGCTATATAATGGCTTTTAGTAGCTTTTTTGCCAGATTTCTGACATTAAAGCTACTACCAACAACATGTTAGAACATCTCCGAGTTTATAATTTAGCATAAAGTTCACTCGTTTCACATTTATTCTCTACCTTTATGGTTAAACATGAAACAGAAGTTTTTGTTGGATTGATCTTAGTTGTTTTTTTCAATATAAATTAAGTGATTTTTTTCATCAGATTTAGGTTTTTTTTATTTAATTTTTCTGATGAAACCGTAATTGACAGGCACAAGATTTCTATAAATTGCTGTATAGCAGTACGTGCTATAAACCTAACTTATTATCCATTACTCTACCTGCCAATGCACCTAAATACCTCTATTAAAAATCTTATAATGATTTTTTACCAACACTTGTCCTAGAATAACCATATTTCCAGCCTCACTCTCCATTTTTCTCCTTAAACAGTTCCCAAAATTTTGTGAATCAATAAACTCAAAAACCCTTCATAGGGCTCATATAAAAGTCAATGAATTAGATTCTGAACATTTAGTTAAACTGGGCAGAGCCAATCATTAGGAGGGTGGATTAAGTTACCACTAGTTGTCTTTCCCAAGCGGAATGAATTGTGCTTCCAAAACTAGGCAACTTATTCCTCAACTTCTTTTTACAGTATTGCACACTATGATTTAGCATCCTTGAACTCTACAAGGCAATCATACCCATTAAGTTAGAACAAGAAACTACCCAATAAATTCCATAAGGCATTCAGCTGAATTCACTGATGTTTTAAATGTTTATATTAAATTCTTAAATGCCAGTACTTCAAACAAGAGGTGGACTTCGGTTATAATTTTTTTTCTTTAGTCATCTATAGTATTGGTATTCATGTTAGAGAGGAAATTAGTTGAGTGGAAGATGCTAATAAAAGATAGAATTGGTCAAGGGGTGCAGTCAATAATAACACAAAAATATGAAAAACTTATTTTTTTAACAGTGCCAACATTATGGCCTGTGGTGTAAGCCATCTTCTAGGCTAAGAAAGAAAACAAATTTAATTTAAGAGAAGATGGCCTCATGCCATGCATGACCTAAGTTGAACTTTTTATTTGAGAGTACTATCACTGAGTAGTTTCTCTACTTGCCATTGTCTCTGGACATGATTCATCTTTCATTATATTTACTTATGTATTCTGTATACAGTTGTAAATTTCAATAAATATATATTTTTTTAAATTAATTTAAATAATAATTTTTTCTTATTTTTGTGTTATTGACTACAACCCCTGACCAATTCTATTCTTCATTATAGTAATTATTCTGCAGGTCATTGTTTAGAGTTGAGTCACAACAAATTTTAACATTTGTTTCCCTTTTAATATTTTCCAAAAATACCAAGTCATCATGAGCTGTAGATGGGAAAAGTGTATACTTCGGTAACAATTTCATCCAGTAATGAATATAACAAACATATCTCTACTTCAAAAATGTTAATTGATGCAGAATATTACCATAAACCACAACATTATTTCCCTTTTATGACGGTGATTAACAGGATTGCTAAGCTAAGATTTAAGCAAAATATTAGGAATAAGATATAGTTCATTAAGAGACTCAGTTTATTCAATTTTTTTCAATGGAAATTGATTTTAATTAAATTCAATAAAAGATGTTTATTGGTGAATGTCAAAGTCCGCTCTTCCAAACTCTTGTTATTGGCTTCATTGGCATTAATTTTGTTTGTACAACAACGCAGTGAACATAACTAATGGCCTAGTGCAATTTATTTTAAAAAAGGCCAGTGAGTTTCGGAGGCCCACAGGAAATATGTAAGGTATACAGGTACGATTAAATAACAGCGTGTACTGCTCAACCACACCCGCATTGGTGAGGTTGATATCAAATAAAACAAGGCCGATCACTGTGACAGAAACACAAAATAGTTTTTGGTCCATTCAAAGTTTTAAACAGCTTGGCTACGCGTACCAAAGTATCGCAATAGTATTTCTATAGTGACATAAGTCAAAAACCTACATTTTGGAAAGAACTATTAGCTTGGAGCATTAGGACACTAATTGTGACGCAATTGCATTCTGGAAGACAAGCTAGGTTGATACAGATTTGATTAGTGAAAAAGAGATGTGTACCCATTTCTGTCATGCTCATAACTCACCGCCGATTTTTGAGTTGTGTCTATTTAGAAATACTAGTGCGATATGCTTGGGTGCCACACAAACTGACTGGTCAACCGAATATCATTCTGTAAGGGTCCATTTCCCAAAAGTTAGTGACGGGAAATCGATCATTTACGACAATGTAGCGCTTAGGAGAACTGCCTAATGCATGTCCTACATTCGACAAAGATTAATAACTCCATATGGTGGGATTACCGCGGCATGCTGTTTTAGGGCTTCCACAAGGGTAAACAATTAATTCGAAGATCTACTGCCGGCATCTAACGAAATTGGCCCAAGCATTGCGACAGAAACGCCCAGAACTAGTCAATCGCAAAGGTATATTACACCATAACGCCAGACTACACGCAGCAAAAGTAAGCGCAACTTGGCTGAGATATTTTATTATACCCATCTTATTCTCCAGACATTTCACCATCCGAATATCACTTATTCTATTACTTCAACTGGAAATTATTCCACAGATGTGAAAACTTGCTAAGTTTTTCGCTAGTAAGCCCCAGATGTTTAACGAGAGAGGAATAATGAAATTTTTAGAAAGATGTTAAGAGATCATTATTAAAAACGGCGAATACATTATTGAATAAAAATTATTTTTTGTAAGAAAAAACACTTGTTTTATTTCACCCTTCAAAAACCAAACGAACTAATGTATCGCATAACAGGATATCTTCCCTCCAAATCTTTGCCTATAATTTTCGTTTTCAAGCCGGGGTGATGTGGGCATAATTTACGCTATACGTCGCCACTGTCAAACTCGTTTAACCGAAATGCTAGGTGAACAGATGCAAAGAATAGATTCTTTTAATGGACATACCAGTAGAACGAATCTCGACCTTTAATCACTACAGCTGGAATATGTTGGTAACCTAGAGGTTAGGCTCTCCTGTCTGTCTTAATTCGAATTGGTAAGTATCTTAAAGGATATCCTGGAGAAGCTGAACGACGGCTGCAAAAAACAGAGAAGACTGGAAAAAGCTGGTGCAGGAGGCTAGAACTCATCACCGTATAGCGCCATAGAAATAAATAAATAAAAGTACCTTAAACCCATCCCCATCTAGTAAAAATAATGATTGTTCTGAAGTACATTCCAGAAAACAGGTAAAACCAGAAGTAATCCAGCTCTCCAAAAATATGGGGGAAAACAGTTTATGAGATGATGAATACTATGGAAAACATATGATGAACGCCTTATTTAATTTGTAGTTGGTTAGCTGATATCTAACATTTAATAGAGGAAATGAAAAAATAATAGTGGCCTTAAATATGAAGAGATCTGCCTCCAACAACATCCTCAGTTTTCTTAGTTTTTAATCATCTCTAATCCCTCTTGGTATTTAATCAATGAATAAGGTAAATATATGTAATATTGTTTTTTAATAATTATGTCTGTATTTCGAACCAAATAAAGTCAGCTCATAGTTACATCCAAAATTTGGGATTATATCCTAAAACTTTAATTGTGGTTATGGTAATGGTGTATCAGGTTAAAATAAAAATAGAATGAAAAGGCAAATATTCATATCTTTTTATTGAAAAATATTTGTTAATCGTAAATACTTCTGAAGACATTATTACAATCAATTTATTCAGGATTAAATCCTGTCTGTGCCTTCCTAGAAATCAGCTAACACTATTAATTAACAACTTAGGAGGAAAGAATATATATATATATATATATATATATATATATAGCGTACCTTGGTAGCTCAGTGGTTAGAGCACCGCACTAGAGATGCAGGTGACCCGGTTTCAAATCCATGCCAAGACATAATCTTTTCTCTTCAAAATTTAAAATATGTATACATAGTAGCTGTCAGTATAAAAAATATGAATAGTTGAAGGTTTATTTAGGAATATCATTGAAAAGGAATATAAAACTGAAACCAGTATTATAATGCCTGAGGGTAGGAAATGTAGATTGATGGTTAAGAATTTCATATACTTGGATGAAAGATAATGGTTGAAATATTGAATGATAAATGGATAAAAGATTGAAACCAGTGAATAGAACTTTTAATTTATTAAAGATAGTAACTTTCATTTGGAGAAAGAGATAAAAGTTCCAAGGAATCAAAAGCTTATGAGAAGGCAAGCAGTATTAGTAAATTTAATTTTTTATCACCAGAGTGGTTGATATAAAATTAATTATTATTTTATAGTCTTTAACCCTTAAGCATCCTATTAAATGATGCATGTCTACATTTTGGAACATTAAAACAATAAACATTAATAAGGAAAGCTCTCATCCAGTTGAGATGTAATAAGCAATGTGTTAGCTGAATCTATTACCTCAGAAAGTATTTTTCAGTTTCTTTCTAAACTAAAAACTGAAAAATACAGTATTTAATGACAATAGGCAAGAAATTTATTTTGTTTCAAAAGGCTAGAAATATTTAATAAAATGCAATACATAGATAAACATATTTATTAGATATTCTAAGCAACATCAAGAAAAACAAAAATATCTAAGTTATTAAATAAGAACGTAACATAATCCATATTCCAATTTATTGAACAAAATAATTTGCAGAGCACTAGTTGTATAATACTTTATATGACATCCAATAAAACCTTTGTGTTAGAATTTTCAATAGAAATTAGAATTAATTTTCAATTACAGTAATTTGAAAAAATTAATCAATTGTTAAAAAATTTAAATAATTTCAACAACAATTAAAATAGTGGCCTATGCGACAAAAACTGTGCTGTCTTATAGTGTTTCAATGAACACCTGGCCTCAGTGCTCAAACACAAAACCTGTCTAATGTTAAAATTAATAATTTTATGTGCTTACAATGCACTCAGTATGATTCAGTAAATACCTTAAATGGACAAGAGAAGTGGTTGGATAAAACTGGTTCTAATAAAAATTATCATTTAAAAATAAAGATAACAACATGTTATTAAAATTTAAAAAAATTAAATACTGAAAAAAATCTTCAATAAATAAAAATATTCACAACCAAAATAAATGCAACAATACTTCCAAATAATACTATTTACTTGTTCCCATTTCATTTTTTAAAAGCTAATAACAAAGACAATTATACAGCCTTAATTCTCTAAGAACTAAAAGTGAAGTACATTATCTCACTTAGAATATGTGAGCGACTAGAAGAATATAGACACAGTAAAAATTTAAAACAATAAGGCTACATTTTTATGGAAGTTTTCTAATAAAATAACTCAAAATAGTAAATATATTTAGTATGTCAAAATATTAGAATATTAACTTCTGCTAATCCTGTGTCTAAAACTTATTCAAATTGCATGCATCTTAAATTATTAATAACCAAAAAATATTTTTTAAATTAAAATTATCGATCACCTGAATTCAAAGCACCTTAAGTAATTAAACTAAAATGGACAACAGGTTAATAACAGTAAAAAATAATTTACATGAATTCAAAGTGATGAAAAGTTAAACCAATCATCACAATTTAAAAAATAAAAAAATATAATATAAATAAATATTTATTTCAGATCAGTGGACGGATAAAATATCTGATGAAAAGGGCTTTAGTTTTGTTTATATCAAATAGATATACCACTCCTTCTAACAGCAGCACTTAGAATTGGATTAGGATCAGGTTCTTCAGTGATGATAGACACTTTTACCCATTCTTTATTGATATTAGATTTTCTTAAAGCATTTATAACAGCTTGTACATAAAGACCATCTTCAAAAGTAGCTGCAAGAGCAACTGGTTCTTTAACCCAACCTCTTTTATCTTCCACTGGAAGAAACGCTTCTCTCAATGCTCCCATCATCTTAAACAGCCCTTTCATGTATGGTCGTGGAATCGTATTTGCAGCGACAGTATTCATCATAGTCACAGACCTCTGGAGATCCTCAACATCCAAGTAAATAACATCTTCTTTTTGTGATCCTTCTTTAAATCCATAAAGATCTCCTCCTCGAACAATCAAATAACCTAACTTACCACATACTAATACTTCTTGACTGAAAGTTCCGGGAATGTGAGTATTTAGAGTAACTGTCACAAGTGTACCTTTGGACATTTGCATTTGAAAAGCACAAAAATCTGAACTTGTAATGTTCCTAATTCCTTGAATATGTTCAGTATTTTTAGTAAAAGTACGAACCAATCCATGAACTTGCACTGCACGTTGTGATGTCAAAAACGATACCAAGTCAATCACATGACTTCCAACAAGAGTCAATACACCCCCTCCCATTGTCTCATCACATAACCAGTCATATGTATCATGAAGTAGGCTTCCCATTTGAACACGAACATCAACGACAGTTATTTCATTTTCTTGTCCTAAATAACCATCGACTATGGCTTTCCTCATCTGTGAAAATGCTGGAAGGAATCGTAAACTATGATTAACAATCGAAATTAAGGATGGATAATACTGAGATGCCCTGACCATTTTTAAGGCTTCACTCTGACATAAGCCAGATGGTTTATCACATAGAACATGCTTCCCGATGCCTAGTGCCTTTACAGCTATTTGGGAATGTAAATTTGGGGAGCAAATAATAAATATGAGATCTACATCTTTTCTTAACAATACATCATCAATTTTGTTGGTGTGAAATGGTATGTCTAATTCTTTTGAAATGTCCTCTGCTTCTACTAATGTTCTACCCCATAGTGCTTCAATTTTGAAACCTTTCTCACGAAGGAAGGGTACAACAACTTTAACAATATTACCTGTGCCAAATACACCGATACCAGGAAGCATGATGAACTGATAAATATTCGATAACCAGTTTTCTGTCACATTCTAATCAAAACAAATCCTGATTACCTTTTATTAATCACTAGGACATACACTAACGAGTGATTCACCTTGCTTGAATCATGTTTATGTTTAAAAAGCCTTTAAGATAAACACCTTAAAAACATTTAAAAAACTGTTCGTCATTTTTTTCAATTCAATTCTTCTAAAAATACAATACTTTTAAAGAAAATATTTGGCATGCCGAGTGTAAACAAAACATACCAAGATTTATATACATAGCGTTACCTTTATAACCTTTCCAATTCCTTCTGGAGTTTATTGTGAGCCCATGTGGGTTTTGAAACAAGGTCCTTCAAAGTTTTGTTGATTAATTTGACTTTAGGTATGTTCAATGTTTAGTTAAACATGTTTTAATTTAAAGTGAAGTGCTTTTTAAGCTATTGTTCAGAACTGATTAATGCTAATATCATTGCTATCTTGGTGTTTAAACTTAATAGATTTCATGTCTACTGTCAGTTTCCATAAAATTTTGTATTGAAAATATCTTTTTGGCAGATGTGGAAATTATGGAAGTCAAAGTTAAAAAGTGTTTCCTTAAGTTTTCTTGATTCTTGCAAGTTGTTTAAAGAAGCTGAGACAAGTAATTATTGGAACTTGCTTAAGAGACTTACACATTCCAACATGGATCAAAAACTTCAACCCCCTTCTAATGTTAGAGGTATGAAAATATTAGATAAAGAGAAGTTTAAAAAAAGCATCACTGTACCTTGCCTTTACCTACCTCATAAATCAATACAAAGTGCTTCTAAACTTATAAAATGTTACATTCTTAAGCTTCAAAATTTTTTACCGATAACTGTTTTACAAAAGTCTATGTTAGATAAGTTAGTTAAGAATGATCTTGTATTTGAAGAGGATTCGAAAATTGCTGTTCTAGATCCAAGAAAAGTAAATAGCTTCAATGATTTGCAAGATACATGTTCCAAATTAGAGAACTTAGGAATAAATGAAAAGTTTCTTTTCCACACTGATATTAACTTGACTTATGACAATTGGAAAACAGATGAAATTCTCCGATCTGTGATTCCTCCAGAATTTGATGCTGTTTCTGGGTATTCCTTAGTTGGGCATATAGTTCATCTTAATCTACGTGAGCATCTTGCTGATTACAAACATTTAATTGGTGCCGTTTTATTAGACAAAATAAAGTGTGCTCGTTCTGTAGTCAACAAAGTAGACACTATAGACAACACCTATCGAAATTTCAATATGGAGCTGCTCTGCGGAGATGACGAGATGGTTACTCAGGTGAAAGAAAATAGATGTATTTTTAAGTTTGATTTTTCTAAAGTTTATTGGAACCCTAGATTGTCAACAGAGCACGAAAGAATATCAGAATTTCTAAAAAAAGGTGATATTTTTTATGACGTTTTTGCTGGTGTTGGTCCATTTTCTGTTCCTGCTGCTAAAAGGGGCTGTATCACACTGGCTAATGATTTAAATCCTGAATCTGTGAAATGGTTACAGACTAATGTAGTATTGAATAAGGTGAAGGATAACATAAGTATTTTTAACAAAGATGGACATGAATTCATAAAACAAGATTTAAAACATCATTTACTTTCACTTCAACCAGGAAATTATTCTATACATATTGCCATGAATCTTCCTGCACATGCTACAGTTTTCCTTCCTTCATTTAAAAATCTCTTTTCTGAAAAAGAAATGGAGCATATAAAATTACTTCCAATCCCGAAAGTATATGTTTATACTTTTTCAAAAGGGGTGGATAATCCTTCGGAAATTGCAGTTAAAGCAGTTGAAGATAATCTTAGTTTGAAATTAGGCGATGAAATTTTAGATGTCTTTTTTGTAAGAGATGTTGCTCCAAACAAAAAAATGATGAGAGTCACCCTATTACTTACAGATAGCATTCTTATTAATAGGAAACGAGAAACAGTTGTAGAAAGACAAGTAAAAAAAATATGTCTTGAATGATTTGTTCTTTGTGTAGGTGCTATTAATAATGAAGAAGCAACAAAAGAAGAATAATCCATTTAAGGTGAATCATGTAAGAAGCATTAGAATCAAGGCAAAGGCACAAGCAGTTAAAGGACAGCTGAAAAAAGTAATTATGAATTCTTGGTTTTTACATATTTTTAATTTTTGCTGTTTCTAATGTTTCTACATTTACGTTATTAATGCATCTATGTCTACTTTTTGACAGCTGAAGGATATAGTAACCAAGAAGATCAATACAGCTGATGAAGAATTGAAAGACCTTGTTGAAGTTGTTCGGCAACCGAAAATTGATCAACCATCTGTTGAAGTACCAGTTAAACCTCCTGATAGTTTGGTATCAAATGCACAAAGAATCAATGACTATCGACTGGCTGAACGAAATGCCGAAGAAGCTTTGAATAGACTTGAAAATTGGTCTTGTGATAAATAAATATTTTTTAATGTAAATCTACTTCATTATTTTTCCTGTTATTAAAAAAGACCCCTAGTTAATTGTTAGTTATGAGGTATTGGCAAACAGTGAATATTATCTTGCGTTTCTGAATAACTTTTCAATTTATAAAATAATTACTTAATTTAAAATTTTAACTTAGATTTTTCACTTTTTATCATCAAGTCATCTTGGAAGTCATTTATTATCAAACTAAGTATCTTCAAGATATATTCCTTTTTTATTGGAAAATAAGTCAAACAAATTAATTTAGTTCTGGATGATTTGTTTAATATTTCTTTTTGCCATTTAAAATTGAGAATAAGCAAATTTGTTTTTCCTCTATTATTTTTTTATGAGCTATTGATATATTTATAGATGTTTTTAATGATGATTAATATTAATTCTATTTTGAAAATGAAAAATTGCAGACAATTTAAACAACATTTATATCAGATGTTTAATCAGTTATTTTAAACTTTTCTTTATTAAATATGTGGAATTAAGTGAAGTTTATTATAATTCTTTCTAGGGTAATTTTCCAAATATAGGCAACTTTATGTAGGCAATTGAATATAATGGTTTCCTATAAAAACTGAGAATCTCTTACTCATTGACATGTTAATGAAATATTGGAACATTTCACTAACACTGGTCTTCAAAACAGTTCAATTCTCATTGATATGGCTTTTCCAAAGCTACATTTTTCATTTTAACAAATAACTCAACATTACTTTCATCCAAAAACAAAAAGTTTCAGATATTTATTGAATAGCTATAAGTATTTCAATCAATTTAATATTTTTTAAAGTTTATTCTAGTATAAAGACTTGTCATGGGCACACAGAACAGAAACTAGTGAAACTTTAATGGTCCTATGGGCTATCAGATATGTGGCAATCCTGAAGTTTTAAACGCATACTTTTTTTTAAATTTTAATTTACAGTCTTTTCATACTTGTCAGTTGGGAACGGTGAATACAACAGTTGTAAATATTGAATCATGGATTTTATACTTTGAATCTTGATTTGATATACTGCTATAAAATACTAAGTATTTGGATTTTATTATTAACTAGCAACCCACCCCAGCTTTGCTCGGGTAATAAGGCATATTATGCGTAGATAACTTGTCTTTGTTATGTATTTTTTTTTTATCACGTAGCGGCCATGAAGGACTATGCGAATATCATTGGTTAGACTTCTTTGGGAGTCTTGATTTTCTTTCTTCCCATCTCAGCTAATGTACTTTATTATATAGAAATTATAAAAATAAAAACAAAACCAAACATGTCTTTATATACAAATTTATTATCTTGCACAGGATTAGGCAACGTCTTCAGTGAAACCCATCGATATTCCAATCCATTTTCAAAAAACCTCGACAAATTATATACCTTCCTGGTGAATCACTCTGATTACACAAACAAATTATCTTGGCATAGTATGACTTTTATGACTACAAGAAGTCATTACACTGATTATCCCTCACTACTTAGCTACTAAGACCTTCTAGCCTTCAGACTGCAGCAACTAGGGTTGGTGACCACACTGGTAGAAATGGAAGTTGCTCAATTCACAACTTTAGTATGTTCAGAAATCTTACGAACCTATTAATTATAGTGAATGGAAAATAAGCAGTTTAAATCACCCTTCAGTAGTTTAATCTTAAGGGTTATTTTTGACCCAAGTTTGATATGCTTAATTTTCTAAATATTAATACTATACACATCAATAAATTTACACCGATTCAGAAATATATCATTACATTCTCTGCATCTAGAATTGTTCGCAGTAACCCTACATTGTTTAATTTTGTTAGTAAAATGTTCATTGTCTGGGTACTGTTGCAATGTTGACAACTTAGTGGTAGTTTGTGATTAGAAACAGGTGGATACCTTGTTCTTCTATAGGCATATTCAAGAAAATTAGACCCTTTTTTTCAGTTTTGTGATTTATTAGAATGATGGAAATTTTTTCTTTTTAATATTTCATTTTTTCTATTTAAAATTTTGTTATAATTTTATTGATCAATACAAAATAATAGATCAATAAAAAAACAATTTTTTTATACCTTTTAACATTTTGTTATAGTTTTAATGATCAATAACAACAATAAAATTGTTTAGGGATTAATAAGATGAAGACAGCTGGAATAATCGTTATTGGTGATGAAATATTGAAAGGTCAAGTAGCAGATCAAAATATTGCTTTCCTCGCTCCCAGGCTACATAATCTTGGTATTAAGTTGAAAAAGGTTTCAATTATATCAGACTCAATTGAAGAAATTGCTAAAGAAGTAACAGAGTTTTCATCTAAATATGATACCGTTATTACAACAGGAGGTAGATACTTAAAAATTTATTTGTGTGATGTCTTTAGCTGTAAACATCTTACACAAAATGTATAAAAGATAGATTATTGTTCAATTAATTTGAACCACTTATGAAAGGGATTTTAAATGTGCATTTATCTTAATTTACAAAATTTGATTGAGGCCTTTTCTATAAAAACTAAATTCAATTCACATTTTCTATATTGAAACTTTGACTTCAGCATTAGCATTCTAATGATGAAGTAAAATTTCCATTACTATTTTTTGTCCATGAACTGCAATAAATCATGATATCTATCTGTACAATAACTATTTGTATTTTTTAGTAAAATTAGATTGTCATAGCTATTTAAATTTGAATCCAAAGTTTCAAATTGCAGAATGTCAATTAAGTTTGACATACTAATGCCTCCACCAATCCAAATCAGTTTAAGTGAAAGAAAATGGTCTGACTTTATAACTATTTTCATTCAAGAAAAATTAGTTCAATTTTGAATTATTCGATCAATAATCTTTTTATTTAGAACTAAATTAAATCTAATTATAAAATCAACCTTTGTGATATTGATACATTTTATTTCAATCTAATTTTGCACATCTAATTAAATCTTGGATTAAACAGTTTCTTACTACATATTTGAAAATTTTATTCGACCTCCATCATTAACACCTTCTTCAGTAGCCCCCATATAATTTATATACTCAACCAATAATTATTCAATACTTGTATTTTTTCAATTGTTCTTTGATAAATATGTATGCATTTTTGAAAAAGTTACAGTTTTTGTTTGCTTATTTTTTACTTTATGAAAACCTCATTCCCAAAATATTACCAGCATAAGAGAGAGAATGATAATAAGATAGGGTCTAGATTTTTATCTATTTGACCTTTCTTTTTCCTGAGTTATTCCATCAGATTTTATCATTTTCATTAAATATATTTATTTATTAGGAACTGAAAGAAATTCTTGGTTGAAGTAAATATAAATAACCCCTTCCCCTCCCCCCAAACAAATAAATAAATTAAATTTATTATTATTTAGGGATATTTTGTAGAGAGAAAGTTATGTTCATATTAAAAAGTCCTTTTTGGAAAAAAAAATATAGTTAAGTTACAAAGTATATTACAAACAATTATAATCTAAAGATGGAACAAACTTATCACATCTACAATTTATTTTTAAATACTATGCAGGTGTTGGTCCAACACATGATGACGTAACGTACGAAGGTGTAGCAGCAGCTTTTGGGGAAGATGTTATTGTCAGTCAAGACATAGTAAAATTTTGGTCCTATTTTACATTAGATCCAGAAGGAAAGAATGCAGCAACTAAAAAATTAACCTCAATACCTAAGTCAGCTGTGGTGTTATATCCAGATGTACCAAAAAGTTCTGTTGCAAAAGGGCAGTTTCCAGTTGTTACTATGAAAAACGTTATTATATTTCCAGGAGTGCCTAAATTTTTACAAATAATATTCAACGCTCTTGAAGGAAGTTATTTTTCTAGTCATGGCGTAGTTTTCTATAACAAAACTATTTACTTGAATGCATCAGAGCAGGTAAAGTACTGGGAATATATCTGTTCATGAATGTTATCCTTAAAGTTTTAGTTGATTTTAAACTTAATTATTTGAAATAATTCTTAATAGATTTAATTATCTGGACCTTCTTTCTTCAACCTTAGCCTTGTATGTCATCTTGGCCAGGCTGTTGTTTTCCATTCTTAAAACATGTCCAAACCATTTTAGACTGTTTTCTTCAATGACTTTTTCTGCAGGCTACTCCACTCTGAGGCTTGATATAATGATCGAGTTGCGGCTCTTATTTTCCCCTTAATCCTCCTAGGAATCTCATTTCTGAAGCCTGGATACTACTTTTATGTTTGGTGATTAAGCCCAAAGATTCTGAAGAGTATGTTAATATGGGTAGAAAAGTAGATTAATATAACTTCAACTTTGTGTCCTTGGATACTTCTCTTTTATTCAGGAACCTTTAAGAAAGGTGAAAAGCTTTAAATATCTGTGAGCACACCTTGATGAGAATGGAGTCATGGACAATGAAATCCAGGAGAGGTTTAACTTGACTGGTAAATTGTTCCATGCACTTAACTAAATAAAAGGTTCCTGAATAAAAGAGAAGTATCCAAGGACACAAAGTTAAGGGTATATATTGACATAGAACGGAAAGTAAAAATTATATTTATATAAAACTAACTTAAATTACTCTTTCAATCAACTATTCTATACCAAAAACTTGTTTCCCTGGATATATGAAATTGTCATGACAAAGGAATGTATCCTAGTTTGACACTTTTTCTCAGCAATTTACTTATGGTGTCTCCTCCTTAACTCTGAATAATAGAGTGATATTACGAAGGTTTAAGCCTTTAATGAAAACTCTTTAACTTCATAACTTATTATAGATTTGAGGATTTTTTCTTTACTTCATTCATGACTGTTTGGCTAGTTCCTGATTTTTATATGCTCTGAACATTCCATAATCTTAATTTCAATTCCGTTAAAAAAAAACTGGGGTTGTAGTATAAAGACAGTCCAATTTTCCCAGGGCTGCTTTAAGCTTTCATTATAAGATTTTTTTTTTAAGGCATAAGGTTATCAACCTGAATCCCAACTCTCAACCTGGACAACAAAAATATTTAGTTAGTAAAATAATCTAAAATATAAGATTATAATATTAAAAATATTATAGTTAGTAAAATAATCTACAGGATGCGGCAAAAGTAACTATATGATTTGTTTTTTAAATAAATATTGATACAAGACTGAAAAGACAAGAAACTGCTCTTCTTGAATGTTATCCTTTAGTTTCTGCAAGGTTTGGGGCTTATTCACATAAACTTTGTCTTTTTATTTACGAAACCATTCAAGTGAAAATGTGCTTCGTTGTTCATCATTAAATTTGACAAAAAGTTTTCATTTTGATCAACAAGATTTAAAACTGCTCTAGCATATTCCAAGCGCAATGCGAAGTGCTCAGGATTTAATTATTGGACTGTTGGATTTTGTTAGGAAAGAGGTGCAAATCGTGTTTAAAAATTCGACGAAGAGTGCGGTCAGAAAGCTGCAACTGGGCAGATCGCCTTCTCCTTGATGTCTCCTGATTTTCTGCGACGCTCTGTTTTAGAGCATCGACATTTTCGGCCGATCTGCCAGTTCAAGGTCTGCCCGTACGTCTTGAATCCCCGACAGTCCCAAATTCAGCAAAATTATCCACCAACAAACGAATGGAGCAGTTCTTACACCATAAAATCTTCTGTATGCACGTTGAGTATTAATTATCGAACGATTATTTTCAAGAAATAGAAAAACAATCTTAGTTCTTTGCGCAATTGTATAGCGTTCCATTTTTATATATTTTCCCAAATTTAATTCCTAAAATAGAAAAAAAAAAATGAAATATTCACAAGCAAAGAAGTTACAATTTTTTTACATCATAGTACTTTTGCCACACCCTGTATCACCAGAAATCATAGAAGAATCACAATTTCTATTCAAATTGTAATACTAAATATTTGCAGAATTTCAATAATTTGTACTATGCTATGAATATAAAATAAGTTAATTATACTAGTAAATGACAGAAATTATGCATAATAATGGCATGGATAAAGACAAGTAGAGTTACTACCTAGTGGTATTATTTAGCTCTTTAAAAAAATATGTGACTACATATTTTTTAACTACTGAGAACTATAGAGAAGTTTTTATGTGTCGGCTCTTGAGATTCAGTCAATACTTGTTAAACTATCTTTTGGTGATGTTTCAAGACTATTGTTTGTATCTCTTTTGGGCTTTTGATTTTATATAATTATGTGTAAATATTTTTTATACTAGGTGAAAATTTCAGTTGAAGAATATATATATATAGGGTCACTGTTTAGGCTACTTCAATGTTTTGCTTCCCATTTTAAAATCATCTGTTCTTAATTGATGTAAATTGATTTTTTTGTAGATGTAATTGAAAATCATATGAATTATTTTATAAAAACATAAAATCAAAATTAAATTTAAAATTATCAAATTTGTTCATAAATCTTCTAATAGTAAATGCTTTTAACACTATTTTTCTTCAAATTTAACTTCACGATTTTCAAACCAAGTAAAAATGTCTTCATAGTTGGTGATTTTTTAAAGATTTTTATTCTATTTAAATACCTTTTTTTTTTGTTTCTTGTTTTAGATAAACATTGCTTTTTTCATATAAGTTTTTAGATTATGTTAGTTTATTTAAAAAAATTAATATTAACATTAAAGGCACAAGTGTATCTAACATTTTTTTTGTGAATTGAAGTTTTTTCTAACATCTGATTCTTAACAACTGGCTTCACAGGCTACTGAAAGCATCTGTATACGGTTTGTTTTTTAAAGTATAATGTTTGTATTAAGTTTTTGTAAGTGACTGCTGATCAAAGGTAAAACATAACTCTCAACAATAACTAAATTTTGTTGAGAGTTATGTCAAAAAATTTTACTTTGTCAGCTACCTTATTTTATGACTAAGTGACATAGTATGTTTCATTGCATTTACTTTTGTAAATAAGCTTACTGTGAGAAAACTTTAGCAACATTATTTGTGGAAAATATAAAAATGTATTATTAAGTACTTTTTTTTTCATTAATTCTCCTTTAAAAAAGAATGTCTTAGAGTTGTCAAACTTTAATGTAACTAGTAATTTCTCAAAGTATAGTTACTGAAGAAATATAATATCACTAATAATAATGTTTTTTTTCTATTTCAGCAAATTACAGATGTCTTAAATAATGCTGTAGAAAGGTATAGCCCAGGAGTGCAATTTGGCTCATACCCAAAATACGATAATGATTATTATCGAGTTTTAATTACATTAGAATCTGAAAATATGGCTGAAGTTAACAAAGCGCATGACTATTTGGTTTCACAACTGGATGAACAGTGGGTAGCTATAGATGGGAATCTTCTGGGAAATGCTTACCAAAATACATTAGACCTGATGAATTCAAACAAAATAAATGATTTTAGGTCTATTCTGGAACAATCGATTCAGGTTTGTATTCAATATTTTAAAAAAAAAATAAACTTTTGATGTGGGCGATTATTTTTTTCGATA
Organism: Arma custos; assembly: GCA_037127475.1. Taxonomy (NCBI): domain Eukaryota; kingdom Metazoa; phylum Arthropoda; class Insecta; order Hemiptera; family Pentatomidae; genus Arma; species Arma custos. The sequence goes on from CM073760.1 coordinate 73,943,012, forward strand.
TGTGATTAAAAATACTGACAGAGATATAAGTTGTTTATCACTGATACCACTTATTGGATAATATTTTTGTTTGAGTGAACTCTCATTTTTATATTCTGGGAACAACATCAGGGTCTACAGATTGTAGTCATGGAAGCTACCATTGTGTTGTGTTTCCATGACAACTACTTGTAGATTCTTAGAGTTGAAATCTCCATTAGTTTCTACTGAATGTTTTCTCAGTTATTTTGATTAATCTTGATTAAATTACATTTTTTTTTAGAGTTTTCTTGATCTCTATAAAAAAATGTCTTAGCATATATTACTCAAAGTGGTTTTATTCTTTTTCTGAATATTATATTTTAGCGGATCTCTTGTGCTAATTAGGTTAGTATACTCAGATCAGATTTTATTTCTATTTTTTAGAATTAATTGGTTATTTTAATCCATTTTTTAAGTTAAGTATTACTAATAATTTAGTATAAGTATTTTTTTCACAAAATAAGTGGTAAAATTTAATCTTGCATTTTCTGAGATTAAGAAACACCCTTCGTAATAAGAGAAATACTTATTTAAACTTAAAGAATCTTGAATTTTTAAAGAAAAATTGAAATCAATAAATACACACATCAATTATAAAGGTGGAATTTCGATATTTGAAGAATTAACTTTTTAGTTTGATAAAATTACACAGTTAATTATTTTACAAAATTCAATTTGACCTTTTTTTATATTTTCAGTTTTCCAAGTTGCATGTTTTTACTGTTTTACTGCAAAACAGTAATTTTTTATTATTAAAATTATCTGAATATTTTCCCATCACTTTTATAAAATAAAAATTAAAAAATCATTATTTTTAAGAAATATCTAACCCAAATTGTGATTAGAATTACTGAACTTATTTAAATTTGTTCTGTAATCAAACCCACCCAGCGTGAAAGAATCGTGTAAAATTTTAAGAAACATTTTTTTTATACAATTGTAGTAACAGAATCCTAAATAACTTAGTTTTGTTTCATGTATGATTTTTTATAAATTTATTAATTCCTAATTCATATGAATTTTTTTATTACTAATAATTGAATAAATATGATTCCATGGTGTGTTTTTGTTTACTTACTGCTACTATTATTTTAGCCACTAATATTGGTTTTATTGTTTTTGGCTGGTGTACTCCTGCCTTATATATTTTTTGTTATGCAATAATTTTGCCGCATAATTGACAAGTTAAGTCTACTTTCACCTTTATCACACTTTGTTTTGATAACAATAATTAATTCCTTGATAGTTGTCCTTCTGCTGCTTCTCTATCCCCTCCTAAAAGTGTACCCTAGTGGGGATAGTATACATTTGTTGACTTCCTGGTCATTTTCAGCCAGCTTAAGAACATGAAGGAATCTCTTGCCACTTCTGTTCAGGTCTGCCCTATTTACTTCAAAAGGGTTTAATTTTTTTATTATTAAAATTTTTTGTTAGAAGTAATTATATGGTATGATTCATCCCTTTTAATTTTTCTTAGCAATATTTTCATTTTTTGGGAGAGCCTGAAAAAAAAATCAGTTTGAACAATGAAATTCAAACTTATTTATTCCTCCTAATTCAATTACTAATGAATTTAATTATTTTTACTTATTTAAATATATATGTATGTATATATTATATTTGAATTTGACATTTATTTAAGTTATTAAATTTATTAGTACTATATTTGCCAATAATTTTAGCAACTTCATATGATGATAATACTATTGTTTTCAGTTTCCTGTTTATAGCAGTTTATTTAATATTATTTTCCAATGAATTACAAATCAAATACTTTAATACTTTGTTTACCTCCATTAAAATAATTTTACATTTTTTTTTTATTTCAGATTATAGAGAAATGCTTTGATGAATTCAACCATGATGAAGTTTTCATATCGTTTAATGGAGGTAAAGATTGTACTGCCCTTCTTCATTTGGTCCATTCTGTAATGTTGAAGAAATACGGGCAAAAAGTATACCCAAGTTTAACTGGAGTGTATTTCAGGCCTCAACATGCCTTCAAAGAAGTAGAAGACTTTATTCATTTAAGTGCTAGCAGGTGAGAATCCAATCAAAAATATGTCCAAATTCAAATTCCAATTATTCTAAAGTTTTGTTTATATCTACGAAAAATCAATGCTTATTGTGAACTCAGCATTTCTATTTCATTTTTAAGGAGAGACTCTTAAACAATTTCAGTCAAAGTGTCACAAAGTTGAAATGTTTCCTTCAGAAGCCATTATATTTCTCTTTTATGACTATTATAATTTTTTTTCTTTTTATCAGAGATTCTAAATTCTCTGCATAACAACTATTTGTTAATATTTCACTTATTTTGAGTATTAATTGTTGTTATCATCTTTATGAGCACAATTTTTCACACTACTCTAAATACTTGAGTAATATGCAAACCTTTTTGCTATCTTGCACAAGTATTATAGGTGCAAGTCACGTAATATGTAGTCTTTCCATCGTGATAGAGTATTGCTGTACTTGCATCACTATCCCTTCAACTCAGTATATTATCTTGTCATGTGTTTCATTTTATTGCTTTTTGCTTAGCTATATAATCTTAATTGTAAAGTAACATTTAATTTCTATTTCATGTGGTAGATTATATCTATAATAATGAAATTAAATTGTAGGTATAATGTTAATTTAATTGCTCGTGATGGCCCTATTAAGAAAGGACTCGAAGAACTAGTTAAAAAGGAAGGAAGTGGCTGGAAAGCATGTTTAATGGGTGTAAGACGAAATGACCCAAACTGCAAGAATTTAAATTTTATGCAGGTATGTTATCTTTGTGTTTGTATATATATATATATATATATATATATATATATATATATATATATATATATATATTATATATCTTGTATATGTGTGTGCTTGGATTAAATTTCATAAACCATAAATAAACTCTATCCTCAATAAGTATGAGTATTTAAATGAAATCTTGGTTTATTTGGAAATTTAAACTAAAATTTACTAATTGATAACTATATTTATTTATTCCCTTTTTAAAGATTTTTTTTATTTTTTAAAGATTTTACAATGAGGATGCCTCAAGAAATTAATTATTTTCAAATCCTAGTTTTTATATTGGGGGAACAAAAAAGGTAACATAAGTTTATAGAAAGTATACTAATTTAACTATTAAAAAATGTATATTTTTCTGAATAATTTTGATTTGGCTTAAATATATTATAAACATAAATACAAATTAATTAATACTGTTATCATAACTAAAAATTTGTAAGTTGATATTTAAAATGTATTCCATGTGTTTTTCTTTTGTACAATTCATTCTTTATTTCAAGTTTTATCTATTTTGGAAGAGTTTCTAAACATGGTTCTTCATCTAAATATTTTTAAATTATAGTAATGAAATTTAATTAAACAAAAAAATCCTTATGCATTTTTAAAAAAAGAAGCTCAAATTGAATCTTAATTGACCTCTTATGATTCATTTGTTTCTATGTTTGTATTTATTAGAAAACTTGGTGTAGATTAACAAGGCAATGGAAATCATTGTTTCCTTGATATTATGGAATATTTATAACAAACATTCTTTGTTATAAGTCCCTTTGTGGGCTTCTGTTCAAAGACATCTAATCAGATAAGACAAAGTTTTTATTCTAATGTTAATGTAAATTATTCTCTTATCACTAAGCAAACAATCAAGTGATCCTGACATCATTGAGGAATCACACTCATTTCAGGAAATAGGGAAGATATATTTTTTTTTTTGTCTACACAATAAGAAATTATGATTTTAAGTTTTTAATAAGGGACATTTTAATATATTTGTATATCGCATTGTTTACATTGTGGGAATCAGAAAAACACACATTTTCATTTACACGTACAGAATCACTTCTTTATTATGATCTACTTCAATAAACTCCAATTGTCATTATATATCAAAATTACTTATAATTAAAAATATTTAATTATAAGTATTCTCCTCTTGACTTAGATCATCCATCCTTAGATCTAGACAGATTTGCCACCGTCCTTTAACTCGAGTATATGTTGGTGGGAAAGACTCAGTCAAATTGGTCCCAAAGGGACTAGTTACGGAACTATGGATAGCTTGCCATTGCCTTGTGGAAACCATGGTTAATGGTTCATTCCCTCAGAAATATATATCTTATATTTTATATGTTTCTATATTTTGTTTTCTTTTTTTATTTGTAAAGATTCTTATTTCTTAAACACTATTGTTCCTTTTATTTTTGATATTATTAAGTGTTATAGGTGATATGATATAAGCCCCCTGATATAGATCAAATATATTGAGATAAATATTCAAACATATATTAAAATGATTTTCCATTATTTATATATATATGTTTGAATATTTATAATAATATATTTTCAAACATATATATAAATGATGGAAAATCATTTGTGTATCTAATATATAAAATTGTTGTGTCACAGTGTTTGTAACAGAACTCCTCCGAAACGACTTGACCGATTCTTATGAAATTTTGTGTCTATATTCAGTAGGTCTGAGAATCGGATGTAAAATATTTTTCATACCCCTGAGTTATACGTGTCGGCCATTATTATCGGTTAAGTGTCGATCGTAGCAGTGACGCTTGATGATGCTGCACTTTTTGATATGTTGTAAGGGCATGTATGAGTAGTGTAAATCCAAGTTCGCAACCGAAAAAACGGATGGAAATATATTTTTTTTGTGGAAAAATTTCGAAATTTTCGGAATTATTTCAGTTTTGGCCTGTATATACTAATCGGTGCGTTTTTTGGAAAAAAACACAAATCACCATTTTTAAAAAAGATTAAATTTGCTATAATTTGAGCCTAAACACAGCTCTGTAGGTTCAACAGATCGTGAGTAAACTTGAAATCATATAATAATTCACCGGAATCTTAGCCCTATTTTCTTCTTCTTCTTTCGCTACCTCTTTTGTGCCATTCAGCGTAGAGGGGCCTCAATCTAATGGAGTCATTCCTCCCGGTCCCGACAACTCCTCTTCATTTGAGCCAGGGTTTTACCTCTTTTTCCTCCTATTCTTTGGACATAATCCTCATAGAGGATTCTTGGGCGTCCACGGGGTCTTTTGCCTATCGGGCGGGCTTCCATAACCTTTCTAGGAAGCCATTCTTCGTCCATGCGACAGACATGGCCGAACCATTTGAGCTGTCTTTTTTCAATGGAGGTCTTCAGTTCTGTTACCTGCAGCTGATCCCTTATGTTTGTATTCCGCACTTGGTCCCTCCTTGTTTTACCGACCATTCTACGAAGGTACTTCATTTCAGCTCCTGTTGTCCGGCTGATGTGCTTGTCAAGCATGACCCAACTTTCACTCCCATATGTAAGTGTTGGGAGGTATATTGCTTTAAATATATGTAGTTTCGCCGCCTTCCCTACATTTCGGTGGCCAACTATGCTATTACAGATCTGGTAATATATCTGATTCGCTTTATTGATTTTATTACTTACTTCTTGGTCTACATTACCAGACCTCCTAATGATGGTTCCTAAGTAGCGAAAGTGGTCCATCACTTCGAGAACTTCACCGTTGCATTGCAAACGCACATCTTCCTGTTCCTGCCTAGATATAACAAGAACTTTGCTTTTGGCAATATTTATTGCCATTCCCTTACGTTGGAGCTCCTCTTTCCATTCCACAAGGGCTTGCTGCAGCCCTATCTAATATGGTTAATGGTTAATGGTTCATTCCCTCAGAAATATATATCTTATATTTTATACGTTTCTATATTTTGTTTTCTTTTTTTATTTGTAAAGATTCTTATTTCTTAAACACTATTGTTCCTTTTATTTTTGATATTATTAAATGTTATAGGTGATATGATATGAGTCCCCTGATATAGATCAAATATATTGAGATAAATATTCAAACATATATTAAAATGATTTTCCATTATTTATATATATGTTTGAATATTTATAATAATATATTTTCAAACATATATATAAATGATGGAAAATCATTTGTGTATCTAATATATGAAATTGTCGTGTCACAGTGTTTGTAACAGAACTCCTCCAAAATCGGTCATCAAAAATATCACCGGAAATGTTTTTGAAGGGGCAATTTTGATTGGAATCTCTAAATGAGAAGTTGTCCTGTAGCCACATATTCCAAAGAAACCATCAGAACCCATAATACCGTTCAAAAGACTTCCATTTGATATAGGCTTTGCTATGACCATCAGCAAGTCTCACTCATTGGCCAGTCGCTGTCCATTGTCGGTTTGGACCTAGAACATCCATGTTCCTCCCATTGACAATTATATGTTGCATGCTCATGTGTTTGTAAACCATCTAATCTATTTGTATTAGCAAAGGACAGATTAAAAAAAATATTGTGCATCGATTAGCGCATAATAAATTGAAATAAATAGTTATAATTTAAAAAAATATTATTAGTTGTAATTGAAAATCAACCATGATATACCTCATTCACTAACTTAATGTTTTTTTTTTATTAGTCAGGAAATTTTTATATTATTTATTTATTATATACTGTACTTAGATATAAGATGAATAAAATGAAAAATCAAAAATCTATTTAATTCATTTATCCATTCAATCATTGCTTCTTTAAAATTCAAATGTCAACATAATATATTTTTAAAACTATTACAACAGCCACAGCAACGCGTGGCCGGGTCAGCTAGTATATATATATATGCTTGAATATTTTGAGGAAAGGGGAGATTTTGGGGTTATTGTTTTAGGAGGGAATAAGTTTGAACATGTCAAGAAGTTTAAGTTCTTACGGTTTCTGGTTACTAGAAAAAATGATATTCAAATGGAAATTAAGGCACAATTAAAGGCAAGAAATGCTTGTTATTATTCGTTCTCATTAATAAGCTCTCATCATTCCCCCCCCCCCCCCCCTGTGAAGCATTGTGAATTGTGAGCATGCACCTAGTTAATGTTATTCATACCCGGTATGAATCTGGGTATCATATTATTCAAGTTATAGCATCCCAAAGATTAAGATGGGCTTGTTAAGTGGCTGGGCTTATGAATTTCTAAAAAGTTAATGGGCACTGTGCCGACTGGAAAGCTTCTGAGGGGTAGACTGAGGCATAGGTTTGGGTAGTGGTCCGTGGACAGAAGTTTGTAAGCAGAGATTTGTGGTATCGGAATTGAGCCTTCAGATTCGCTAAGCCTTATTATTATTATCATGTATATATATAAATGGTTTTGGCATTGTTTAATTTTTCTGTCTCCTTATATTTCAAATGTGTTGCAGGATACTGATGAAGGCTGGCCACGACTTGTAAGAGTATCACCAATTCTTGATTGGACATTCCAAAATGTTTGGACTTATTTAAAAGAACTGCAAGTTCCTTACTGTCCTCTTTATGACAAAGGGTGAGAATTCCGATATTTATATGTTTTCTGACAATCATTAATGATCCACATATTTTTTATACTATAGTGTTATTAAAATTTGAAACAGTTTTATTAACTGTAATTATTGAATCTTAGACATCTTTATCTAAATGGTTCTTATTAATTACATTAGAATAGTATTAAGTAGTTAAAGTTATTATCTAAATCAGAGTGGGTCAACCTAAATGATTATGCGGGCCATTTCGGAAATGCATCATAACTGTTTGGATTGCATTAAACCAACTATATACAGTGCTTTCTATTATGCTTACTTTTAATCATATAAAGTATAATAACAGTGATTAACACGCATTGTGTTCATTATAATGATTTTGACTGTTAATTTTTTAATATATTGTTGAGGTTCAAAATAAGTTAGAAATAAATAAAAAACTATCGATAGATATTATCAATCGGACTACCGTAAAGTTGATATCGATTTCTGATTAGTTTATTTAAGTAAATAAAAATAATTCCAAAACTTATAAAATCATTTTTTATTAAATTAATATTTGATTTGTTAAATGAAAAACACAATTTTTATAAGTAAAGTTGATTTTCATATTGATTCAAATGGCATTGCCGCTCCCAAACAGCGTCTTCCGCCATATTTCACCCACTCTCATATGGGGCGTCCTAAGGATAGGACCTCTCCATTTATGTCACTCTAGTTCGGGTCGTCCTAAGGATAGGACCTCTCCATTTATATTCCTCGCTCTAGTTCAACGCGTCCTAAGGATAGGACCTCCCCATTTATGTCACGCTGGTGAGAAGAGCGTCCAGGGAAGAAGACCTCTCCAGTTATTATCAATCGAGTACGACGCGTCCAGGGAAGAAGACCTTCCAGTTACTCATCATTTTTCGAGTACAAGGTGTCCAGAAGACAGCATCTTCCAGTTGTTAAGAAGACGTTATCATATATTGATTCAGAGGGAGTTTCAAGACAGAGATTGGTACATACATCTGTGAGTGTTTATTTGAATCATTTTACTTTGAGAATGGTGTTCGTAATTTAAAATTTGTTCCAGTTATCCCGACTTTAAAATTAATTATCATTGAACCACGGAGATCAAATATTGTATTGTTTTGTTTTGTGTTCTTTGTAATAATTTAAATTTTGTAATAAAATAAAATTAACGTTGATTTTTAATTAACTAACTCTCCATAATATCATATTATATATCTTGAATTTTATTAAAATACTAAATTCTTAACATTTGGCGCCCAACGTATAGGCAATGATAATTAGGGATAATAATCAGAATTAATAAGTAAATAAACACTTGTATAAATATAAAATTGCGTCAGCGGCAACATGACCGATACCTTAAGTTTCGTGTATAAATCCGTATAAGATTCACTTATTATTAATCGTAGAACCGGTAAAAATATTAAAAATAGGTTTAAATATAAAGGTTTTATTAATTATAATACCACATTGATTAACTAATTATTGTTAAAATATTAATTTAATTTCAAAATTAAAGATGTCTAAAAATGGTGATATGATTGACGATTTAGGTGAAAATAATAGTCAAGTTGAAATGTTGGAAGAGTGCCATAAAGCAGTGGAAAATGAGTCATCAATTTTCAGGGAATCACAGACCGCCGTCGGAAGTCAAAGCATATTAGATTTAAAAACCGGTCAGGCACGTGACCAGCAAAGAAAGCGCGGGAAAAGCATTTAATATGGAACTGAGACAATTAATTGAATTATTAAATAAAATGAGAGAAGAGAGTAATGAGAAAAGTAATAAAATGAGAGAAGAGATTAATAACATGGGTAAAGGTCAGGAAAGGCTTAGAACAGAAATTTCTGGGTTAAAAACAGAAATAATTAATTCGATAAAACATGAATTAGATGAAAAGATTACGAGTTTAGAGGTTAGATTAGCCAGTCATAAAGAAGAGAAGGTTACAAAGTTAACAAATACTTTGGATCAACAAAATGAATTATGTTTTGCTCAACTTGATACGAATATAAAAAATATGGAAAATGTTATCATTCCTTTTGAAATTAATGAAGAAAAAGCTTATACTATCGATGATATTAATAAAAATTCAAATGAACTTTTTGCCAATGATGAAGAAATTGATAAGGAAACCACTATTAAAGAGAAGAAGGAATCCAAACAGACTTTTTCAGATGATGATAATTCAACAATTAAAAAATTTGTAATTGAAGATGAAACAAGAGATAACCAGTGTTTTAATGAGAAAATGGAATTTAATGATTTTTCATCAGAGGATGAACTTAAAAGTAATTTGGAGAAGAGTTTGATAAAAAACCAACCTGTGTGTGATTATGAAATTGATGATGGTGATGATAAGAAAGCTACCAATGACAATTGTTATGATGCAGTTGGTGTTTGAGGAATTGATAAACCAAACAAAACAAATCAAGATAATATTGATGAGCCCAATACTACCGTGAAAAATAAGTATTTAGACAGTGATATTTATGATGCTGAAGTATCTTCTGATGAAGGGCAAATAAAAATTAGTAATCATGAGGTGGAAGAAAATTTTGACCATTCCGAAAAGCTAAATAAAGAAAGAAAGGATAAAGTTAAGAGAAATAATTTACAAAGAAAAACCAAGCAAACAGCCAGTAAATATTATAATTATAATAATAATGTCTTTATTTATTCTGGGACGAGTCCCTATAGAATAACAATACAGGCATTGTAAGCTATTAAATCTTAGAGTGTTAAATAATTACTTTTAATTAATTATTACAATTAATTTAATTAGTGAGAATGAATAAAAAAATGAACAAATAAAAAATGTGAATTACCTACAATAACAGTATTTCAAAAACATATTAGAAGAAAAGAAAGAAAAAAAAATTAAAATAAGTTTACAATAATTATATAAGAGAAACAAATTTATGGTCACATATATCAAATTTATGCCAAGAAAAAAAAACAAAAAAGAAAGATTAAACAATATTATCCGAGATTTACCTTTCATCCCTTTTTGTCCTTTTTAATATCTATCTATATGACATTAATAATACATATGTACGTGGTTTAAATTCCACACACTCAAATATATGAATACAAAATAACACACACAAATGTACATCTAAAAACATCATTCATTCATCGAATAAAGAGAGCATTAAGTCAATACTGATCCCCTACTATTTTCGATTTTTTGGGAATTGTAGGGATAATAGGTGCTGGAATATACGGGATTTGAAGGTTGGAAGATTATTGGAACGACGGATGGAAGAAGGTATAGAGTTCCAAAAGGAGGAGGATCGGATCAGGAAAGCTCTGTCAAAAGCTGCAGTTCGGTGGGATGCTGTATATAGATCAGAGAGCCGAGAACGGGTGTTGCGGGAGAGGACTGTGGTTTTGAATTGAAGGAGATCGAAAATGTAAGATGGTCGACGGGATTGGATAACTTGTTAAAGGAAAGATGCTAGGACGTACTTACGGCGGTAGGAAGGGTAGAGCCATTTCAATTCTTCGTAATATCGGGTCACCGAAGCATCTCTAGGGATCCCAAAGATGAATCGAACGAAGCAATTAAGCAGCTGCTTTAATTTTGCTTCGAGATCCCCAGAGATACCCTCATACACTGAACAACAATAGTCAAAATGGGGGAAAATTAAGGAAGAAACTAAGAGTTTACGGATTTCAAAAGGGAACAGGTGACGAAGGTAATTGAGACGCTTTAAGGTGGAGAAGGTACGACGAGAAATTTCAGAGATATGGTTTTTCCAGGAAAGGGTCCGGTCAAAAGTAATTCCAAGGTTTTTGACAGTTGGGTAGAATTTGATAGGATTATTGTTTAGAAGGAGGATTGGATTATGGGGAATAGTTTTAAGGAAGTAGTTTGACCCTATTATTATTGCCTTGGTTTTGTCCACGTTCAACTTTAGCTTGTTATCCATTGCCCATCGATTTATTCGATTCAGGTCATCTTGGAGTTTTTCGGTGGCTAATATTAGATCGGAAGGGGAAAAGGATAGGTACACTTGAAAGTCATCGGCATAGACATGATACTGGGAATGTCGGATAAGAAGTGGAAGATCGTTTATGTAAATGGCAAATAGGGTGGGGGATAGTGATGAACCCTGTGGGACACCACAGGATAGCGGAAGGGTTATGGAAGGAGGTTGACCGGGGACCAAAACATATTGGGAGCGATCTGAGAGGAAAGACTTGAACCATCCTAGAGCACTGTTGGATAGAGGTAAGTTTCGTAGCTTGGCGAGAAGGATATTGTGGTCTACTGAGTCGAAGGCTTTGGAAAAATCTAAAAGGATCAGAATTGTTAATTTTTGCTGTTCAATTGCAGTATGGAGATCATGGGTGATTTTGAGGAGAGCGGATTGAGTTGAATAGCCTGGACGAAAGCCGGATTGGAGAGGGTTAATGAGGGAACGTTCTTCTAGAAAATTTGAAATTTGGTTTTGGGCTAGGCGTTCTAATGGTTTTGAGAGGTTAGAGAGAAGGGAGATAGGGCGGAAGTCATTTGGAGAGGAGGGATTTTCAACTTTATTTAGCGGGCGCACTAACGCGGTTTTCCAAGGCATGGGAAATATGGAGTTTTGTAACGAGAAATTATAAATATGATGTAATACGGGCATTATGACAGGAAGGCAGGATTTTAGTAGCTTTAAAGGAATATTGTCGGGGCCATAGTCACTGGTGCGCGATTTCAGAATGGCGTTTAATAGTTCGTCATATGATACATGGGAGAAAAAGAAGTTATCAGGGTTAAAGTTTATATGATCAATGTCGGTAGCGGATGAGGATTTAGGAGATGTGATGGGTACGAAGTGGTTATTGAGATTGTCTGGCGTGATTGAAGAGGAACAGAGTTTACCGGATACTGTTGGCGATAATTGTCGGAGTATCGGAGTATGGGATCGGTTGCATTGGTGAGGATTAATTGGATGTGGTTTGATTTTGCACGACGTATTGCAGATTGTGTTTCATTGCGAAGTAGTTTGAAACCTGCATAGTCTACTGATAGACGTGTGCGACGAAATTTTCTCCTTGCTGCTTCTCTTTTCTTCATCATTTCTTTTATTTCCGGGGTTAGCCAAGGTGCCGTTGGACGGCGTAAGGTAAGGGTTTTTAAAGGAGCGTGGATGTCTAATATGGATTGCAGATTGGAAGTCCAGGTGGAAACCATCTGATCGATGGAACTATAGGAGTAAATGACGTCCCAGTTGATGGAACTTAAATCGGATTGAAGTGATTCGAAGGAAAGGAGATCCAAATTGCGATAGGACACCGTTCTGGGAGTAAAGGATTTGACTGGTAGGTCATATGAAATTTGAATGAGATCGTGTGATGAAAGAAACGGAACAGGATGTTGGGACGAGGAAAGAATTTTAAGAGGTGAATCAGAGATAAACAGGTCCAACCAGGTATCCGAAAATTGGGTGTGATGGGTTGGAGAGTAGGGAACTAGGTAAAGATTGAGCGAGAATATTAGATTTGAGAAAAAGGATTGATTGCTGGAATTCGAAAGCATATTAATATTGAAGTCACCACATATAATTATATTGGTGTAGGTAGAGACTAGTTGAAGAAGAGAGGATTCGAAGTGGTTGTCGAATGGAACATGAGGAGGTCGGTATACTACGGCATACAGAAGAGGAGAGGAGAAAGTTGAGATTTCAACAAATATGTATTCTAGGTGAGGAAAGGTTGAAGCGGGAGATTGAAGAAGGATTTTAGCTTTAAGGCTTTCAAGGATATATATACCAACTCCACCTCCCCTGCGGTCAGATCTGTCATGACGTATGAGAGAATAGTTAGGAAGGGACAATTGAGAGGAAAGAATGATAGGTTTGAGCCAAGTTTCGGAGACCGCTATGACATGGTAAAAGTTATCTTGGAAATATTTCTGAAACTCATCAATATGTGCAATAAGGGATTGTGCGTTAATGTGACAACAGTTCAGTAAATTAGTCATAACTAAGGACGAGAGAAAGAAATGACAGGTAAACGGAATACGGATTGAGGGATAGAAAATGAAAACTTTTCGGGCAAAGAATAAATTAAACGATGATCATAATGAGTGAATGATGTGAAGATAGTTTTGAGTGATATGAAAATTGTCTTTACTGAGAAAAATGAAATTAAAGAAATTCGTAAAAATAAATAACTGTTGTAAAAAAAAAGGAAACTGCTTAAATAAAAAATAAGTTTCAAATATAGAAGCACTTCTTCTCTACCTGAATGAAAAAGGAAATGAAAAATAACTATAAAAGAGTACAAATCTATATAAAAAAATAAAAGTGAAAAGTTAAGGTGACTATTGGACGACACTCAGCTGAAAACGTCCAGATCACTAGGCTTGCTAATTGTCACTGCTGGGTAACCGTCCGACTGTCTACATCTGACTCGGCCTCCACTGAACCAAACATACTTAATTTTTGCAGATAGCTGTTTCTGCCTGGCTAGCCAATAAAGATGCTTGTTGGTAGGAGTCATAGCTTCACTGACGTAGACGCGGTGCGCCTCATTCTCTCCCCAGCCTAGGTGTCGAGTGGAAAAGTCCCTTTTTATTTTCCTCTGACGAACCAATTCGTCCCTTAGGGCTTGTCGCACGAATCTGGCGATGATGGGGCCAGGAGTTCCTTCTTGTCTTGCCCTGAGCCGTACAGCGTGGTCCAGATCTTCGGGGCACAGTTTAACGCCCATGGCTGCTCCGACGCTTAGTATTAGACCTTCAGTGGTCTCTCCTTGCTTTTCAGGGATGCCCCTAATTTCAATAGTGTGTTTTAATTTGTACTGCTCGGCGTGGTTAAGGCGACCCTCTAGTACTGATACTTTTTCTTTTAAAAATTTGTTCTCTAGCATTACTCTTTCCAGTTGTTTGTTCTGCTCTTCAAGCAGGTTTTCAATTTTATGAAGTCTGTCACTATTTTCAAAAGATAGCTCAGACTGTTTTTGAATTGTTTCTTTTATCTCTTTCAGCTCTTCTAAGGATTTCATTTTAGCTTTCATCTCTTTGAACTCCTCTGTGAGTGATCTTAGCATATTCAACATTAGATTAGGTTCGGATACCGGCATTGTATTGGTCGCTAATAAACACTCAGGGCACTTCCATAATTTAGCAATTTCTGAGTCCATAGAATCAATTTTCGCACACTTAATATGATAAGACTGAAGGCACGTAACGCAAGCTACTCTTGCCTTCTCATCACGGTCTGCTGATTTGTTACAAATTTTGCAAGTAACCATCTTAAAAAATGAAGAGATGAAAAAAAAAAATATATATAATCAAGTAAATTTAAAAGGAAATGGCTGGGAATAATTCCAATCTGATTGTTTACTTACTGGGAGACTAGTAGGATTAGCACCCGTAACAACTCTCACTACTTCAATGTTGTTGAATTCCTTAATTGTTTATGAAATTTAATGTCACTAATAATTCTTTAACACGTTACTTGCTATTAATAAATTAACTACGGATTGATACTTTTTCACTAATAAGTTTATAAAAGGAAATTGAGACGAAAAATTATAGAGGAAACACTAGAAGCACTGCACTCAACGAGGGATACTCTAAGACTGACCGTGGGTGACTGATAGCGGGATAAAATGTTGGAAAAGAGCTGCAGACATCCGAAACTACCTGCGGGGAAAGGTAAAGGAAAAATGTTGATTTTCAACTCCGGTTGGAATTTAAGGAACTTTATAGGATTACAGAATGACTAAATCGCAATAAAATCTTTGTTTAAATTTGTTCACTCCTTCAACTAAATCTAATAAAACTAATAATTATTATATATAAAAAAAAAATTAAAAAAAAAAAAGAATCCGGAAAATAAACATTTTTTTTATTATTTTTTTTTTATAAGACAGGCGAATGTTGAGGTTCAAAATAGGTTAGAAATAAATAAAAAACTATCGATAGTTATTATCAATTGGACTACCGTAAAGTTGATATCGATTTCTGATTAGTTTATTTAAGTAAATAAAAATAATTCCAAAACTTATAAAATCATTTTTTATTAAATTAATATTTGATTTGTTAAATGAAAAACACAATTTTTATAAGTAAAGTTGATTTTCATATTGATTCAAATGGCATTGCCGCTCCCAAACAGCGTCTTCCGCCATATTTCACCCACTCTCATTCGGGGCGTCCTAAGGATAGGACCTCTCCATTTATGTCACTCTAGTTCGGGTCGTCCTAAGGATAGGACCTCTCCATTTATATTCCTCGCTCTAGTTCAACGCGTCCTAAGGATAGGACCTCCCCATTTATGTCACGCTGGTGAGAAGAGCGTCCAGGGAAGAAGACCTCTCCAGTTATTATCAATCGAGTACGACGCGTCCAGGGAAGAAGACCTTCCAGTTACTCATCATTTTTCGAGTACAAGGTGTCCAGAAGACAGCATCTTCCAGTTGTTAAGAAGACGTTATCATATATTGATTCAGAGGGAGTTTCAAGACAGAGATTGGTACATACATCTGTGAGTGTTTATTTGAATCATTTTACTTTGAGAATGGTGTTCGTAATTTAAAATTTGTTCTAGTTATCCCGACTTTAAAATTAATTATCATTGAACCACGGAGATCAAATATTGTATTGTTTTGTTTTGTGTTCTTTGTAATAATTTAAATTTTGTAATAAAATAAAATTAACGTTGATTTTTAATTAACTAACTCTCCATAATATCATATTATATATCTTGAATTTTATTAAAATATTAAATTCTTAACAATATGGATGCACAAATGATGTATTTTTTAATACTTTGTTAGAGAAGAAATTAGTTGACTGGAACTTCTAATGTAAGGATAGAGATCGTTGTGGGTGCAGTCAATTAAAACATCATAATAAGTGCATACTTATTTATTGTCTTTCGACTTACATTGTAGGTCATCTTCAGGGCTGTGAGAGAAATTTCATTTTCATTTCAAAATTCCGTTTTTATTTTTAAATACATTGGTTTTCATTACTAATATAAAAGAAACATATTTTGTAAAAGTTTGATAAATCTCAAAGGCTATGAAATTGTTCAAGGCGGTCCTAGAGATCAAAGGACCCAGCACGCCCAGTAACCATTTTTTTCTTAAGTATGTTTTTTCTTTCTTTCAATATATTATTTGAATCTACCTCATAATTTATTTTCATTTATCAATTAAATTGTAATTGTATTCTACTCTAAAACATTATAGTTTTGTAAACAGTTCATATTTAATTTTTTTATTATTATTCTAATGGGACTTGTCTCAGAATAAATAAAGCTTTTATTATTATCAATTTCCTCACCTTTGAGGCGGTGTGTTATGCGAACAAATTATGTAAGAGCATAACCTTATCAAATTTGAGTTTTGTTTTGATGTATGCAAATTTGTCAGAGTTTGAGACATTTTTCTGCAACTAATCGAGCCTCAGTACTGATTTTGAGCCAATTTGAGTTCCCATCTCATATTAACTGAATTATTGTGCATATGTTCTTCTTTCGGGATGGACTGTGTGGTTTTGGTGTTGTTTGCTAAGCTTTTGCTCATTGTGTTGTGAGCTTCTTCAGGGCTAGTCAGTAAATGAAACAACTAAATTATTGTCATGATTTTCTGTTCAGTTATTTTTGAGTGTTTTCCTTGTATAATTCACTATAATTATTTCTGAAAATTACTTTAAACTATTTTTTAAAACTCATAAAAAAAAACTTTTTCAAGCCAGAAATTTCTGCAGTAGCAGTACAAAAATATAAGAAATAAAAAAACCAAAGCTGTGTGCTGTCAATATTTAGTTATATATTTTTAGATTGATATTTTGAAAAACCACTTGTTAAAATGAAATAATAAATAAATTAATCGTCCTTGATCTTCATTATGAAACAATATGCAGAATCAATTAATTGCAGAGGTTCTAATTTCATTAATGTACTTCACTTATCTCTACATTTCAGTCATGAAGCAATTAGATTAATTATTTCAGTTGATTGAAGATAGAGATTAACTGGGGTAATAAGCAAGGTCTCTTTAATTGATTGTATGCTCTGATTTATTTTTCAGTGACATATTATAGTATGAGTGTTTGAGTTCTTGTTACATTGTTTCTTACACCAGCTTGCCAGGATCTAAAAATGAAGTTTAAAGTTCCAAAGTGGCTTCCCGACCTTGAAATTAGATTTTGTTCTATTTTCACTCTCATTTCTTTTATATTGTGTTGTGTTTCATTGACCGTTTTTCTAGAACCGTTGTTGGAATCTATATTTGTGAAGTACTATTCGGTTACTTGTGTAGTAAATGATATTCGCAAGTTGTATGGCTTGCAATGCGACTGGTCTTCATGTTGGAAGAGCTGCACTAATCCAGATAATGAGTGTACACAAATTGAAGTATTGTTTGCCCATGGAAATGATTCGAGGTTTTCAGTTTTACCTTTGCAAGCCAGTATTCATGGTTGTGGTTTTGAAGTTGATTGTGAAAAGTTTTTCGATACTTTTAAAATCAATAGTACATTTGATTGTTATCTTGTTGATGGAAAAAATGTTTTGATTCCGAAAATCACCACTCCCATGCGCTCTGTTAAATACCTGTATCTATCACTTGTACCATTTTTAGCCCTTTTAATTGGGATAATTTATACAGTCACGCAAAAAATTTTCGAAAGAGGCAAGAAACAAAGAAAAATAAAAAAGGTTAAGAAATTGGATGAGCCAACTTCTTTTTATCAGAAAAAAATTATGGAATTGGAGAAGCTTAAGAAGGCGAGGGAAGAAAGAGAGAGGGTAGCTCGCTACTGTGATAATGTGAGAGTAGAAGAGCTAGAAACAGTTACTGCCCTTATTTTTAAACCAAGTTCTTCGTGGATGATACCTATGGTTGATCCATAAAAATCCAAAATTTATTGTGATAATATTTGTTAACAAGAGCTTATCATCACTGCAAGGAGCTTTTGGATATTTTAAAAGGTTGGTTAGTCTATTTAATTTAATTTCTCATTATAATAATTGATTAACCGAAATTTATTTAATTGCTTGTTTGGTTATGATAAATCTTTGAAATTTCCTAATAAGTTGTTTAATTTTTAGTTAAGATCTTCTTTATCTTTCCTCTTAGTGCCATTTCTATTGTCGAGAGAGACCTTGTTGCAACAGAGCCAGTCTGCTGAGCCCCATCACATTCTTTTCATTTGAGTTGTCTTTATATTAACTTCTATTATTAGGAGATAATCCTTTTACTAAACTCTTAGGTGTCCTCAAGGTCTCCTCCCTAGCTGAAGGAATTCCATAACTCTTTTATATTTATTTTTTCTTTTCTGTGTTTCATATTTCTTTTCTCCTCCTATGATGCAGCTGATATACTTGTCTAGCATGTCCCAACATTCACTTCCACTTATAAACTTTAAGGAAACATTGCTTATTCTTAAAGATTTATATAATTTGGTTCTGTTACAACTAAATGCCTATTTTTATTTTGTTATTCACAGGATTAAGTATATTTCTTAATTTTCTTTTCTAATTTTCTATTTCCTTTCTAGTATGGTTCTCAACTCTACCTTCTTAGAGGAGGCTTTATTTTGCTATCGTAAGGTATTGAAATATCTTCAGGTTCATTGGAACTTTCTGTGTGTAATTTTTTTCGTTTCTTGACTGGAAAAAAAATAAGATCTGTAATGTAATGTGGGCATGATTGGAATGTATAAATTAACAATAATTGTATTTTATTACGATTTCAATCAATATTCTTCCATTCAAATGTACTTGTTTTTAAAATACAATTAGTTATTTATTTACCTACCAGGTCTGCAAGTTTAAAATGTCGTTTATTTCTTAAAATATAATTTAATTTACAAAAAAAAGTATAATATATTTTATTCAAAGTACTGGCCCTCGCTTTCTACACATTTTGTCCATCTCTCGGGCAATTTATGGATACCATTTCAAAAGAATGCTTCATCTTTATTTGAAATCCATTCATCGAGCCATTTTCTTACATCCTCCAAATTGTTAAAGTGTTGCTCAGCCAATGAGTGTCCCATCGATGAGAATAGGTGATAATCAGAAGGCGCCAGGTCAGGTGAATACGGCGGGTGGGGTAGGAGTTCCCAACCAAGCGAAGAAATCGTTTCCTTAGTCAATCTGGCTGAATGTGCAGGAGCGTTATCATGCTGAAGAATGACTTTGGCGTGCCTGTGAGCCCATTCTGGGCATTTTTCGATCAATGCGTGACTCAAATTGATCATTTGTTGTCGGTAGCGGTCGGTATTGACTGTTTCGCCGGGTTTGAGAAGTAGTAGACTACTCCCTTCTGATCCCACCACACACACAGCATTGTCTTCTTCCCAAAACGATCCGGTCTTGCACTCGATGTGGATGGTTGTCCTGGCGTTACCCATGATTTTATTCGTTTGGGATTCTGAAAATAAATCCATTTTTCATCGCCAGTTACAACTCGATGCAAAAAACCCTTTCTTTCGTGGCGTAAAAGCAGCATTTCGCACACAATTTTTCGTTTTTCCATCTGTCGTTCGTCCAATTCATGTGGAACCCATTTTCCAACCTTTTGAATTTTTCCCATAGCTCTCAGGCGATCGGAAATGGCTTGTCTAGTGACATTCAACTGTTCTGCCATCATTTGTTGGGTTTGGGTATTGTCTTCGTCTAATAAAGATTGCAATTCGACGTCCTCAAACTTTTTTGGTCGATTTTCTCGTTTTTTATCAGTAACATCAAAATCACCACGTTTGAAACTTTGAAACCAACGTTCACATGTCTTGACGGTTGGAGCAAGATCGCCATAAGTCTCAACAAGAATTCGATGACATTCAGATGCCTTTTTCTTTTGATTAAATAAGAAAATCATGACATGCCGCAAATGCTCTTTATTTGGCTTAAAATTAGACATTTTTAACACCAAAGAAAGGTATGATACGTCCACGTAAAAGACTTAAAAACAACTGACTTTTGTAAACAAATGACTAACAAACAAAATAGCGTTTAGAGATAAGCAAATCCTTCAATAGGCTAAGAGCGCATTCTATTGGAATTAAAACGACGTTTTAAACTTGCAGACCTGGTAATAAAAAACTGAAAATAAAACTATTTGTTAATCAATTCGGTTTCCAGGTACACTTCACTTGGTAATGCACAGAATACTAAACCAAACCCTGCTCTTGAATATGTAGATGAAGATGGACACATCTGCTACAGACCAGCTTACATGCTTAAAGAAGGGGGAATGGAGCGCCAAGGCCGCATGCAAGAACAAGTTCGTTGATGAATTTTAGATATCCTCAGCATGTCTTCAGATAAAATTGAGAGATCTTCTAGTTTTGAAATTCGTTTTATTTTGACGACAATACTCGTCAGGATTTAGTAAATTAATAATGGCAATATTGACCATAACTTTAATTACTAGGTGTAGATTTTGAGGTTTTAGCTACTAACATCTTTCTCTCTCTTTTTCTTTTCTTCAATTGTGATAGTACAAATCTATTATACAAATAATTAAATTTATTTATTTTTCGATATAACTATCTACCTTTTTTTTTTCTCCTTACCCTGCTTTCAATCATTAATAATATATTTTTAAAACTCTTCATTTTAGAAAAAGTATTAGTCCTTTTTCTAGAGAATAGTATAGTAGAAGTTGGATGGTTCATAAACTAACGCAGGTACTAGACTCCTATTGTTAATGATATTTTATACGACTATTTTGGTTTCATAGATTTAAACAATAAGATGATTGGGGATATAATATCATATTACATAAAATTTTACTTATTATTCTAAATTTCAGTAATCCCAGTGAAGTTCTAAAACTTGGATCAAAATGAAAGCGTATTTTACAGATATGTGTATAATTAACATTATGTATTTCTTTCTTGATTGGAACCTCAACTATCTTCTCTTTCAACAAAATTTCTCTATTATAGATTTCATATTTGTTCCTAGCCCATATGGCTTTCATACTGCAGGACTTGTAAAATATATTATGCATTAAATGAAAAACTTTAAACTATTAGGGGTATTACATGTTAGCATAAAGATTTTTTTTTTTGCCAACATACTTTTAAAAATATTTAAAACATATTAAAATTTTAGGATGCAAGTGGGAAATTTGTAGTGTGAAGCCTTAAATCTCAAAAATTTTAGAAAATGATAAACTTGCCTACATTTCGCCAATTTGAGAATCAAGGCTTCATTCTGAAATATTTCATTTGTAATGATAATAATAATAAGACTTAAGGAATCTGAAAGCTCGATTTTGATTCCATCAATCTCTGCTTACAAACCTCCATCCATGGATTACTTCCCAAAACCAAATCTTCCCTACCTATCTTAACTTCTCTGGAATTTGTTCATTACTACGCCAAATAACTTTACAAGCACATCTTAAACTTCACAATGCTATCACTTCAATTATATTGCCTGGGTGCATACTCTACAACGGTGGGTTAAAATAAAAGTATTTTTTACTTAAATAGAAATTAAAGTATTTTTTACTCATTAAATAATAACTTCTGAACTATGAAACATATTCTGAAACGGTTATTTGACGGTTATTTAACCTTTTATAGATTACTGCAAATACGAGGAGGAAAGCTTCTCTGAATGCTCAGAGAGCAGAGAGGCAGTTTAAAAACTTAATGAGTTAAAGGCTTTTTTGCATGCTTGGAGGGTTTAAGTATGTGACTGTTTTTTTTTTTCAGGCATCTTGAGCATGTCATTTTCATAATTATACTAAATTAAAAACATATTCCTTTTTCCCTTTATATACTAAATTATTCTTATTACATTCTGCAGGAATCTGCTCCTCAATGACAATCCTCTGGAAGAATTCAGAAGAAAAGTAGAAGAAATTAGTTATCTCTTAAGCACCATGATAGGTCCATCTGGACGTAGTATAGCAATTAATAATTCAGGATGCATTACACTCACTAAATCTGGTATCGACATCATTGATATTTTCAAACTTAAAGGTTGCCCAGAAAGAGATTTTATCATTGGTTGCACAGAAAACCTTTATAGAGACTTTGGTGATGGAACTAAAACATTTATTGTACTATTAGAAGCTCTGTTATTACATTCTGAACGGTATTCTAGAGATTATCTTTATAAGCACTTTTCTATGTTTCTTAAAATATATAATAATATTCCAAAGATTGAAAGTGGTTGCAATGATTACTGCAAAGTTATTGATACATTTTATTCCACTAGATTTCCATTGCACATAAGTCATGCTTTGTCAGCCCTATTGAAAGATTGGATTGAAAAAAACGAATCTTCTGATGGAAATGTTTTCAAAAACATTTTGGACCATTTTGATGCTCTTGTAAATGTTGAAAAGAGGAGTTCTCCTTTAAACGAATCCAAAATCATCAAAGGTTTGTCTATCAATGGGCATTTTCATGGAAGATTTCTGAATCATGACAAATGTGTGAAACTAATAGTCATCTATATTTCTGAAGAAAATGAAAGTGACAACATCAACATTATTGTTAGAGAAATTATAATGATTATAGAGAAACTCAATTCCTCTGACTTATTGATTGTTACAAACTGCACTCTTCCACCTTCCTTTTTACAAATCTTAAACAAATATCACGTACTTACGAATGTGGTATCTGAGTCTGTTCATCTCCTGCATGATTATTGTATGACGAACAATTATAATATGTTTGCAAATCCTCCCGAGGTAAAAGTTATAAATGAGTTTAATTCTTTCAGATCTGATTTAGTTTTAGATGTTCCGTTCGGCCATTTAATTTTATTTGCACCGAGTAAAATATTTTCTGATTCCTTTGTTAAATCTTTAAAGAGCTGTTTGAAGCTTTGTTGTAAAATGTCAATAAATAAGTCTCTTCTTGTTCATTGTGGTCAATTAGAGAAATTACTTATACTGCATTTAATTGAGGTTTATAAGGAAACATCAAATGTTTTTACTGAAGAGCTCGTGGAGCTTGAATGTTTTGATTCCTTAAATTTAGGAGTAGAAGAGTTGCGTTTGATTGGTAAAAACATAAACAATTCAGAAGCTGAACTTGTACAGCTTATTGAGCACATAAAACCAAAATTAAAGGAACTGGATTGTGATGTGATTTTAATAGTCATTAGAATGCTAAATTATTATATTTCAAAATATGTTCCTAATGGCAATTTAGGAACTGAACCTTTAAATCTAAAAATTGAAATACTCAATAGGGTTTTCAATACATTTTTGAGTATTTTAAATATTGATCAAGTATTGAACTTTGAAAAAATGTAAATATTTTAAGATTAGTTGTAGTTGTAAAAACCAACAGTATTGCTTCATTTATCATGCATATTTAATATTTTTATGTCTGTGATTGGAATCTCACCAAAATTTTATGTACTTAAGCATAATGTAAATAAACTTATTTATTTAAAAAATAAGTATTTGTTATAATTTCTTTATGAATAAATTGTGTACCAATTTTAATTTATTACTATCCTTTCCTTGTAGAATATATATGCAATAACCTATTATCGGTCCAGCAAGTTTTATATTATAAAGGACTTCACTATAAGAATTCGTCTCATTAGCCATAGCAGCATAGAGTGATTTTAAATAAAACAAACAAAATAATTGGAATCACTTATATTATCAGTTTGACTATAGTTAAAATACCAAGCTGATTAATAAAAACTATTTAATCTGTTATTTGTTGTTGAGAAAGAGGTTGTGCTATTTCTAATAAATTACAAAGGAGACCATGCAATTTACTAGAAATGCATTTATCAACTTCGAAGTCTATTATAATATTAAATGTAAAATATCATTTTCAGATGTTCTCTTAACCCAGTAGCTTAACTACTGTACAGGCTTGGGACCCCCGTTTAGAGTTCCCAATGTAGCATCCTCCGATTAGCCATAGCAGCAAAAAGTGACGTTAAATGAACAAACAAAACGGTAGCTTAACAAAAAATTAAATACAAAATTGTAGCCAAAATCCATTCATTCTGGAAATACATTCTTTGTAATGCGATGTCATTACAGAATGAACTTTTTAAAAAAAACGCAATTAATCGTGTGAAAAAAATCGAAAAGTGAATACAAACTAGAATGCTGTCATGTTTACTGAAGAGTCGCGTTCTTGTTCGTATAGTGATAGAAGATACTGTTGAGTCTAATTCTTGATTACTTCAGTACAGTTTGTTAAGGTATCCTCTTCTAGGCGCTCGCTGCATCGCTTCTTCTGTGCTGGTGGTACCGGGCTGTTGCTGCACGTCGTCTCGAAGGGGCATAAGATGTAAGGCCAACTTCCCAAAACGAATCGTTTAGAATTATGTATGAGAGGAAAATAGTTGACTGGATGATCAAATGTAGAACGGAGATAGTTCGGGAGTGCAGTAAAAAAAAACAAAAAACACTGAATAAGTACTGGACTTATATTTATGTGCCGACGTTTCGACCTACAGTGTAGGTCATCTTCAGGGCTATGAGAGAGAAACAAACAGAACAAAAAATATATAAAAACGTACAGTAACAATAAAATAGTGACATGTAATGTAGAAAATTAAAATAGTGACAGATATGAAAATTAAAGATAACGAATATTAAAAAAGTGACAAAATATAATAAAATTAAGATATAGACAGATTTAATACAATTAAAGATAATGAAAAAAAATTAAAATAGTGACAGATATAATAAAATTAAGATAAAGACAGATTTAATAAAATTAAAGATCGGTCGGCACATAAATATAAGTCCAGTACTTATTCAGTGTTTTTTTTTTACTGCACCCCCCAACTATCTCCGTTCTACGTTTAGAATTATGAATTGTTTGTATGGATAAAGGTCTAGCCAAAACACCTTGGACTTGATCGAGGAAATGGAGGGCACAGTGGCTTCTTTCTGGCCAAATACTTATACGAATATTTCTATCCTACCTTTGTGTTGTAATGCGCTGCGATCCACTACCCGGTTTCTCCCAGCCTCTGGGAATACGTCTAAAGCCCGGGAGATGATACTATGACAAACGCCAACCGCCTCTGCGATATCAATTTGCTGGTCACCAAGGTTGCTTCTTTTTAAAATAATAGTGCGTAATTCAGGTTCAAGATGCTGCCTTTCCATGGTAAATGGAAACACAACTGGATTGAAACAGAGAAAAGGTATTGAAAAAAAGAAGAAACTAAAACCTTTTATTTTTTATTTTTCAAAATCACATAGTTAAATTTTCTTGCAGTAAAAAAAAAAAAAGAATTTCTAATAGATATTAATGCAGTTTATAACAAAACTAACCTAAAATGTCGGGCAACATGGATATAAAAAAAATAGCCATCTCCCTTTTTATTATTGTGCAGTTTATTATGAAAACAGAGAAGAGGGCTCCATGAAAGTATATGATGTGAAAATAGAAACTAAAATAAACTCCTTGAGTTTATGACATTCTGAAATTTGAATAAACTGAAGTAGCCAAGCCCCTGGCACAATACCGTCTCATTCCTCCTAGCAATACTACTCACTTAGCCATTCGTTGTTGTTTATTCGTTTAAATCTCTCTTTATGCTATACTGGCTAATCAGACGATGCTTCTCTGGGAGTCCTAAATTTTACCTACCCAAATATGATTAGGATAGAGATCTTTAACGAGAACTTGTCATTGTAGTACAAGCTGGACATTCCAATTTTACGACCCTTCCGAAGGACGGAATTACCAAGGATGATTAACAACTTCCCAACTTTTCTAATACAGTTTTTGCCTTCCTGGAGGAATTGTTTTGGTTTTAGTGTATCATTGGGCTTAGAATAGGGAGCGGAGTTGCTCAGTGGTAGAGCACTGAGTTGTCATGCCGAAAATCCTGGTTCAAATCCCGCTGTTGGGAAGACTTTTATTTAGTCTGTTAGCGGCCGGAGATGGATCATTTGGAATCTAGGTTCCTCCTGGGGCTCACCCAGCTTCTAAAAATTGGGAACCCAAAATAAGGGGGGAAATCTGGCGGTTGAGCGTCATCAAGCACTAATCACCACCCTGCACAACCTTTGTCCATGGAACAGTACAGTCTCTACCATGTACTGAACCCTAGACCCGTTCACTGGTTGTAGTGGTACAGTTTTTTTATTGGGCTTGGAGTAGTGTATACAATAGGCATTTTTTATTATTTCTAGGTACAGCAATCAATTAACTTTTTTATTCTGTAATTAAGGTTTAATTTTTAATTGTCTGTAACTATTGTAATCTTTATTTAAATTGATAATTATTTTTTGTCCGCCACTTTGTGAGAAAAAATGATTTTGCTATCCCATAAAAAAAATATTACACCTCTCCTGCACTTTTTTCTCTCGCCTTTCACTATTTGCGCCCAAGCGTATAAATCCAGTTAGGCCACTGAAGGCGATCATATTACCCAAAGTAGATTACTTAATTTATTTAAAAGGATTTTAATCAATGTGCAACCTTTAATACAGGCAACAACTCTGTACAATATAGAGGACTATTTTCTTATAAAAATGAGGCATAGTAAAGCTGAAAATTCTTTTAATAAATATGCGCTCAGATAATATATCATCTTAAAAAAAAAAAGGATCCAAACATTTGCTACTAAAAATTATAGTGAGCAAATATAATCACGGGTATGGGAAAATAGGAAATAAAATAAAGTATCTTTGGACTCTATAATCCTAACTAATATTATAAATGCGAAAGTTTGTATGTTTATTACACTTTCACGAAAAAACTACTGAACGGATTTGGATGAAACTTTGCAGTAATATAGGTTATACATCGGAATAACATATAGACTACAATTTATAATGTTTTGAGTAATTTGGTCATAATGTAACGATAAATATCGTTAAAAAGTACTTGGATATAACACATTCTCAATATTACCTCCAATATTTCGTCCCTGTCATCACAAAATGTAAAAAAAAACGCAGTTTTCGTTTTCGACTTATACCAGTGGCTTTAGGATTGATAACACAAGGGAACAAAATTTTTGTTGCATGAAATATTTTGACTAATATTCTACTTCCTCGAGGTGCTGATTTAAGATCTGAAGTCAGTTTGTTTGTATCAGCTTTACTTTTGGGGTTATAATTATAAACTGTTTTTTAAGATGAAAATATTTTTTATTAAGAAAACTATTAAAAAAATTACCACTACATATCAAAAAATTTTCTTTTGTAAGATTTTCTGGCTTGATTCGGTTCACGGGGGCTGTTTTTAATGCTCCAACAATAGTCCGCCATCATGTGAGCATTCCAGTGACCTTGGTAACGTTCCTCCATAGTTCGAATGTCCTGATGGAACCGTTCCCCTTGTTCTTCACTCAGATCACCAAGATTTTCAGGGAAACGGTCCAAATGGCTGTGGAGGAAGTGTACTTTGATGCTCATATTACAACCAAGCTGCTGGAAGTGTAACAACATTAGTTCAATATGCTCCGCATAGCTTTCTTCCTTTTTGTTTCCCAGAAAATTTTGAGCAGTCCAAACGAATTCATTCCAGGCATTTTTTTCAATATCAGTCATGTAACTAATAAAGTTTTCATCCTTTATCAACCTTCTTATTTGGGGACCATCAAAAATTCCATTTTTAATTTTTTCTTTGCTCAAATTAAAGAACTTCTTAGAGATGTATTTATAGCAATCACCACCCTTGTTCAAAGCTTTGACAAATTGTTTCATGAGCCCTAGTTTGATATGCAAAGGTGGCAGTATTATTCGATCCGTGGGCACAAGGGGCTCATTTATTACATTCAGTTGTCCCGGAACCATAGATTGCCTGGAAGGCCAATCTTTTCTAATCCAGTGCTCAGACCTAGCTCTGCTGTCCCATAAACAAATAAAACATGGATATTTTGTATATCCACCTTGTTGTCCAAGAAGAAAATTCACCATTTTTAGATCAACACTTATCAACCACTTTTGTTCGTTGTATTTGATTCTATCCATTACAGAAGCTACAGTAGCATATTCTTCTTTGACTGTAGTTGAATGTGCAATCGGTATCGAACCCAGCTTATTGCCGTTATGCATAAGTACACATTTCAGGCTACGTTTAGAGGAGTCAATAAATAAACGCCATTCATTTGGATCATACTTCTGTACTCCCATTGCTTTCAATAAACCAGGAACATCCGAACAAAAAGCAAAGTCGTCATCTTTAGAAAAGAATGACAGCAATTCTGCCTCTCGGTTACGATAGTATGAAATTCTTGTTTCTGGGGTTAAAAGATTTCTTTGCTTTAATCGAGAAGCTAGAATCTCCGATGTCTTTTTAGAAAGACCAAGATCTCTGATTAATGCATTGAGGTCTTCCTGATTAAAGAGCTGGGGCTCAGAAGTAAAATCAGGGTAAGAATCACTTGTCCGACTTTCATCACTTGAAGAATAGTTTTGTTTTTCTATATCATGATCATTTTGTACAGATGAAGAAGCTTGGGGTACTGGTGCATCGCCAGAGAACAAGACTGGTCGAGTAACAGATAACAAGTTTGGATAAGACCATTTCGACCGGTTATTTTTATTAATTCCATTAATATCAATCACACAAAAATAACAATCATCTTGATGATTATTAGGTTCCCGCCAAATCATTGGTGTTTGATACTTAAAATGGGGTCTTTTCTTATTTGCCCATAATCTCAAAGACTCAACACATGTTTTACATACCATATGAGGGATCCAGTACTTGTCACGGATGTCCAAAGCGAATCCAAAGTAATCAAAATATACCTGTGTTATAAACTCTGACACACTTAGCCTACAATTTTTGAATGTATATTCACCACAAATGTTACAGAAATAGTTTGGATCGTTTCTACAGATATTTCTTAACTTGGACATTGTTATTTAACGCAAGAGCACAAACTTTTTCACTAAACAACTCAGTTGAATTGAAGTTTGAATGTGACTAGTACAAATATATGTCTATCAGCTGTTTGCCAAAAACAAAAGGTGCTGGAGAAAAACTGAGGCTAGATTTGTAATCACCAACCTCTAATTAGTAAACAACAGGCCTAAAACTCCATGCAACAAAAAATTAATAAAAATTTGTTCCCTTGTGTAATTGATATAAAATTTATATAGAGGCATCTATCAACCACAATAACAATGTAAAACGAATATCATTGCTTTGACTATAGGCACTAATTTTTATTGAACCTTGAAACTGCATTTTTTTAATTCTCTTGTTTTTTTTTATTTGATTGTTAGTATCGCTACAGGGCTCCCCCCTCACTAGCTCGCTCACGTGTTTCTTACTCGCAATATTTACATATTTTCGCAGAACGAAACAAATCATGTAACCTAGTTTAGGCACAAAGGGCGACTGAAAGCATAGTGAACGAGCTGAAACTGATTGGCATCAGGGTGAATCTGTCTAAGACGGATGCCATCGTAATGTCATTTCAGAGTGTGAGTAGGAAACCTCTACCGAAGTCTTTTACCGTGGACTGCGAGGATAGAAGATTATCCACTTCAATTCTCTACCTTGGCGTTACCTTTGATAGACATCTCACCTTCTCAAAGTACGTTCAGGCAAGATTGAAGTTGGGACGACAGAAATCCCACTGGCAATACCATCTGGTCTTGTCGCCGCAGCTCTCACTGAGGTTGAAATTACAAATCTTATCATAAGATCTACGTTGCTCTATGGTGCACCACTACACCTCTGCACCTCTACATGCAGCGCCTGCAGCATTACCACAATTCCATCCTTAGAAAGATCGTAAGTGGCACATCGCTCGAGGGAGCACTTAACAACACCATCCGGGAGGAGCTTCGGCTTCCCTCGGTGCCCGAGTACATAGGTCGGAGGCACATCAAATTTTTTGATGGGCTGAAGACCTGTGCGAACCCCCTATTTAGGGACTTAAAACCACCCCCCAGACCTGGGAGATGGCAGGACAGTGTTCCCTTGGTCGATGTGCTTACATTTGATCAAGCGATGGGGTAAATACTCCCTTGCCCTTATCCTTCCTTCCTCCCCTTTCTTCTTTCTACAACTATTTCTTGATCCCGCTAAATGGTCCCTCCCTGTTTTGTATTGTATAAAGTCAGCGGCTTCGAGCCGGTTCGAGTAAAAACCGCCTTCAGCGGACTCAGCCCATTGTAACGCCTTAAAATACCGAAAGGTAACAGAAGGCTTTTGGTTTATATAGAAGCATTTTCAGGTATTTATTGTAAATTTGTATTAAATCTTGTAAATAAAATCTTGGAGGATACGAAAAATAAAAAAAGTTTACAGGAGTATATTACAGTAGGTAAGTAGGACCGCCACGTATTAGAATTTTTTTTGTTTAATTATAGGATTGTAGTATATTGTAGAGAAACAATTCATATTTACATATATCTCACATTTATACAGAGCGAAAAACAAATAATAATGAAGAAAAATAAAAACCATTAGTGATTTACACTTATTTTTTAAAAATATCTAACTAGATGTTTTTCCATCCACATCCTACTAATATTATAAATGCCAAAGTTTGTGTGGATGGATGTATGTTTGTTACTAATTCACGCAAAAACTACTGAACGGATTTGGATTAAACTTTACAGTAATGTAGGTTATACATCAGAATAACACATAGACTACAATTTATAATTATTTTGTGTAATTTGGTCTTATTACGTGGGCTATCCAGAAAGTAGATTACGTTTTGGAATAAAAAATAAACAAAGTATAGGAAACAAATTTTATTATGTACAGATGAAAGCCACACACTCAAATACTACTTTTCTACATAGTCACCATTCAAATTAAGGCATTTATCGTAGCGATGTACGAGCTTGGAAATTCCTTCGTCGAAAAATTCTGCCGCCTGCGACTTCAACCACTTCGTTACCTCTTCTTGCAGCTGTTGATTTCGTGCAACAAACTTCGCGAAATTTGTGGAAAACTCAAAGAAAGTTCCGTTATTGTGAACTTTCGATTTTCACGGACTTTAGCATCGACTTTTTCGACAAGTTCGGCAGTCACTTTGCTGGGTCTCCCACTTCGATCTTCGTCGTGAACATTGGTTCGGCCATTTTTAAATCTTATGACCCACTGACGCACTCCACCTTCAGTGATAATGTTGTCCCCATACACTTCACACAGCTGCCGATAGATTTCTACCGGTTTACAGTTTTTTGCAGTCAGAAATCTTATTACTTCACGCACCTCGCAGCTCGATTTTCAATTAACGCAGACAGTTCAAACCGTCACAGTATCTTAACGGAGCACAGCACGAACCTCTCACTAGCACGGCTAGATGCCGACTGAGCTGCGCAACGCTCTGACTCCAAGATGGCCGCGCTAGACCCGCCCCTAGCGGACACAGACGAAAACGTAATATACTTTCTGGATAGCCCACGTATAACGATAAATATCAAGGAACTCGGATAAAATTCTGCCCTCTGAGTTTTTTGCTCTTGCTCACGTGCATTTTTGTGCATTTTGCAAAATCTACATATTTTCGCTGAACGAAACAAATAAAGTAGTATAGTTTACAGGAAAACGACAAGGTGAGCCCCATCACCGGAAAAATATAAAGTTAATGAATATAAATAAATAAATTAGAACTTTCCCTTTGTCTCACCCTCATCTTAAAATGTACATCGTACAGTACAAGAGATCCTTTCCATCCTATCCTAAATCCTACTTAACAGCCTTCAAACCTAAAGGGACTAAAAGAAAAAAAAAGTTTACGGGAGTATATTGCAGTAGGTAAGTAGGACCGCATAATTACAACACAGCGATAAATTACCTCCATATGTACATTATTCTAAACCTTTCAGTTTTAATTTCTCGCTGCTGCCGTACTACAAGTGAAACCGTTATACATAATCCTTTTCAATAAATTCAATAACATTACATACTAATCCTTTACTGACACGAACAGCTGTAACAATTGTAAGAAAGTAACTTCTGTCCGTCCCGTTTGTTAATAATTATATTTGATATGGATAATCTAAAGCCTGGTGAAGGATATAGACTACTTTTCATCAACACACCACTCAGGCGAAGTTTATATAAAACTGTAACCTGATTGACTAACACACGCAGCGGTCAACGCACAAAAGAAACCACTGAACTTAGCATCTTGAAATTTGCAAATAGATTCTTTGTATAGCTTAAATGAGCACTAAGAAAGGAATTTGGACAATTCCGCCTTTATGTGGCAGACCAAATTCCACGCCAGCGAAATCGTGGGCAAAAACTAGTAACTTAATAGCTTAAATAAATTTGCTTTATTTAAATTTAGGTAAAAAAATCTCAAAATGTTAAATAAAAGAGAAAGAAGCCACAATAAGAATTTTCACTTATTCAAACCCCAACATAGGATAATCTCTACGGGGATTCTTTAAATTATGGTTTCCCCCAGCTTATCCCCTCTATTTACACTGTTTATCTATTACTTAATTTATTCATTATACAACAAAAATATTATAATTTATAAATTATTTAAATTATCTAAAATATTACTATGGATCTGGCATTCACAATCATAAATCATCAATAATGCTTAATTTCGTTCCTAGTCTATTATTATATTATAACTGTGTCATCTGAAATTATGGTAGGGTATTTTACTTTTAGCCCCTGTACAAACGTTATCCTGGAAACAGTATAGTCTTTATCACAGTTGTAGTGGTACAGGTTTTTCTAAATGAGCTCGAAAAGTATGCACCATAGCAGTGAGACCATTCTATTAAAAATTGAACTGACAATATAAGTCATAAGAATTATTTTTATTTGCCAATTTAGCATAGCTTCCAAAATACTGAACTTGCGGTTCACTGATTAAAAAAAAACTCTAATTCATTATTTCCAACGAATTGTTTCCATCAAATTCGTCAGCCATCCGTCCTGGCAAAAATTCCGTTTTATTAGATGCAAATAAACAGGTTTTTAGAAAAAAATTAAACATTTATCTTAAATTAAATAACTTTTCATAAAATCTTTTATTTTATGATGTTACAAATTTATGAACCACTTGTGTCACCAAGATTTATGAAAGAATAAATATTAAAGCCCGAATCCTCAAAATTGCGATTCAAATAAAAAATAAATAAACAAAATTATAAACAAAAATCAAAATTAGGTGATTCCACGTTTACAATTATTTTTTTGCGGGATAGCTCAGAGGTTAGAGCACTGAGTCACTATGCCGAAGGCTCCGGGTTCAATTCCGGCTGTAGTGGATGAATTATTTAATCTCATAGCATCGTGGTTGGACTCTGTGGGATCTGATGTCCTTTTTGGGGCTCACCCATCCTCTGTAAAGAGGTTATCCTTATTTGAAGGGGAAACTTGGAGGTTGAGTTTGATCTCGGACAAGTCTCATTTCTGCATAGTTCTTGTCCTACAAACATTTTAGTCTCTACCCTGTACTTAATCCAAGACCCTTCATTGGTTGTAGCGATGGAGGTTCTTCAGGTAAGTTGTTTATTTTTACATTGCTATTATTGAATAAAATATTATCACTCGCTAAATCAAAAAAAATATGGCCTTTGAAACTGCTTTCTAACTAATTATAGTTTGTTGGTGAATGGATTCAAAGATAAGAATTGTTTACATTTTTTAGGTATTACAATAATTGTATCTCTTATAACCAATGTATTATGCCCACACTTTTTTCTTCATTAAAAAGGTAGTAATTAATCACGCCAATAGGAAGAAAAGTAACAGGAGTAAGTCAAACCTGGGTGTGGTTTAGTTTCTATGAATGGCGGTAGTTACTATTTTCCGAATTGAACTGTTATTTTTAGTTTTCAAAACAGTTGTTTGCATCTACTGTAAAATTACCTTTTCAGGGCTAAGTAATATTTCCGGTTCTATGAAAGCTTTATCTCGGCATATATCTTGTCCATCATGGATACAGCCTCATACAGCCTTAATTTGATACATGATATGAATCATGCATTTTTCCATATTTGGTTTTCCGTAAATCATGTGAAAAGAAACACGCTCTTGTAAATCAATGGTGTTCATACGATGACGTTTCTCTTTACGCCCGTTACGTAATATTGATTTATAAAATTCAAGATACCACAAAAGAACTGAAGTAAATCCAATTGGGTTTGGATTAATCTGATTACGGTGGAGGGTTCGAGGGTTTATCTTGGATATATACCAGTAACTCTTCATCGTAGCTTCCAGTTTCACTGCCCGGAATGGAGCCATGTGATTCTCAACAATGCAGCAACTTCACCTTCTGGGCTCCCCAGGCAAGGTATACGGTCATATTTATTTACAAGTGCTTTTAAAACCTGTACCACTACACACCAGGGCAGTGGCGTAACTAGAGTTGACTCATGGGAGGGGGCTTGTTTGTTCATTTAACGTCACTTTATGCTACTATGGCTAATCGGACGATGCTACAGTGGGAGCTTTAAATTTTGCCTATCCAAGTTTAATAGGATAGGGATTTTTAACGAATACCTGACATCCGTACAGGCTCGGAACCCCTGTTTAACGTCCCTTCCGAAGGACGGCGTAACTAAGGATTTTTTACGTCATGGGGGGGGGGGGGGTTAACTGCCACCAGTCAACCACTCCAACATATTACTCCCTTCAAAAAAGATGTCTCGTAATATAGGTATAAAGTGTATTATACTACAATCATGTATCTTCAAATTAAATAAATAGATGATTTTTCATAAATGTTATTTTGGAACTTATAAATGTTATTTTTGGAAGGGCAATCAAGAAATAGCTTTTAAATACAAGTAACCATATTTATTGATTACAATAACTTACTATACTTAATTGCATAGAGAACTTTCTAGACCCATCCAGACTTTACTTCTAGAGTCTAAGAATTGTCTAAACTGTTCTCACATTTGCGATTTTATAGTTGCCACTAGATGCCACTACTGCCGCTATAATAATATAATTAATTGTAAATAAATAGTATTACGTTTTGGTTTGTCATTTTAGCATACCTTTTATTCATTAAAATAACTGTGATGGCACTTTCTTTGTTGTGTTTGTGCCATTATTGACCCTTACTTCTGTAATAACATTGAAAAAGCAAAATCTTTCAAAGTTTTATTTTTTTTTAAATTGTTACTGACAATTTTTTTTTTTAATTTCTTTGAAGCAATGGGGGGGGGGTTACATCTCCAATAATCCCCCCTCGTTACGCCTATGCACCAGGGTCTTGGGTTCAGTACAAGGTAGAGACTTTACTGCTTCTAGGACGATGTCTATGTAGGGGAGATGATTAGTCCAAGACCACCACGCTAAACTGCCAGGTTTTTCTTCTACTTAGTGTAAGTTGAAGAATATAATATACCTTTATAGAGGCTGGATGATCCCGTTATCAGATTAAATAAATTATCCGCCATAGCTGGATATTCGAAACATGGACCTTCGGCACGGCATCTCAGCCAACACTGAGCTACACCTCTCCCTTTCTCAGTGATCTGAATATCCAAAAATGTTTCATAAATCATCGAAAAGAAAGTCTTGTGTACAGGAGTTGTAGTAATGTTGGTATCGATTAATTTACAAATGAAGTGAGACGAGACGTAGGTCAGAAGATGCAATGAATTTGACTCCTCCAGGTATGAAGCAACTGTATTTGAAATTAATGATGGAAATAAAAAAAAAAAAAAAATGAGTTATATATTGTCAGAAATATTAAAATCACTCGTTGGCAAAAATAAAAACTAAGCGATTCTTATAGCTGTGAATGGCGTGGACACTTCTGAAAACTATTGAATAGGATAAATTAATGTCCGACAAGAAATTACAAAACTAAAAATATCTATTTGCAAGTATTAATAAGTTTAAATACCTTATAAAGCATTGCAGGACATTTCATATTGAACTTAAATGAAGTGCTTCACTTATGAATAGTTTTCATTAAAAAGTTGTAGAATATGGAAACAAATCCACGTTAATATGTTGGTTGCAGGATTTCATAATTGTTTTTTTAATATTTACTAATTGTTTACAAAACTACATTATTGGCTTATTATTAAATTGATTAATTGGTTTATATTGATTATTGAATATCAATCCCAGTTTTCAAAGCGAAACTGTGGACGATATTGATGAATAATTCAAATTATTATGATTTCTTCAACGTTTTGAAGAAAATTTTACATTTTTCACTCTACAATTAATTAGTTAGTTTCTCTCTTTTTAAGTTGTTGAACTTGCGATTATAAAGTCAACGATATAGAACTCAGATATTTTTCTAGCAATTATGGACTTTATTTGATAGTTATTTATTATCAAACAATTGAAAACAGAATTTTAATTTCCTTTCCAATGGTTTTGAAAAATCTTGAATCCTTCGATATGTTTGATGGAGTTGTACTTGGAATCAAGTGCGCTTAAGCTGAAGTTATAAGTAAGTAAATATTTTCGAAAACTTAATATTACTATAACCACATGTTGTGAATTTTTAATCTTATACGCTTCGAAGTATGAAAAATTTGACCTTTTGCATAATGCAAATTCATCACTTCGATAGGTTTTCAACAATAATTCACATGCTGTTCCACCAATTTAATACTATTTCATTCACTAGTACTATTATAAATATTTAAATATGTTTCCCGGTTTTAGGGTTGCTGCAGGAGGAACCCGTATGCTGGGCTGGAACCTTAGCCCGGAAGATCTCGTACATATTCCAGAGCACTGGCTCAAGTTCCCGGAACCAAAACCAGTCTACAACTATGCTCTGGGAGTCCTTTATATCGTCTTCATGTTTGTTGCGCTTCTTGGTAATGGACTTGTCATATGGATATTTTCAGGGTATGTCTTATTAAAAAAACATGAATCAATCTATTTTACAGCATTAATCTTGTTCTTGTATCATGAACACCCTGAATGAGAAGGAATGAGTTGGTGTTTCCCTATATAGCTTTGATATTTTTTATTACGAATTATAACTATATTGTAG
Organism: Arma custos; assembly: GCA_037127475.1. Classification (NCBI taxonomy): domain Eukaryota; kingdom Metazoa; phylum Arthropoda; class Insecta; order Hemiptera; family Pentatomidae; genus Arma; species Arma custos. The sequence continues at coordinate 73,980,238 of CM073760.1, forward strand.
ATACTATTGGTCGAGGTACTCGAAATTTAACATTTTAATTGAAAGTTTTTGAATAAAAATTAAACTTGGTAAACACCTCGATGAATTCAACATTTATTACATACTAGCGACCCACCCCAGCGTTGCTCTGGTAATAAGGCTTATAATGCCTACATAATTTGTTTGTGTAATGTATTTTTTCTTTTTTTTTTATCACATACCGATCACTAAGGACCACGCGAATATCATTGGTTAGACTTCTTTGGGAGTCTTGATTTCCTTTCTTCCCATATCAGCTAATGTACTTTATTATATACAAATTATAAAAAATAAAAAGTGTGTGTGTGTCAGCTCCGACACGCGACTGGAATTTACCCCTTTCCGTTTCTAATGGATTTTAAATGTGTTATTGCCAATTAATCGCTCTCTACTGATACTTATCATCGCATATTCTTTTTTTGGAGTTTACTCCTGAAGAAACGATTTTCATATAGCCCGCGGTATGAAAATTTTATGAGCAGTAAAATCGAATTTAGTGGCGAGGAGCGTTACTAAAAGTGGTGAGTAACACTACATTCTCGATAATGTTGTATTATTTGTTTCACAAAATAAATAGAAATTCAAAGTTAAATTCCCTGACTAATCGGGAAGAGATACGTGTGATATCTATGGTAACAGTGTATCCTATTGCTTTATTCTCGAAGTGTTGAAATGCAATAATTTTTTGTATAGCAGCCTTTTTAAAGAGACCTATCCAAAAACAAACACTATTACTACTCTTATTTAGATTCCGCCTTAAGCTGTCGGGGTCCATTCATATTATCCATTACTTCGATAATAAATCAAATAATCAAATACTACATTATATTTTTAAAATATCAGAATATGGTAAACGGTTTTTAACACAACTATAAATACGGTCACCTGTGGTCTAGTGGTTGCCGTAACAAACTACTAAACCCAAGATCGCGGGTTCGTAGCCCGGCAGGTGGCCCTAGGATTTTTTTAAGGGAGTAAAAAATCCTTAGTTACGCCGCCATTCGAAAGGGACGTTAAACGGGGGTCTCGAGCCTATACGATGTCAGGTACTCGTTAAAAATCCCTGTCTAATTAAACCTGGATAGACAAAATTTAGAGCTCCCACTGTAGCATCGTCCGATTAGCCATAGCAGCATAAATGTGACTATAAATCTTACCTTTGGTATCAGTTCCGCAGGTTTTCGCTTCGAGTTAAGGCACAAGTTTTAACTATTTATTCGTTTATTTTTTAATAGTCTCAAAAATAAAGTAATCTTTAGTTTTAGTATGAAAAAATAATGTAATTGTGATAAGTGTGAATATTTTGATATCATTTCATCAATAAATGAACGTTTCAACAAACGTTTCGAAGTGTAGATGATTATTTAACCTAAACAGTATGTAAGTCGATAACAGTTACTGTATACGTCAATAATAAAATAAGTTGCGACTCAACTCGAAGCGACAACCTGCGGGGCTGATACCTTATCTTCTAATATATTATAATAATACCTTTCATTAACATAAAAAAATGGCACTGTGAGATGGATAGCGTCTCTTCTCACAGCCTTGCAAGTAGATAAATGCTGGCGCATTCACAAACCAATTAATCTAGAATGACGTAATTTTGTTTAAAAAAAATAATGATAAAATAGACAAGTAGGTATTCGCACCAATAAAGTTCCCAAAACGGGTTTAACGAAACATTGAATTAAGATTCCTAAAAAGTGCTAATCCCGAATCATTGATATTACTCAATATTGATATTTATAACGAGTAAGACATTCGAACTGAAAGCAAATTCTTTGAAAAGAAATTACTTTTTTAATTTTTATTTTAGCTATATCCCATGAACTTATTTCTTTTACAGAGCGAAATCACTCCGAACCCCGTCCAATTTGTTTGTTGTCAATTTGGCAATCTGCGATTTCCTTATGATGCTTAAAACACCAATATTCATCTACAACTCATTCAATAGAGGCTTCGCGTTGGGTCACACTGGCTGCCAAATTTTCGCACTTGTCGGTTCCTTTTCAGGAATCGGTGCAAGTGCTACGAATGCGGTAATTGCCTATGACCGATACAGGTAAGGTTATTCCTATCTCTTAAAATTATACGGACATTAAACTGCTTTTAGATTTAAGTGATTTGATGATATTTCTGGACTTTTGAATGAGTCGTAATGAAACTCATCATCAATATTATGAGTTATGATGTCCCCAACATTGTTATCAAAGTAATTTATTATTATTATATTTTTAGAGCCATTGCTAAGCCTTTCGAAGGGAAGATGTCCCGTGCCAAAGCTATTTTATATATTCTTCTAATTTGGGCATACGTTTCTCCTTGGGCCCTAATGCCGATGTTCGAAGTGTGGAGTCGCTATGTGCCAGGTATACTGATTACAGATAAAAATTGTACGTTTGTAATGTTTACAATAGAAATGTTGTATATTTAATTTATTCACATAAAAGGAATTTTATTTTAAAAACCTAAGTATAATGCAGATAATAAAGAAATTTTTATGCAAGGTAAATAAGAGTGATTTAATGACTCCAAACTGGAAACTATTTGCAATTTTCATTAAATAATAAAGGTACAAATGCTGACCACATCCTAATCAAGGCAGAGAAAAGAAAAGCTTTTCAGTATTAAAAGGAAGAATGCTTTTAAAAATAAGTGTCCTGATTGCTTAAATACAGATGATCATGTATAAACTGTTACCTACTTCGAATTGGAAATTAGGAGTTATCCATATATCTACTGAATCGGAACAGTTTACATGCTTATGGAATGATAAGCTAACGAAATGTGTTATTTTGAACTCTGGTGCTGGATGAAATATTGTTTCCATGATAACCAATGACTGTCCCAAAATAATTCCAAACCGATAAAAAAAGGCTTCCCTGAAATCATAAATTGTACAAAGTCTAAAACAAGGGAAGGCATTATGATAACTAAGCATATGGTGTTCCATGGGTAGATGAAGAACTTTACTCCTTGTAAGATTAAGAAAGGTCTTCGGTAGTGTCTGGGGCGGCTTAGCAAGGAACTTCATTTTCTCATGGTCAAGTAGCCGAATGGCTACTACAAAGAGCTTACACTATACATGGTAAATTTCGGCTTTGTACAGAACACAAGAATGGGTATTACTGGTGTAATAATGTCAAAAAATAACAGAATGAGATTCAGAAATATCTGCGCAAATTCAGTCCGTGAACAAGTTTTTAGCATCTAAAGAATTGGAAACTTTATAAAGTATTTGCAACTTTGGTTTTATCAACAGTCACAAACGTTATCGATGGATCGATGGATGGAAAAATATTTATTTGCTGTAAAGTAAAGGAAACATGCACACTGGAAGTTAATGACAAATGTATTTCTTGTTAAATAAGCGTGAGATATAAGTGAGCTTTCATATTAAGTATATTGCTAGGTTCCATTATTTACCAAATTGTTATCTTTCCTTTCAGAGGGCTTTCTCACCAGTTGTAGTTTCGATTACTTGACTCGTACTGAAGAAATCCGCAATTGGGTTGCAGTAATGTTTGTCATCTGCTACTGTCTCCCGCTTGGATTAATAATATATTTTTACTCTCAAATTGTTAGCCATGTCATCATTCATGAACATAACCTCAGAGAACAGGTTCGTTTCTTTCTTAGTTCAATTTGTATTCCATGCGAGATATTGAATAACCACAATTTCTTGATAATCGCAGGCCAAAAAAATGAATGTCGAGTCTCTACGAAGCAACGCAAATATGCAGAATACTTCCGCAGAAATTAAGATAGCGAAAGCAGCTATTACAATATGTTTCCTTTACGTTTGCTCCTGGACTCCTTATGCAGTTTTGGCTCTAATTGGTGCTTTTGGAAACCAGTGCGTAACGAAATCTCATAATTAATCAATTGCATCGCAATACATGTGGTAATTAATTTAAAAATTTCAGAGACGTTTTGACTCCTGGAGTCACGATGATTCCTGCTTGTGCTTGCAAAGCTGTCGCTTGTTTGGATCCTTATGTATACGCTATCAGCCATCCTCGATACAGGTGATGTATATGTTTGTAATTATAGGTCATTCGTATTCTTATTTAACCCAAGGAAAAGTGTGTTAGATTAATGCCATGGAGATTTAAGACTTTATGTATGTTTACATGGATTGATCAGTATGCAGTGTATTACGGCAATCCAATGTAGTTGGACAGCACTGCTGAAAATAAAGCATTTCTCTCTCTAAATCATATAAATTCTTATCTATCAAAGAATCTGGGATGTTTGTATCTCTAATGATGTTTTAAAATAGCTTTTAAACACAAAAAATTGTGCAATCAGTATTGTTAACTATGAATAATTTTTGTTTAAATACATTTTTCCCCATAGACAAGAATTGAACAAGAAGTTCCCGTGGCTAGAAATTAAAGAATCAATTCCAGCTGAAACGGGATCTACCGCTACCGAATTGACTACCACCAATAATTCTGCAAATCAAGCTAATAATAAAAATGTTTAATGTTTAATGTACCTATATATTTTTGTAGCATGCTAAGTGGAGCTATAATAAAGCATGTACTTGAATCAATATTGTTGTTGTTGTTTTTTACAACCTGGGAAAATATATATTAATAACATGTAGTATTAATTAAAATATTTGTTCTTTAAGCTTCCATCATATGAATAATTATAAGAATCAGTTGCGGTATGGTTTAAAAATAAAGAAAACATTACTACATGTTTAAACTGTCATATCCTTAATTGAAAATCCCATTCCTTTTTATACTCACATATACAATTTTGAACAATCTTTAATTAAACTAAATTATTTCAAAAAAAGGAACATTTAGACATTTGTCATTCTTCGTTTCCATAATTTAAATATACTGTACCTAGAATCGAAAATTGGCCCTGTTTCTCTTGAATTATGTAACTATTTCATTTCCGAATTTTCTATTCGAGAATTAAATGGTAAACTGCCGTAGACTACATTCATTCCGCTCCACTAATGATTATGTCCTGTGTGGTATTCGCTCTATAAGATTAATTAAGGAATATTCAGAATGGAAAATAGGTGTTCTTGTCTTCCAATACAGCCGAGGAGGTAGGGTAAGAAATATCACTAGGAGTAAGGAGAGTGAAAAAGACTATTATAGTTTTAAGAGAGACTGGGAGGGAGATTGATCATTTTTTAGATCCCTCGGTTACTCATGAAAAAAAAAAGTAACAATGAAATTGGTAGTTGCTTTATGCATTAACAATAACAAATACAATAACATAAAATTTTGTACATAGAATACCTTTTTCCATTTGATGGTGCTGGAAGATTGATTTATAATACAATTTATAAACCTTCATTTATAATTTCAATACAATTTTTCAATGGGGGAACCCCCTCCATTAACAGAAAATTATGTCACAAGTATAAATGGTTAATGGTTACGTGACAAGTATTAAATGGTGGAACCCCCCAACTATCTCCTTTACAATTTCATTTCATGTTGATCCAATAGCAAAATTTGTTTATTATAATTTATTTTATTTTATTTTATTGTTATATAATTTTTTAAATATTTTATTTGAAAAGAAAAGATATGACCAGGACCGGGACTCGAACCCGAGTCCGAGGATCGAGAAGCGAACCAGGATGGCTGAGATGGCTAAGCATCACCACGGATAGGTGGGAGACCCGGGTTCGAGTCCCGATCCTGGTCACATCTTTTCTTTTCAAATAAAATATTTAAAAATATACAAAATTTGTTTAGTTTCATGGGCACATTAACCTTCTTAGGGGATTTGCCGTTTTTTGTAACACCTTGTATAACTCTGAGTGTTCAATTTTTATCACGTGCCTCTACTAGAGGGCGCCTAGGTCATGATTCCACACGGGCTCGACATGGGCTAGAGTCGGCGCTGAACATGCAGTACTCTGTGATACGTTTAGAATAAGAATAAGAGATGCGAATCAAGAGTTTTGTTGAAGTGTATTTGGTTCTGTGTTTTTTAAAAATGTTTATGGTTTACATGTACTCCGTGATTATTCATTTGGGCTACATTTTGGGCCATGCAAATGGCTTGATTCGTGTTCATGTAGACTGTTTAAATATAATCGGAAATTCTGCATAAACGGAAATTGGAACATCGTTAATTCCTAACCTACTGGGCTGTGTATATACGTATGTTAAAAAGATAAGGAGCGCTGAGGAACTCCTTATGCAACTGATGGCGAGGAGAAGAGTTCAGTTTTCACAGAATGAAAACGTCTGGTTATTCAGTGAAGAGCGAAAAATGTTTGTGGTGGCAAAGTTTGTCCCGGGTGGAGATAGAGGTCTTATGTTGTGATAGTCGTCTGTAAAAATGTTTTTAGTTTCACCAATGTAGGAGGAGGTACAGTTGGGGGCAGAGCAAAAGAAACAATTTTGTTGAACCAAGAAAGAAAGAAACAACAATCAGCAGAGCATCACGACGGATACGTGGGAGACCCGGGTTCGAATCCCGGCCCTGGACAAATCTTTTCTCTTCAAAATTAAAATATTTAAAACTTGTAACAATTAATTAAATTAAAAAAATAAAATAAAATAAATTATAAATTTTGAATTATGTTAAAGGAGAATTTTGAATTATTTTTAAAACTTAAAATCAACACGCTTAAATAAAAGGAATTGATGAACAAATCAGTAAAACCAAAGCTGAAACTAAGAAGGCAAAATGAACGAAATCGTTCCTATGGAGCAGCCTCTTCGCGAACGACTTGCCACTAATCAAACAGTTAAAATGGCATGTTTTGATTTGTCAATGTTAGTTTATTCTCGCTTTAAATGTGGATAACTACAGTAATCTATTAAATTGGCTAATTGTTAGGATCAAATTCATATAATGTGCATTTCTAATGTTATGGGTATTAATATGGCCAATGAAGACGTGAATGTATTAGATGTTATATATGGAGTTGAATTTGATGTGAATACTTCAAATTCACAAGATGTTTCCAACCCTGTATATGAAGACGTGTTCAAGGATATTGACTTTGATTGTTCTTCTGAACTTAGTAGTCTTTCTAATGATGAGCAGGATACCACAAAACCTACAGAAGTGCAAACACGAAAACATTTAGTTATTGGAAAGCATATAGAAATAATTAATGGTACTCTTCCTACTTTAATTACGTTAATACACACAATAATAAGTCATCATTTACATTGACCCTTATTTCGGTTTTGCAGAACAGAAAAAATATAAGTGCACTATTTGTAAATGCCAGTTTTCTTGGAAACATCAGATAAGATACCATGATTATTGTGTTACTGGCAAGCGCCCGCTTAAATGTGCATTGTGTGACAAAAGATTTGTGAAAAAATCTCATTTAATCTATCACACACGCACTCACTCAGGTTCATATTTGGATTTGTGTATTAATAAATCTGAATAGCCATTTAGTAAGATCATTTAATGATATTACAGGTGAATCTCCTTATCAATGTTCTATGTGTTCAAAAAAGTTCAAGCAGTTGGGTAAATTGAAACGCCATGAAAAAATTCATAAAGGTAATTTATGATTTAGTTTATGGAATCATTACAGAATTTATTATAAATAATCAAAATTTTCATGGGACTAAATTAAATTTTTATCTTGAAACTTTTGGTAGTGTCGGTCAACCAGTAGAGCTACGAATGCGAACAGCTAGGTTATTGTTCTTATAAATAGAAATTAATATAATGGGTATAAATTTCTTAACACCTTCACTGCGGCATCAGTCCCCGGGGACCGATGCTTGTCTTATGACGACTCGAAACAAATTGAAATAATAAAAATCAGGTTATAGTGTGATTGGTAAATTACAGACAGAATTAGAAATAATTTATCGATCACCAAGGGCCGATACGGCATCAGAGGAAAGTTCTACTATCGGTCCCCGGGGACCGATAACACACACTAAAAGAAACCAATATTTTCATTACCGCAGTGAAGATGTTAAATTTCATTATTGTAATCAATTTATATATATGTGCCGGGGTTAAATACTCATATTCATTGGGATTATAAAATTATTACTGGTTCTAGTTAGGCTACAATATGCTTGTTAAAAGATAAAAAAACTCCCAATGGATCCTTTTCAATTCATGGCTTTACAGTATTTTGAATTTATGTTATCGAAATGTTGCATCAAATTGGAGGTTCTTACATTGATGGAATGTAGTTTTAGAAATAATACAAAGTAAAATTAAAACACTTAAAATAAGAAACTAAAATGAATACCGAATTCTCTATTTATTATATTGACCGTAATTTTTCCCTAGCCTAGGTATAATTAGGATAGGGATAACGAGTACTTGACAACTTTCAGTCTCGGGACCCCCATTTTAACTTCCGAAGGACAGCATAATTAAGGATTTTTTTACTCCCTTTAAAAAATCACTGCCGGATTGTGAATCCATGATCTTGGGCATAATAGATTGCTATGCTAATCACTAAACTTTTGGTATGATCTTGGTTCATGAGACAGTATTCAGAACTATCGTTCTATAGCTTATTCATAGGTTCATAAACAATTGTCTTTAATGACTTCACTTATTTAAGGTCTCTTGTTTTGTCATTACAGAACCAGGTGAAGCTGATAAATTCCAGTGTAGTATTTGTAAGCAGAGCTACCGTGATCGTGATTCTCTTAAAAAACATGAGCATAAGCATGACAAATCAAAAACATCTGAATGCAAACGGTGCAAAAAGAAGTTTGTTGATGAGTTTGCATTGAAACAGCATTTGGCTACTCATAAGGGTTAGTAGTAGTGGTTAATTTCTTTAATAAAATTGAAAAACCTACTGTATTTATCCTAGCACAATCTACTCATGTATATTTAATGTTTTGAAATGAGTTGCATTTAATATTATTTGCTTATATTGGTATGTAGAAGTTTTTTGTTTTTTTTATTTAACGTCAATATGGCTAATCAGATAATGCTACAGTGGAAGTCCTATATATTCCCTATTTAGTACCTTACTCCGCAAAGGTTTATAAATTTGTATGACAATTATTTGAATTGTACATAAAATGATATGCTCCAGCAACATACTGAGACGAGTTACATCAATAGTGGATGTAAAAGAACCTTTTCTATAGAACAATACATATACGATGGTCAGATGATAAGTCCAAGGCCTCTCATTGAAAACATTAAAAAAAAATGTATTTATTTCTCAACATAATCTCCAGAGAGACTAATGCATATGTCATATCGGTGTTCTAATTTAATTAAGCCATCTCTGTAGTATGATTTATCAAGGTCCTAAAAATAGTTTACCACATCAATGGCCTCCTCTTTGCAATGAAATCTTTGTCCTCCAAGAAATTTTTTGAGGTTAGGGAACAGGTGGTAGTCACTGGATGTTAGATGTGGCAAATAGGATGGATGTTCAAGCAATTTGTAATTTAATTCACAAAATTTTCCCATCGCCATGACTGAACGATGGGCCAGAGGGAATGCGGCACCCACCTTGTACAGACCTTATGAATGCCAAAAATTGCGTTCAATGTAACCTGAACATTATTTTGATATATTTACAGCCTCTGCTATCGCAAACAAACTTAATCTGCAGTCTTCCAATACTAAACAATGCATTTTTTCAATGATCTCTGGAGTTGTCATCTCCGCAGGACGTCCAGAGCTAGGCTTGTCACTCGAATGTCCCATTTTAAACTCTGTAACCCATCTTTTAATCATTAAATAATAAGAGGCAAAGTCTTTCAATGTACTCTCCATTTCCTCCTTGATTTCTTTTGGCGTTAAGCCTTTCAAATGGATGTGCTTAATCTCTGGTCATTTTTCCTTGTCCTCCATATTTGTGATAACTCTAAAGTTGTCTTATTAAAAATGATGTTGTTCAAAAACTAACCGTGATACTGACCTGTAAATATAGATGCAATATAGTCTGAAGTAAAACTATATGATGCTAGCATCTCTAACTGGCCTAGTAGTGGCACTATCTCTGTGTGAGGCCTGGAACTTATCAGCCGACCCTCATATTTGCTAACCTTAATGGTGTCGAAGTCTATTAATTTCAAATATCTCAAAATAGCATTTTATACCTATAATTTACAGTGTTTAGCATCTGCAATCATAAATTCACTAAATAGAACTTATCCTAACATTTTTTTTAGTTCCAAAATTCATCTGTGAAGTATGCGGTAGAAGGTTTCGCTGGAGACATAGCTTGAACATCCACTTGCAGATGCATGAAGATATCTACCCCCACCAGTGCTCTCAATGTCGAAAGACATTTAGGACTAAAAAAGAGCTCAACCAACATGATGTTGTGCATGATAAAAGTAAGTACTTTTCAAATTACTGAAAATGATTTATTCCTTATTACAAGAAATGCCTATTAACCACATAAGTATGTTTATTATGTATCTCTTGGCTTTTCATTAAGCTTTTTTATAATTTGATGTGTGCTTATACTCTCAGAAAGAGGATTCTAGATGTGTCTCTTAATACCTATTCTAGAGAAAACAAAAATAAAGCCTACCAAAGGGGAGAGATGAAACCTTTAATACGAGCATTAGTTGTTCATAATTTTCTAATTTTTGTTTTGATGCTCTGGAATATATTTTATATTTATCTGTTCTGTAATTTTTTAAAAAGGGTAAACTGGACAAATGGTTGTTTATGCCCTAGAAGTCACAGAACATTGAATAGACTAGAAGCGGCAAAGGCTAGTTGTGGGATGGCACCAGCTCTGAGGCCTGTTCCTCCTCTCCTTTAACCCCCTTGGGCTATTGTTGCCTATTCATTTGGAGTTCAGTCCTTAGTTATTGTTAGTACGCTTATTTGTTTCCATTATTGATTCACATTCGATATTTTTTACTTCCTTGGTAATTTATTTTCGAGTTACTATTGTTGTATAAGTTTAATTACAATATGCCTTGTTGTTTCGCCTTTGGATGCTGTACAAAAAAGCCCGATAAACAAGCAGTACCTCCAATAACATTTCACATGTAACTTTATTATTCCATTCATTGCATAAAACATTTTTTTCTCAAATAATATTCTTTTAGAATTTTTTATAATTGTTGGTCATTTTTTATGAGTTATAAATATTTTTATTTTTTAAAGAGAAAAGATAGGCCCTCGACCGGGATTTGAACCCGGAACCTTTGTCTCACCGTGACATCGCTCTGCCAATTGAGCTATCAAGGTCCCTCCCAGTCGAGGACTAACCTTCTCTCTTTTAGATCCTAAAGCCCCAGTGTACTCCCGCCATTTTTGCGATGAATACACTAGAACGAAGTTCTTTGAACATTAATTTTAATTTAGGATCTTATTGACTTTCGTCATATTATTATTTATAATTTTTTATAATTGTTGGTCATTTTTTATGAGTTATAAATATTTTTATTTTTTAAAGAGAAAAGATAGGCCCTCGACCGGGATTTGAACCCGGAACCTTTGTCTCACCGTGACATCGCTCTGCCAATTGAGCTATCAAGGTCCCTCCCAGTCGAGGACTAACCTTCTCTCTTTTAGATCCTAAAGCCCCAGTGTACTCCCGCCATTTTTGCGATGAATACACTAGAACGAAGTTCTTTGAACATTAATTTTAATTTAGGATCTTATTGACTTTCGTCATATTATTATTTATAATTTTTTATAATTGTTGGTCATTTTTTATGAGTTATAAATATTTTTATTTTTTAAAGAGAAAAGATAGGCCCTCGACCGGGATTTGAACCCGGAACCTTTGTCTCACCGTGACATCGCTCTGCCAATTGAGCTATCAAGGTCCCTCCCAGTCGAGGACTAACCTTCTCTCTTTTAGATCCTAAAGCCCCAGTGTACTCCCGCCATTTTTGCGATGAATACACTAGAACGAAGTTCTTTGAACATTAATTTTAATTTAGGATCTTATTGACTTTCGTCATATTATTATTTATAATTTTTTATAATTGTTGGTCATTTTTTATGAGTTATAAATATTTTTATTTTTTAAAGAGAAAAGATAGGCCCTCGACCGGGATTTGAACCCGGAACCTTTGTCTCACCGTGACATCGCTCTGCCAATTGAGCTATCAAGGTCCCTCCCAGTCGAGGACTAACCTTCTCTCTTTTAGATCCTAAAGCCCCAGTGTACTCCCGCCATTTTTGCGATGAAAAAATAAAAATATTCTTTTAGAATTTAAAGAACATTAAAAGATCTCATTAACAATTACTGATTAGTTATTATGCTAAAGAAAGAACAATACGTGTTCAATTTAAATAATTGACCCACATCTTTGTTGTGGTTCAATAAAATTGCAAAGCAAACACTTAAACTAGGAAAAAATTGTTTCTATAAAATTAGTTTTTTTTTTAAGTTGACCTCGGTATTTTATTCTTTCGGGTTAGCTTACCGTCAGAAGAAGAAAATGGGTTCAAGCAATAAGAAGAGAGAACTGGAAGCCCACAAAAACCAGCCGGTTGTGCTCCAAGCACTTCAAAGAAGAGGATTTTGAAAATCATCTCCATTTTACATAAAACTTAAAAAGGGTGTTGTCCCGTCAGTTTTTGGTAGTTTTCCCGAATATCTGAAACCTAAAGTTACTCAGATAGTAAATATATTTTTCAGTTACTTTGAGCACGATAGGTTTATGTATTATTATTATTATTTTTTTTTAGGAGAGACGAGCAATTAAAAGGCACACCTCTCCGATTCCACGTGTGAAAAACGCTCGATCCACCGACAAAAAGAAATTTAAAAAAAATGTTAAAATTTCAGGTGACAAGTTCAGTGAATTGGCAAATAAAGTCAATCAAACATCTTCCCAACTTGAACAAATGACTTCAAGTTTTAATGTTACTCAGAAGAAACCAAGAATTGGCTGAGAGAAAAAAGAAAGAAGCTTAAGAACCTTCAAAAAAGGGTAAAAAGATACAAAAAAAGAATTGCGATTTGAAAAAAATCATATAGAATTAAAAAAAAGGAGTTTCTTGGCCAAAAAAAATAATGACAGCGTTAAAAAATTAGATTATTTTCTTTATTAGATTAATCTAATAAGCTAGTTTTATTTAAGGGTCAATAATTAATTGTATCAAACGAAAATGAAGTTCAATGAAAATTGTGATATAATATTTTTAAGAAAATATAAATAGTTATAAACTATGTTATCTAAATATTTAAAGTCCCAATTTAAAAATGTCCTATGAACTTATATGACAAACTACACCCAATATAAAACCTTAAAAATTAAATGATAGATAATTAAATTATTATGCGCTCCTCAAAAAAATTAAAGGATCAAGTTGTTACATAATTTATTTTGCCAATAATGTGTTTTCATATTTTTTGTTTGTTCTCTTGTTCTCCTAAATGGGAAAGCACAGAAAGATCCCAACGGAAATTAAAAGGGAACTAACTAGAAAGCAACCAAAAATATGAAAATACATTATTGACAAAAACATTACATAACAACTTGACTCTTTAATTTTTTTGAAGAGTGTATTGTTTATTAAACATTGAATTATTACACTTATGCAATAGAAAAATGTTATTGTACCTAAATAAATTTAATATGTCCTAGATATTGTTTGTTACTGGATAAAAAGATTAATAACATAAAGGCGAAGGCATGAGGCCGGATGAGGGGGTCAAAGGAGTGGGGGGAGTGTAGATGAGGTGGTGCCATACTCACTCATAGGACAAGCCCCGGCTAGCGCTTCTAGTCTATTCAATGTTCTGTGGTAGAGGTGTATTAGAAAAATAAACTTCTTAGTTTTAGTTAAAAATGTGATCTTATTGCTCATTATGTATTCCTATTTATCATCAACTAATTTATTTTCTATTTAAAAATTTAATGCTTAATAATTATAAGTATTTAAATGTTTAAAGATTTACATGCAATTTTATTGTTATGAATTATAGATTTCATAAAATAGAAGCAAACTTTTAACTGGATATGTGTAAGCACCATAAGATTATAATCCTCAGGACGGGAAAATATTTTAAAACATGGATTGTTGATTTTGAAAACTAATTATTGGTTGATAGAAATGAAGGAAGTGCAATAAAATTCACGTTTCCAATTAAAATTAAATTAATAAATGGCCCATTTTGACACATTTTAAAAATTACAACTCTTAATCTGTAAACCCATTATGACAAGCCATTTAAGCTATTTATGTATATAATTATGTTATTTTATATATTTAATGAATTACAGCAAAGTCTCTTGATTCCAGACGATCCTGGATTCGAGTGTTCCTTGTGTTCTGTCATGTTTGGTAGGAAAGATAATCTGCTTAGGCATGTGCGAAACTGTCATTTGGATCCACGTGCTAAAAAGGAACAGAAACCAAAGAAAAATGTTGAAGATTCGCTCGTCAATGATGAGGTTGAGTCGCATAATTCAAAGAACTCATATGACGATGGCCATGTCAAAAAATCACCTGCAATTACTGCTGATGATCCATCATCATCCTTAACTGGTGAGTATTCAGAGAGGTCTTATTCATTAATATTACCTTTTAATTTATTCAATTAATTTTAAAATGTTTTGTTTTTGTATAGGTTTGATGAATAAAGTTTCTTCTCGAGGGAAAAAGAAAGCTTGCCTCGTTACGAATAAAAGTTGGTTGTCAAATAAACCAGAAGAGGAAAATAAGATAGATTTAAAGAGGAAATTCAGGAAGTTAAAAAGACCTAGCACTGATATGGAAAGTCCTGCAATGGCTAGTTCTGCTTTGGCTAATGTAGAAGGGAAAGTTCTTGGAGATGATAACTCTGCAAATTTGAGAGTGGATAGAAAATCTGTTGTGATTACAATTCCAAACATGACTGAATCACCTGTTGATCTTTCGAAAACTGACAATGAAAGAAGTCAAGATGAAGAATTTCCACCTGCTTCTGGCAAAACGTCTGTCATTGTTCACACAAGCTCATTGCTTCATGAAGCGAACTTACGCAGAGAACCAGTCATCAAGTTCTTCAGGCCACTTCCAGATCCCGACCCTACATAGATGTAAACATTTTTATAACTGTGTTTTTTACTGGATTTATAGTAATACTTCAGAATTTTAGTCTGAGTGGAGGCACACCTAAATCGCTAAGTAGCAATTGACTCAAGATGGTAACTGCGATAGGTGTCTTCATGAGAAATTTGTTGTCTTCACCACCAATTGTCCTGACTATTCACCAAGGTCAACTAAGCTACTGATTTCATCCACTGTTGATTATACGGTTACGGATTATACCATTAAAAATGTAATCAATGCAGTTCTAATGTTCTTGACCTCAAGAACGTCTCCATGGAAGTTCCTTTATTTCTTGAGAGAGCAATGACTCAAAAACAACGCAAGTCTGTAGGCAGTCAGGAAGGTTCAAAATTTACTTATTAGATACACAGTATGATTTCGACCTTCTAACTGTGCTAGAACAAATAAATCGGGTACCCGTAGAATAGTTGTCCTGTATCCATCAGGGTTAAGGTACATGTATGTGATACATCTGGAGGGCATGGTTTTCTATTTTTTCTAGATAATTTCTCTCTTCTTTAATTTCTAGACCAAATCTCCTGGCCTCCCTTTGCATATTTGATAGTAAGGAGATCTCTCTCAGCTGTTAAAACATAATCAGCATATGCTCAGAATTTGGCTCCTTTTTAGAGGACATTACCTTCTCATCCAACAGGCTTGTGCTACTATAGTTCATTGTATTATCTTAAAAAGTAGCAGTGCTAGAGAACTCATTCTGTCTAGGCCCAGTATTTACCTGAAAAATGCTGGTTATCTTGGCTTTGACTTTAATTTTGCAGCTAGTATTGTTCATTGCGCTCATTACTAGTCTAATTATTTTGGACGAAATATTCACCTCATTTATTGCCTGGAACGATTAATGAATGAATAGAAGCCAGAAAGTGTTTTGATACTACTTCATTTTCTCACAAATCAGTTGGAAGGAGAAGATTGGTAATCTCTCTATATACGCTCAACATATGGCAGTAGGCAGTTGTAGAAGGCTTAAGAGAACATTTTGTATGTGTTCAGGAGGTTTATGCCTCTGTAATTCTTACTCTGAGGAATGACTGTTGTTTCTGACCAGTCTTTAGGCATATGCCTAATGTAGAGGATTCTCTACTTACCAAATGTAAGAAATCAGGCAATTTATCTCATTGGCTAATAAACTATTTCCTACTTTTAAAACTTCTGCTTGTATTCCATCTGGATAAGGAGCCTTATTACTACTTAGCTTCTCTACAATAGCTTCCAATTTTTTAGCATTTATACCGCCAAAGCGAGAACAGTATAGCTTCAATATATATCCCCTTTACTTGCCGGTATGTCTTCTAAACCATCACCCACATACATTATTGAGTTCAGAACTTCGGCATCATGCTGAGATCTTAGAAGTGTCTGGAATGGATTTATTCCATCTGTATGTGACTCATCTTCACCCCTTAAAACCAGATTATTTTTTTTAGTACCTGTTATCCTTATTTGTCTCTACACCACTTTCTTCATCGATTAAGGTGCCTATGGTTTGTGTATTTTGAATTATACTGTATACAATCTTAGCTATAACAAGGAAATGATTCACATCTGCTCCTCGATACTATCTGACATCTTTGAATACATTAAAATGCCTACTAGAGACCAGCATATGGTCAATTCGAGTAACTATTCCATTTGGTGAGTGCCATGTTAGTTCATGCTTATCTTTGAGGGGAAATATTTTATTCATCACTACCAAGCTGAGCATTAACATCTCCAAGCACTATTTTCAAATCAGAAGTGCTATGTGCAAGTGATCTGTCCAAATCGTCATATTGCATTTCTTCCCTCTTATCCTTAACCTGCAAAGTCTCTCATTGATGGGCTAAAAATCTTTACAGCTGATTTATTTCTTGAAGTTACCACAAAGTCATGTTTTTCAGTATTTTCACTGTAAAAGATGACATAGTTTCTACCTTGCATCTGAGTTTCTTTATTTCTTCTTTTGTCATGCTTAGCTTTAGCTCTAGTTAGCTCCTCCTACGTCATTTTTGTGTGAGTTTCCAATATCCGAGGCTTGGTTATTGAACTTGTGTAGGCCCTTCTTCTAACCTTTCTGTTCTATCCAGGTTTGGGACAGATAGTGTAGTTTAGCTAACTACTCTTCTAGTTTTTTTATCTACTTTACTTCAGAAGATTCAACTGAGACTTACTCTGCCTCTGTTTGACTAGTGATATCGTTTAAACCAAACTATAAATTAGGTAAATAGTTCAGTCATCTCTCTCCCTTAACTATCAGGCTCTGAGGAAGACATGATATATAGGTCGAAAAATGTGGTTTTGTATTAGTTACCTATATTTTATGAACTAATTAGTTACTACCATTTATGAACTCTCTTAGACTGCCATCTGGACCATCTTATATTCCTTGTAATTTTATCGGTCAATCAATGATTATTCAAAATAATTAATATGCTTTACTACTTGATGACAAGTGCCAACACGAACTGTAGTGAAATACAGTTTTCAAAACTTAGGCTTCAGACAACATCTGGATGTGACCAATAAAGAATAATTTAATAGAACTCAGGACTTGGCCAGAACAAAGACTGATGACTTAGAATTTATTTATTTTGGACCTAAAACAAATTACTGAAGATCGTAGTTAGACATTTTAATGCAGTCAGTTTAGCTTATTTTGAGCTTTATACATTTTTTTATTTTTCTATAGATGTTTCTGAAAATGAAGTTTATTATCTTTTACTTTATCTGCTTGTTGTATTGTTTTAATTTCTAAAATAATTGTTATTTATTATTTGTTTGAAATTAGTATACATATAACATTTATGATGTGAACGATTTAATAGGCAGTGAACAGTTTATTCCTTCCTTGGGATACCTTAGAAGGAAAAAAAAAGGAATAATATATACATTATAAACATTATTATTATTACTTTTTTCTAAAATGTACCTACTTGTGATGCCTTAGGTACAAAATAATATGTGTTTATTTACTTAAAATGGATGGATTATTATAAATTCAATCTTAAAATTTGTATAAAATACATTTTTCACTAATCAGTATGATTTTTCTTTAACATATAGACTTTTTTGTTTTACCTGACTCTTAAACATATGCAATATTCACAATATATAATAACAATAAGAGGGAACAATACTAAAATATCTTTAATTTTAGACAAGGAACTTTTAAAAATAAATAACAAATAATTTCCAATTATTTTTTATATGGGTAAAAAAAATATCCACATAATTTTTTTTACAGTTTCTTTAAAAAACAAAACTTTTTAATTTCAATTGTAAGTTTTCAACTTTTAAAATGCTCAATATTTGAAATTTAAACGAATTTATGCTTATATACTTTTTATACACATGTACATATCTTAACTATAAAAATATATACAAAATCAACTCCTGACATTAAATATTAAATCCATTAAAAGCAAATTTTAATATTTACAAACATAAGTAATAAGTTAAACAAACAATGAAGAACAGGAAGTTCATTAAAACATAAATAAAAAGACATAAATCCATAATTTAAAATAAGGAATCTGATATCAAAGCTTAAACCAACATTCATAAAACAATACAATTTAGGGAAGACAATCAGGATGGAATAAAATATTACATATGATTATTATTTTTAAGATGACAATCATTTTCATTTCTTTTTGCAGTTGATCCATTATTATACTGCTCTCACAGGTAATATTAAGTCCTAAGGGGAGTATATTTATTTTTAATTTCATATTTTAAGCAGTTTTCATTAAAGATTATTAATTCAACACTATCTGAACTGTTCAAGTTATCTGGATTGGACAAACTTTAGGGTGACTTAAGATGGGCAGCCTTATTATATTCTTCACTACTTTAATTTCTAATTTGGAGCAATTTTCTTCAGAAATTAAGGTCTGGTTGAAGGCTCAAAACAGGCTTTTGAGTATAACTGAGAAGGTATTGAATAAAGAAAGTGTCAAGAAACAAAAGAAAAACTGTTTAAAAATTTCTTTCTCAGACTGAAATGGTAACTCTTAGCAGAGAAATACTAAAATCAACAGAAACAAATTATGGGAATATCAACATATCTAGAAGAAATTGTTAACTTTAATTAATGATACAAACCAGCAATAAAATAACAAGAAATAAAAAAAAATTGGGTAAATAAAATTTCACTACCAAAATGATTCAAAACAAGAAAAATCTTTCCTTCAATGTCAAAATCAAACATTACTACTCCTTAGTTAAACCATTAATCATATAAGAAACAGCTGTCCCTTATCTAGAAAAACTCTAAAAAAAAATTAAAGGAATTCAACATTACTGAACAATGATACAACTGAAGATTAAATCAATAAAACTTGAAAAATAAAATATGAATAAGACTGAATTTCTATGGACATGGGCATAATGAGCTTTTACGTAAGCAACAAAAACATAAAAAAGGAAAAGCCTGGGAAGTGTCACAAATAAAATAACTCCAAATACTTAAAATTGGCAATATAAATTTTGAAAAACAAATTAACAAACTAATGGCTGTTTTGAGTTAAGTAAAAGCATGCATTTGTATGTAAAGAGAAAATAAATTAACGTAAAGCAGAATGGAAGGAATTTCACTCAAAAGAATGAATGACCTTAGGAAAAAGAAATGATATTTTAATTGCCTGGTTACATATAACAAAAAACAAAGTGGCAAGATTCTAGATAAGTTGAAGTTACGAAATTATGTATGATATACACACCATACCAAATACTGATCAGGGAGGCATAGTAATTATATTGTTTAATTTGAGATACAAAAAAACTGTTATTTAATTAATATAACAACAACGAACATTAATTTATTAAACAATAGATAGCATAAAAGGTTGTTGAAAGTAGTTATGGCAATATACTTGTTATTCTTCAACACAAGATATAGAAGTTGTAAATAATGGCTAATTGAGTAGAAACTTTGAAACGGGTTGATGCATAAGATATCAGATTGCCAGTTGTTTCCCTCTCCTCAATAAGAAACAATATTTTATTATTAACAGAGTTCATAACTACTGATAACTTTGTACTATTAGTATCACTGAAATAAGTTACTTAGACATTAATATATGTTGACTCTTTTATATAAGGCAGTGAAAGAACATGTACATAATAAAAAAAGTTAATAGTCTTATAATTAAATTACAACAAAACTGTCAATCAATCATCAATAAAAATCTCTTAGAATAAATCTTTTAAGAGTTCATGAGTTCATATTTTGATATTGAACAAACAGCAAATTAATTATATAGAACAGTCTATAATTTATTTATATCTAAATACTGGAAAATTAAAATTATAATGTTCTTAATATTGTATATACAATAAATTAATTCATAAAAATGAATAATTAACTTCAGTTTATACAATGAGATCTATAATATTTTATAATACAATAATTCATACACTGTTATAAAATTCCCTAAGAAAAATTCTAATTTTTAGAAATAATAACAAAATTATATTAAAATCAAAACTCTCACTCTTGAATTTTTTATTATACAAATTATGAAAAAAAAATGACAACATGCTCATTTTTTCTCATCTACAATGGTATAATGTTAGGTTGTTAAAATTCTTAAGATAAGAATCTTAATCCCTTATGGTCAAAAATAAATATATACAGATCGAATTTACAGTTTAAAAAAACCATAATTAAAATGTGATTTTGTTATAAAAATCAAAAATATTTCATAGAAATATTTCAATTAGGAAGCAGATGGAGTTTGACCAGCTGCATGTAGAATGATGCTGCCTGGCAGGCTAAAATCCCCGAGTCTTTTTTGAGTGTCTACCGCTCTCACGATGAAGTGGTATTTATGGCCTTCGACAAACTGAAACAACCAATACAGAAATCATTTATCTTCTAAAAATTAGTTCATAATACAATAATAAATGTGACAGGAAAAATAATAATAGAGCATGTTGTCATGATTGTAGTAGCATAAAAATAAGCACTTTCTGTGGCATTACTACAATCTTAAGGCTTAAGGCCACTAAAAATAATTTAAATAGTAAACTACCAATGATCTACAAGCTGATTAGCTGTACTAATATTTGTTTTTATTACAAACTAATTGAGTAATTTCTTTCTCTTCTTCTAGTAATAGAAGAACTTTTCTTTTTCCTTAAAGTGGCTACTAAAATTATTCCTTTTGTTATCCCAAATTTGCTAAAATTGATTTATTTGTAGATTGACAAGCTAATTAATCAAACTAAACAAGAGAAACTAAATCATCTGCCATATATTATTTATTATCTGTTAATTCAATTATTTTTAAAAGTAATTAAATTCTTTAGTAATTAAACACTTCAAGAGGGGTCCAAAGTGTAAAATTACATGCTTAATTAAATAGTGATACTAATGAATAATATTGTCATTGATTATATTTTTAATGATAATTGTGTATTTTACTACTACTATTTCTTCGACACAACAGCCCATCCCGAACCTTGGCCTCATCCAAGCGATTCCTCCACCACTCCCTGTCCTGTGCCCTTTTCCTCCAATTAGGTACACCTATAGCTGCAGGATCTCTGTACAATTGATCTATCCATCTAGTTTTGGGCCTTCAAATCTTGCATAAACCAAGGGGTTTGTACTACAGGAGTCTTCATGGCATCTCACTTTCATCCATCCCATGGATGCATCAGTATGATCCTAATGCCAAACCTATCATAATCGGTTTATTTTTATGAACTTGATAGGATAAGCAGACCTACAGTTTGCAGTAGTAAGATGACCGAAGAGGATAAGCAGAAGATCGCCCAACAGGTGGAATATTTCAGAACGGAGAAGCTGAAGTTCGACAGGGAAGTCGCTAAGTGGGACGATACCGGCAATGACATAATCGTCCTAGCCAAACACATGTGCATGATAATGATGGAAATGACAGATTTTACCAGGTCAGTTCATGTTTTGGTTAACTTTCATTGCTGTAGGTTTCCCCAAGTTCAACATCTTAGAAAGTCAATTTTGTTTGACCATCATAGTTCTAAATATAAACAGCATTGACAAGTTAATGTTTTAGTGAATACACAGATAGGAAAATGTGTTTATCTATATCGGCGGTTCTCAAACTCTTAGACTTTTACCAATAGCAGTTTGAAAGGTCTATCCAATTATACCCTAACAATCAAACAAAATTCTTTGATGAAATTGTCTTTAAATTATGTCTTTTAAGCAAGAAAATATATTTTAATTCTTATCATCAATATCATACTACAGTAGGACGTTGATTATCTGAACTGTCTTCGCAGAAAAGATACAATGATTCCGCATTCCCACTTATAGGAAATAAGTTTGAAGAGTATTTTTTTAATAATATGATTTCCTTAATATATTATTTAATGCTTATTTAAATATTTAAAAGAATTAGAGACTTAGCTGGCACGAAGAGAAACTTTATTTGTACGATAACCTTCTTAAATGTATAATTCATGAGATCTACGTACTTTTATTAACATTTATTTTCTTAGAACGCTAACTCCGCAATAAAATCAAGTTTTTAATATAAACATGGCGATTGTTGGGAATTTTCCTTATTCCAAGTGGATTTTGATTATCTTGAACTTTTTATTATTGAAACCATACCGAAGACATTCAGATAATCGACAATCTACTGTATTATTTAATTATGTTATTCTTTTTCCAAGTTACTGATAAAGTAATATTTGTTTGATAATTATTATTGTTAATTATTCCATTTTAGAGGTCAAGGCCCATTGAAAACAACAATGGATGTCATTAACGCTGCCAAGAAAATCTCGGAAGCAGGAACTAAGCTGGATAAACTGACGAGACAGATCGCTGACCAGTGCCCAGAGTCATCTACCAAAAAGGATCTATTGGCCTATCTTCAACGAACCGCGCTCTACTGCCATCAGTTGAACATCACTTCATAAATCAGTTCTTCGATAGTATAGTTCATGATTATGCCAGCTTCTCCGTCCTCCCTCTTCCCAAACTGGACAGTAAATTTTTCTTAGGATCTTCCTTTCAAAAACGCTGATGCACGGTTCATCTTTCTCACTCAGTACCCAGTTTTCAGAACTGTAGGTCACCCTTTGTACTTTTTTCAATAAGCTTTGATTTAAAACATTTTTGTAAACCATGAAAGCATCTGTTGGCAGGTAATATTCTTGTACCAATATCTTGCACAACATCGTGAAAATTCTTTATGTAGGAACCAAAGTAAAGTAATCTTTTCAAATGTGTAGTTTTCTATAATTAGGAAGGAAATATCCCTCCGTGCATTTATTGGTATATACTTAGTTTTGGCTCCATACTATGGGCAGCCTTCTCAATTTTTATAAAGTTGCCTTCAAATCACTCTCAATTCATGTTGTTAATAATGTTGATATCATCTGCTTAAGCGAGCATTAGACTGTTCTTATAAAATATGAGACCACTCAGGTCCACTCCTGAATCGCTGGTGTCTTTTTCCAAAGCCACATTAAATAACAGACTTGACAGTGCATCACCTTGCCGTAAACAACTCGGATAGTTCTGACTTAATTTTAATACAGCAACATTTATTATTCAAGGAGACGTTAAAAAAATGAATTAGCTTTTATGCTTAATTAAGTTCTTCCATAGCAGTAGACAGTTTTTTGTCTTGACGTTATCATAAGCTAACCAGTAATTGATATAATTGACTTCCCTAATGTTTAGACATTGTGTAAAAGGAAAATATGAATCATAATTTTCTTTCACTTTTTCTATTACATATCACAACGGGTGAATAAATTTTTATGATGTTAAGTGTAAATAGAGATGTACATGGGAAGATTACATTAAGAGTGATCTGACGGATTACGGTTAGGGCAGTGGTCCATGGGCAAAGTTGTAAGCAGGGATTGGTGGTATCGGTGTTGAGCCTTTGGGTTTGCTAAGCCTTTTTATTTATTTATAATAAATGCTAATAATTTTTTTATTAAATCTGAGTAAATTTTGGAAAAGATGTCACATATAATCCAATATAGAATAATTTGAGAAAGTTAAAATAAATTGACCATTCATAGTTTAAATAATTAAAATAAATTGATATAAAGCATTGGGACTGGTCTTAAATTTTATGTTATTTCCGGAAAGATAATAGACCTCAATCTGGAATGTTAAAATAAATTGGTAATAATATTTTTTTGTATGCAACTAGGAAAAAAAAATTAGAAAAATGGTTTTACAACCGAAAATACATTCATCCCTTCACGAGATAAAAGTAGAAAAGCAATTGAAAAGTTGTCAAATGTTGACATTCATTTTTACTTTATCTCTGAGTTAGTTACCACTCACCGTATTTATTCGATTTTATATTTATTCCTTAGCTATTATTCTAAATAAGGTGTGATTTAAAAATAATCAGTTAGTATAAAGTTTGGAAGGAAAGGACTTGCTGGAGGTAAATCCTGTTCCTTCCAAGGTTGAGTGATTTAGAATGAATTTTACAATAAACCCTTGAAGAGCAATATATAAATAATTTACTCATGATGAAAATAATTTTAATTTAAACTGAAAATAATATTACTCTAATAAAATATATATAACTTTTATATTGCAGCAACAACTGATTTTACAAGTTTTACTTTATAGAGAGTTATTTATGATTGAATTAAATCTATTTCAGTTACCTGAGTTAAAAAGCATGCCATTGGCAATGGAAGTGCTTTGATGTCCCCGACTTTCTTCCAAGTATCAGTCTTAACCTTTTCTGAGTTTTTACTTTCTTGATAGGCATAAAGTTGATACTCTTCAATATTTGGCGGATTACGACCACCTTCGAAACTCCAGGATAACATAATACCTTGCTTTCCTGAGGAAATAACTTAGTTTATTATAATCTATCCAAGAAAAAAAGAAATGCTTTACATATTGATATTTGGATAAAAATCAAACACAACTCCAAAAGCGTTTTGAAAACACATTATTTTATCAATTTCAATAGATAGTACTTGTCTGTTAGAACGGCTCCACTGATTAGCTTGCTGAATCTTAGATTTCGATGCTAGTGCCGCTGTTTAGGAATTTTGACATAACGAAATATATCACAAGCGCATGATATTTTTTTATTAAAAGAACATTTATATTTCAATAATAAGATATATAATAGTACATAATAATAAACAATAATAGTAACATGTAGAAACGATTTATATATGCTTGAAATAAATAATAATATAATGGAAATAAAAATAAAAGGGACGTTTTATTAATAATATGTGAATGTTTTTACATCTTTGAAATAAACAATAACACAATAATATAATAGTAATAAGAATAAAAGGAATGTTTTGATAATATTAATAAGTATTAAAATATCTAGAAGCAAATTAATATTATAATAGAAAAAGGAACATTTTAATAATAATAATGACAAGTATTTACATATCTACAGTCCAATTGGTGGAAATAATATTTACAATTTCAATTAATAAGTCCTTGTGTTTCGTAGAAATAAATGAATCTTATGGCATTAAATGATAGTCATGTAGAATCTGACCAGGTTCCAGTTCTTAAACTGCACTTAGTTCTGCAACTTCTTAGCTGAAACCTCCAAATTATTTGATTTTTACATATTTTCATCTTGTGGCCCTGCTGAAGACACTTCTTTTGAGGCAATATCTCTTTTTCTTGGAAAATCCAACGGCTTCAATCTCTGTTTTCGGAAGATCCCACATCTGCATCATATTCTTTTATACAGAGAAGGAAAGTATAACGGGATTTTTCAACTCGCGATTTAGGCTGGCATGAAAATGATTTCCACAGAGTGTACCTTGGCGAAGAGATGACCCGCCTACAGACGCCTATACTGGTTGGCCCGACAGATGAGAGCTGCAGGGAAGCTGAAGTACGTCTGGTTCGCCGGCGGCAGAGTGCTGTGCCAGAAGGATGACAGTCATCCTGTCATTTATATCGACAATCCATCCGACTTAGATGTGTACTGCAGACCCTGCAGCATGCCTTCGCTGTCTATTGGCTTCTCGTTGGATCTTTCACTGGTTCTCAATAACAAATTTACTTTTTTTGTTTCTTTAACTACTGATAATTTTTTTTTTAGGTTATGCTATATTTTTTCCTTTTAAGACTACGACACAATCGGCGAACCTTGGACTTATTGTAATTCTAAATACCCAAATTGTAATTTTCAATTTTTACATATGTTCATCCATTAAATTACTCTTTACTTCAGCATCTTTCCTTCTCATTCCGATAATTCCTCAATTACCAAATCCATATGCCTAATCACCTGATCTCTTGTCAAGTTAATTCCCAATCCCTGCCTGCCCATTTTGATGAATTTCAAGAATATTTCACCCACAACTTTTATCATATTATCGCAGTATCTGAAACTTGGCTTAAACCACATATTCCTTCCTCCTCCATCACCCTACTTGACTATATGTTTCTCCGCCATGACCGAGATAACTGGACTGGTGGAGGAGTAGGTTTTTACGTCCATCAAACCCTAAAAGCCCGAATCCTTGAATCCTTTCTTCCATCCGAAATCCCTCATATTGAATTCCTTTTCACCGAAATTTCCTGTAATGGACACCCGCTCCTTTACGTAGTTGTATACCGGCCTCCTTTAGTGCCTTTTGACTCTACCCTTGAATCTGTCCTTTACAATTATATTCCCTTCTATAACCATATCATTATTTCTGGCGATTTCAACACCAATCTCCTTGTTAAAACAAATGACACCATATATCTGGAAAATCTCTTCCACTCCCTAAATCTCTCCATTGTTCCATTTTCTCCTACCCATCATACCCACCGATCAAACACATGGTTAGATCTGTATGTCATCGATTCTCCTCAGAATCTACTCTCTTCTTCTCAATTGCCCCTCCCGTTTCTTTCTTCCCACGATCTTATCCAAATTACATATAATATCCAAACTCCGAACAAACTATCTAAAGCCTTTACCTTCCGCAACCTAGATGCTATCAGTCGTGAAAGCATTTTGCCTTCCCTTGAATCCCTGAATTGGGGTGAAATCTATTCCTGTCCCACTATTGATTCCATGGTTGACACACTCACTTTCTATCTTATTAGTATCCTGGACACCCATGCTCCTCTCAAAACTACAACCAGGATCAAAATATAAAAGAACTGCAGAGGAAGCGCGACGCATCTTGCAGACGCTACAGACGGACAAGATGGACCGACAATTTTCAATTGTTTAGGACTCTTCGCAACTTAACGCAATCCACAATAAGGCAGGCGAAATCCAAATACTTCCATGAAGCTCTTTCCTCTGCGCCTGATCCTAAATCCAAAGGGCAAATCCTTCGGAAACTCTCACTTTATAAATCCCCTTCACCAGTAGTCTTTCTGGTCTCACCTGATGAATTGAACACCCATTTTTTGTCTTTCTCTACAAACTCACAATCTACTTCTCCTACTTTATAGCACCATCATTCAACCACAATTTTTATTTCTCCGACATTGCACCCACAGACCTTCTTTCCTCCCTATTGAAATACCACTGTCATTCCATCGGTTCTGACGGCATTCCCGTCAAATTGTTAAAAACAGGCATCCCCGAAATTCTACCTGCCCATCTCTACATTTACAATTTTTCCCTACAAACTGCAGTTTTCCCTTCCTCCTGGAAAAAGTAATCGTCCACCCTATTAACAAATCACCCAAACCCTCAAACCCAAATGATTTCCGGACTATTTCAATACTCTTTAACCTTTCCAAACCCCTCGAAAGAATAGTTCAATCCCAAATGTCAAATTTTCTGGAACACTCCAAACTCCTTGATCCACTTCAATCAGGCTTCCGTCCTGGCCTTTCCACACAATCTGCCCTCGTTAAAATCACTACTGACATACATACTGCCATGGACGAAAAAAAACTGACAGTACTAATTCTATTTGACTTTTCAAAAGCTTCCGATTCACTGAACCATTCCATCCTCTTCTACAAACTAAAATCTCTTTCCTTTTCCAACAGTTCCATACTCTGGGTCCAAGCTTTCCTCTCGGATAGGACTCAAGCAGTCTCCATCCCTAATCAACCACTATCCTCTTTCCTACTGCTGAACACAGGAGTGGCACAGGGTTCTAGTATTTCCCCACTCCTTTTCAACTGTTACATTAATGACCTTCCCAAATCCTCCACTGTTCCCACCATTTGTACGCCAACGATTCCCAGATCTATTTGTCTTTTCCTCCATCTGAGATAATAGCTGCATTTGCCAACATTCAAGGGGACCTAGGTAGGATAAGTTCCTGAGCAAACTTGATTAAACTGTCGTTGAATGCTACGAAAACTCAGGCCATCCTAATTGGTTCCAACATCCTTCTTAAATCTATCAACTCACTTCCCCGACTAACCTTAAATGATCACCCTATTGCCTTCAGTTCCTCTGTTAGAAACCTCGGAGTCATTTTTGACCAATCCCTCTCATGGAAACCCCACGTTGCCCAAATTTCTCATCAAGCAATAAGCTTTCTAAAAGTTATTCCACCGTTCCAGGCATCTTCTAACACAACCTATCTGTAAGAAGCTCCTCATCACATCTTTTATCTTTCCACACTTTGACTATGGTTGTGTGGCATATGGTGGCCTCTCGAACAGGCTCGAAGAGAGGTTGAGGTGGATTATGAACTGTTCGCTTCGATTTGTCTTCGATACCCCGAGAAGGTCTCGTGTGTCCCGCCGTTACGTTGAGTTAAAGTGGCTTTTTCCTTCTATCCGTAGGCTCTATTTCCTTGGTTCTTACTTATATCAAACTATCAACTCACAACATCCATCTTACATTTATAGTCTCCTACAATTCAAATCCTCTAACCAATCCCAGGGCACAAGATCTCGCTCTTCTGATCTTTATATCCGCTCCCATAGAAAAAAACTTTTAGCGTTCCTTTCTCGCCCGTTCTATCTCTCTTTGGAACTCACTTCCACTCGATATCCGTCATGCGTCTTCTTTAACCTCATTTAAATCCAAACTTTTCCTACATCTTCTAAATTCCCAATCAGATGCTTTATAATCAATAAATAATTTATAGATATTTTCAATTTTATCGATTGATGAACTACTGTAAATATTCCTCACTCATAATGAAATAATTTTTTTTTTTTTTTTTATTAGATGCTATCATGTATTCACTGTTTTTTTCCATAAACCTAGTTCTTTTTATTGTAAATTTGTCTGTTTTTTTACTTTAATTTTGCATTACATTTTCTGATTATCTACCAAAACATACCTGTTTAGTTATTTACTTTCAAGATATTTTGTAAATATTGTTTTATTCAGATGTAGGCCTTTGGTCAGATAAATATTTACTTAAATATGTTCATCTCTGTTATTCTAAAGGGACCTGGTCCCAGAATAAAATTATTTTTCTATTCTATTCTATTCTATTTTATAAATTAAAAAAAAAAACACAAGAAAGGCGGTATATTCATAGACACACTCATTCACAAACAGTAACAAAAGTTAAAATTACAAGATTGCTACATCCTGCACTGTTATCAGTAGTGGGACCAAGCTAACATACAAGTACCCAATAGATTAGTTGAGGTTAATAATCTTATAATTTTTTTTCTATAAATGATTTCTTGAACCTATTTGTAATAAAGTAAGCATGCAAGATATATTTTTTTTTTTTATTTCAAGTTTTATAATTAAATTTTTGACTAATAACAACTTTTTTTAATGTAAACAGGACTATGCAGTGGCAACAAGTTAATATTAATTGTGGCTCTCTTCATTACAAAAAAGTAGTCATCTCATTTACAACAATTACACTAACACTGAAATTGAAAAATTTTGAATTTCTGAGTTGTACCGGTACTTTACAAGGGTAAAAATATTTATCATACGAATGTAAATACCTGAAGTGTTCTTTCCTATCCTCAGAATAGGCCTTGGAGGTTTAACAACATTAGGAGGATACTTGGGTGAAGCGGGATACTTAGGAAGATGATCCTAATTACAGAAAGGTATTTAATAATTATTTAAATATAATAACTCATAAAAGTAAATAAGGTTATCAACTAATTAATTGTAATAATATAAATTTTTTAGACTTACATACGAATTGACGAGATCAGCTGCTGGAGCAATATCAACCAATTTTTTATTTACTGTGAAAAAAATATCAGAATTAAAAAACCCATTGGAATGAATATTAAAAAACTAAATTTGTAAAACTTCAAATGAAAAGGCAGCTTACCTGCAGCAGAAGATGGAAGAGGTGGTTTTTTAATTCCATTAACAGCTGCCAATGAGCCCTAAAAAGAAAAAAGAAATTTAAAGAAAAATTGGTAACTTACTTCAGAAAAATATAACAAAGTTTTAACTTTTAATTTTTTAGTGAATGTTGAAAATATAAAAAGATTATTGAAATACTATAAACAAACATTGCAAGCCACATACAAACTTTTTTTTTAAATAGGTCGTTTCTTATGTCCACATGTGCACAATAAGCAAGTGATAGTGACAGGATGGTAACTTGAAGTAAGCATGAATATTTACGAGGTATGCCTCAAAAAATTTTTCTTGCATTGTTTTTCACCCATTTTACTACTTAAACTAACTCAAGGTTTAAAATAAGGCTGATGATAGTCGAAAGTGTCCGAAGTGTTGTTATGGTAAAGGAAGATAATTTTATTGAAAGAGACCAAGGGTTTTGTATTGCCCAGCTGTTTTAACAATTTAGTGGTGTTTAAGGTTTATACCATAGTTGGTAATTAAAATGACTCGTAAAATGTAGTTTAAAAAACTACTAATGTATTGTAACAGTATTGTACTTGATAAGGAAAAACTGTTTTCTATACCAAAGCTTGTACAAAGAATTAATATTTGCATTCATTCATATATAACAAGATTTCTCCTTGACCTAAAGAACAGAATATATCATCTAGTCAAGCCAAACTAGAGTCAGGGCCCATGTCCAGCTCAACGAGCTGTACTAATGTTATAACACGGACTGCTAATTTTAACCGATCTAGGACTAAGTATGGCCCATTGGGTTAGCCAATAAACGATAAGAATAAACTATTCTTTGACAATTCTCCTACATTGGTTGAAACGATGATGAAATAAAATTAAAATAAAGGATCAAGAAGATGATGATGATGTCTCTTTGTAATGCAAAGATGAAGTAGAACAAAAAATAAAACCATTCCAGTAGTGGAAGTTAAGTAGCTTCGTTTTGAGTATTTGTTGGAACAGTAATGTGGTCTAATGGGGTTCCATGAAAGTGGATCAGAACAGAAATTAGTTTCAATGATGGAATGAAATGAGGCATTCTGACATTGGTAAGGGCAGACAACTACGGCCATGGTTCAATATCAGTTGTCGAGATTCCTTAAAAATGATCAGAATTACTAAGGAGTTTCAAGATGCATTATGCAACAAGGGACACTCAATAGGTATATTTATTGATAAATAAAATTCTTATGTATGGCAAATCCTTACTTCTGCAACAAGAGAAGTGAGAGAAAACCTTGCAATGAGAAGTGAGAAGAAACCTTGCAAACTTTCTAAAGAGATTCTTCTGTACAAGGTTTTGCAGAGTTATGGCCGGTGGAACAACTATTAAAAAAATATCAGTGGTGTACCTCAAGGTATTACTACTGAACCCAACCTTATTTTCTACAGCAATGTGACAGTTGCTTAGAACTCATCCTTCAGGCAGTGAAGAAGATAAAAAAATGGTTAATACCCACCCACCTAAGAATTGGACAGTTATTTGAACCATCAATACCTTCTGATTACAACCCCACTGCAAGGTACACTGTGCAAAGAGATAGAAGATATGGTGTGCCTCATCAGGTTTTTAAGCCTTAGGCTGTAATGAACAATGCATTAACAGTTTCATGAAAGTGATTAAAATATGAGAATAATATGGTCAACTTGAACCCATTTATAATTTGACTTTCATACTTTTCTATATAAATCTTTTAAACTGTTTTATTTATTTTTTACTTCATTTCTATCTAGTTTATTAATAATAGATAAATAAAATAATAATAAAAAATAAAATAAATTACAAAAATGTAATATAAATAAATAATTTAATGTAAAATATACTATAATATAAAATATATATTTTTTCTTCTTGATAAATTACTGGTATAAACATACAAAAATGTCTTAGTGAAATAAGAAAATTGGAAGTAGTTAATATTCATCTACACTTTCTAAGAAAACTCACTGGTTGAGGGTTGACAATTTTATAAATCCCAGAAGAATTGGAAGCAGGCACCAACTTAGAGGATGCTGAAACATGAAATTTAAACTGGAATATAATATATGTTAAAAAAATATTAAAAAAATTATATTACTCATAATTATAATAATTATAAAGGTTTAGCAACAGCTATCCACAATCCTTCAATCCATACTTCGCCCTATTTTTTGGAAATGCTACTATAATAAATACTATTATATTTGATTATATTAAGGTGGTGATATATTGCGATTCTGTGTTGTGTAACCTCCTAAATTCCCTTGTGTAATCCTCCTTTTTTCAGAACAAATATTCTACTATTCTACGCAATATCACATTTTTGAATAGCTTAAGACACTTTTCATCCTTCAATGTTAGCAGGCACAATTCACACTCTTAGATAATTATGGGAAAGATAGTATTATAGTTTTATTGATTAGAGTTTTTGAGCTAAATAATATTATTATTCTTCTTCTTTTACTTCCTCTTATCAGACCAGGGTCGATAATTTTTGAAACCAAAAAAAAAAAAATAATAGAAGGATGTAACCTATTGGAAAAGGAAGAGAATATAACAAAAATGAAAGAAAAAATAATTTACAGATGATCTGAGGTCGGGAAGTGGAAGAGGGGAAGGTTTTAAGGGTAAAAAACGGTTTATCTTTATTTCCGGCAAAACTACAAGTCCTATGGAAAAAAGTTAAATGGCAAAGTTTTAAGTAATAAAAAGATCTACAACTTTTGTATTTACAGTTTTTTCACATAACCTCAAAATTTATGTGAAAAATTCAAATAACCAAGTTTTTGGTTTTTTATTTTTATCTTTTACAAACTAAAATTTTGTTCACGAAATTTGGTGAAATCTCGTGAGATGTGATGAGGAGCTTACGGATAGGTAGTGTAGAAGATGCCTGGAAAGGTGGAATAACTTTTAGAGAGCTTATTGCTTGACGAGAAAAGGTTTGTCCTGGCCCGGCATGCGGCCTTGGATAGCTCAATTGTTAGAGCGATGTCACGGTGAGACAAAGGTTCCGGGTTCAAATCCCGGTCGTGGGCCTATCTTTTCTCTTTAAAAAATAAAAATATTTAAAAACTCAAAAAAATGACCAATAATTATAAAAAATTATAAATAGTAATATGACGTAAGTCAATAAGATCCTAAAATTAAATTAATGTTCAAAGAACTTCGTTCTAGTGTACCAGGTCTGCAAGTTTAAAATGTCGTTTATTTCTTAAAATATAATTTAATTTAAAAAAAAAAAGTATAATATATTTTATTCAAAGTACTGGCCCTCGCTTTCTACACATTTTGTCCATCTCTCGGGCAATTTATGGATACCATTCCAAAAGAATGCTTCATCTTTATTTGAAATCCATTCATCGAGCCATTTTCTTACATCCTCCAAATTGTTAAAGTGTTGCTCAGCCAATGAGTGTCCCATCGATGAGAATAGGTGATAATCAGAAGGCGCCAGGTCAGGTGAATACGGCGGGTGGGGTAGGAGTTCCCAACCAAGCGAAGAAATCGTTTCCTTAGTCAATCTGGCTGAATGTGCAGGAGCGTTATCATGCTGAAGAATGACTTTGGCGTGCCTGTGAGCCCATTCTGGGCGTTTTTCGATCAATGCGTGACTCAAATTGATCATTTGTTGTCGGTAGCGGTCGGTATTGACTGTTTCGCCGGGTTTGAGAAGCTCGTAGTAGACTACTCCCTTCTGATCCCACCACACACACAGCATTGTCTTCTTCCCAAAACGATCCGGTCTTGCACTCGATGTGGATGGTTGTCCTGGCGTTACCCATGATTTTATTCGTTTGGGATTCTGAAAATAAATCCATTTTTCATCGCCAGTTACAACTCGATGCAAAAAACCCTTTCTTTCGTGGCGTAAAAGCAGCATTTCGCACACAATTTTTCGTTTTTCCATCTGTCGTTCGTCCAATTCATGTGGAACCCATTTTCCAACCTTTTGAATTTTTCCCATAGCTCTCAGGCGATCGGAAATGGCTTGTCTAGTGACATTCAACTGTTCTGCCATCATTTGTTGGGTTTAGGTATTGTCTTCGTCTAATAAAGATTGCAATTCGACGTCCTCAAACTTTTTTGGTCGATTTTCTCGTTTTTTATCAGTAACATCAAAATCACCACGTTTGAAACTTTGAAACCAACGTTCACATGTCTTGACGGTTGGAGCAAGATCGCCATAAGTCTCAACAAGAATTCGATGACATTCAGATGCCTTTTTCTTTTGATTGAATAAGAAAATCATGACATGCCGCAAATGCTCTTTATTTGGCTTAAAATTAGACATTTTTAACACCAAAGAAAGGTATGATACGTCCACGTAAACGACTTAAAAACAACTGACTTTTGTAAACAAATGACTAACAAACAAAATAGCGTTTAGAGATAAGCAAATCCTTCAATAGGCTAAGAGCGCATTCTATTGGAATTAAAACGACATTTTAAACTTGCAGACCTGGTATTCATCGCAAAAATTGCGAGAGCACTGGGATATGGGATCTATGAGAGAAAAGGTTTGTCCTGGCCCGGCATGCGGCCTTGGATAGCTCAATTGGTAGAGCGATGTCACGGTGAGACAAAGGTTCCGGGTTCAAATCCCGGTCGAGGGCCTATCTTTTCTCTTTAAAAAATAAAAAATGAAAAAAATTTTAGCTTGTAAAAGATAAAAATAAAAAACCAAAAACTTGGTTATTTGAATTTTTCACATAAATTTTGAGGTTATGGGAAAAAAGTGTAAATACAAAAGATGTAGATCTTTTTATTACCTACAACTTCGCCATTTAACTTTTTTCCATAGGACTTGTAGTTTTGCCGGAAATCGAAATAAGCCATTTTTTACCCTCAAACCCCCACTTCCACTTCCCGACCTCAGATCACCTGAAATTATTTTTCCATTCATTTTTGTTATATTCTCTTCCTTTTCCAATTGGCTGCATCCTATTATTTTTTTTCACTTTTTACCATTTTCAAAGGCTTCAGCCCTAGTCTATATGCCATTGTCCAGGGGGTATAAAGAAATAACAAGCATTTAACCAAGTATTTATTTTCTCTTGACTTTGGTTTTTTCTAGTTATCATAGACCTTCAGTAGTTCATTTTAAAATTTTTAAAATAATTTAAACTGGACTGTATGTCCAGTATAGATGGATTTTCTCCCAAAATATAAAAGAACTTCAGTACTTGAACTGTTATGTTCAAGCTTATTATCTGCTATGCCGATATCACCAGAAGCATCTCTATCTTACGACTAATACTCTAATAATCATGATATCAGTTATATAAGTATTAAATAGATAATAATAAATATTTATAATACTAACTGAAACATAACACCAACTAAAAAAGAAGTAATGTTAGAGAAGAGATATTTGACTGGAACTTCTAATGTAAGGAAGAAATAGTTGGGGGTGCAGTCAATGAAATGTATACATCATGAGATGTATACACTTATTATGGTGTTTTCATTGACTGCACCCCCAACTATTTCTTCCTTACAAAAAAAGATTTAATATTTGCAACTTATTTATAGGTGGAACGAAATTTGAAAAATGATCTCAAAACTAATAAATGTAGAAAATTGTTCATTGCAGTAATAGAATACTTATGATATAAAATGTTTGCAATGAAAAATTATATGTATTTCTTATTGTCATTCATATTATTATACTGTTATTCATACAATTTTATCTGTAAAAACATCAAAACTTACCTTCTGATTTCTTTACCGGATTATCTTCTTTATCAGTGAGATCAATGATTTCAGAGACATCATTTTTAATCTAAAAAATGTGTTTTTATTGTAAATATCATGGAATTCTAAAGTAAGTACTTAAAATAACCTAACAAAGTTAACTTCTTTCTAGAAATGGAATCCAGCAATGTAGAATGAAAAAGATCAAACAGATATCAAAGATCCCAATGTGGATTTCAAAGGACTTTTCATCAATGAATTTAATAAAGTTAATACAAAATTGGAAAAATAAAATGTTATTTACTCAAATTCCATTAAAATTTACATTTCAGATAAAAAAAAATAAATAAATAAAAAAACTTAGTTACAGTTACTTACACCCAGATAAAAAAATAGCTAACCTATCAGAGTTAGATGAAGCAAAAATCTATATTTTTAAATACAAGGGTTATTGCCATTTGACCTAAATGTTAACAATATAATATATAGATAAAACAAATTGATCAAAATTATGGGAATAAAATTAATCTAGGTAAACCCTGGGCCTAGTGAGGATTATCTCATTGTAAGAGGACAAGTGTAATAATTCAGTCCTTTATTGTTCCTGATAAAGGACAGAGCAATTTGGATTTTTAACAATCAAGGGAACCCAACCCTGTGGAAGATAGAACAGTTAAGATTTAATTTATTATTTCATTATTATATTATATCCCTAAGAAGAGACAGATAAAGTAAGCCATATAAGGGGAGACAAAACATAAAATGAGTGCATGCACAGATTGCTTTCTTCTTCGTAGAAGAAACGATTATTACATAAATACTCATATTTTATACTATTGTTTTTAATGAATAGAAAAATATAATTATAATTTATTTTATTGTTATATGATATAATTTTTTAAATATTCTATTTGAAAAGAAAAGATGTGATCAGGACCGGGACTCGAACCCTCCCACTTCTCCGTAGTGGCGCCTTAACCATCTCGGCCATCCTGGCTCGCTTTCGAGTTCGAGTCCCAGTCCTGGTCATATCTTTTCTTTTCAAATAGAATATTAAAAAAATTATATCATATAACAATAAAATAAATTATAATTATATTTTTCTATTTATTAAAAAGGCGCCACTACGGAGAAGTGGGAGGGTTCAAGTCCCGGTCCTGATCATATCTTTTCTTTTTAAATAGAATATTTAAAAAATTATATCATATAACAATAAAATAAATTATAATAATATTAATGACTTAAAGTCAACTAGATCCAAAAATAAAGTAATGTTCAATTAACATTCTCCCCGTGTATACATCGCAAATTGCGAGAACACGGAGATATAGGATCAATGAAGGAAGAGATATGACTGACTTGCAAATAGAATATTTGAAAAATATAATTATTAGATAAAAAAATAAATATTTCAGACAGCTGCCTGTTTTTCAAGCACAATATCAGATATAGTTTCTGCTATGTAAAATATTCAAAAGAATTTCTGATACACGTATAAAGAATTCAACTGGACACCCTGCTAGAATTATATGAGTAAATAATCACTTTACTACTAGAAGAAATTAGAACAGTAACCAATAAGTGATTTTAACATTTAAATATATCAAAAATTTAAATTATATGTTAATTTTATAAATATAACTTACTGTTTTTGAGGATTCTTTTTCTGCTAATGAATTAATTGTAGCTATTTTATTCTGGTTAGAAACAACAGATGTTTTGTTTGGTGCAGTTGTACAATTAGGGTATTCTACAACTAATGGTTTTCTCACAAGTTTTTCAGTGTGTACGATTCCATTTTTTGGAGCTTCAAGAATTTTTTTATCTATACTTGATGGAGATGAAGACTGAAAAATTATAAAAAAAAATTATCATAATAGGCTCGTAATCAGAATAAGGGGTGTAAAAGAAAAAAAAATCATTACCACTTACAGAATTATTTTCAGACACTGATACAATTACTACATCATCAGTATTGCTGTTATCTTTGTCACTAGCAACATCTTTTTCAATATTGCTTGATATGTTTTCTTTATTGTCAAATGAGCCAACCTTATTAACATTGCTACTTATGTCCGTTTTACAAGAAACATTATTACTATCCACAGTAACTACATTTTCAGGTTTTGCTGGTTTGCATTCTTTGTCGGGAACTTTTGAGCGTACAGTCATCTGTAAATAACAAAACAAATTGATTTAAGAACTCATTAGTTCTTAGTAGCAGTTAATTTTTTAAAAATAATCATAAAACAGTAATTATTCAGAGAAACTCACAGATCCACAAGTGCAAACTTGTAAACCAACTGAACGAGTCACTTTCAGAGGAATAGCAGTCTGTGTCCAACTCTTGTTGCTGGTCTTTTCGTCTATTAATCTTTTTATGATAATCCTAGCATTCTCAGCCTTTAAAAAAGCATACAGTTTAATTATTGAGAACAGGAAGTAGGAAATCAATAAATTAATAAAAAAAAAGTGTTTACAATTTTAAAAGAGTAGAGTTTAAGGAAGCAATAAAAATATACTTACTTGTTTTTTTAAAGCATTAACCATTTGGTTCAATTTTATTTGTTCATTTTGCAGAATTCTGCATTTCTGTCGTAACTGTCCAACATCAGTTCTATAAGAAATCATATCTATTATCTGATTCAGGACCATTTCTTCTAACACCTGAAAATTAATTTGCTTGCAATGACGAAAATAAATATTGGAAATACAAGTGAGTTTAAAGGACTAGCAAAAAAGAGGTGGCATTATATTGAATCATAACCTAACCACCTTCAAGTGTCACAATTAAGCATTAGCTTAATATAGCTTAATATATATATTAATATTAATATCTTATAAAAAGTTATCTTATAAAATATAAAAAGTTAATAATTTTTTTTTTTTATATTAACACTTTATTGAAATATCAACAACAATCTGCCAATTGTGGGCAATAAGTAATAGTGCTATGTAGCTTACAGTCATTCCATAACAAAACAATAATATAAACAAAATAAAATAAATAAATATATACATGCGGAAAAATATATACATGCGGTAACAGAAAGAAATTAATGCGGAAATGATAATAAAATAAAGTAAAAAATAATAAAATAAAATAATTAATAATAATAATACTAATAATAAAAATAAAATAAAATGTACACATTCATACCCTATTTACAATTTGCCTGGGGTCCCCGAACTGAGCTTCTTCCCCAGGAATGAGGGCAAAGCAGGAGTCCGGGAAGCCCTAGCCCCCTTTCCCAGCCGCGTCACTGGCATTAAACGCCAATGGAAGCTGGTTAAGGGCGCTTCACACACACAGGTTGTGAGTGGAGAATCTGGCCAGTGCCAGTACTCCAAATAACTTTATTACAACAGGTCTCGGGGCCATTGCCGGTTTAGATGGCGGAGTGGGTTATATGGATGTGTGGAACTGGATAATGACTGAGCCAGGGGGTTGGGATGACAGGCAAGGTTTTGGTGAAAGTTTGAAAATTTAGTAGGGATGAGGTCGAGGACGAAAGGAATGTTGAGATCATTATGGAGGGTTTTGTTGGAAACATAATAAGGAGCATTGACAATAGTTCTCAGGATTTTGGATTGAGAGGATTGAATGCGTCTGATATTCGATTGTTTTGCGGTCCCCCACAGTTCCAGTCCATAGGTCCAAATAGGTTTGATGATGGTCTTGTATATTAGTAATTTATTGTGTATTGAAAGATCGGAGGTCCTACATAGTAATCTGTATAGTTGGCTAAATCATCTGTTAAGTTCTTGTCTTTTGAGTCTGGTATGAGGATTCCATGTAAGTCTTTTGTCTAGGAGGAAGCCAAGGTATCGTACTGTGTCGGAAATAGGTAGGATGGTTTCATTGAATTGGACAGAAGGACATGTTCCCCGGCAAAGGGTAAAAGTCACGTGTTTGCATTTTTCCTCGTTGACTTTGATCCGCCATTGGTTACACCAAATTTCAATGAGTGAAAGGTGGCTTTGTAGGTTCGAGGAAGCCATTTCGGGATCTGGATGAGATGATAGGATAGCTGTGTCGTCTGCGAATGTTGCAAGGAAGGTTTCAGGAGTAGTTGGGATATCAGCAGTGTACAATAAGTATAGGATAGGACCCAAGACGCTGCCTTGGGGAACTCCAGCTTGAATTGGGTAAAGATTGGAGTATTCATTACCACAGCATACTTGGAAGTAGCGATCAGAGAGGTAGGATCGAAGAACTAGGAATAAGGATTGAGGTAACTGGGTTTTGAGCTTGAATAGCAAACCGGCATGCCATACCCGGTCGAAAGCTTGTGCTACGTCCAGAAATGCGCCTGTGCAGTATTGTTTGCTTTCAAGAGCAGAGGATATGTGATCGATAACTCGGAGTCCCTGCTGGACTGTTGAGTGCCTGGGACGGAATCCAAACTGAAGGAATATCATTGGATTCGATGATGGGTAGGATTCGTTTCAGGAGAATTTTTTCAAAAATTTTGGAAAGAATAGGAAGCAGGCTGATGGGTCGGTATGATGATGTGGCATTGGGTGGTTTGCCAGGTTTAGGGAATAGAATGATGACGTTTGGTAAGGATAAGATCCCTAAGATCTTGCGGTAATGGATTTTTCTTGCGGACTTTGAAGGAAGGACGGGGTGAAGATGCAATCCAAGCTGCTTGCTGGATCATATTGGTAAAGGAATTGACGGCATCATCTAACTCCTGAGGTGTTTTTAGGGAAACTCTGAGGTCAATGGTGTCGGATACAAGCTGGTAAAATAGGTTCCAGTCAATTGGTCCCCTAATAAATGATGGTGGAGGAAGTTAGGATATTGGGACTATAGAAAGGGTAAGGATCAAAGGACTGTGATCTGAGGACAGTTCATCAAGGCGTTCTATGGAATAGTTTAAGGGACCTAAGCCAGCATGGATGAAGAAGTCAAGGAGATCAGGATTTCGGTTTGGGTCAGTGGGCCAATATGTAGGGGTGCCTGGAGAAATAAAACTGGAATTATGGGAGTTAAGTGCAGAGAGGAGGATGCGACCTCGGGTGTTAGTAGTTCTTGAGCCCCATTGTTGATGTTTCGCATTAAAGTCTGCACCTAAAAGGAAATGAATCCCTAAGGAGTTCAGGAGAGAGCTGAATTCGGAATGGGAAATGAATTTATTAGGAGGGCAGTACACCGATGCTAATGTGATGGGAAAGGAAAAGGTTTTGATTGTAACAGCTGTAGCCTGAAGGAGATCGTTTGACGAGAGTGGAAATGAGTGATGGGAGAGGGATTGATGGACTATGACAGCAGTACCACTGTGAGCTTTTCCATCAGGATGGTCGGTCCGGTAGTTTTGGTACTGTGTTATGTTGAGTTTCCGTTTACTGGTCAGTCGAGTTTCTGTAATTAAGGCTACATCAATTTTTTTATCATACAGTAAAGATGTTAGTTCGTCAGTGTGGTTTCGAATACCATTCGCATTCCAAAGGAGAATGGATAAGCTAGATGTCATTTAAGGATTTTGTTGGACAGGAAAGAGATGGGAAACAAGATTTGTTAGGAGAGATATTAGTGGTGTGACCATGGATTTGAACTCGGAGAGGAATGATGTGAGTAGTGTTGTGAGATCAGTAGCATTTGAAGGAGGGGGGGGATATGAGGGATTTGGTGCGGGATATTTGGATTTTGATTCATGGAATATATTGGTTGTTGGGGCTGGTTTTGTGGTTGTAAAGGATTGATTTGTGGTTTAGAGAGGTGTTTTGGGGGTTCGGGTTGTAGCGTGGCCCCGAGATTATTTGTTTGTTGACCACCTGACATTTCGGCGTAGGAGACAGCTCCATCTACAATTTTAGAAGGCTGTCCTCATTTCTTCGCTGGGCCGACGTGCTGCCAGAACATGAGATTTTATATTTTTGTAGATTTGGCAACCTTTATAATTGGCTGGATGGCCTTGAAGACATAGTGCGCAGATAGCTGGTGTTTCTCTCGGCTTGACACATTCTTCAGTTTTATGCGGTTCTCCTCATTTGACGCACCTTGGAGTATGATGGCAGTAGTGCCTAGTGTGCCTGTATGCTTGGCAGTTATGACATTGCACAATGTCTTTTTTCGGGTAAGGTTTTTCGATTTGAACCTGGGTATAGTAAAGTCTATTAACATCATAGATTTTTTCTACTCCGGGTGCTGGTTCTAAATCTATGAAGAAGAGAGGTAATGGAGTTTTGTTGTCTGTCCCGGGGTGTACAGTATTCTTCTTGTAGACATTTGTAATTTGTCTAACTTTAAAGCCCATGGCGGTCAGTTCTTCTTCTATGACGTCAGCAGGGGTGGTTGGTTGCAATTTCCTGACTACAACTCTGATGGATCTCTCCTCCTTTAATTGATACGTATGGTAATCAGCTTTAGTCTCCGTTAGGTACTTGACTATTTGTTGGTATGTCTCGGGCGTGTCTGACTGAATCTTTGTATCATTGGTTCTACTAGTGCAATAGTATTTTCCGGTGCCTACTGCCTTATTCAGTTGTGTGCAAAGAAGTCTAAAGTTTTTTATGCTCCATACAAAGATTGGTGGTGGCCTGTGTACTTTAGGGGCCGATGTGGTCTCCATTGCTTCACTGGGTAGATTTGTTAGGGGCTGAAATCTGTTGGGTGAGTAGAAGGGAGAATCTTCAGTTAACTCAGTAGATGACACTGGTTGGGTATTTTCATTCAACGGTCCTGCCTTGGGTTCCTTATTATCATTTGGAGTAGTAGGAGGTGTATCGACTTTACGCCTTCTATGAAGTTTAGGTTTAGTAGGGCTATTTCTTGTAGTTGATTCTAAGGATCGACTTCTCTTTGCATTTCCTTTTTTATCTGATTTACCAGATAATACCTGATAGTAAAATTTTATTTTGAAGTGTTATGTTGCTGGAGTAAAAGAAAAAAGAAAAGAAAATTTAAAAAAAGTTAGGACAGAGAAAGGCAACTAAATAAAAATAAAAAGTTCGTATTAGGTCTGATCTGAAAACGGCACAGATCAACCTCACTCGCTGCCAGAGGCCGCACTGATGGCTGATAAGAGTCAGTCATGTACTGTGGGTGGGGATGAACCTGCCGCGACTAGCACTAAGATAACTAACTCCTGTCTCTTAAATCACTCTATTTTATAATTATTATAGTCAAGTTATAAGTCATTGACTTACCTCGAAATTTAACATTTTATCTCACTGAATCACTAACTATAACTATGTAAAATACCATGAAGGTACGTTGAACGTTAAAGATAGAATTAAGAAATATCACAGAGACGATGTTGATCACTCCAGCACGCGCTGTGAACTCTATATACATACTAGTACAATAATGTATAGACAACTTGGTATGTAAATAAAATGGGAGCGTAACGATGGAAAAACTAGGGATGCCCAAAAAGTTTTCGAGAATTTGTCAGTTTACCATGGAAGGCATAGAGTGTCATATTAGGGTCCAAGCAGGAATTATAGAACCACATTTTTGGTTAGGGGTGTCCACCAGGGAGATGCATTAGCCTGCTTTCTTTTTAATATCGGCCTTGAGGAGCTCAAAAATTCAAGTTGGCAGTACAATTTTAACCAAACCATACAACTGCTCGGATACGCTGATGATAATGATATCAGTGGCAGATCATTCCAGGTTATCTGGCGCATTCCTTGCTCTTCCTCAGGACTGTTAGGAAAATGGGATTGATCATAAATGAAAACAAAATATATGGTAACTGGAGAACAAGCGGTGCGTGGTGAGAAAGTCCAAATTGGAAACAACTAAATCAAGAAAAATAACGAGTTTGTTTACCCTGGTTGCCAGGTGGATGTGGAGAATGATATCTCCAAGGAAATCAGGTCTCCTATCAGCAAGCCATGCAGGTCTTTCTATGGACTACATAAGCCTTTCCACAGTAACCTGCTATCGAGAACAACACAGATACAGCTCTACAAGGCCTTAGTTCGTCCAATCCTGAGCAACGGCTCTGCTAATTCACGAAAGAAGGATTCTTTGATCAATTTATGATGGAATAAAGCACAGCAAAATATGACAACGGAGAACCAATCAGGAATTATATGCTCTCTTTGAGGATTATGAAGATTCAATCACAAAGAAAACCTTTCCCACGGTAAATTATGGGACCAGGTGTAAGGGAAGACCTAGGATGCGGTGGCGAGAAGGGATTACCCAGGATGCTTGGGTATTGCTTAGAGTGCCAGAGTGGATCGCCTCACAGGACAGGGAAACATGGTGTCAGCTAATAAAGGTGGCCTTGATTCAGCAATGAGTTGTTGCGCTTCTGTTGGATTAAATGACTGTGAAACTTTATGTCATTAATAAAAACTTATAGCAGATGTCTGATTTTTTCTATGCTATACGATTTTAATGAATGATAGATTAGATGCTCATGTCTAACATTAGAAATTCTAAAAGAATATCGCAAGTGGCAAGCTAATTGTGAATTAAATAAAGTTTTCATTCAACACTAATAATAATAACCATACAGATTAACCAAACGTGTGTGTTAAATGAACCTGAAAATTTGATGCTTTTTCATGATGGATCCTTTAGTTCAAATATACTACAGAGAATAAAGATAAATATCTAATATAACAATATAATATAATGGAATAACAAACAAAATGTAAATAAAATATAATTTACTTACAAAACGGTTTACAGTTATGTCAGTTTTGCCTTCAAAATAATTGGCAAACAGTTTTTCTCTTC
The DNA here is from genome assembly GCA_037127475.1 of Arma custos. Classification (NCBI taxonomy): domain Eukaryota; kingdom Metazoa; phylum Arthropoda; class Insecta; order Hemiptera; family Pentatomidae; genus Arma; species Arma custos. The sequence continues at coordinate 74,024,849 of CM073760.1, forward strand.
CTTCCTTTATTTCCCTTAAAGCTTCAGGAGATAATTCATCATTTTTTATTTTATTATTTATCTTTAATATCTCCTTTAAAGCTTCTGTCCCATTGCTATCAACTGATTCATCCGAGCTTTCATTACCAGTGCTACTACCAGAATCATCATTCGATTCAGAAGAGGAATCAGACTCTTTTTCTTTTTTTATTGTTTCAATAAGATTCGATTCATTTTTATCTTCTAAATTATTTTCAACAGTAAGTTTATTGGTTGTAACCTTTTCTAGCTTAATTTTTTTCTGATCATTACTAATAGTTTCTTCATCAGCTTCACGCTTGAGCCTTTTTTCAGAATTATTGTTCTCTAAAAATTATACAATTTTTATAAGTCAACTAAAAGACGAAAGCTACTTTAACAATAAAGAAAGCATTGTTAACTCGTGCCGGCAACTTGACAGTAATAATAAAAATATGCAAGTTAACAAACAATGTGTAGTTGTTCAAAGGACAGAAAGATCAAATATTGAAAGAAAAAGATATAATAAGGGAAAAGCTACAAATGAAAATATAAATGTAATGAGCAAAATTACTTACAAAGAAAAATACAACATCAGCATGAGTTTGGGCATGTTTGTACATACACAGGTGCAAGCGAGAATAATAAAAAACCTTGATGCCTAACTAGGTCAAAGCTTCATTAATTAAAATAATCTAGTAAATGACAAATTTAGAAAAAAAAATTCATGACTATCTACAACTTTTTTTTGTAAGAGACACATTTATTGAAACTATGTGTATTTTCTACTCCATTAAGAAAAAAAAAAAAATAAGAAGTACCAACAACAACCTACAATATTTCCTCTGTTCATTCATATACCAATCCATTCACTCTCAACACCCTTCATATATCTACAGTCTCCTTCAATTCACATCCTCAGTTCAAGACCTGGTCTCTCTGATCTCTATATACATTTCCACAGAACTAAAGCATTCGAACGTTATTTTCTCGCCCGCTCCACCACAGTGTGGAACCTTCTAACATCCGTCATAGTACCTCACTATAGTTATTTAAATCCTTGCTTTTCCAACATCTCCTAGCTTCCCAAAAAGATGCTCTCTAAGCAGGTTATTCATTTGCTTAGAATGTAATGTATAGAATATATAATTTGAATATATAATGAAATTATATAATATAATTAGAATATATAATGTATATATATATAATTCATGGTGTTATTTAGTAGTTTTAATTTTGTTTTTAAGAAGACGTACATCGTGTAGAGAAATGATTGCATGCCAGCTCCTGCATTTAACAAAAGTTATGGATTTATCTATTATCTTTAATTGCTTAATATCTTGCCAAGATTTGTACTTTTTATTTACTTATTACATATTATTTTTTGTTTAAATATTTATTTTTAAATTGTTTTCTGTCACTTTTTACACGCTTTCTGATTTGTAACACTTAGCCTTCTGGCAAGATAAGTATTATGTTTCTTTTTCTGTTCTTAATTGTTATTCTAAAGGGACTTAGTCCCAGAATAGTTACATTTTCTATCCTATTCTATTCTGTAGGCTGTATATTTATTAAAAAACAAAAATGAAAATATCAAAATGACAGAAAAAAAAGTTGGAACTCCTTTAAGGCACTTTTTTAATACAGAATCATTTCAAATTCAAATTTTTAACTCACTCATCGACTAGGACTCATCTAGTATGCTTACTGAATAGGAACAATTAAATGAATATCTTTACTTAAGGGCCAATGGGACAAGCAATAGGGTCAATCCATTTTAAATCACTCAATATAAATATAATTTGTTGCTGAACATTTTAATTGGTAGGCATTTTTAAAATGGTGATTTGGCGAATTTTATAAAGAAACGGGGTTTGCGGAAAATTGTATTGCCAAGTCACTTGTCAAGATATCAGAATAATTCCAAAACCAACGTGTTCAGCATTAAATGATCTTCAAAACGATTATATTTTATTTTCCCTATCATGCAAGAAAGCCAGTCAAACTCTTTCTCTAAAAACTTGTGAATTTCAATAAAAACGCTACCTTTTTATTATACTCATGCAATGCTAAATTATCAATTATAGGCTTAAAATTATCTTAATTGACATTTTAGATGATGATTCAATCTATAAATTATTTAGAGTTTTAAACTAATTAACTTACTTACTCCTTTAAATAATTATTTAAATGCAATACTTGAGTTTAAAATTCCCATTTATTAAAAAAAATATGAAAGTATTTTTGTAAATTAAAACCCTATGTCAACTGACTATGGGTCAACTGACACATCAGATCTCATGTTGCAACAAGTTAAAGTGAGTTTTAGAAGTTTAGAATTGAACTCTTCCATCTGCAACTGCTTGTACAGCTTACATCTTTCCTGTACCTACTACATGTCTCTGCAAGTGGTGACATATACTACATGATCAACTCCTCCCCCACTCAATCTTCATTGCTTTGGTGGGGATGAGGCTCAGTTGGTGATAGTTATTTGACTAGTAAACAAGTTAGTGTAGTTTTGGAATTGTATTTTTCCATAACATGACTCCAATGGAACTCACAAGGTTATGGAAGAACACATAACTTAATTGATAAACTGTGCAATGAAATATCATGTTTGTCTAACTCCATAATCAAAATTACAGCTGACAAGTAGTTACAAGTAATGTTTAACACAAAAATATAGAGAAAAACATCAGTATGTGTATACTTTACGCCAGTGTAGTACATGAAACATATGAGTAAGTTAAGTACAAGAATTTTACCTGCGGTACTACGAGTATTATTACTGTCCACCATTCTTATTAAAGAAATTAAAAGTGCATTGTTAATTTAGTGATTGAAGCATCATTTAACTTTGTCAGTTAAGATAAGTTTAAGCCTATAGTTATAGCCAAATTCAGCATTAGCAACTATAGGCTGCACGAGTGTAATAAATAGGTTGCACTTTTATTGAAATTCACATCTCTATAACTCAAAATTTAGTTGAGTCTGTCATAATTTTTTTGTGAGATATTCTTATTAGTATAAAGGATGTTATGTACAATTTTCACTTGTTTTCATTCAGTCCCTTTTCAGATATTTATCGATGAAAATTGACATTATTGTGCTTTTGGTCATTTTTGAAAATCCGTTCTCAAGACTAAAACTTATGCTGCTGGTGGTATTATCAGTACTAAATACAGAAATAAAATATAATTAGTGAGCCTCTTTTCCTACTTAAAAATTAACGATTAAATTTTTTTAGAGCTTTTAGAGAAAGAGTTTGATAGGGAAAATAAAATAAACTTGTTTTGAAGATCATTTCATGCTGAACACACTGGATTTGAAATTATTCTGATATCTTGAAAAATGACTTGACAATACAATTTTCCGCAAACCCCGTTTCTTAATAAAATTCGCCAAGTCACTATTTTAAAAATGGCTGCCAATTAAAAAATATGCCTAGTAAATTGTTTTCAATTGGAGTTTTGATAATGTCTACCCATAGGGAATCTATGATTAAAGAATTAGGAAAATAAAAAATGTTAAGCAACAGTGACTGGGTGACTTGAAATGGATTGACCCATTAATGTATACATCTCCGTGCATGTATGAGAAGTTGAACTTCTTAATGTTCTCTAAGAATATAAATTGAAAAGAGAATGCAGGCCTGCTGGTGAGTTTTAGGTATTAGGTGAGATCTAAAACTCACACGCAGCCTTATCTAGGTGAGATAGGTAAAGGAAAAATCTTAACCAGCTGGATGAAACTAAAATGTTGTCATGGTGACGAGTAATAACACTAGATTACTAATTACCCTAGGAGCTCACTGAGTATTGGGGTTCCATGCCAAGAAAAATAAATTCAATCAATCAGCTATGGAATACAATCACAAAAAACATGTACTAATGAGTTCTATATAATGTTTTGCTTAAAGTGGAATCCAGTTCTCATATCACTCATGTATATATATACACATAAATACCCCAAGTAGAATCTCAAAAATATCAGCCCATAGTTAGTCATTTAAGATAAGCCTGATTTGATCAAGGTAGAAACAGACCTGAGTGACGAAAAGAAAGAAGGAAAAGGAAGAAATATGTAAAATCATTTAAAACAAGATGTTGAAAAGTACTATGCCATCCAAACATACATGCTTTGTGGTTTGTAATCTTGTAACTTAATGTTCAGTTAAATTTCTTAAAATGTTAGGAAAAAAGAAGAAAGAAGCATGAATGCAGGTAAAGATGAAATTATTAGGCTTTTTTTGATTAGATGAATACATCAGATTTTAATAAACAGGTTAAAATGATTAATAGCCATCAATAACTATCTTACCTTTTCTTGCATAAGATCATTCTGTAATCATGCATCTTAGAGATAAATTAATTATTTACAAATTATACATTTGATACGTTAAAGCCATTTTAAAATTCATTTTTACCCTTGAAATTCACCACTCACCACATCACCGCAATAGAAAAGAAAGTTAATACACAGCACAATTTAAAAAGCCATTTTAATAGAGGAAAGGCTTAGGAAATAACAAGCATTGAAAAATCATTACTTGAACTCACCCTTCAATACATTAGACTGGGCACTGATTTGTATATGTTTCACTTTATGGTAAATGAATTCTTCCCTTACAGTTTCTGTTGTTTCCCCTTCTGCCTTGTTAATGTTTGAAAACCCTTTAACAATCTTTTCTTCTAACCCGTCATTGCTACATGAATTTTCGTCCAGATCATTTAAAGTCTGAGGTGAATGCATAGTAATAGTAGGCGAATCCGGAGCTGTGCTTTGATTACTTACATCAAAATCAGTATCTATTTTATCATCTTGATTTTGCAGTTCTAATAAAACAGATGGAGAATGTTCAATGGTGGTCATCTTCATGACAGGTAATTTATTAGGAGGAGGATCAACTTCCATTGGTTCTGAAATATTATTAAACTGTTCATTTGCAATTTCAGGCTCCATACTTAGAAGAGAATCAAGTTCTTTGTCAACTAAGTCCAAATTTTCAGTCATGAATTCATTTGTTTCTTCTTTTATTTCTCCATTACCTGCTAATACTGATTCATTCATATTCAATCTCTGATTATCTTCAATGACATCACTCTTTTCGATTGGCGGTGTTTTATTTTTTCTACCTTCTATTCCAACATTTTCACCATCATTGATGGCTTCCAATGTTTTTTTATTCAAAGCATCCTTTCCAGTGTCAGTTTTATTTGACACAGTAGTGACACTTGCTTCAATCTTTAATTCTATCTTAGAATTATTTTCAGTTCCTGTTTTTGTTTCCATATCAGCATTGGCACATGCATCAATTTTTAAGCCAGTCTCAGAACTGTTTTGACTTTCCGATTCAGTTGCCATCTCAAAAAGTTGCTTATCACGTAAGCCATTAATATTTTCGGAGAAGATGGACTGATTTTTATCAGACCCATCTCCTGTTCCGCACTTTGTTGGTTCATTAGTCTCATTGTGTGTATTTAATGACTTGAAAATGTTCTCATCATTGCTCTCCATTGATTTTAAGACATCATTAGAAACATCTAAAAAATAACATTAAAACACTAATTACAATTTGGTTGCAAAGCCAACAATTCCTCATAACATAACAGTTGACTATTCTCCGAAAAAAAGAGTCAGTATGATGTAATTTTAGATAATACAGCAGCTATAAACCAACTTTGAATGGATCTATTTATTTTGTTTTTCTCATTTCTAAACATATAAGTTTGAAAATTCAAATTAATAAACTTTAACACGACCAACATTGGTTCAGCCGGAATAGGAGCAACTGATTTCAAGATTATGTCAAATAATGGAAACATTTAAGAAACCCTTACCTTCTATGAGCTCATTTCCTTTAATTTCATTGTTAATCTCATTTTCATCTATTTGTAAGACAAAGTCATCTAAGTCATCGATATCTGGTCGTCCTAATCCATCATTGATAGATTTTGAAGCAATGATGGATGAAGCTTCCTCCATCCTTATATGGCTAGGCATCGATAGCTTTTATCACCTAGAATAAAAAAAATATTTACTATATAAATTCTATATATCTTAAGAGTTAATAATTGGTAATTGACAGACATCTGGGCAGTGAGATAAAACATCTACAGATGAATGAACCCTACATTAATAGGCAATAAACTATGATAGCAGCATTTTCAGGATTATTTCAGCATTCAAACATGGATAAATGATAATCACAACTGTCTCTTGATTTAGTTGCTAATTGCATATTTCTTGTAGAGCCAGATTTGGCAAGGCCGCAATGCCTCAGACCTTATGAACTATGTGTTTGCCACAACAGGGTTATGCCCACTATTAAACTTCTTAGGATGTGACTCATATATCACTCCAATACGTTACTGCTGGCTCATTTAAGCAAATATGTGACAGTTTAGTACATACAGTAAAACCTACTTTATTAGTTGATATTATGTATATGATTATTCAGGGTGAAATAAAGGAACCCATAAATGGGCCCTTTGCCAATGTGGTTAAGACCATAACAGGATACATACAATTGATAATTAATAATCATGAATATTTCATTTAATTAGAATAAATAAGGCAACGAACTGAGTCTATAATAGCTATAGTTCTTAAAAGATAACCTTATTTCAACTTTGCTAGATTTCTAATTAAAATAAACTGAAATTTGGCTTATTTGTTGATTCAATCAGAAAACAAATTTATATTATTCAGCTGATATTTGAATCACTAATTGCAGAAAGGCAACTAGTCCACTTTTCTAAATTTTAGAAAGAAAAAAAAATGGGATCTTGGGTAATTATTCTGCAGGTTGTTGCTTCGAGTTGAGTCACTAGTTTTAACTTTTCATTTGTTTACCTTTTAATATTCTCAAAAAATACAAGTTATTATGAGCTTTAGAATGGAAAAGAGAATGTAATTATTTGAAATGTGTATACTTCGTTAATCATTTCATCTAGAAATAAAAGTTTCAGCAAACACTGATCATCAATACCTCAAATGTTATTTGAAATTTAATTTCTTGATGAAACGATTACTGAAATCTACTCGCTACCCATAATTACATTCATTTTTCCATACTAAAGCTCAATAATTTGTATTTTTAAAAAATATTAAAAATAAAATGAATAAACAGTTAAAACTTAATGTAACTTAACCCAAATCGACAATCTGCGAAACAGATACCGGATCTTGTTCAGGATCCTGTCAGCAGTATATAAAATATTGAAGGCATGGTCAAGACTGTGCTATCTTAAGGAAGTGTTCTTTCTGTAATAAACAATCTCTTCGGTAATTTAAAAAAAGAAAAATGAAAATGCTGGACAAGTTGCTTTTCTGGAATTCACTTATAAAACTAACTAGTTTTATAAAAAACATGGGGAATAAAGAGCATATTTTATTGGAAATAAATCAGGAAAAATGATTAATTTAATTAAAATAGTCAGCATACTTTACTATTGTTTTTTTTTGACACTATGATTAATTTATTTTATTTTATGGTTAACTGTTTTTATATTATTATTATTATAGTTTTATGATATATTTTGAAGCAACAATGATTTAATTAAAATCTGTTGATTCTAAAAATATTTTATAAAACAGGATGCATAAATCTTTTTCAGTTGCATAAAAAAAAGGACCAATTGATAAATTAAAACAGTTAATAATTTCATTATAGGTTAAAAAGTAAAAATGTTTATATAAATTAATAAAGTAAGAATGTTTATATGGTCCATATGAACAAATAATATAACCTAAGAGCAACCTACCAACTCAACGAAGTTGTTGCATCAGTTCAATAAATACTATTTCTAACACAAAATAGTTTTTAATAATGCATCTGAAATCTCTTATTATTCAACGAGCCTCTATTATTTATAAATAAAATAATAAGTTTAAAGAAAAAAGTAATAATAGTAACTATAAATAAGATAAGATAAAAGATATCGTCAAATATAACGGCAATGGGAACATCTGTTAGGAAATGTCGACCCTAGCGCATTCTATATCCTACATCCTGAAGTGCAAAAACCTGGTATGCCTGACCGTGAGCATTGGTGGATTCAAGGGCTGGCTCAAGCCCAGGGCGACGAATGTTATATTAATTGATGATGAAAATATAAAAACCTAGTAATACATGGAAGAAATGGAAATCACGTTGATGTCACCAATATAATCTTCTCCGTTCTCACGATTACCTTTGGACTTGGGGTCATTTTTCTCCCAAGAATTTTCTCAATGTACTTGCAGCAGATTCAAACTACCTCCTTGAACAGTCGGAATCAGCCTCTAAATCTTGGTTTATGCAAGGCACATTTTTTCAATACTCCTATAATCACTAATTACTTCCCTAAGATTATAATTAATAAAAATAGTACATGTTGAAACAAAGCAATTTATAAGGTGAGAAGAAATCAAAAATAATGTTTTCAGCTATTACAATAACATGTTAAAATGCAGATAAAAGAATCGCGAAATCAACTATTTTGTTCAAAATTTCTATAAGAAACATTAATGAACCTTTGAGCCGAAGATCCGAAAAAGAAATAAAAAATCGTTGTTCTATCACTTGTTAAAAACAAATCCATTTCGATTGAGCTGCTAGATATGAACAATTCTGCAACATAATCAATGAAGTTCAAAAACGCTTCTTACGGCAAAGTGACGAACTAACCTTTCCCTAGTCATTCAGCGTTGGTTGGAACATGGCAGATCATTTTACTGTTACATTTGACAGTTGGAGTAATAATCCAAGGCAACTCATCGATACTAAGCTGCAATTTTTGATTGGATACAAAGGAACAATGCTTTATATTGCTAAATTTAACAAGAGCGCTACAGATAAGAATGTGTTCTTTGGTTGACCTTGAACTGAACTGCATTCTAATTTCCTTTGAATTGGAAAATACCAATCGAGACAACAAATCCATTTCGCTCCAAATCTTTAATAGAACTAATTTCAGAGCTAACCTAACCTTTTCGGTCATTGAATACAGATGAAAACATGATGCAAAACAAAACCGCAAAACTTAAAATAATGTACCAGGGCTTTAACGATTCAATTCTATCATAATAACTAAGCTGCATTTGATCTATTAATCTACTTGTGCGGACGAATAACTTATATTACATTTAAATAAGGTATTTTGTAAATATATGCGGGGCTACGTAATTAGCAAGAGTTTCCAAGTGCGTAGTTAATCTTAATGAGTTCCACTTTATAGGACTAAATTCATTATTAAGGTAACTTTTTAATGTTAATAATCCTTAGTTATAAAGATTACGTCCAAAGCCATGCTTGGTATCAAGGATGTCAATTAAAAAAAAATCACCATTTAATTTAATTTTCTGATTAATTAGAAAAAAATGATAATTACAACTGTAATACAATAATACAACAAATAAATAGGATAAGTGATACATAATGACATGAGAATGACAAGTAGAGAAACTACCCACTGGTAGTACTCAAATCAAAGTTAAACTAAGAAGGTCACGTGGCCATCTTCTTTTCAGACGCCTCGGAGGATTATCGGGAAGTGTAGAGGAAGCTAGGTTTGAAACTAGAGGGTTTGAGTGGTAATAAAGTTTGTAATGAAAGGATAGAGATACCCGGTTCGGGCCAAATCAGCAACAAATGGGACATTAAGGTCGTTAAGGATGACTTTATTCTTAACAAAATAAGGAGCATTGAGGATTTAACGAAGGATTTTGGATTGTAGGGATTGGATACGAGAGGAATTCGATGGCTTAGTGGAGCCTCAAAGCTCTACTCCGAAAGTCCAAATAGGTCGTATGATGGTCATGTATATGAGTCTTTCGTAGTTAATTGGGAGCTTAGAGAGTTTGTCTAATAAGTGTTGAAGTAGCCTGAAACGTCAAGCGGTTTCTTGTCTTTTCAGTCTTGTATGAGGATTCCAGGTTAATCGTTTGTCGAGATGCAACCTTAAGTATCGGATCTGTTCTACAGGCACCAGTGGGATATTATTAAAGGATACTGAAGGGCAGGAAGACATTGGTTTACGACGTAAGGTAAAAGTGATTTGATGCGATTGTTGAGAATTTATTTTAATTCTACAGTTTTGACACCATTCTTCAAGATCAGTGATATGGGATTGGAGGCTTTGGGATGCAATAACTAGATTGGTGTTGACTGATAATATCATCAGCATAAGTAGTAAGGATAGTATTAGGATGAGTTGGGATGTCAGCAGTATCAATTGTATAAAGGATCGGGCCAAGGATATTACCTTGAGTTGATTTAATTTAAATCAGAAATTATTTGCACCTGCCCAAAGAGCTAAATGCGCATAAGGCAGCAAGAAAATTCATTATATAAGAAGCGGTTGTGTAGCAAGTGTAAAATAAGTACTTTCTCAAGAAACGTAGTATTTTTTTAGTATTGACATAAATTTGAAAAGAAGTTAAATCATGTATGATAATCACAACATTACAACCAAAATTGAAACCATTACAATCTTTTACATCATAAGCATCTATTAAATAAGCGTTAATCACTATGGAAAGGTTTGTATAGGGAAATTAAAATTACTATTCTTTACAAGGTTCATGTAATTTTAATATGAAATAATAAAGCTACATTTATTTAACAATGGGAAAATGGAAATGAATTAAGTAAAATAAGGCAGGTAAGTAATATTTGGCAGGTGCTACCATCAGAAAACAACCCTTGAAGCATGTTGGGCTCAGTACATGATAGAGACTATACTGTTTCTTAGCCAACGATTATGCAGGGAAGTGGAAGATTTATATTGCTTTACTCTCAACCGCCGGGTTTTTACCCTAAATAAATACACTTATTTAAAAGAGCCTGGGCAAGCCGCGGGAAGGAATTTTATGGCCATAGAGCCGATTAACGTCTATTAAAAGAATAAATAATTTATCCATAACAGGTCTTAAAATTTGGAATCTTGAGATCAGTACCCTACGCACGGAACTACTTCTCTCTCTCTCTTATAAAAATATCAAATCAAATGATACACTTCCAACAGAATGAAAGGAATAACCTTATCGAACGTACCATGTTAACGAAAAGAGCGAGTGAACGAATCGTTCCTATAGGACAGCTCTTCCGCCAATGACTTGTCACTAATCAAGCAATTAAAATAACATGTTTGCTGACGTCAGTTTTCACTTAGTGACTTGATTTCAGCACTAACACACATTTTCATTATTGAAATTGTTTTGACTTTCTGTTTCAGTTTCCATTTCAATTTTTCACATATGCCTTTAGTCATTAATAGTAGAGACAATTGGCCAAACTTGATGTTCAAAATCAGAAAATTTTTTTAATAGTCCCATCTTCTACTGATTCTTTTCACTCAACGTGTGTCTTCAATTTCTCCATTGGTTTAATGACATCACTAGCAACATCTAAATAATTATGGAATGCCTAATTAATAATTAGTAACTTCATCGTTAGTAACTGAGAAATTTACAGGTCTTTAAGATCATATAATGCGCCTGTTTCACAATTTTTGGTCCAGGAATGAATGATTCGCACGTAGATTATTTTTTAAATCATTTCTGCACTCTTCCTACATAAAAAACAATAGTACATTGTTTAGTATAGCTGCAGAGCAAGAGGAAGTATACTCAGTTTTCTTCAAAACATCACTAATATTTAATAATGCACTGCAGTAATATACTGAAGATTTTTTAATATAAATTTAATGTTTTCATATTTTCCATTCAAGCATGTACAAGTGAGTGAGTGAGAGCTATTTTCGTCTATCGGCATACATCGTGAAGGCTTTCGCATGGGCGATTCATTGCAGCTTGGTAAGGAACTTAAAACCGAATGCATGGTAGGGCACAACACTGAATGCAGGAATAAGTCACAGGAATGACCATTGGGTACATAACAAATCGAGCATTGTAAATAGGCATGTGGCGGGCGTGCTTCCCTGCATTGGGAAGACTAGAATGCGAAGATCAAGAGAGATGTATGCTCCATGTTTGGATCCGCAAAATAAAGTTCAAGACTACTAGAGAGAGATCTCGCCTTTGCAATTTAATCTATACCACACCACAAAAGCAGTGGATTGATTTTTAGAAACTAGGCACTTCGTAAAGAACGAGCGATTAACAGAGTTAAGATTTAATAGTAAGTAATTTAGATATGCAAATAGCGTGATCTGATTGATGTGTGCTACACTCCTAATGCTTTCATGCTTATAACGCTCTAGGAGCTATAGGACGAAACTGAAATTATTCACTTATACAACTTTTGTCGGCAACAATCATGTATTAAATAAAATAACTAGGGTCACCTGTAGTCTAGTAGTTAGCACCACAACCTATTACGCCTAAGATCGCGGGTTCAAGGCCCGACAGGTGGCATTTGAAGGGAGTAAAAATCCGGGGATCCTGAAGAACCTGTACGGTGTCAAATAGTCGTTAAAGATCGCTATCCTAATTAAACTTGGATTGGCAAAATTTAGGACTTTCAATGTAACTTCGTACGATTTGCCGTTAAATGAGAAAACAAGTAATAAAATAACTTGAGATTCAGTAAGCACTAAGATTGAACAGTTACAATCAGCTAGCCCATTAAGCAATTAAAGATTACTATACACTCTATTAATAGTAAGCTGTAACCAAACATTATTAAACCCTATTGTAAATAAAATCAACTAAGACATTTTTTTTATTTTTTAGATACAAACGGTACGGGTGATGACCTGCTCGAAGTATGCGTTTTAATGTAAGATAAAATGGGAAAGAAGCAATTCAGACCAGTCATACAACTCTAAAGCATCAGCATGAAGCGGAACTATCATGCAACATCCGTAACCTTGAACTAAAAATTGCTGTTGTAAGGAATATTACCGATACGGTGTAATAAAAAGGGTAAACAGATCGCATAAGCATCGGAGACCATCATTTCTAGGCTCTAGAGGATTCAGTTGTTGAGCTATTTCTCGAATTAGTGAGACAACAAAACATTTACCTTAAAAAAAAAAGACATCTTGAGATTCGACATCAGTCATATCTTCGTAGTTCAAATCGGTTGCTGATGGATTGAAGATTTCAGTAGTAAACTCGGCAGCACCGATGTACATCTCAGTTAGGATTATTGTGTTATGTATCTAGCGGTTTTGAATGGGTTGCATGAAAGTCATTCGATCAATTTCAAGTAATTTCCTAAGTATTACAATTCCTTAATATCAATAAAGAAATACTTTCTCTGCGCTCATGAATTTCTCAATCGTTAATATATTAATACACAGTATTGGTACATACATTGTATTTGTAATGCATTTGCATCATCTCTGTAGAAAAGTGAAAGTTTCTCTAGAGAGACTACATAGCCTCAATGGGACACGTTAACACCACCTTTGCTAAACACCTGTATTTGGCTATTCGAATTCCTGATTTGTTCCACTATAATTAAATAAATTCTCGTAACAATCACAAAGAGCAATGGTTCTAGATCCAAGCATTTGAATGGTAATAGAGGTAGCATTTCCAGTGCCACATTTTGAGATCCAAAAATATAGTATTCTTCAGCTTTATGATCAGTCCACAAAAGAAATGTAGGAAGCCTAACAAATACTTGAGTCCAAGTTTTCTTGTCTTGTACTTGAACCTCGCCTTTTTGACGAAAAGATTGCCTAGTTGAAAAGAACATATAACTTTCCAGAATATGTTGATTACTCCATGTATTAAAACATTCCTTTTTTAATAGCTTTGAGGACAACCCACAATGCTAGTATCACGTGATGTAATATTACATAAAATTAATATCACATTCAATAACTATGGATAAATATATATATTTATATAGACGACACAGTTCTAACGGTTTTCAATCGGCAGTTGATCGTTCTCGCCGCCGCTTGGTATATTTGGCCTGAAGATGGCCTACATTGTAGGCCGAAACGTCGGCACACAACAAATAAGTTACACTTATTAAGGTGTTTTTATTGAATGCACCCCCAACGATTTCTTCCTTATATAAATATATATAGTTTTCTTAGTAAAATTTGCTTGAGATCTTAGTACTGCTTTACATGTCAATATCGAATGTACAAATCATGTTTAACTTATCCTAAGCACTAGCTTATATAGTAATTGTTCGGCATGGCGGAATGTCAATATCAGTATTAATGGTAAGAAATAGTAAAATGAGGGTCTAGTGGTTAACCAACCTACTATATTGTTTAGGCAAATGCAATGTTCGTAACCCGGCAGGTGGGATACGGATTTTTTAAAGGAAGTAAAAAATCTTTGGGTATACCATCCTACGGAAGGGACATAAAATGGGAGTTCCGAGCCTATGCGTTGTCAGGTACTCGTTAAAGACACCTATTTTAATTATACCTGCATAGCAAAAATTTAAGGCTTCCACTATAGCATTGCCCGATAAGCCACAGCAGCAAAAAGTGACGTTAAATGAATAAACAATATTAAAATGTCATAATCGAAATACAGTAATGGCATAAAGATATTAAGCTTAATACACTACTCTAATGTAGTGTGTCGGTGCAATGCCCCAGCGAACATTTCGGGATGAATCTTTCATATCATTCAGCTTGGAGCTATGAGAGTTGGGTTCAAATCTCGGTAGGTAAATGCCCATCACCACTTAATGGTTTTGTCCCATCAAATGCACCGCTCATAAAGAAATTATAGTCATAAACTTCGAAGCTTTATCGGACTCGCTTCGTGGAAGGAAGAGGAAGATGAACCATAATGTTACGCTAGTGTTCCTGGTTTAGCATGAACTAATAATAATATTTAACATGTCTAAATAAAAAGAATCAACACCAAACAGGTTGCAACGACTCCTTTTTAATAAAAGTATCTTATGTATGATAGAAAGTAATTAATATACTGGGCACGTGAAAAGATCGTAATTCAGTCGCAACTACTTTATTCCTAACTTTCCAGTTCTTTAGTGATGGAAAAATTAACGATGATCCGCCATCTTTTAAGACAATTGCTTAAAGACTACCTTTGAAATATTAAAATATAGAAGGTAAAACAAATACCATGTGAATAATAGATCTTATAAACCTGTTTTTATTCATAGCACACACTTTTAATGTTCTGGTCTTTATTCTCTTTTACATTTAATTTATACCGTAATATAAACGACTCTCAGTTCTCCTTCAAGAATATTGTTGGATGATTTATCTTATCAAGTTTTTCAAATCCTGGATGATGAAAGAAAAGAGCATCAGTAAAAGCAGCACGTTCATCATATTTAAAATTTTATTCGAATTAAGCAAAATATGATGCAATCATTCCCAACAAGCACATCGCTGGATTGGAGTAAAACCGCCAAAGTAAAGATGTTTGGCATAGTTGAAAAGACTGCTAATTGCTAGTACGGGTCTAGATTTTAATGTAAACGAAGTATGTTCCGAATTACAACCTCGACACCCACGAAGATGTCATAGTTCATCAACTGTTCCTTTACCAATGATGACCCAGCAAAACAAGAGGCAAATACGAATATCCAATTCATCAACAGATGCTTTGCATGGAGCAGCTTGATGGCTGATCGAGGAATTACATGTTTAAAACTTTTTAACAATATAAAAAGGTAAACTCAATTTGCATTATGGTCTCCTGTTTTTAGTAATGACATGCACACTACACATATTTAAAATATCAACAACGCGTAGAAAGTCAGGATAGATTAGGAGTCTGAACAGTTTCATTTCAAATATAGTGAACTATGAAACGATTCATATCATTCATAATCTTCCTTATTTTAAAAAAAATTTACAATCAAAATATGTTAGAAATATATTTTTTTTTTAATTGGCAAACCAACATTATTAATGTCAATCATGTTAAACAATAGTATTATTCAAGAAGAGTAATGATAACATAATTACTAAGGGCGGTCTGCTAATCAGGTGACTTACGTTCGGTTGTCCGGACTTGCACCCTTAGAATACTAGGGTTATTAGAAACGTTTTGGACGACGCGGTGAGGGATCACCGGGCTCAATCAATACCTCTATCGTGTCCTCACAATGCTGTCCGTAGTGGCAAGGGAATACATCAGCGTGTACATCAAATATCTTCTCGCTATAAAGGATCCAAAGGTGTCAAATGCGTAAGGACGGAACCCCGACTGAAGACATCACTAAGCAAGGTTGCTACAGACATGCGCAGTGTGGAGGGATCGCAGGTCCCAGTGCCAACCTTCTCCTTGTTCCATTTCAGTTCTAAGCCGTTCTCGTATTAAGTGCATTCAAAGAATATCAGTTCCTCAGTGTGTACGTTTGAGAAATCATGTAGAATCTCGATATTATCCAAATCCACAGTCGGAAACGTGCACTATTACGTCAACGGAGTGCATTGCTCAGAAAAATGCATTTGTAGTATAGCTGATACGATTTACTAAACTTGTGGTGTAACTTCATTTCCTTTTCTTCAACAAACTAATTTAAAAATAATAATTCGAACATCCTTACTGGCGCTTGCTGTTGCTGTGGCGCGTAAAAACATACTGAGACATAAGTAATCCGAATCTTCAAGACTGCTGATATTACTTTTCGCCTCTGCATTAGAGAGGGCTGATCGATGCAAGGTGACGTGGCCATATCTTCAAAGAATACAATGACTTATATAGACAAAAAATAATTACCTGCTCACTAGGCATCAAAGTTTGGATATTATGTGTACATACAACAAAGTTTCATATGGGTATATTCTTCGGGTTTAAAAACACATAAAAACATTCATATTAGAATAATAAATAAGGAGTGGTAGGAATGAGAGATGAAGGAAATAAAATCATTTACAACCAAGCAGGCAGTGAACTGCACTTTTAATTATCATATGTAACACATGTAATGTTGTCACAGCATATATAATTAAATAATCCCGTAAGAATAAAAATATATTCCAACGTCTATGATGTTGCCAGTTTAAGACAAGTAAAATAAAATACAGAGTAAAATCATTCAAAGCGTATCAAAGGTCATAATCCAAAACAAGCTTTGGCTATATATAAACAATAAATAATCTAAGATTATGATTTAATCTATCAAGAATCAATATTTTCTTCTTCTTGTATATATACTTCCAAAATGGTTTCTTCTGAGCGATTGTTTTTTGTTTTTGTTTTACTAAGACCATTAGCTCTTCAAACAATCGTTCATATCTTATCTCTTTCCATATCAGCTGTATTTTCTTCAATGAGTTGGGAGTATTCCAACGATCTAACACAAAACATCTAATGATTTGAATAGTATGGTTGAATTAGAAATCGGAGAGTTCGCAGGCAGTCAAGAAAGGAAATTTCAAACAAGTTCCTGTCATTCAAATCTTTGAGGACATGAGATACAGAATGACATACGAGAAGTTCTACAAAACAATCATAATATCCTAATTTGCAAAACATCATTCGTCTAAATAGTGGAGGATCACTATATTACTGATGACATCAACTATGATAAAGAACAATACTAGTTTATTTACTATGGTGTGTCGAAAAATAAAAACATAATAAAAATCCAATCAAATGATCAATCACAACAGGAATAAAACGCACTTACCTTGCGGATTCGGTTTAATCCTAAGCGCAGTGCTAACTCGTTGCACTGACTTCAGTCTTCCCGATTATCACTAAAATATATAAAATATCACCATTAGGCTAAAAATAAAATGTAATTGACAATACATAGGGCAATAACAATTTATAAATGCACATACGTAAATGTAATAATGGCAATCCAGATGCTCGAACAATTAACTACTTACACATATGATTTAATAGACAAAAATAAAATTCATATTTTATGCTGGAAACAACAATCAGTGACGATCCAACTGAAGGTAATGTACGTAATGAGAAAATCATATAAAATCAAAGGAAAAGGATTCAGCTCAGTTCAGGAGAAAATGAGGGGGTTCGTGGTTACTTTATTGTTTACCCTCCCCGACTGAGTTATAGCAGGGACCAAAACTGAAAAATATATAGCAGATCAATGTTATTGACACAGTCACAATGATATTGAAGAAATTCGAATACATTCATCCACCGCACATGAATGACATCCTCATATTGCATATTTGTTTCTACCATTAACAGTATCCCATATTAAACTAAACATACGAAAATACCATTTAAGTAAACTATATTTTAAGGCTGATAAATATGCAGATAGTATTTTTGAAAGAGGCATAAGAATTATGAAGTTTCAAAAAGAAATTACAGAAATTGGAACATTTTAAAACACCAAACAATTCAAATTGAATATTACAGCATGTTAAGAAACACTGATATGATCATACATTTGTAAGAATTATATACGTATTGAATGTAGCGCAAAGTCGATCGGTTTTTGTTAACAACAAATGGGCGGTTCACCGTCACAACCTAGATAACTTTTTAGTTATTCCTTTACCACTTCTATTATTGTCAGCAACCCAGCTGAAGTGACAATAATTCTTTAAATATAGAAAAAATAAACTCTAAATAAATTTTAATACTGGATGAGGATTCGATGTGATCCATTAAAATTGAATCATGGGATTAAAAATGTTCACAACCATGAATTAGAAGTTCGTTCTATTAAGCTTGAATCAATAGAATCGGATGGAAGATTGAATGCTTATGATCAAATATGAATATCAGCAACATCAATCTATACATTATTTTGTAATATATTAGTATATATAGAAAAAGTATGATGATACAAGAAATTGAAAATGTACCCATTTCATGTTGGACACGGTCGATACAGATGCTTGAAACATAATCAATATTCGTTTCTTTTGTTTCAAACAAATAACTATTCAAGGCACCTGAGAAAGCGATGCAATGATTCAGCCAGAAGTAGCAACGATAAAAAGAAGCATAGCGAGGAACATTCATTCAAATAAACATGCTTACATAAGAAACAATAACATATAAAGTGGATTGCAATGAGCATTACTGACGCACGAACTGCGGCAAGTCCCAATAGTTCATACCAAGCAAAGAGCAAAAGTAATGAAGACATCATCCAAAGACGCTGTAAAGGTCCACAAGGCCATCTGACGCAATCATACAACAATACTAACAAAGAAATTGGCTACCCGTAAATTAAATTTGTGTGGCATAAAATCCAGTTGAAAACATCATAGACCACAATTATGTATCAAAGATTGCAGGTGAAGTATTGAACAATATATCCGCAATCGCGTAGACGCAGCAATTCAACCATGCACTACAAAATGACCCATCGATATTACCCTACATAAAATTTGGTGTTTTAATGATTAATAAGCAACATTCGAAAAAGGTGAAAAATTACAATATTGTGGTTCCTAAAGCTGACGTAAGGGAGAGCTTGAGGGGTCAGCGCTGTTGCCGTGTGGTGCGATAGAGGTCTGGCAATGAAGCGTTCCCTATCCCACTTCGGATTGTAGAGCGTCGAGTCTCGCAAAGGAATACGATATTTGTCTGCCAGCTTCATATCGACCGTCGATATTCTTTACCTTCCAATCTTGGATAAAACGTAGATGTAACGATTCATGGATCTGTTGAACACGATACCCATACCCAAAGGTAGTTCTTAAGGGCGAAGTGCAAATACAAACATTTTGCGTTGAATTGAAACACATTTTAAGTGTGAAATGACGCAATGTAAATAGAAAAGGAAACTGTCACTGTCTAAATTCTGTTCGATTTAAACAGGTAAAAAATCCTTGTATGTATGATAGTCATGTGTCCTACGAAATATGAAATAAATCCATACATATTTTTATTCACATTACATCAATACAATAATAATATCAAAGATATTACGTTTTTTAAGAATAAGAAAAATCACTACAGTCGATAAATAAAACCCAATAAAACGTAATCCATATAAAGGTAATTATGGTTATTCCAAAATTTCAAGATTTCTAGGGAAAAAATATTAAATCGAAATTGATTTGTCCTCATAAATAGTTAAAAACTTTTAGTAAGTATTCCAAATGTTTGCTAAATCAGTAAATCTTAATGTTTAATTATTTTTCTCAAGATTACTTAATCAACACATAATAGTTTCCGTTGCTTTTCTCTGGAATTCCCTTGCTTCATTTCTAGGTGAGGAAGGTTTTGAAATTTGAAATAAAAAATAATTAACAATATAATAATATTACATCCTTTAATACAGTGGGATTATAACACAAAACAATATGGAAAACAAGACCTAATGCCTCAAAACAAAGGGATTCAGGAGCATTAAAAATTCAAAAAACTAAACTCAGACATAATTATGATACTATGTATTACATAAACATGTTATTCTATTTTATTTACTAAAACAATTTTAAAAAATTAAAAATTAAATTTAATAAAATAAAATATATAACAACACAAGAAAATAGGTCAAAATCTGAGAGAAGAAATAAAATAGTTACAAACTATACTAAATTATAACTCTTCCCAACATTTAATGTAAAAAAATTAAACTAAGTGTACCTATATGAAGTGCTGATATTTCATAAAAGAAAAATCACCAACAAAAGTTGAATACACAAACAAGGCATCTGAAGTGAAATTTTAACGAACGAGTTAAACACAAAATACTCCAAAAAAATTCAAATACTACATATTCCTTGTGTCTTTGCCGACTCCCTGTCATGGATTTAATGGATTTTAATTTTGCCATTACGGTTATAGAAAATTAAATTATAGAATCGAAACTGCAATAGTTGAAATACAAGTATCAAAACAATATATACTTTGAAGCATAAGGAATGTCCAGAATAGCTTAAACCATACACCAAAAGAGCCTATATGTTGCTGCATTAATATTTCGAAAATTATTATCACCAAAACCTAAATAGTTAAATCAGGATTTTCACAAGTGTTATTTTGCGATTTAGTAACATTAATAATTAACGACGAGCATCGAGTTAGTAATAATTGCAGTAAAAACGATGGAACAAAATTTCTTGTTAGGAAGAACACAAGTACCTATCTAACGATGAAGTGATTTCCTAATTGCAGAGGAAACACTTAATAACCTAGGAGCTGAAACCTAAAACTATTTGTAAATACAAATAGTTGTTTAACAAAAATATAAGTTACAACCGTTCGTAGGTTAAAACTTTAAGGTTTAATTTTATATCATGTTCGATAAATTTAACTCAATAATGTTTATTGAAAAGTTTTCAGCATGTAAATAGGCATTTGGTCTGATTCAATGGATTTTGTTAAAACTTAGGATCAGTCCAATAAATCAATCAAAGTGATCATAATTACTGAGTTATTTTCATACATCAACGCTCATCGTTCAGTAATGATCTTACTACAGCTCGTCAAAGGCTATGTTTTTTTTTCATGGGACTTTGTTCATATTATTCTTTCCCGTTATGTTTTCTTGCACGCTAGATTATTATATTTCTAAAAATTATTGTTTTCTATTCTACTGCGAAGCAATTACAGCCTTGTTTCCAGTCTTGATATAACTGCTAAAATTCGAAAATACTTCGAAACATAGTCAGGGATAAAGACTGATACCAATGAATCGTACAAAGCTGCACCACTATAAAATTGCATTGATATAGAAAACGGATAAAATGAAACAAATTGGATCCAAAATAATTGGTATGTTGAGGCAAACATATTATCGCTGGGGTTAAAAGTTATAAATCTTATCTGATTCGATATTCCAGCATCATATAAAAGATATCTTAACATAAAGGTTAAATGATGATGATTGGTTAAAGGAATACGAGAGCAAGGGTTTCCAAGGTAACGTTCCTAACACAAGAATCCAGATTACAATACCTCTTAAATAGGTAAAAATTGTCTGATTTCAAAGCTTTTTTTTCAAATTATTTTGTTGAAACATTAATTCTTTACTATTAGTTGCAGAAACAAACATGGAGTCAGTCTACACCACTCAAATCTACAGCATAAAAAATTAAAAGAAATAAATCAAAAATACTTTTAAATGCAATACTTCATAGCACATTATAATAAAAGAGTTAAAACCGTTAAAATTCACTTGCCAGCAAAAGTTTTGGGTCTGTGCAAAACAACAACACTATTTCATTTAAAGATAAAGGACATAATAACAAAGGGAAAATAACCACTCGTAGAACTCAAATAACAAATTCAACTTAAAAGGTCACGAAACCATATTCTTTTCAGACGCCTCGGAGATTGGGAATTGAAGAGGCAGCAAGGTTTGAAACTGGTGGGAGTTTAAATGGGTGTTAAGTTTGTCATGAAAGGATTGATATCGGGTACGGTACAAAGCAGCAACAAATAGGACATCAACGTCATTATGGATGACTTTATTCGTAACAAAGGAAGGAGCATAGAGGATTTTGGATTGTAAAGGTTGGATACTAGAGGAACTCAATGCCTCAGTGGAGCTCCAAAGCTCTTAACAGTACGTCCAAATGGGTCTGCCTTGTATATAAGTCTTTGTGATTAATTGGGAGCTTAGAACGTTTGACTAGAAAGTTCTGCGGTAGCCCGAATGAGCACTTTCTTATCGTTTCAGTCTAGTTTGAAGATTTCAAGTAAAAAAAAGGATACCGATTTAGGCTTAAACAATTGAAAAATTGCATTTACCTTATTAATATGGCCAGACTACAAGGCATCCTTGAAACTGAAGCCAAATCATGAAAAATAGAAATATTGCAAGCGGAATTCCCCGTTCGTCCCACTGAAAGATGAGGCGATAACTTTTTTCTTTCTACCTCGGGATGGATTTTTTTTCTAGTAAGCAATATTCATGCAGTTGAGAGTATTAGCACAATTTTGTTGTAATAAATGGATTAAGCTCAGAATACTTTTTCACTTGCAGTATATTTTAAAGCTAAGAATCAGGTTTTGAAATCTGAACGCAGTAATGCATGAATCCATGATATGGACTTAAGCATGTTAGGATAAAAACTGCTCATAAATAATATAATTGGGTCTCCGATGAGGAAAGGTGATCAGAGAGGATATGGGTGAAACTATAAAATATATTACTTACTGGAGGCCATTCTGAACATCCGAAAAAAAAAGAATTTTTTTTATGTTAAGAATGTATGTGTTACATGAAAATAGTCTTATTATTATGAAAACCTATTCAGTTTAACTATATAATTACTTCGAAGTTCTCAGATTTCATAAAATACAGATTGTGCATTAAATGACTGGCAAATGCTTTCTAAACATATACAATATTTAATATGTTTACTACCTATCACATTAATTTAGATGAATCCACTCGCTTCGTCGCGCAAATAAATTAAGGATTCGTTCGGAATTTAGACAGAGGTTCTATTTGAAAAATATTAGTCTTATCAATACCAATCATTTTCGAATCATCGATATAAACAGGCATTAACAGAATTTGTTCTTAAGGCCAAAAAATAAAACTAACAATTCCTGCAGATTGCATACAGACATTGAGGATAAATATTAAATCTGCACGAAACTAAACTTACTCTTGTATGAACCAGAAACTAAAAATAAATCCACACCCAAAATGTTCGGGTCGATATAGAAATTCAGAGTAATAACCAGCTTAATAAAATATATCACCGTCAATATTGTTTTTAATTTCTAATATCCACTCAACAACATCCAATTGGATAATGAAACCTTTTCAACAAAAATGCATGGTTCCTAGCGACCTTAACGCCCACTATCGGTATTGGAGATGTCATTCGACTATTATAGGAAGTTCAAAAGTAAGAAAAAATATTATCGTGGAGATTCAATACGTCCTAAAAGAAAATCGGAATAAGGAAAATAAAACTATCTTCTCAATTCGTAATTGGTAAATAATAATAATAAGAATTAACAAACCAAAAGGTTCGGTACTAATAACACGAACATCGTTTATATTTCTCATTCAATTGAACATCGTTAGACTAAAATGTCTGAGCTCCTCCTACATGTCTTTTATCCACTCGTCCGATGTCTTCCATTCCTTCTTGATAATTCAAAATGTTGTGCAACTCCTGCCGGTATATACGGCATTATTGAATCCAAAGTCTTTTAGAATCAAACACAAAACAGATTAACAACTATTCTTATATTCTGCATCTAACATCTTTGACATAAGGGACACATTTTAGAACAGTGGTCAATCGGTTTCATTGAATAATCCAGGATTCAGAAGATATAGATTCCTATATTTTATTTAACCTGATGTCTAAAAAGAATACGTATTAACGTGCTCTATCTATTCGTCCGATCCACCTATCTCTAACAAAATAGAAAGTTTGAAAGAAAAGGATTCCAATACCTCAATTCTAAATATGAACACAACGGGCAAGAAAACACAATTGAAGAAACATTGTCATAAATGAAATGAACATTGAAATGCAACCTAGTTGATTAAGTTGCAAGGCTATTAAAGATAAACCTAATATAAAAACTATCAACCAATTGAGCATCGGATATATTTCAAAACATTAAGTAATTAAACAAGAAAAATCAAGCTGAATAAAAATTATACTAGAATTTCAAACAGCTAAACTAAAACACTAATAAGCTGTAAAAAAAATAGTGTCTATCTGAAGCGTTCGCATGGACTAAAGCATGAGTCCCTTTTAACTGCAGTAATATTGAAGTTCGAACTTCACAGAAAGATAACAAGCCAAAATAACAAACATGATATCATTGTTTAATGCTGCTACGTCTAATCGGAAGATGCTACGCTGCATCGGTAGCCCTAAATTTTGTCTATCCAAGTTTAATTAGTACAGGAATCTTCAATGGGTACCTGACACCTTACAGACTCGGGGCCCCATTTAACGTTCCTTCCGAAGGTCGGTATAGCTAAGGATTTTTAATACTTTAAAAAATCCTAAGGCCACCTACCGGACTGTGAACCCGTGATCTTGGGCTTGGTAGGTTGTAATACTAACCACAAGACCACAGGTGACCCCAACATGGTATAATTAAGTGATAAAAAACAATGATCAAGCACCCCGAAGTTTGGATTTTTCTGATATGAAGTGAAACGATGATGCGCAGTGTAAATGTAACGCTTATTGATTCTCCTTCCACGGCGACGCCCCTGTTTTCTTTTATAGAAATTAGAACTATCATTACAACTGTTGATGGTGTCCCCACTGATGGATGGATTTGCGGAGCGATATAAAATTAAATATTGAAATACCTTACACTTTCAAGTCCTTTAGGAACAACCTAAACAAAATGAAATAATATAGAGGACAATTGTTATCAATACATAAAAGCCTTAACAACACTCACTAAGGCTGCCATGATCACCTTCTCACTATATTTTTCTGTTTGGTTCCAAAGCAATCACAAGTTTCGTTAAATACAATTCCAACCAGCTCGCAAATTCCATTATGTGCAAATCCATCCTGGCTTCGGTTTAGAGTGATGAGATTATAGACAATATTAACGGGTGAGATGATTAATATTGTCAAAACACTTATTGCCAGAAGTCAAGGAAGGAGTTTAAATAAATAAATTTTAAAAAACCCATCGTTTACTGCAAGTTCGCTGTAAACCAGAAAGGATATACTAAATCGAAAATCTCCTAACTTAAGACATTCTGTGCAGACAGGTTAAAAAAAAAAAACACTAGAGCCCATGAAGGGTCCTGTGTTCCGTACGTGCTAGACATTCTACTGTTTCTTGGATAACGGTTGTGCAGCTACATCACGCTCAACAACCCAGGTTTTCCACAAATTAGGGTAACTACTTTACAGAGGCTGGGTGAGCACCAGGATGGTCTCCAGATCCCACATAATCCATTACCGGCTGCAACAGATTAAATTAATTATCAGCCACAGCTGGACTTGAATCCGGGACATTCGGCGCGGCAATTCAGCACTCTACAACTAAGCTACACCTGCTCCTGAAAGATTAAGAGCCCGCTAATAAACTTCAAAATAAAGCACAAGAAGAATTTGGTAAACGGTGCAGTACTTGAACTATCTATCAACATAAGGTTGGAATCAATATTACCATACTCGATATAGACTGAGAGAACCTGTGGACGATGGTGGTGAGGCAAAGAAGTTTGTGTAGCACATACCACACATAAACTAGTATGAGGCAAGATCAGGGAAATATTGACGTTTCCAATGTGGTTAATGAGGTAACAGGATCTCCTACATCAGAAAAGCAAAGGCAGGCTTAAATTAAATAAGTATCACCCTCGAGGAAAGCATCAGTTAATAAGCTATCATTAATTTTGGTGCTGGTTTAAGAGAAATGAACATAATGAAACCGATATTATGTTCTATAGATATTTGAAGCTTTACGCAATAACGACTTAGCTACATACTTCTATTTGGTAGTCCTAGGGATATGTTTTAACGATCAAAACTAATTATTTGCCTGGAAGAAGGGCGTTTCTTCAGAGAAATATACCGAGCAGTTATGTTATTTGTTGTGTCCACTATTTTGAAGTAATGTTTACAAACAGTCTGTATCTGCTAGATTTTTTAGTGATCGGTTTTAGTGATGATGCTGCCATGTGAGATTTGGTGATCCTAAAATAGGGCATTGAACTTGGATGGTCAATGTAAAATTATTTTACAGTCAGACTAGGTTTCGTTTTGGCCTTCAGGACATTGGATTCACCCTGCCCTATCTTCAGGATATTGGATTCACCATACCCAACGTCCCAGAACGATGGGAAATATCTTTCTTAGTTGAAGCAATAAGTCTGAAAAAATTGGAATGATATTTGAAAACCATTATAAATAACTTGTTGGTTTATAGGAGCTTATAAAAATTTCCTAATTTTGCGCTTGGCAAAAATGGGTATAACATACCTTAAAGGGTTTTTTTTTAAAGAACTTTTCGTACATATATTTCTATGGTGTCATGCAATTTTTTCTCTACTTCTCACTTTCATGATGATGATGAGATTAGAGTGAAGCAAAACAATATTCCTTTTTATTAGGTTCCTAATTAAAATTTACAAAAATTAGATGGTTAGAATGGAGTAAAACAAGGAATTATTTGTAGACACAAATACTTGAAGTTAGATGTTTTATATAACATTAAGGGGAAGTTGTTAAACTGGTAATAATTGTGCTAGTAATGTGATCTATTAAACCTCGACCTTTCTAGTTGAGGGATACACATAACATAAACACGTCTTTAGTATTTTACACAGGTTCAATACTTCCACGGGTTTCCACTTCTTTACTTGTTTATCGGGCAAATGAATCCTTGTAAACAGATTGAACGATCTTGAAAGTCCAACTTCGATAATATGGAGACAAATTAAGGAGTCTTCGCCGTTTAGGATGTTTTTGCTTAATGGTCTTAAACTTTTAATTAAATATTTTTAATTATACAGAGCTGATTCAGTGTACTTTACCTATGCTTAAATCATTCAACTTTTAATTATTTGTTGAAAACTGTATATATATTTTTTAATTATAATGACTTTTTATTAATTCTTATTCTTTATTTGCTTCATTCTCTACGAATTTGGCACTATTTGTTATTTTATTCTTTTGAATAACCTCAATATTCTTACATGGTTGAATCCTACAACCAAATATTTAAGAATCCGTAGTAAAGATATTTTGAATAAACTTTACAATTGTGCTTAAAGAAGAAAGCACAATTAAAAAATAACAGTACAAATGTTGAGACTTTTATTCATTTTTCCTGCATTTATATGAAAAGTACTTTTGCAGACTACCATCAAGATGAATCCAAGTTTTCTTATGAGCTTATTTTTCTGTCATTTTCACTGAAATCACAATTTTGTCCTAAGTGAAATTTTATGAAAAAAGAGATAAAGCGTTTCTATACCGATGAACATATCACACCTATTGTTTTTGACCTGTCTTCCTTGTGCGATTTTAAGAGCGTGAAGAGTTGAGCTTTGGGGCTCTACTAAACATTTCTCGTATTCGACTTATTCATCTCGTATCCAATCCTTACAATCCAAAATCCTCAATGATCCTTATTATGTCACAAACAAACTCATCCATCATGATCTTAATATCCCATATGTCGCAGATTTGGCCCAAACTAGATACCTATCCTTCCATAAAAAGCTCCATACACACTTGAATCCGCTAGTAGCTCAACCTGCTTCCCATACTATTCCTGAGATAACCCTCCGAGGCGTCTGAAAACAAGAGGGCCTCGAGGGCCTCTTATAGAACTTTATTGGAATGCTATCAATGGGTAGTTTCTCCACAAGTGTTTTTTTTTTCATGTCCTTTGTTCATGCAGCAGATTTACTTGATGTAATATAAATCCAGTTGTAAATAACAATAAATTATTCTATTCTCTAAAAAAAAAAAAAAAGAGCGTGAAAGAGGCGTCATCGTGTGGTTACATTGTACAAGGACTATAATTGATTCAATGCTCAAATTGAAATTTGAATTTGGTACTACAATCCAATAGAAAATCATTGGGTTTAATGGTATATGTAGTAACCACAATGATGCTTTCTGAGTCAATCGATGCCACCATATGAGTTCATTAATGCCAACATATGCATTATACAAATTATGATGAATGAACTCAGTGTTGATCAAACAACCTTCTAATGATACCGCTTTCATGTAATCATGCACCGCTTTCTGTATATGTTCCTTGTATTCCGAAAGGTGAGAGCGGAAATTTGACTGTTTGCCAAGCTAAAATATATTGAGGCTGTGTAACCCTGAATATTGTGGACTGATTTCGCATTTCCAACCTCAATGGCTTTAAAGAACTGTTTTTTAAAACCTATTTTAATAGTCCGACATTGAGGGCATGATTATATCCTATTATATAGTATTCTGTTATTACGAAACATTAGTTGAATAATTGCCTGGATGAAGGGCGTATGTTACATTATTCAGTTTTCGTTTTTTCTTTTGTTGAACAAAGGCCTTGTGATGCCCCTACCGGGGCACAATCGTTGTCCATATCAGAGGATGATCGGTCTCACAAGAGACAAAGTTCCAGTGGAAGAAAGGCGCATGTGAAGATATCCTAACCGTACTAGTGTTACTTACAAGGGCGTAATTGCAAAATCTATAAAATGGAAGAAGGGCGTATGTGACTGTCGTCTAATTAAATGACCCGTTCTCTTATTTTGGCTCTCCCATAAACTTTGAAAAATATAACATGCGCCCTTCATCCAGGCAATTATTCAACTAATGTTTCGTAATAACAGAATACTATATAATAGGATATAATCATGCCCTCAATGTCGGACTATTAAAATAGGTTTTAAAAAACAGTTCTTTAAAGCCATTGAGGTTGGAAATGCGAAATCAGTCCACAATATTCAGGGTTACACAGCCTCAATATATTTTAGCTTGGCAAACAGTCAAATTTCCGCTCTCACCTTTCGGAATACAAGGAACATATACAGAAAGCGGTGCATGATTACATGAAAGCGGTATCATTAGAAGGTTGTTTGATCAACACTGAGTTCATTCATCATAATTTGTATAATGCATATGTTGGCATTAATGAACTCATATGGTGGCATCGATTGACTCAGAAAGCATCATTGTGGTTACTACATATACCATTAAACCCAATGATTTTCTATTGGATTGTAGTACCAAATTCAAATTTCAATTTGAGCATTGAATCAATTATAGTCCTTGTACAATGTAACCACACGATGACGCCTCTTTCACGCTCTTTTTTTTTTTTTTTAGAGAATAGAATAATTTATTGTTATTTACAACTGGATTTATATTACATCAAGTAAATCTGCTGCATGAACAAAGGACATGAAAAAAAAAACACTTGTGGAGAAACTACCCATTGATAGCATTCCAATAAAGTTCTATAAGAGGCCCTCGAGGCCCTCTTGTTTTCAGACGCCTCGGAGGGTTATCTCAGGAATAGTATGGGAAGCAGGTTGAGCTACTAGCGGATTCAAGTGTGTATGGAGCTTTTTATGGAAGGATAGGTATCTAGTTTGGGCCAAATCTGCGACATATGGGATATTAAGATCATGATGGATGAGTTTGTTTGTGACATAATAAGGATCATTGAGGATTTTGGATTGTAAGGATTGGATACGAGATGAATAAGTCGAATACGAGAAATGTTTAGTAGAGCCCCAAAGCTCAACTCTTCACGCTCTTAAAATCGCACAAGGAAGACAGGTCAAAAACAATAGGTGTGATATGTTCATCGGTATAGAAACGCTTTATCTCTTTTTTCATAAAATTTCACTTAGGACAAAATTGTGATTTCAGTGAAAATGACAGAAAAATAAGCTCATAAGAAAACTTGGATTCATCTTGATGGTAGTCTGCAAAAGTACTTTTCATATAAATGCAGGAAAAATGAATAAAAGTCTCAACATTTGTACTGTTATTTTTTAATTGTGCTTTCTTCTTTAAGCACAATTGTAAAGTTTATTCAAAATATCTTTACTACGGATTCTTAAATATTTGGTTGTAGGATTCAACCATGTAAGAATATTGAGGTTATTCAAAAGAATAAAATAACAAATAGTGCCAAATTCGTAGAGAATGAAGCAAATAAAGAATAAGAATTAATAAAAAGTCATTATAATTAAAAAATATATATACAGTTTTCAACAAATAATTAAAAGTTGAATGATTTAAGCATAGGTAAAGTACACTGAATCAGCTCTGTATAATTAAAAATATTTAATTAAAAGTTTAAGACCATTAAGCAAAAACATCCTAAACGGCGAAGACTCCTTAATTTGTCTCCATATTATCGAAGTTGGACTTTCAAGATCGTTCAATCTGTTTACAAGGATTCATTTGCCCGATAAACAAGTAAAGAAGTGGAAACCCGTGGAAGTATTGAACCTGTGTAAAATACTAAAGACGTGTTTATGTTATGTGTATCCCTCAACTAGAAAGGTCGAGGTTTAATAGATCACATTACTAGCACAATTATTACCAGTTTAACAACTTCCCCTTAATGTTATATAAAACATCTAACTTCAAGTATTTGTGTCTACAAATAATTCCTTGTTTTACTCCATTCTAACCATCTAATTTTTGTAAATTTTAATTAGGAACCTAATAAAAAGGAATATTGTTTTGCTTCACTCTAATCTCATCATCATCATGAAAGTGAGAAGTAGAGAAAAAATTGCATGACACCATAGAAATATATGTACGAAAAGTTCTTTAAAAAAAAACCCTTTAAGGTATGTTATACCCATTTTTGCCAAGCGCAAAATTAGGAAATTTTTATAAGCTCCTATAAACCAACAAGTTATTTATAATGGTTTTCAAATATCATTCCAATTTTTTCAGACTTATTGCTTCAACTAAGAAAGATATTTCCCATCGTTCTGGGACGTTGGGTATGGTGAATCCAATATCCTGAAGATAGGGCAGGGTGAATCCAATATCCTGAAGGCCAAAACGAAACCTAGTCTGACTGTAAAATAATTTTACATTGACCATCCAAGTTCAATGCCCTATTTTAGGATCACCAAATCTCACATGGCAGCATCATCACTAAAACCGATCACTAAAAAATCTAGCAGATACAGACTGTTTGTAAACATTACTTCAAAATAGTGGACACAACAAATAACATAACTGCTCGGTATATTTCTCTGAAGAAACATGTTGTATATAGTTGGATACGTCCTTTCGAATTCTTCGACTGGTCAAATGAATTGTGGCAACAATCGTTGCATGAAATGATTGCATGATCCGAACCACAAGGGCTATTAATAGCATTAATAAATTGTTCAAGAAACTATTTACGACTTTAATTTATAAAACTACGGATTATACTTATGCCCGCGGTTTCGCTCACGTGGAATTTGGTCTGCCACATAAAGTTTCGTGAATGATAAAAGAAAATAAATAATTTAATTATTTTTTAAAATATAAGTTACTCGTACATCCAAAATTTCAAATGTCCAATTTCAAAACTGACGGATTCTATGCAACCTTTGAATCCCTATTATATTAAACGGAAAAAAACTGTCGGTGGGGGCACGTACTCGCGTACGGCCCCCCCTTAAATTCGCGTTTGCTATAGCCTATGTGTTATTTTGATGTATAACCTATATTACTGTAAAGTTTCATCCAAATCCGTCCAGTTGTTTTCGCGTGAAAGAGAGACAAACATACAAACTTTCACATTTATAATATTAGTAAGATTAATAGTATATCAAAACAAATAGTTTCACTCTTGTTCTTTCTGATATTTTAACAACTATGATCATGTTATTTTCCTTTAATTATGTACTATAATGGGTTCTCCACAGTTCCTATAAAACAGTCGGGGGGGGGGGCACGTGCCCCCGTGCGCCCCCCTAAATCCGCGCTTGCTATAGCCCATGTGTTATTCTGATGTTTAACCTATATTACTGTAAAGTTTCATCCAAATCCGTTCAGTAGTTTTTGCGTGAAAGAGAGACAAACATACAAACTTTCACATTTATAATATTAGTAAGATTAATATTAATTTATAAAACACACTGGCAGTGTACTTATTTTTCAGTTATCATGTCACAGCTGGACATGAAAAAAAAATTAATAAAGAAAGAAGGAAAAAAAGGAATAAAATGAAATAAAAACATAAGTGGAAACATAAATATGGAATTGTACATAATCAGTAAAAAGGCTGAAATAGAGAGTCTTAGAATACAGAATTAGAAATAGTTAAGAAAATGTATTAAAAATTATACGTAAAATATTAGAGAAGAAATAGTTGACTGGAACTTCTAATGTAAGGAAGAAACAGTTGGGGGTGCAGTCAATGAAAACACCATAATAAATGCATGCTTATTATGGTGTTTTCATTAACTACACCCCCAACTGTTTCTTCCTAACTATATAAGTAAAATAATTTAAAATACATACAGATTTGAAGTTGTTTTTCCACTACTATCATAAAAATCCGTTATTATAATAGAAAAGACAAATAATCCGAAAACCCTCCAATTTTTCGGATAATAAGGAATACAAAATTCGAATTTTACTAAAATAGTCAAAAGAAAGTTAAGGGGAGAAAAGCTTAAATTTCCTGATAAACACCTTTCTGTGGATGAAATTACGTATACAACAAAGAAGTTGTATACAACACATTCCATACACCGGCAGCGAATCTGGAAGTACTATTTAAGTACTGGTAAGTATACAGCAAGTACCTTGTGATGGACGAGAGGAAAGAAAATGAGAGAGAGATCGTTGAAGGAACACTACAATTAAGGCGGTACAAGACCCGCAGAAGAAACACAGAATCAACATCCGACTGCTAGTGATCCGAATATAAGAAAACCATTAAATCTACGCTGTATGAGAGGGAAAGGAACGCCAAGGAAAACTTGGGCTGAAGTAAAGATCTTGGTAGATGTCAAGAGTAGAAAATTAGGAAACACTCAGAAAAGAAAAGACTGGTTTGAGCATCAAAGTGAATCGAACAATACTTCGAACTGGGCTGCGGAAGGAGAGGAAATATCAAGATACACATAACAAGTACACATAATCGTTATTTGTCTGGACATCGCTAGACCACTCATTTTATTCAAGGATGATCTATGAAACCTGTTACCATTATTTATCAACAGAGCAACAACGATTTATGCGTAATAAGTATTGCCGTGAGTATAAAGCGGATTGCTTTGCAACAGGTATTTGAGACTGGAAGAGCATCGGGAAGTCATCAGCCTTGATCATGGCCGAGGAGCGCAATAGATTTCGAGAAACAATTGGCGACCTCCTGTAGGGAGAAGACACAAAAACAGAGACACTCCCATGTTGGGAACACCTGGGGTAAAACGGTCCTATTCAAGACTACTGTGACCACTGGTCCAGCAACCGCTGCGTAACCGAGTTACTAATTTCTTCATAACAAAAAGTCAATCAGTATCCTTGACCACATTAACCTCTTAAGCATGATCATTAATTAAATCGACTTTTACCTATATTCTATCGATTTATTTAATAACCGAGAAGGAAAGTGGGTACGTTTGTGAAGGGAAGATGAATACGGAATCTCTTTATTACTGAACGATGAAGTACCAGTCGCTTACCATAAAATTTCGCTATATGTTATTTATGACGCCGTGGATCCACGTAAGGTATTTCCTCATTGCAAAAAGTGGACCATTTTAAGTTGTGTAAGAACTAAAATTAGGACCTTCCACATGTTTTCATACCCTAAGTCTTAGATTTAATAAAAAACACTGTACTACTTATACTTCGAGACATTTTTCACAAGTTGTAATAAACCAATAATGTGTGTTACGTCACACGCGGCAACCATGTAGGATTTACGATGACATAAAAAAAACCTTGTAATAGTGCATTTGTATCCTTTGCATTATAATGAAGGTGAGGAAGGATCAAAATATGAAAGGTTAATCGATACATCAGAACTTTAGTCTCCTCCTTATGTCCTAAGGGATGAGATTCATAGCTATTTGTTCTTCCTATGTATGTTTAATAGGAAAAGTTTGTAGTATATTCGACGACCGTTGGTATTACAATTAGAATTTATACCTGGTATGTCAGGAATCAAGCTTAATCCTGAACTAAAAGTACTCTGCACGGTTTAAGTAAATAACAACTAATTATTTTGTCTTCAGAAGTTAGTAGCAATCCTTTACTACTTCTGTTAAGGCAGGGCACGATGTTCCTGCAGATTGCCGACCTTTCTCCAGTGTGCGAAGGTCGAATTTTGTTGTGATCCATTCATTCCCACGTGAGTCCGCCATGGAATAAATTTCAACTTCCACAAACCACATTCGAACCGGCGTAAAGCTGACACTTAAACGACCTCTGCCACTTCAATATATCTCAACATCTAGAAACATAGATCTGGCATCCTCAATCATGGGATAGAAAAACGTGGTACTTGAAGGTTCTTCTCTACCCTCCCGCTAGGCCAGGCGGATATTTATGCGTTTATATAAGTCCCTGTCTAGGATATCCTTGGCTTGAATATTCTGTCGAAAGCGGAATTTAAACAATTTTTCCC
Source organism: Arma custos (assembly GCA_037127475.1). Classification (NCBI taxonomy): domain Eukaryota; kingdom Metazoa; phylum Arthropoda; class Insecta; order Hemiptera; family Pentatomidae; genus Arma; species Arma custos. Next base: position 74,059,721 of record CM073760.1, read on the forward strand.
TTAAAATTAAATCTACGATTATTGGGCTATAAAAACAATTTCTTGAAGATTTTCAAACTTGAGTTCTAAGCAATTTTTTTAAGTTTACATTTTTAGACTTTGTAACTATATACTGCTAAAAAAAATGTGAAACATCAGAAAGTGCCTGAACACCCAGCCCTCTCCCATATTCTTTCCTTTTTTGAAGAATAAATATATATATATTTAAGAGAAAATTTATTTAGTAGAGGATATGTATTGTAGTGCCAAATTTTCTGTGTACATGATTTTAAGTGTATTTGATAGCCAAAATAAGCTAAGTGATGTATTGAGGTTTACAGTTATATCAGTAGGAGGCTCGCAAGCTTAATTCTTATCGGCTTAAGAACTATTCTAGTTAAAAGAAATAGTCAAGAGATCCATCAGACTTGTATATACATAAACACCATAGAAGCTCAAACGAAATATGAACACAAGTTTTCAAATCAAATCTCATAACTAAACTATTTATTTTTAAAGGTGTGATTTAACTACAGAAGACAATGTAAGGAAATCAAAATTGTGACAAGAGAAATCTAGATAAAGTTACGCACAATTTCACTTAATCGAACATCTAATAAATATTTTAAATGAATGTGGATTTGAGACGCAAAATAGCTTTGGAGGAGACGAGTAGCGAAGCAAATAAGCCAAATTTTCTAAGCAAATAAGCCAAGTGCAATATATTCGTTGTAACAAAATAATCAACATAACAAACAACGTATAATGTGGATAGGATAACAGTAATACAAAATCATTTATTGAGACAACAGATTTCGACTACTAACTGCTACTTGGAACATTGACAGGAGATACTTTTGAGTACATAAGAGGCAGAGTTTAGACCGATTAGAATAAAATTTCAGAAAAAGTTATTGGCCACAGCCATATTAAGAGGAGTTAAAACTTATTCCTCGAAATTAGCGCGGGTATTTAACTACGAATAAAAGCGATACATGATGCTTCACTTCCCACAAATCCATCCAAGTTTGCAAAATTTTGAGAGGCAGTAATGAAATAAAAAATAATAGCAAAACATTATAAATTAAAGCTATTAAAAAGAATAAAGCTGATCTTAATAAAGAGATATTCCAAACAATATTAATACTTAGTGAAAATCAGCAACTTTTATGTGCTGATATCAATATTTTCTTGATTATCAGTTTCATGAATGTAAAAATCTTTGGTTCAATTAATAGATAAATTAAAAAATACATTGATCGATGTTTATTGATTTATTTATTTATTGTTAATGCCTTGCAAGCTGAGAATTAAAACATATATAGTATAGAATAAATTAAATAAATAAACAATAAAGGAAAGATAAAAATCTCTATATATAAATAGATGTTTATATCTTTCATAAACATCACATTTAATATTTGATATTAAAGTAATGACTTTTATTATGAAAAAAAAATTAACAATAACACCTATTTAAAGAGATAGTTAAATACTAAACGATATTTGATATGGAAAAGATAATGCTTTATCGACGATATCAAATTACAAAAAGATTATGAATGAGCAATGAGGTAAACAAAAATTGGCAAAAACCGAAGTTGGCAACAATGTTTCCATACAGAGAAAGCTACTGAATATATATATATATATATATATATATATATATATATATATATATATATATATATATATATATATATATACTTATTCATCAAAAGGTCGTCATACCAATATTAAACAGATAAAAACCTTTCAACCTTGTGTATATCATAATTAACAAGTCAATTCTGTTGTATAGATGACTATTTTCGTGAATTAATATGAAATCTAAACTGTTATTAATTAAAATATTTCAAAACACGAAGATGGATATTTATGTAATAAATACCCATGCTAAGTTTTGGGTTGAAATATGTGTAATGGAAAACATTATTCCAAGTGGACCAGCAATCCATTCTCATCAAATCCTATAGATATGTTTCGTGTTTAATTGTGAAACGTCACTGACGTATTGTTGAGTTCTATTGTGATGACTCCATATCAGGACAAAGGAGATGAACCTCCAATTTTAAATTTAAAACAAAAAGACAAACTTGGACGAATCCAAACCCTAATCTCAAATCCACTTCCAACTCAGGAAAACCTGTCGAACACAACCCGGCATTCACCAAAAAGCTGCCAATACACATAAGGATCAAAAGGAAGGCATACAACCATATTCCATACTTTTAAAATAACTATATGAACCTCAACAAGTCAATACAGACTGAGCTTACACAACAACCTAGGAACCAACAGTACATTGCAAACATGTAAGTTAGATCGGAATCGAAGGCTAAGGTTGAGCTGTGGAATCCAATATGGCTGCCGACCTCCCAGCGCTGATTACCCAACACCGTCCGCGATCTTTCACAACAAGTTACATGGTCCTTATCGGTTTAAAATATAAAATGCAATGGACTAACATTGAATACAAATCTATCAACAAATTACTTTAATGATACTCACAAAAAAATGAAATGTGAAGAGTAGATCAGTACGCAACGACGTCCCATAGGGTAAAAGACCGATATTGCCCCCACTCCTAGGAATGGCGTCGACAGTATTGCCACTACTACAGATTTATTTCGAAATTTGAGGTTAATGCTGGTGGTTTATGTAGGTATTATTGTAAAATATTAATAAAACTAGGAGAACACAACTAAATAAATGTAACCCCATTTATAATTAACAAAAAATAAAAATAAATTGAAAAACAAAATGAAAATTAAGTTGGTACAACTGAATTGAAACATTCTAATGAAATCGAAAACCAGGGGATTGGTACCTACTAGTAGTAAGTGTGGATCTGTCTAAATACATGAGTATACTTTTGAGATCCATGTACATCGATATCGACCAAACCGAACTAAGGTATCTGTTCCGCAGGTTGTCGCTTCGTGTTGAGTTACATATTTAAACTGTTTATTCGTTCCATTTTTAATATTTCCAAAAAATACAAGTTATCGTGAGTATTAGTATGGAAAATAGAATGTAATTATGGGTACTGAACTGATTTCGAGAATCATTTCATCAAGAAATAAAAGTTTCAACTAACATTTCGAAGTGTAGATGATAAATGTTCGTTGAAATGTTCATTTCTAAATGAATTAATTACCGAAGTATAAACATTTCCCATAATTACATTCTCTTTTCCATGCTTAAGCTCATGATAACCAGTATTTTTGAAAAATATTTAAAGGGAAACGAATGAAAAGTTAAAACTTCTTATAACGCAACTCGAAGCGACAACTTTTCGGAATAATTGCTCGAACTAGTCTTGAGCAATGGACAAGTCATTCTTAGTTGCAATACAAAATCAAATGTACCTGTACTAATATACAAATGCCGATTCATACATCGCGAAATTCCGATATGCTGCACTCTAACCTGGAAACTTTCACGCGGTTTATAATAAATTCAAGTAATTAAATAAATCAGCAATCATTACAAAAAAAAAAAGAAAATGCAAATTTCGTTTGTTAGCTTACAAGAAAAACGTTTCCTGCTTGCTCTAACCTTCCTTTACGTTTGGGCAGAGCAGGAGTGATCGATAAGCCAAAAGCATATCAGGGTAAGGCCGTTAATCAATTCCATCTTGGGAAGATGCTAACTTCACATAGTTATTTACTTTAGTATTGACTTAAATAAAAAGGAATAAATAATTCTGCATTAAAGATATTTGGATGCTTTGAAGAAACTCTTTGAAAAATGGACCAGCGATTTCAACAACATTAAGATGAGAACAATGCTTAAACATTGTATGATCAATTTATTGGGAAACCAGAAAGAACATTCTGCTCTTTTGGATTGATTGAATTACTTCAAAGTAACAAATATGACCATCACCACATCATTTTTATAAGACAGATCTGCCAGTGGCAACAATTGAACATAAGGGTTTTAAAAGCATCTTGACTTACAAACTAAAAGAGTTGCCTGTCCCTAAAGCTATAATATAATCAGATTACTTAATGTTTAATTATTTGTTACAAAAATGCCTTCCTGATTGCCAACAACATACCATCATAATTTATCTATAATCTATCATTCAGAAGCTTAATTATAAAGGTCTAACTGAGACAACTAACCATTATATATGGTTAACATAATAATAGCATTAAAAACTCAAAATATATTAGTTTTGGAAAACTAAATCAAAACACTTTCATTAATGCATTTTCAAATTTATGGGACAGCTTAAAAAAAAACTATTAATTCTGCCCGAAAATAACATATTAAAGAACAAAAATCATATATTATCGTACATGAATACATGAGCATTTCAAAAATAACAATATCTTCAACATAATGCAAATTAATGGATGGACATAATAAATAATTATTAAACATAATTATAAAAAAGAAAAAAAATCTTACTATTTCTCGACATAAAAATAATCAACATTTTTTAATTGAAATAAATAATAAGGAGACTTCAAAGCTAGCAATGTGGTAATAACAAAGTAAGGAAACATGTCAATAATTTAGCTGCTTCCTCCCAGATGGCAGTATTTAAATAAAATAAAAAGCAAATCAATTATTAACACTATAATAATAATTTTATTATATAATCTAAAACGATTTTTTTTTAACAATGAGATTAAAAAATATTTATTTTAAAATTTGTTATTAATTATTTAAAAAATATTTGAGGGAAAACATGCTAACTGAATGCTTGAAAATTTGAACTAAGTAATCAAAGTAAGAAAACAAAAATGTGTAAGGAATAGTTATGAATTGTCTTATATGAAGGCATATATACAGATTGATAAAAATCTGGGCCAAAATTTAATAATTTTCCCAAAAAAAGGGTATTATATCAGAATCAAAATAAGATTCTTATCCAATACAAGCACAGATGAGTAATTTTAATAATTTCTTTAAAAATCTATTTGAATGTGTTGTATTTTAAAACTAGATCCACTAATAAAATCAAATGGAACCAAAGAATAATGAGAATAGTCTAAACTTAACCTACTAACAGAGCTTGGCAATAATTTAAAATGTTTATTCAGTATGAAAAAAACATAAAACTTAAAAAATGACTTTAAAAACAAAAATGTTAAAAATTAAAAGCTTCATAAAATGTTCTACTTACAGACTTTAATGGTGATAAGTTCCTATAACCATATGCAATAACAAAGGAAAACGGATATTTCACTACTAGCACTTGTTTCTTAATACTGAAAGAAAACATTATTATTTAAATAACAAATGAATAACTATAAAAATGAAGCATTCCTCGTAACCTCTTGGGGAAGGTTACAACAACAAACCATGAAGTTAAAGAACTTATAACCTGAATATTCTCTTCACCAACATGCTATCAGTGAATGATGTCTGTGTTATCAGGACTTTTGGTGAGTTAAAATAACGTATTTAAAGAAAAAAAATGTGACCAGAATCTCCAATTCAAGACTCCAATTTAGTTGTGGTTTTTTTTTCAGAGAAACTTCGATGTTAAGTGTTTTAGTACTAGCCAAGTTGTTTTGCAAAGAATTTATACTTCTCAAGAAAAATTATTTATCTTAAATAAGATAAATGAAAAAGATTTACCAAAGTGGGTAACAAATACTTGAATTGTGCTTAATTATTTAATTTTAAACATAAATGAAAATCTAATTATTTCTGGAATAATATTTATTTAATTTCAGTGGGAGTTTGAGTTCCAGTCAAACAACAAAAATTTACCAGTATGTAGAGAAAAAAAAATTGACAACTCTTGAAGATCTCCTAAATATTAGTGGTATTGGGCCCAAAGCTTTAAGGAAAATTTGTGACACAGTTTTAGACAATAAAAATGGCACTAAAGAAGTTGTAAAAGTTAAAAAAAAAGTATTGCAACTAGTAACACCACAAATCGGAGAGAATCAGAAAAAAGTATAAATGTTTCATTATTTTAATTTATTTCTATTGTTTAAATTTTAAGTTAAATATTTCGACTGTTGTAGGACTTGGTTGATATAACTGCCATACATATCGGTCCTGGTCATATTAGTTGGGTATTAATCAACTCTTTAAACAAATCTATGTTAGAGTGGGACTTCAAAGAATATGTACTCGACAAAGGAAGGTTATATGATTCTCTTTCTGTAGTAAGTTCAGTGGTTATTATTCATTGATACTATTAACATATTTTTGAATGATCGAATTCCTTAATTTATTTTTAATAGGTAAAAAGAGTTGTGCCCCACATTCCTCATGGCCACATACATGTACTAGAAGAAATGGGTAGTGGAAGAAACCATGTCGATTACAGTAGGAATCTCATTACAGCTATGCTCTCTTCATTTATTCAAGGATCAAGTATGTAAGCTAGAAATATTTTTAAGTGTTAATAATTGTTTACTGTTGTTTTTTCATCCCAATTATACTTGATATTTGCTTTAACTTTGATTAGTAAAGTTATCTTTGCCTGGAATATTGTTATGGTGTATTATTATTGGATGATTTTTTCTTCATGCGCACTTTTGATGTTTTGGTTCACAATATCATTTAAGGGATATTTTTCTATCTATAAATAATTTATTTATTTGATATTTATTCCATATCTAACATCTTATTTGATTTGTACCATAATGAAAATGGTTAAATATAATTTAAATTTCAACTAATTTAAAATTATTTACCAGTATGTAGAGAAAAAAAAATTGACAACTCTTGAAGATCTCCTAAATATTAGTGGTATTTTACATACATACATAGCTGGCTCTACATCCCATCACTGAGACTGGGCCTACTCCAAAAGCCTTCGCCAGTCAATACAATCAGCTGCAGCAGCTCTCCAGTTTCGGACTCCCAGCAGAGCCGGTGCGTCCGATGTTACTGAGTCCTCCCATCTGACATTTGGCCTGCCAACCCTTCTTTGTCCGTGCATCCTTCCAGACAGCATTCTCCCGGGTATCACTAAATCATCCATACGTGCGACATGCCCGGCCCATCGAAGTCGTCCTATCTGGATGAACTTGACCAAGTCTATATCCTTATAAAGGGCGGCTAGTTCAGCATTTCTCCTTCTTATCCAAATTCCATCCTCTCTAACAGGGCCAAAAATCCTTCTCAAGATCAGAAGTCTACTTTCATCTTACTTCTTAAAGGCCCACGCTTCCGATCCATAAGTTAAAACAGGGCAGACCAAGGTTTTGTAGATAATGATCTTGGTCCTGTTAGAGCGGATTCTGCTTCCAAAATGCTTCACAAGGCCGAAGTAGCACCGTCTCGCCGTTGCTATCCTCCTGTTGAATTCTCGAGAGATGTCGTTTCCGGAGTTGTTCTCAGACCCGAGGTAGACAAAGCTGCTTACCTTTTCGAAATTATATGGTCCAGCCTCAAATGTACAGCTTCCTAGTGCATCTCCTCCAACTCTCATATACTTGTTCTTAGCTTCATTAATGTGCAACCCAAGTTTCTATGCTGCATCTTCTTCGGCCAAAAACGCTTCTCGTAATGCACGTTCCGATCTGGCGGCAATATCAAAGTCATCAGCGTACACCAGAAGCTGAAATCTACTGTTAAGAAGGGTTGCGTTGAGTTGGAATCCGGACATACGTACTACTTTCTCTGTAGCGAAGTTAAAAAGAAGACAGGCAAGAGTATCCCCCTGTCTTACACCGCAGTTAGTATCGAAGTCCTCTGAGAGATCACTCCCCACTCTTACTGCACACTTTGAACATTTTAACATGAGCAAATCATTTCAAAATGTTTGGGCTAAGCTCGATAGTTGCCTTAATTTTAATGATTGAGCCAGTTCACTTGATTTGGTATTTACGATGATTAAAATAAAAATGTATTGATTATCTGAGGACAGTAATTTACTGACACATCAGATCATGAATTAACCTTGAGTTATTAATAACACATATATCAGTAATAATACAGGAGTAATAAACAATTAAATAATTATTCTTGTCATGAAAAATAAATATCTTAAAACATAAATTAAGGCTGAATTAAAGAATATTAGTTAATTACTTAATCAATTATTTTATTCAATTAAAAGTCAAGCCTAATTTAGTATTGGTAGAATTAGTACTGCAGAATACTGATCCAGAAATTTTAAGGACTAATGGACGATCAAATACAGTAATTTCCTTACTTTCTTACTGCTCAGTACAACAGTCCTTGTAGGATCCAGGCCTCCCTGATGAGCTTCCTCCACACCTCCTGATCCATCACCTTCCACCTTCATACTCCTTTGTTTCTCAAATCCTGTTCCACCTGAATCCATCTATGATGCTGTTTTCTGTCGTCGTGGTCTTTCATGAAGCATATTCTCAATGAGTTTGCTTGACTCCATCCATTATCTGAGCCCCTTTTTTATTTATTTTTCTGAGAGACTCCTCTGAACTTTTACCCATCATGAGTTGTTTGATAGTGTCATCCTTGCTTAACTTATCTGTTTTCCTGGGGTTCCTAGTATTCCCTTGCCTACTAACAATTTTTCTATCTCAACACTACTGATTGCTTCTTCATAATGCCAAATGTTATAAGAATATAACATATGTTATGTGAGTAAACCTTATCCAGTGTTTATCTAAGTGTAAAGATATGATCTACTGTAGACCTTCCTGGTTTAAGCCACTTTGATATTCGCCCAGTTTGTTTTCTTTTCACTGCATTAGTCCACTGCAAATGACACCCTGCATCAGTTTGTTAGCATTATTCAGGAGACCTATGCCTTGGTAGTTTTAACACTACGTAGTAAGGTCCATAAGTTCCTGCTTCCCCTCCTTCAAACGTGCCGTGACCTGCACGCCTATGCAGTTCATGCCTGCTCACTCCATACCCATTGGCCGCACTTCCTCAGTCCTGTCAGTCAGTGACCAGCTTTGAAGGAAACTCCCTATTTTTACAATGTTCAAACTCGAGTACTGTGTGGTTATTAAATTCTTTTGTAAAGAGGGTCTTACTCCTGCACAAACTGAAGAGCGCTTGGACTACGTATACGGGCAGTCCTCTCCCTCATATTACACAATGAAAGAATGGGCAAAATTATTTATGTTAGGGAGAGAACGTCTTGAAGTCGCCCCATTGGAAGCTGTCACTTCTGAAACAATCCAACTTGTGGAATCTGAATTGCTGTCTGACCGGTGACTGAAAACAAAGGAAATAACAGCGAGGTTTCAAAAACAAGTGTTTTGAGGATCATCAAAGAACATTTGCATATGAACAAGGTTAGTGCAACATGGGTTTCAAAAATTCTTTTAGCTGCTCAAAAACAGGAACGAGTTCACAGCTGCAATGAATTTTTGGGCGAGTTTAATGCCGACCCAAAGAATTTGAGAAGCTCCAAGCAGCAGTGGAAGAACATTTTTTTAACAAAGAAGACAATTATTTTTTTCATGGTATAGAAGTGTTTCTAAAGCATTGTATTAAGTGTGTTGAACTTAGAGGAGAATATATTGAAAAACAGTAAGACCAGTTTTTTTCTTTCACTTTTCCTTCTATCCCAGGCCGGAAACTTTTGGACCTTATACTTACAGTGTACTTCCATTCTTAAATATTGGATTCAAAATCGCTTTGTACACTTCTGGTATTTCTTCTTTACTCCATCTATCTTATATTAGGGTATATAGTTATTGGTGGATTTCAATAGGGTCTTTAATAGCTTTAGCTCAGTGTGAATTTTAACAGGTAGAAAAATTTAATTAAAATTAAGAAAAGAAATTTAAATAAATAGAAGGTTTACAGCTGCAACACAGCGCTAACCAATGGGAACTAGTACAGTTCTTTCAATCCTTAACTATGGATAAGCATCTCCATTCCCATAAAAGAAGTTCCAATGTCAAAAATACAATTTTTTTTCAGATATAGAAATATTTTGAGCTAGTTTTTCAGATTCATAGCTAGAAAGGTGGGGATAGATTAGTATAATACCCAAACATATATTATACTTATTTCTTTCTTTATCTGGGTCTTTAGTCTTTCTTTAGTCTTGTATGATAGATCCTTGGTCTCCCTCATAATCTGTCTGCAGCCGTCCCAATCCATCACCTTCGTCCGCTAAGTGATCATTCCAAGTTGGTAGAGATGCTGTTCTACACCCTTCATCCAGCTTGTTCTAGGACTACCCCTTCTTCTTTGCCCTTAAAAAATCTCCTTCATCATCTTCCTAGTCATATGTCCCTTTGCTAACTTTTCAATATGCTCTCATATGATACTACAACTATTTTTATTAACTTCTTCTTCTTTCTTCTTCTTTTAGTGGCAGAAACTTATTCTCAGTTTCTTGAAATCTCCCAGGGCGCTATCCTTCCACCTGCTCCTGGGTCTCCATCTACGCTTCACTCCATCAGGGCAGTTTTCGTACACTCTTCTAACTGTTCTTTCTTCTCCCATTCTCAGCAAGTGACCCATCCACTTCATCCTCTGCAACCTGGCAAAAGAAGAGATGTCATTATAGCGTTCATATAACTCTCTGTTTTTTCTTCTTTGCCATACACTGTTTTTCTGGACGGGCCCTACGATGCGTCTGAGGATACTCCTTTCGAATCTATCCACCAGATGTGTATCCTTCTTGTTTAGGGTCCATATCTCGCAAGCATATGTCATTATTGGCCGAATAAGCGATTTATAGAGAGTGATCTTAGTTTTGAGGTCGACATTTTTGCTTTTCAGCAAACTGGCAATGGCAAAGTATGCCCGATTCCCAGCCAGTACTCTTCTTCTGTTTCATCTAGTTTGTAGTTGATGACTGAGCCAAGGTAATGGAAGCTGTTCACCACCTCGAAGGTATGTGTTCCCGTTACGTAGAGTTGTTGCCGGCGAATTTGCTGATTTTGCCTTCCTCTCCTCATTTTTTTCCTCATTCCTCATTTATTTTTAACCCTAACTTTTCTGCTTCCGACTCAAGCCTTTGCAGGTTGTCCTTAATACTAGGTAATGTCCTTCCAATAATTACCACGTCATCTGCATAGGCGAGGGCCTGAGTTAGTCGATTAAAAATATTCCCGCCTCCAAGTAATCCTACTCTTTCCCCAACTGCCTGCAGGGTAATGTTGAATATTAAAGGGGCAAGAGGATTTCCTTGTCTTAGACCATTTTTTATTTCAAACTGTTCCGACAGTCCCCCTCTAATGCTTACTCGACAATATGTATTTTTCATCGTGCACTGTACGAGTTGCATTAGTTTTCCAGGGATCTCCATCTCCTGCATGACTCTGAACAATTCTTCCCTTATAATTGAGTCATATGCTGATTTAAAATCTATGAACAGCATCCACATTGTCTGGCCTTACTCCTTCATTTTCTCGCAGATATTTTTTGAGGTCCATATCTGATCAGTGGTCGACCTATTATTTCTAAAGCCTTCTTGGTAATCCTCCAGTTTTCTCTCCACATATGGCAGAAGTCAATTGTATACTGCTATTGAAAACACCTAGTATGCCGTGCAGAGCAGTTTTATTCCTCTGTGTTTAGAGCATATCGAGGGGTCTTCTTTTCTCTTGTACACTGGTACTATGATGCCTTTGTACCAATCCTTGGGTATTGTTTCTTCTTCCCAGATCTGTGCTATGAGCTTGTGGAGTTCTTTTTCTAGCTCACTTCCGGCATTTTTGAACAGCTCCGCGGGAAGACCATCTATTCCAGATGGTTTCCAGTTCTTCAATTTTTCCACTATTTACTCAACATACTCCACATCTGGCGGGATGTGCTCGTACTCCAGGTTCCTGGCTTGCTCTTCCTTCTATTCCGGATAAAGGAACTATTTCCATTTCTGAGTTCGGCAGATTGCAGAAGTAGATTTTCCATCTGTCCAGCACATCGTCAGGAAGGATCATTAGGTTTCTTTCTTCATCCCTAATCTCTAAAGCCGGATTCGTCCCTTTTCTTTGTATTCCTTGCACTTTCTGGAAGAACTTCCTGGTTTCATTGTTCCGTCTCGCATCCTCCAGTTCTTGGATCTCGTTCCTTTTTTAGTAACTGAACAAACACATCTAATTAATTTTAATGCAAAAGTGGAAAAGAGATCTACACAGTCTTATTTCTCCCCGCCTTTCAGACTTTCTAATTGTTCTTATTCCTCAACATTCAATGTTCGAGCATTTCTTGAACGGGACCACTATTGGTACAAGAACTGTGACAGAATACTTCAACATCTATATTCCTTGTACTTACTTCTTTAACTATATCTATAAACTTTACATAAATCCAATTGCAAATTAATGCTCCAATAATTAATACTGTATTGTTGTATAGCCTCATTGTTTTTATTCCCATCCTCTTTCAACTGATAGTCCTCATTTTCTCTCAGGTATGTGAAACCTGTAAAGTAGTCCTGTAACTCATTTATTTCTTTGACTAACTTTTTTTTTTATTATAATTTAATTTGTATTTTTTTTATTGCAGGGGGAGAAGGAAAAGAATACCCAGTTGTCGCCTTTTTGAAACCTTCTGTAAAAAATAGTATTTACAAAGCTGCTGTAGGTTCTGAAAGGGTGTCCCTACAGAACCAAGTAGCAAGTATCATTGATGACAGATCATCAACAGATTGTCTTAGTTTTCCCCAAGAATTGAAAACTAAGTTTTTTAGCCAGAAACCGAGCACGAGGGAAGATATGGCTCAAGCCTTACTTTCAGCTACTTCATTTATTAATGTAATATTAAATGAAAGGACTTTGAATTTCAACTAATTTAAAAATTCATTTTTAGGTGATCGATTTTAAATTATTTTCAGTCAACTATTATTATTAACAATGTTTTATTTGTGTTTTATTCTTTGAGGAAGATAGTAATCGAACTATAATTGAAAAGTAGGAAATACAATAAACAAATGCATGCCTGGTAGCATTCATTCTGAATGATCAGCTCAATCTATAACTGAAAATAATTACTAATTTATTTAGTATTTTTTATATGTTTATTTATTATAATGTAAGGATAGAGATAGTTGGGGGTGCAGTAAATTAAAACACCATAATAAGTGCATACTTAATTATGTAGTGCATATTTGTATACTTAATTATATCGCCAGTTGCCTTTCCTCGCAGCTGCTCGGTATATTTGCCCTAAAGATGATCTACAATGTAGGTCGAAACGTCGGCACACAATAAATAAGTATGCACTTATTATGGTGTTTTAATTGACTGCACCTCCAACTATCTCTATCCTTACATTAGAAGTTCCAGTCAACTAATTTCTTCTCTAACGTTTATTTATTATATTTTATTTGTTTAATTTATCTAAGTAATTGTGTAAATATTTAATAATTAATACACCCCACGATTTAAATGAATAATTAAAATTACTGATCCTTAAATGTTTGTTTCCAAGAATGAAACTTCGATGAATGGATAATCACTGGGAAGTAATTATGTATAAAGTAATTCCAAGTATGCCCAATGATTTTACATTTCAGCCAAAACCAGCAAGATTGTCAGAACTATAATACATTTAAATGTATGCCTAAAACCAGATTTTTAGTAGACAACCAAGATTTTTTTTAAAATTAATATAAATGAATTTTTAGATTCACCATATTGTAACTTTCACAAAAATATTTATTTTATGTTTAAAAGATCATTTTCCGTCGAAATAATCGCATTCAGATTATGAAAAATTTTATGCCAGAAACGAAAACTTTTAGACCCTTCATTTTGGCTTGGTGACATCATCAGGCTTATTGGAATTTTTGTAATAAGAAATACATATGATGTTTTAGCAATTTCATATAGAATATTGTGTTCGTATTAAGAAATAAAACATTTGCTTATTAATTAAATTAACTTATTTCAAGTAAAAAGTCAATTTTTGCTATTATTGACATATTTTTATTCTTTAAAAAAGAATAGAAGCCTTCGTATTCTATCTACTTTTATTATTGTCTCATTGTTTATTGCTCAAAACTTGAAAATTATTAAAATTTTACTAAAAACACACCCTTTCGTTATACAAATTTTACCTATTCTAATTTCACAATTACAATAAATGCCCATATAAAATAGTTCTGATCTGCATTAATTATTTTACTTAAGAAAAACTCGCTAAATTTCTGGAATTTAACCATTCCACATCTCTAGTTGACTTATTGACTGGGTGACCTGGTAATTTGAGACAAAAGAGACTGCTGTTTGCTTGATAAAAGAGGAACTGCAAAAAAAAGTTGGTAAAAAAAAAGCTTATTCTAGGTTTCATCAAATTGGAGATGGCAATGACCTTCTTTTCAATATTTCATGATAGGAAATGGCATTATTACACTAAAAACTAGAAGTTCCCAATATATATCTCTCTAAATAATATATATATTATTTAGAGAGAGAGAGAGAAACACAGTGATAGAGATTGGAACATTTCTAGAACTGTGTCCCTGTGTTGAACTTGGACTTCTTTGTTGGATAGACATGAATGACCTTCATAAAAAATGAATTTAATGACTATAACCTAGATTGTATTTAAAGTTCATATATTACTTAGAGGAAGGTTATTTATCATGAGAGGTTAAGTCAATTGCTCCCAATAATTAAGTTAGAAAAACTTGTTATAATTGTTAAAGTACTGGAATCTGTATATATATATATATATATATATGTAAGATCTTTTAAACGTGATTTATTTCAGTAATAGTAAAGTATTAAATTACATGTAAATTCAACAGTAAGTTAAGCTAACATTTGTCTATAATCAATGAAGAAGGTTTTATAAAGATAATTAATAACACAGATGATATAAAGATAAAATAACACAAGGTTGATCAAGTAACCTTACACCTCCCCCCTGAGGTCGCTGCTTGAGGCGGCGGCGGGAAGTAGGGAGTGAGGAACAAGGGAGTGCAGGAGTGGAACAAGTTTGAAATGTAATTCCTCTTACCGCTGGCTACTTTGTAGAACGATGAGGAAATCTGCCTGACGACTGGGAATGGTCCTATCTGGATTGGATCAAGCTTGTTGCGGTTCAACTTATTTACATTTTCGACGTAGACCAAATCACCAACGTTGAAAATATGTACTTTTCTAGTTTTATCAACGCGTTTCTTATTGATGTTGAAGCTCCTCGTTGAATTCTGGAAGGCTATCTTGCGGTATTCTTCTAGAGAGTATGGAGTGTTCCCATCAAGAAGATTTATGGCCGACCAATATATACGATGGTGCAAAATGTGTGAAACTATGGATCGTATTATTGTGTAGCGACGTCGAGCATCGATAATTGATAAAATCGAGTGTATTATTATAACAAGAAGATAACCTTCTATTATTGTTTTTTACCATACGGTATTGATGTTTGTCTAGCACCGCTGTATGTATCATTTTTTTATTTTATATCTTGTGTACTTTGTGATAAATAAAGTGATTCAACTTTCATGGACACGTAGTGTTAAGATCCTTCACTATACCTATAAAATCTTAACAATTGGTGACCCCGACGTGATTGAAATAGTGACATTGGTTTTTCTCTCCCTACTCACGAACATTAAAAATGCCTAGTGATACCCTTTCTAAGGAAGAATCATGTGGAGAAGGACAGTCAATTAACCCTCTGCAAGTAGATGTTTATCAAGGCCCAACTTCGCGGATACCTCGATTTTGGAAACATAACCCCGCCTTGTGGTTCGCTACCTGCGAAGCCGTATTCGCAACATCAAAAATTACATCTAGCAACATCAAATTTCAACTCCTGCTCCCTAATATTGATTATGATGTATTGACTCAAGTTCAAGACCTCGTCCTTGACCCCTCGAAGCAACTTTACGAAAATTTGAAAACTAGACTGTTGCAAACTTACGGAGAATCGGAAACACTGCGTATCAAGAAGCTCCTCGAAGAAATTCCTATAGGTGACCAGAGCCCATCACAACTGCTGAGAAGGATGCAGCAACTGGCCGGCACCAGCGTGAGTATGGATTTCATTCGTATATTATGGTTGAAAAATCTACCCAATAGATTTCAACCAATTCTTGCAGCGACCGAGAACACAGACGTAGAAAAACTCGCTCAAATCGCTGACAAAATCCACGAAGTTTCAACACCGATGGATAGCTACGCTGTATCACAACCATCTACCTCGCGCACGCCGACCACAACGTGCGAGCCCTGCTCTGCCGAGTTGCAGAAACTCCGTAAAGACGTAGATGAGATACTCCGCATTCTGAACGCGAATAATCGCGGGAGAAGTTCGAGCCGACGACCACCGGAATCGCACTCCAGGAAAATATCGATCGATAACGGTGTCTGTTTCTATCATCGAAAATATCAAGATAAAGCTAGACGCTGCACCAAACCCTGCTCTTGGGAATCAAATTTAAACTCCAAGCAGTGAAAGTTGCGGTGGAAACTTTCACCCCCCAACCGCACCACCGCCTTTTCATCAAGGATAGGACTACAGGCCAACCATTTCTCATCGACACAGGAGCATCCATCTCACTGCTTCCGGTTCCTAAAGGACGACGCAGAACTCCTTCCGATATCACCTTAGTAGCCGCTAATAATTCGACAATAGCTACTTACGGTGAGATAACGAGAGAAGTGGACTTAGGTCTAAAGAAATCACTTCGGTGGACTTTTGTCCTAGTCGACGTCGGTAAGGCGATTATAGGAGCGGACTTCCTTTTCTGGCACCAACTCACCGTCGATCTTCGTAATCGAAGCCTGATTGATCAACGGAATGGGTGTCGCACAACCGGAAATATTTCATTAGAGGAACTTCCACTTTTCTCAGTGGTTCCAACTGATCAACGTTTCGCCAACATCCTCAACGAGTTCCCGACCATCACTAAGGTTACACCCATCCGTGGACCTTCCAGTGGAATAGTTGAGCACATCATCGAAACGAAAGGCCGACCAGTGACCGCTAAGTGCAGACGTTTACCTCCAGGAATCTATCAAGACGTCAAGAAGGAAGTCGAGAGCCTTATCAAGGAAGGTATTTGCCGCCCTTCTAAAAGCCCCTGGTCAAGCCCGCTCCACATCGTGAAGAAAAAAGATGGAAGCCTAAGACTATGCGGCGACTACCGAGCTCTGAACAAACAAACTATCCCGGATCAGTATGGTATTCCAAATATACGCGATTTTACGATGGAATTAAGCGGAAAGAAAATCTTTTCCAAAATCGACCTCCGCCGAGCGTATTACCATATTCCGATTGCAGAGAAAGACCGCGAGAAAACTGCGATTATTACACCATTCGGACTCATCGAATACAATCGCATGAATTTTGGGCTTAGAAATGCCGGGCAAAGCTTCCAACGATTCGTCGACGACAAGTTTCGTGATCTTGATTTCCTCTTCAAGTTTCTCGACGATTTCCTCATCGCATCAGAAAACGAAGACCAACATGAAACCCATATTCGAGAAGTAATTCGACGTCTGGACCATTATGGTATAGCTGTAAATGCTGCGAAATGTACCTTTGCAGTACCCGAACTGGATTTCCTTGGATACCATCTCACGACTACGGGTATCACACCTCTTAACCATAAGGTAAAAGCAGTACTCGAGTATCCACCTCCGCAAAACCTACGTCAGCTCAGACAATTCCTCGGTATGGTCAACTTTTACAGACCATGCTTACCCAATGCAGCAAGCATTCAGTGGCCACTCCACCAGTTCACTCACAACAAGCCGAAAAATGACAAGTCCCCAATACATTGGACAAAGGAAACTTTAATGGCGTTTGAGGATACAAAAAGGAATTTAGCCGAGGCATCAGAACTGCTACATCCGGATATGAATGCTGAAACCACCATCGCTAGCGATGCTTCTGATACAGCAGTGGGTGCGGTTCTACAGCAAAAGAAAGGAGATACATGGTTCCCTCTCAGCTTTTTCTCTAAAGCGCTCACAAGGTCTCAGAAGAAGTATTCGGTCTACGATAGAGAGCTGTTGGCGATATACGAGGCTATTAAGCACTTTCGCTACCTTATCGAAGGGAAGAATTTCTCTATCATCACGGACCATCGACCGCTTATTCACGCTTTTAACCAGAAGCCTGAATCCTCAACCCCACTCCGCACTCGTTGGCTCACACATATTAGCCAATTCACGACTGAGGTTAACTACAAGCCGGGGAAGGATAATGTGGTGGCGGACGCGCTATCTCGGGTGGAAGAAATTCACACACCAGATGATTCTGTCGCCTTATCAATCGCTCAACAGAATGATCAAGCCGTAACGGAACTGGAGAACCAGGGCAACCTAAAGCTAAAACTCGTCGAAATCCCTGGAACCGATAAAACTCTCCTATGCGAAATGTCGACTGGAAAGGCAAGACCTTACCTTCCAGTAGATTTCAGGCACGGAACATTCCTAAAAGTACACAACTTGAGCCACCCGGGTGTACGAACAACAAGAAAAATGGTAGCGCAGCGGTTTTTTTGGCCTAACTTAAATAAGGACGTGGCCGAATGGCTTAGGCGTTGCATAGCATGCCAAAAATCAAAGATACACCGCCATACAATCGCTCCGCCAGGAACATTTCAACCTGCTGCTCGATTCCAGCACATTCACCTTGATCTAATCGGTCCTCTCCCGCCATCTAACGGATATAGATACTGCCTCACCATGATTGATCGTCATACCAGATGGACAGAAGCTGTACCCCTACAGGACATAACGGCAGAAACAGTTTCCGATGTATTTTACAGCCATGGATTTGTCGATTCGGTGTGCCAGCCAGAATTACCACAGACCAAGGCCGCCAGTTCGAAAGCCAGCTATTTCGCCAGCTCACAACACTCTTGGGAGTTGACCGTAACCGTACAACTGCATACCATCCGAAATCAAACGGAAGCGTTGAACGATGGCACAGGACATTGAAGTCTGCGATAACAGCTCATATGAACAGTGCGAACTGGACCAGAGTATTGCCAACAGTGCTCCTCGGTTTACGTGCAAGCCTACGAGACGACTAATCCTCTAGTATAGCTGAGGCGTTGTACGGATGCTCCATCAGACTTCCTGGTGAATTTCTTGATGAACACCCCATTAAAGATCCTCACGTTGCACTCCAAGAATTAAAGGATCAAATGGCAACGTTTCGTCCAGCAGAAGCACGTAGTTCTACATGTAAAACATTTGTGCACGAAGAACTCCAAAACTGCTCACACGTGTTTATCAGAGAAGACTGTGTAAAACGTCCCCTAGTGCCACCATACTCAGGCCCATACAAAGTTCTGGATCGACACGACAAATACTTCCTTGTACAACTCCTTGGACGTGACTCCAATATATCCATCGATCGTCTGAAACCAGCATTCCTACTAGCTGAAGACCCACCTAGAACATCACCACCATCTCAAATAAGATCCGCAACAAATAAAATTACTGAGGATCCCGATCTGATTAATCAGAAGAAGCAAAGAAGCGTTCGAACCCGTTCGGGACGCATAGTCAAGCCTAACTTGAGATTCTGTGACTACGTCACCAAGGAGGGGAATCCTGTAGCGACGTCGAGCATCGATAATTGATAAAATCGAGTGTATTATTATAACAAGAAGATAACCTTCTATTATTGTTTTTTACCATACGGTATTGATGTTTGTCTAACACCGCTGTATGTATCATTTTTTTATTTTATATCTTGCGTACTTTGTGATAAATAAAGTGATTCAACATTCATGGACACGTAGTGTTAAGATCCTTCACTATACCTATAAAATCTTAACAATTGTATTCCTTTATGCAAGGTCTGCCTAGGTAGACCAGGCTTTTCTAGTGTCATCGTTGATCTTACACCGCAGTCGCTTTACTAAAATTTGATTTAATTGTTCGTATAATCCGTTAGATGTGGGATTGTCAGCGCATGTGAAAACGATCTGAGTCCCAAAACTCTTCAAATACTTGAGGAATTCGGTTGAGTTAATGCCTGTCTATTGGTCAGCCAGTAGAATTGAGACATTATTTTGTTTAACCATAGGATCGAGTAAGTTAATGAAATCTTTAGCGGTTTGACCCTTTGTTGTTGAGATCCATGCATATCTTGTGAAGTGGTCAACGAGGATGTGCATGTACTTTTTGAAAGAGCGGTTTCCTCCGAAAACTCCGACATGTTTCCCGACATCGCTGGGCCGAGACGGGAGAGGAGGCCGATGGTACGGCTACGACGAACTTTAATCTCTATACTAATCTTGCAGCTCCTACAGAAGTCATGAATTTCTTTATCTAGACCCTTAAAATAGTTATAGGGTCTGATAGTTGCTTTCATGTGAGATGGGCCGATATAGCCATAGTGTTGATGAATAATTGTAATAATTTCTTTCCCAAAAAAATTCTTTGTTTATTTTTAATTTTTTTTTAAATTATACCCTGGTTTGATTTAATCTTGTCAGCTGCTCTCAGCTCCGAAAGATTTTCAGCCTGATCTAATTTTATGGCTGACAAGTCTATTAAGTTGGTGATCTGGATTTGATCTTCATTCTCGAAGTACTCGAGGACTGGATTTCTGGAGAGTAGATTAGCCAGAACGTTTTCTTTTCCTTGTTTATAGATAATATTAAAGTTGAACTGGGATAAATAAAATATCAAATCTCCCAGAATTTCATCAGATCTGGCTTTCGTCCTTAAGTTTTCTAAGAGCTTGTAATCACAGCAAACCGTGAAGTGACGTCCAATTAAGTAGTATTGCCAAAATGTAATCGCATCTTTAATGGCTTTGCATTCTAAATGAATAATATCAAAACGTTTTTCACGCTCTGAAAGCTTGCGTGAGTAGTAAACGACAGGATGAAGTAGGCCATCTTCTTGTGGCTCCTTAAGGGTTGCTCCGTTACCTTTGAAGCTTGCATCAGTCTCTGTAAAGACAGGCTTCTCAATGTCATATATAGCCAGGATCGGGGAACTACACAAAACGTTTTTGATCATATTTTAACATTTTTCTTCAATAAACGATGCAGTGGATCCAGTTTGATAGCACTGTGTTCTATGTACTTCAAATAGAAGTTTATGGAGCCTAAAATACTCCGAACACCTGAATTGTCTGAGGGCCTTTGGAGTTTCTGAATCGAAATCAAATTATCATGGGCGGGTGATACTTTATTCTTCGAAAACTTGTGTCCTAGATACTTTACTGACTTCGCACCAAACAAACATTTTTCTAGTTTCGGTTTGGAACCTTCAGTGTTCATAACTTTTAAAAACATGTTAATATGCTGAAGATGATCTTCCCAGTCCCAGGAAAAAATTAAAATATCATCAATGTAATTGATGCAGAAATCGTCCAGGATATTTCTTCTAATAATGTTCGACAATATTCTTTGGAATATAGCCGAAGCATTTTTAATGCCAAAAGGAAGAACTTTAAACATAAATTTCCCATATTTCGCAGCGAAAGAGGTCTTTCCTCGATCTTGTTCACGAAGTGGTACGAACCAAAATGCAGAATTGATGTCCAAAACAGTGAAAAACACACAATTAGTTACTTTATCAATCACATCTTGAATAGTAGGAAATGGGAAACATTCAGGAACTACTAATTTGTTTAGCTTCCGGAAATCTATACAGAGTCAAGATTTCCTCTTCTCTAATTTTTTGTAGGCCAGATGATCCCAGCTTGCAAGAGTCCTTTTATTTGGCTTCGTATTTCTTCGTCATCCGAGATAGAACATTTGTAGGAGCGAGAAGTGACAAATTCATCTCTGAGTAGTTTTATTTTCGCTTCTCTTGAGTGAACTTTACCTATGTCGAACTTGTCTTTAGCAAATATATGTTTATATTTTTTTAATAGACGTAAAATCTCTTGTCTGTGCTCCTCTTGTTCAATATGTTGTAATTTAACTTCAAAATTTAGAAAGTTAAAATTTCCGTTGGAGCCACTTCAGAGGTTCTTACAAGTAGTTGTAATCTGTTTCTCATGATGACCAGATTTCTCAATCTGAACAAGTTTTGACCGTGTTAAATTTATATTTCTATCGCTATTAGAGAGATCTTCTGATTTTATGACATCAGTATCACTGGTACGTTGTAAAGTTCTCATATTCTCATCTTGTAGTAATTTAAATTTCTTGATGGCATCTATACCTACTAATAAATCATAGGAGAAATTATTATTCTTGACCAGGGGATGAAACCGATATATTTATATTTTTGCTGCTCTGAATGAAACCATTATTTAAGGTAGAAAAAATAACGTTCTTTCCGAAAATGCTCTATTTCGAATCCTATCCGCAAAAGATGCTTTATTCTGCTCCAAGTTTGATTCAATCCCGACCAGAGCGAAATTTTTCCATCCTTTGAGGATTCGATCTGTGCCGGAACAATAAATATCGATCCTTCGTTTTTACTTTCTCATCCTTCAGATGAACAAAGTATTGAAATCGCCAAAAAATTCGACTTCGATATTTTAATGTTTCTTGACGTTTCATAGGGTGTAGAATCCAAAAAATATAAAATCTCAGTGGTGTCGGTCCGTCCGTCCGGAAAAGTTTGTTCCAACCAATGCTCGGAAACTACTAATCGGATTTCAACCAGGTTTTTTCCTAAATGTTTGGTTTATGATCTAGTTGATCCTAAAGAAGGCCCGATAAGGATCGGTTAAGTTTAAGGTAGTAAAAAAAAATTTAGTTCTCAGAATTTTTATTTTTTTTTAAGAATGAGAAAGTACTATGCCTCTCTAGGCACAATTTTTTCATTCCTGTTTGGTATTTTCGTGTGTAGATAGGTAAATGAGGAGGCCAAAATCAAGGTTCCGAAAGAAACATGTGGGATCGATATTTTTTGGCTCCGCAGGATCAAATCCTCAAGGGATCCAAAAATATCGCTCCTGGTGGATTCTGTTCCGTTCAGGAGCGGTTGTTTTATAACAAAATGATATCGTTCCAGTCCAGATCGGAACGGTATTCCTTATAAAATATTGCTTCTGCTCCGAACGATTTGAATGAGATCGATTAGGAACGATTCTTTGGGAACGAATCTTCGATCCCTGTTCTTACAATCTTCGACCCCCTACATATATTGTAATGCAATCAATAATGTTTCCAATAGGGAATCTGATTTTAGCCCGGGCTGAGGTGAAATTAAGTCTGCTGATAGTTTTTA
This sequence comes from Arma custos, assembly GCA_037127475.1. Taxonomy (NCBI): domain Eukaryota; kingdom Metazoa; phylum Arthropoda; class Insecta; order Hemiptera; family Pentatomidae; genus Arma; species Arma custos. Next base: position 74,082,706 of record CM073760.1, read on the forward strand.
GCGCCGCTCTTTGTTTAATTAAATTCAACTTCAGCAAATCAGCAATTCGTTGATTTATTAATGTTACATTGGAGCCACTATCATAAAGAGCCTTAATTTTAACATTGTCATCTATAACAACATTTAGTTTAATCAGCGGATCTAACTTCGCCCGGCTTTCCATTTTAAATGTTCTGAATCAAGATCGATTTCGCATAAATCGAGATCAGTTGTATTTATTTTTTATTGAGCTAACATTCGTTTTAGCGTACCTTCGCTAGGTGGCAACCATATCAATCGAAAGAGGTTTCGATTTGTAGTCGAATGACATAACTCCCAGCGTCCGAAAAGGTCAAATAAAAAAGTTTCTTAAAAACGTTCGAAACGCTAGATACCGTATGTGTTGACATTTCACACGGTCAACGCATGCGCTTACCCACCTCCAGTGCGCATGCGGAGTTTCGTTGTGACGCTACTTGTTCTTAAGTCGTCAGTTAGCTATCATTGCGGTTAGACGTACTTTGTTTTTCAAGTTTAGTTTTGTCTTTTGTGTTTTTGTTTTTTAAGTTTACTTTTTTTTTACCTCATTGACGGCTAAACAGTCAGCATTGTTATCTTAGGTTTGGTTAGGTTAGATTCCGTTAGGGTTTTTTTGTGGTTAGGGGTGGATAGGTGGTTTTTTGAGGTTAGGTTAGGTGTTTTTTATAATGGTTTCGTTAGGTTAAACAAAGGTTAGATTACGTTAGGTTTTTTTTTGGTGGTTTGGTTAGTTTAAGTTAGGTTTTTTGGTGGTTAGGTTTTTTTTTTGGTGGTTTGGTTAGGTGTTTTTTTTTTTAATGGTCTCTTTCATTTGGTTTGGTTAGGTTAGATTACGTTAGGTTTTTTTGCTGGTTAGATTGTTAGGGGTGGTTAGTGTGGTTACATACGGTATCTAGCGTTTCGAACGTTTTTAAGAAACTTCTATATTTGACCATTACGGACGCCTAGTTTTTTATTTGACCTTTCCGGACGCTGAGTTGTTAGGGGTTTTGCAGTGAGAACATGGTTTGCGCTGATAATCACTCTTATGCTGGGGCTCACTTTTTTAAAATGGGATTTTCATTAGATTTTGGACTTGATTGTTTTTCTTTCTTATTTTTCATAAACGCATCTTCTAATTTACGAAGTTCAGAGTATAATTTATCAAGAGTATAAATTATTTCTCTATCAAGTTTCTCCTGTGGTTTTTTTGGTGGTTTGGTTAGGTGGTTTTTTCATGGTTTGGTTAGGTTAGATTACGTTGTTTTTTTTGTGGTTAGATGATTAGGGGTGGTGGTTAGGGGTGGTTAGATGGTTAGGGGTGGTGGTTAGAGATGATTAGAGGTGGTTACATACGGTATATAGCGTGACGAACGTTTTTATGAATTTTTTTTTATTTGACCTTTCTGGACGCCTAGCTTTTTTATTTGACCTTTGCGGACACTTGGAGTTATGTCATTCGACTACTAATCGAAAGCTCTTTCGATTGATATATATGGTTGCCACCTAGCGAGGGGACGCTAAAACGAACTTTTACTTTTGATTGATTTGGAGTTTTATTTTTTTTACGACATTCCGATATTAAATGGTAACGCTTGTTCTGTTGTTGATAAGTTCTCCTTCGATAAGGAATCCGCCTAAATATTTGTAGCCGAAAGCTCTTTTCACAAGAGACCAACCTTTATCAACAAAAATATTAGAAAAGAGTTCTTCCACACCGACCATGAATCGTTCAAACCGATCTTCTTTAAATTATTCTCGTACCAATCTTTAGCCGGACCATTAACAAGATAGAAACTTAACGCTTGAATCCTTAAATTGTCTGATTTTATCTGAAATCGAAAACATTCTTTTTCGAACCTACGTAGCCATTCTATAGGATCTGACTGTTTTTTATCAAATCGTTCTAAAATAAACTTTTTTTCAATGTGAAGTAGTTTAATTTCGTTTTGTTCTGAATTTAATTTTAATTGCATCTCTAATAGTTGAATACGATCTTCTAATTGTGACTGAGTGTCTATAGATTTGAAAGGAACTGTTTTTGGAAAACATTCCTCCAATGGTAACTCCCGAAAACAAATATTAGAAGATTCATCAAAATATTCTCTTTGAATATCATCATCCATCTTAACAGCTACTGTTCTGTAACCATTAACATTTTTAATAGCATGCATATCATTTAGTATAGGTTTCTTACTTGATAGAAAGGTGTTGAACTTGATGTCCTTGGGGTCTTCAGGTAATAAATACCAAATTTTTTTGTCAATAGAAATGCACTGAATCACGAAGTCTTCAGCACTACTCTTCACAATTTGAACAAATAATTGAGCCATTTTCTTACGTGTTGGGATCTTGTAATTTAATTCGTAAGATCTTTTAAAACGTGATTTATTTCAGTAATAGTAAATTCAACTATTAAGCTTAAATTACACGTAAATTCAACAGTAAGTTAAGCTAACATTTGTCTATAATCAATGAAGAAGGTTTTTTAAAGATAAATAATAACACAGATGATATAAAGATAAAATAACATAAGGTTGCTCAAGTAACCTTACATATACTATTTTATATAGTACATTTTTTGGTTTAACACACTGTATTAATACTCCAAAAATCTAGTACACCGTTCCTCCATGTTTACAAAATACAATAAAAAAAAGTGTGGCAATAGACACGATCAGGTATATACATATCCCCTCCCTGTCAAGCTGTAATGTATTATTTACTTAATTATTTTAAGGAAAAACAAGGCTGTTTGGCGTATCAATACGAATCATGAGAGGACCGGAATAGGAGAGAACCATTTCTGATTAAAAAGAATTAATTGAAGTAATATTCAAACACCAGATACTGTCTTTCATGAACTAAACTAGAGGTGAGTATTTATCAACCAACGATAAGACTCAACGCGCCAAGAACCAGCCAAACTTCCTTTTTAACCGTCGTTTAGGTAAAATCCCAGCTGCGAAAAAAGTATTAAACAACTTAAATAAGTTTGTTTTCACAATGATCCAGTTTTTTTTAAATATCAGGCCCGGAGACCCAAATTTTCAATTAAAGTAATCCCATTCCAATTAGAGATATTACCATTAATTTGTCATCAGCCAGTTATGTTTAAAATCTAGTGGGCTGTATTGAAAAACATAACAGTTTATTTAAGTAAAAACAAAATTATTGGTTAATAAATATATAACAAAAAATAAATATGACATAGCGTATGTGCGTTGACATAGAGATGTTCAGATGGGTAGATCTTGATTCTTTTGAAATTTTCCTAGGCCTGCCCTCTTCTCCAACCACCGGCTTAAGTCTGGGAAGCCCTAAAGCTACTGCTCCCTTGATGCAGATGTGGCCAAAAACATTTCCGATTTTATGAAAAAAATCTTTCAAAAACTCCCTATTCTGACTTTAAAACAGGGGCTACTTAACGAATTTGAGGAAACTCTAGGACGAAAAGCAAAAAAAGACCTGAATGCCACGAAGGACCTGGCCAGGAATTGGGATGTGTGGCTGGCATGGACGGAGGCACCTCCACGCTGAAAGGCTCAAGGAGGAAGAAGAAGGTTGGAAATAAAAAGAAATTGGCAAATAGCACATACATATTCGGAGGAATAATTAAGAATGAATGCTTCGAATCTTGAATAATATTAAATTATAAACACGCTAATAAAAATTATAAAAAATATATTTATTTATAAATTTAAAAAAAAGTATTTAAGAGCTTATTTAAGTAAGAGAATTTTAAAAGTGACAGCTTACTTCTCGATTGGCAAAGGAGACAGCCCTCTGTCTGAGCCCTCTACTCTTCATCATATTCATGAATATAATAAATAAATATGTAAGAGAAAAGCAGCAAGTGTAGCGATTGGTTGTTTGGAAGACTCCAGGGGACGACAAAGATGGGAAGGGATAGAGAAAAATGCAAATCCTGGGGTAGAACAACTTGAAGCAGAAAGAAACTTGGAGGAAGTAAAAGAAGAAGAAAATACTTACCTATGAGATAGGCAGGATTCCAAACCACCCATGAGGTTCTGTTTATGGTTTCGTAACCCATTTTGTATGTGGTATATATCGAAGTATATAACTACGATCAATAACCCAATAACGCCTCTGAAAATCAAGTATATGCAATTGTTACAATAGTTTCTTGAACGCCCGATCTTAAAGGCGATTATGTTTCCATAATCAGCACTTTAATAACCTTACGAAGGCTATCCATGGCTACTATACCAGCGATGTTTAAAATGGGCAATCCAAAAATGAACCACAATATCCAGGGTGTCTGATATGTTAAAATATGTAAACCCATACCTGAGCGAGTGATTTAAACATAATACCAAATTTTCTTAAGCTCCTTAACTCTTTTAAACTAATGGCAAGGAAAAATGAACCGTTATGCGAGTGGCCAATCTTAACATGATTGAATTTTCGTAGATAGTTGCTTTAAAAAAAACGAAAACAATATACCTCAATATCGAGTACGTACGGAATATTAAACTGCGTGACCGTGCAATCCATATTCTTCATTGGACCATTCGAAACGTGAATGCCTACCTGTTCAAATAATCGCATTTCATTGTATTCGCAGTGACATTGAGGATAAAATGAGCTAAAAGATAGACTGTGGAAAGATGCTGAGTAGGATGGAATAGCTTAAGAGTACTTACTGATTTCGTGTAATTTGGACGACATAGGGTTTCAAGAGAAAGTTTGTTTGACAGTAACATCTCAGTTTTTGAAAGATGAACTGAAAGTGGTGAGTTCATCATTGAGAATATTGGTTGAGAGGGTGACTTTGTATTTTAGGAGGGAATTTGAATCGATAATAATGTCTTTGAAAGTTTAACCTCAATTTTTCAGGCATTCTCAAACGAGAACTAGTGTTTGATTTTATATGATCTATATAGAACCAGATATAGATTTTCTTCGATGTTGGCAAATCCAACTTAACAATTAAGAGTAAAAAATGAATAGAGTTGGACGCCATCAGCATAGATGTGGAACATTAATTTAAGAAGATCTCTTTGATTGAAAGCAACGTAAAATGGGAGGTCACGAGCCAGTACGGTGTCAGTACTCTCTTTGCCATGTTAGCATAAAGCGACGTTAAATGAATAAACAGCGTTGATAATTGAGCTGTCTCAGGCATTTATTCCTAGAGATTTTCGAATTTTTAAGGAAAAATAGATTACGACTTAACAATTTCTCAGGTATTACATCAAACCCAGCACAGTTGGTGAGCGATATCATTATGGAGGAAATAGGGCCAGTAGTACAAATGTAGAAAAATAAGTTATCATGGATATACAACCTATTTCTAGACAATTAAGAAATATTGAGTTGGTGGCTAGAAGGAAGATTTTTATTGTTTTCTCTCATGGTAGGAGACACAATTGAAACATTACCAAGTCATTTTTTGTTCTCTATAGCTAGATAATATACAAATAATCTGTTACATTAGGATTACTGAGGAGAAAATGCAACAAAATTGATTGGTCCTAGACCTCCATAATTATTTCATTTTAATTTGAGTTTCATTTCACTAAACTGTATTTGTGTGTGCTTGATAGAAGTCCTGAAGCGGTAAACAAAAGCCTCCACCGATATTAGATTCTTTTAATTTTACTGGATATATCGCTCTAGTATTAAAGAAATCGGAAGAACTGCACCAATCTAGCTTCAGAGCTTATCTGCCAGAAGGCACTGGAGTCCCACTTAGTGCCCTAATACCATTCTAAGCTCACTATTATTTTTTCACAAAAATTAGATTTTTGATATTTATTTGTGAATAAATATTGGTATATTAAGTGCTATAAAAATAAGCCAGAATCAACTGAGAAGATACTGTAGATCACACAGTATGGTGATCTATCTATCTCCCAGTTCGAAGAAGTTCTGAGCATGAAATGGTTAAGACTTACCATAAGATTTAATGAAGCGAGAACAGAGAAAAGGATTATTCATGGAAAGCATAATGCAATAAGGTCTAAGAGATGACCGAAGACAAGATGGATGGATATTGTAAAATATTATTGAGCAGGCCAATGTCTATTAAATGTGCCTGTTGCACCAATATATAATAAACATTAAGTATTTCATTATAAAATCATAGTTTATTTAGGGCTTTGCTTTGTATATTCAGGTTTTTTCCTGTTGTGTTATTCATTTATTTGCCCACTCAAGGTCTTAATTATAGTCTCCTACATGTGAGTGCAAGAGTGCATCAAGTTTCTTTCTTAGAAATTAATGAAAAAAAAAATTATTTTTTAAAAATCTTTGAAACATTCTTCTAGCAATTTAAGAGTGTATCCCATAAATAACAAACAAGTAAATCTAACATCATGTCATATTTATTATTGGAGTAAGACAGATTTATCTTAATATATAAGCTTATAGTCCAGTCATTAAAATAAAAATAGCCAAAATTTATGATCTTTTTACTATGAAATTCAAGTTTAATATGTTTTTAAATTGTAATTATTCAAATAAAATTACAATACTATTAAAAATAAAATTAATTACAAGTTACAAAAAAGGAAAAAAAAACAAAAAAAAATATAATAAAAAAAACACACATTAAAATGCACTTTAATATTCCAGTTTGGTTGGACCACTCCACAAATCTTACACAAAATCTGAAAACCCAATGGTTCCAGTGACATAAGAGGCACTGGAAAAGAAAGCACATTATATTTATAAGCTTTTTTTCTTTCTTCTTTTTTATTTTTTTTTAAATCAACTGTCCTGGATGGCATTATTAAGCAAATTACTAGTCATCTAAGTTATTATAACATTAAATTGTTGAATAATGTTTAAAAGTAGAAGAGATAACCAACAAAAATGTTTTGAATATTATAAGAATTTTCCTCTTGAGCAAATTCTTAGTGAAATGGTTAAACAGTGAAAGCCAAAAAATAATAAAAAAAAAATAAAGAAAATTAAAAAAAAATGTCTTATAATTTTTGGTCAACTGTATTGATTTTTAAATATTTTTATTTTAAAGAGAAAAATATTTTTAAAAAATTGTTTACTGAAATAAATTTTCAATAAAATAGCTACAGTCAGTAGTATATAATATTTTTGAAAAATATGAGAAGAGGATACAAAACTTATTTAAATAACTATATAAAGGATTTTTTAATATTAACATATTAACGAACTATAACATCTTCAAAGTTCGATGTGAGTGGTAACTTCAAAAGATTTCACCGATTGGCAACACATCATTCTGATAAGTTTTTTGTTCTTGGCATTCTCATTTCTTTACATGCACATAAATTGAACAAAACTGGTTTATTTTGAGTATTATGTATACTGGCAATAATTTTGTATATGTAAGCTCATAAAAATAATAATTAGAATATTCGTATTAATTTCTCATTTACCTAAAATTAAAATCAAATAATTCGAAACAAAATGAACATTCCATATTTCATAAAATATATTAAAAATGATTATGATTTGAATGAGCAGTTTCTAAAATAAACTTATTGCCTTGCTACTGACTGTAGTTATCTATCAAATATAGCTTATATAAATAAAATTAACAAATAATTTCTTCCTTAACAATGTTGTGTGTTCTGGTATTAAAACGACAGACATAAGGAACACAAACTCGGTAACTAGACTATACAATTATGGAAAACTGAATTTTTTTTTCTTTTTCTTTTTTTATACATTTCTATATCGTATACTGCATTGCTTCTGGTCAGATTGTCACACTGGTTTAACTTAATACAAAAATTGATAACCATTCTTCATTGCATTTAGTAACTTAACATCAATAGGAAAAATACATTGGGGTACAAAATATTTTTTAAAAAAATGTAAAATACATCTTAAAAGTTATATATACAGGTTTATAAAAAAAATCTTCAAGTCCTTTTATATAACAAAAAATATAAAAAAACAAACAAACAAATTTTAATATTTTCAATAGATCAAATTCATCATTCAATGTTAACAAATTGAACCAATCCATCTTCTTTTTTGACACAGTTTAAAAACTACAAAAATGTCTAATTGGTAATAATATCTAAACGTTCTAAAACAGTCGACATGGCACACTTGAGCTCCCGGTCATCAGGCGATCATAAAAATGCACCTTAATTGCAGCGAGAAAAGTATTATAGATCGTCCATCTACTGTCATATTTCCTTCAATTATGAAAAATATCTACACACATTCTTAAAACTAATCTTTCATCAGCACCTTTTAACATTTTTAAAAATTATTATTTTTTTTGTTTAATCTATCACAGCAATCTTCAGTCCTTTTCTGTGCTTGCCATGATGGATTGGTTTTCTTTCATAAACTATATAAAACCTTTGTTAAAACATTATCATTTTCTTTTAGAAAAATAAATTACACAGTTTTTGGAAGTCTTACTTCCATTTTTCAATTAAGTACATTTTTATATCTATTTTTTATGTGTGTATTAGACCAAGTTTAACTTAAAATATTTATTGTTGCATATATTCTAGACTCTATAATATAAAAACAATTTTTAAAATATTTAAAATTTTAACTCTACAATACTGCAATGTGTAAACTGTGAGTCGATGGGTACAACTAAAATTATACATTACTTAAACTAACATCACCATTGTGTCCTTGGTTGGATGGATTGCATCCCGTTTCGATCCTCCTTAATTCAATATTACAAGGAAGCCCAAAATTTATGCATAGAAATCTACTTAACATACCTGAGTATTCTAAATGAAACAGTGTTTGCCTTAGAAAATTACTTTATAAAAAGAAATTTTTATTATAATTAAAAAATTAATAGTTTTGCTTATGCTGATATATGATTTCATAAAAATATTATATTTTTAGTACCAGATACATCATAAAACTCCTTACGTCTGTCATCTTTACAATTTTTAAATTTTCAAACACTGTTATAAAAACAAATACATATACATATACACTGTAAACTATTTTAGATATGTATAAATGTATATATATTCTCAATTATAAGTATACAGATACAATCTATTCAACATTAGGACAACATTAATGTACACATTACTTAAGTGATGTAAACACATACAAAATAAGGAATTTTGTCATAAAATGGCAAGTACTTCATGCATCTTATAAAATACTCTTCTAAAATTAATATCAATTGGAAAATAATTGTACATAATTTTATATATCAATTATCAAAGCAATAAATCGCTTTAATACAATGGCCTCGCGCTTCTGTTAAACCCTGTTTTGCGCGTAACCCCCCCCCCATCCCTGAAAATTATTTCTAAATATTTATTACGTATTGCAACTCATTATCACACAGTATTTATGAACTAATAGTTCATAATCCGACGGAACTTTATTCAAAGTTAAATAATTTATGCAAAAATTTCATAACATGGATAAAAGAAAATTTTATAGAAATAAATCTGATTTTCATTAATTTAACTCTAATCCTAAGGTATTGCATTTATGCCCGGTCACTCATGATAATGTTAAGATATGAAAGAAAATTTAGGAATGAAAAATCGAGGAAAAAACTCCAGTTAATAAAGGTTCACTTAAATTTGACAATTTACAAATTAATACAATAAAGCTTTTAGAGAGCATACGTTGCATCAGTTTTAAAGGGATAATTTACGCTGATCAATATTCATTCAGTTCTTTACATTAGTCAATAATTATTCTTTCTATATATGAAATGGAAGAATAGTTCGAATTCTAAAGCAAATTATGTTCGGTTTCCCTTAAAATTTTCCCCTTAAAATATAGTTAATCAATTCGTTGTTGTCTATAGTTCTCAAACTAAAGTCATTGCTTATCAACATTAGTCAACAAACTGCACAAATCATTAAAACATATCTTATGGAAGTCATTGCTGAATTGTGAACTGTAGACTGAGAATTCTGGTTACTGAACAAGTGCTGTCGGTTGTGGAGGTGACCCAAGTAGTTGACTCATCGTGTACTGCTGTTGGAAGTTACCTGGGTGAGGGTAACACTGTGGTAGGTATAGTTCAGGTTTAACAAGCGGAGTCGGGTTCATTGAGACACCAGGAGGAGGAGGCTTTCGCTTTGGTCCCACATGGTTCTCTACATGGCGCTTGACTTCTGATTCTGCTGCGAATCGACGCCTGCAGTTTGGAAGGGGACAACAATACGGTCGGTCTCCTTGGTGCGTTCGGGTGTGTTGGTCGAGAATCGCTTTTTGTCTAAAGTCCTTCCCACACTGAGCACACTTGTAGGGTTTTTCACCCGTGTGAATCCTTAAATAAAAAAAATAAAAATGAATAGTATAATATCTAATTTAATATTATAACTGGATTAATTAATTTAAATCAACAAATAAATCCATAGAAACGTTTTTTTTAATAAAAGGAGGTTAAAACTATTAAAGGTGAAAGTGAAAATTAAGCTAAGCAAATACAATTAAGAAAAGAGTTGGATTAGATGAAGGAATTTATAGATTGATTTTATTTTATAACTATGATTTCACATTTTTGAAATGTGAAATCACTGAATGAATTTTTTTTTATCAATAAAAATGTACATGCAGTGTGAAAACATTTTTTATGTTTGCAAGAACCTTAATTTCAAACAGCACTGTATGAAAAATATCCCCATATTTTATGTTTTACATCAGTCTATATTCTGAAACCTAAATCATATTAATGATAGTAAAAAATAATTAAAATAAAACTAAGCATTCTAAGGGTCACTTTAAAGAAATCCTAATTGAATTTTTCCTTAAATCAGTCATTTAAAAAATAAGTGGTATATACACTTACAAGTTAAATTAATTCCTTTTTTTTTATAATGTCCCTAATAATTTCTAATTTTAATTTCTAATGTAATTTATAATTTCTCTTTATCAACTGTGATTCTGTAAATGATTCTGGACACAATCATTGGCCAGAGAGATGCCATACTAAGCTAACCTTACATGAACATTAATAATAAATTAACCCGCTCCTAACATTAACTCTATACTAATAAAACAGTATAATGAATATATATTACTAACCTAATAAAATAATTTTACTTCTCCATTAATTTTTTATTTTCTTTAATTGGTATATTTTTTATATCTCAAAACTCAAGAGAATAATAAAGTGCTTTGATTTAAAAATGGTTTGGCTGTTAGAATGAAAATTCCCATTATAGTTTTTAAAATATTTATTACTTGTTAATTATGATATAAGTTATGGAACTTGTTTAATATAATTATAGTATGTAAATATGAATTAGTTTAGTAAAAACAATTGGTTTATTACAACTCTGAATACATTTTTATTGAAATTTTGGAGAATTTATACCACATAGAGTCTTAATGCTCAGTATAACTAAAAATTAACAAATATAATTTCTTCAGTGCTAAACATTCAAGGTGATACAAAGCAAGCAAAGTTTTAATGTGATTTTAAAAAAAAGTTATTATACCTCTTCTAATATTTATAATAGTAGGAAATATCCAAAGAAGTGGTTGAAGAACTAAGACTATTCTATGAACTGGAGAGAAGAAGATTACTTATAACAACTTTAATTATTCTGAAAATACTTCCTAAGTCTTAGTAAGCAAGCATTTAAAAGAACATATTAATAAATTATGTATCGACTATATATTATAACAGCTTCCTTGGATTGACAGTTAAAAAAGTCAACTATAAACTAATTTTGGAAAGTATTACAGTAAGGCTATCAGTACTCCTTCCAAAGGGAGCCTCAAATGGACTGGAAGGCTTCGTCTACCCGAAAAACGATCCTTCGTCTCTGCTTACCGACCACTTTTAACACATGTATAAATATAATTTAGTATAAAGCTGCAATTACTTAGCATCTATGTACTTTTTTAGAATTATTTTGATTGGTCAATACCATATGGTTATACTAACCAACTATAAAATTAAATTTATGGTAAGTAATCACAATTTTATTCAAAATTACATTTTGTCTAACTCTGCACATGGTGACCAAGATCTGAGCTTACAGTAGTTCTGTATTCATTAACTTTGTAATGGTCCACAGAGCTATACCGATTCCAATTACAATATTACTGTGGTATATTGTATTCGATGTATCAATTACAAGTTATAACACAGGATATATTTGGTAACACACATATGTTTTTTCTTTATTATAAAAATTGTGATTCTGGATCAATAAGGGTTTTTCTTGAGTTAAATACCGATGTATTTCATTTGTGTTGTAAGACATTACAATTACATTATGCCTTTACTATCAAAGGTTTTTTGGGGGAAGAGGGTTTCAAGAACGACGAGGAACTCCACAATTTGAATATTTCTACAAATGTTGAAAATCATACTATACTTTTAAAAGTCAGCTCTTGATAACTCAAATCTCAAATTCATTTATGACATAATTTTATTTTTTGTCCCTATGAGAAAACCTTGTATTGCCAACTTTCTTAAAAACATATAATGTATTTTGATGAAAAAGGAAAATAAAAAAAGTCATAACCTCAGATGTGACCAGTGAAATGAAGTTATTGGAAAAAACTATTATAATGGATAATATATTTTTTTCTTTTATAGCAATTAATAGGTTCTTTACATTAAAAAACACTTCATATAATGAATATAAATAGTTGATTCAAAGATAAACATAAATAATCAAAACTTATTATTAGAATATTAAGCTAGACAAAACCTTTCAGGGAGGATGACATCTCAGCTGTGAAGCGAACTGCGTTCTCAGAGGAACATCCCCATTTTTCAATATCATTGCAAAATGCCAATAGTTTTTGCCATTTACTTTTGTCATCATGTTTGTTCCTACAAGGTTACAAAGGGTAAGATATCTTCGGAGAAAACCAGGTATAATTTGCAGTACAGTAAACTTTCGCTTAATGACACCCCAAAAAATCATAAGATTAAAACAAGTTTAAAAAAAAAAAATCTAATAGAATATTTTAAGCACTAAAATTTAAATGAAGTTCCTTGACTACAAGTAAATAATTTCAGTGCGCTAATAATTAGATTTCATTGCTACTAATTGTAATCGTTAGTACGCTGCTTTCCCAGTGGATAACTTAATAAGGTTGAAAAAATGAGTGTAGGGGAATAACTAATATAATATCTAAAATAAACGAATGCTGTTTTGTTACCTTTTCTATCTCATTAAAATTACTATTTAATAGAAGTTTAGAACAATACTAAAGCGTTAGTGTAATTAATAAGAAGAAACAAAAATTACCTGACATGCTGATTAAGAATCGTCCTTTGACGGAAATTTCTTCCACAATAAAGACATCCATAGGGTTTTTCATTTGTATGTATCCTTAGATGTTGAGTAAGATGCGACTGTTGTCTAAATCGTTTTCCACATTCACCACATGGATATGGACGAGATTCAATATGAATGCAGCCATGCTGAAGAAGAGTCGATTTCTGCTTGAACTCCTTCTGACATATTGGACATCGTACATAAAGTGGTAGACCAGCATTTCTTCCAGACTGTATCATTTCTGGAAGGGTCTTCCCATTGCCAGTGCCAAAAACGCCATGGGCAACACCTGTCAACAGACCTCCTAAGCTCGAAATTAAACTGTCTATTCATTCTATATATTATTCATCTATGTAAATCTTAAAAATATATTTATACATATTTAAGTTGACCATGAGGGCTTAAATAAGTTTCATGAAATACAAAGAAAAGGCTAAATGAAAGACAAACTCTAACAAGCAATGACTATTTAATTAGACAAAATATTACCAGATTCTCAACAATTTCCAGTTCATTTTATAACAATGTGGGATACCGATAACAGATAATGTTAACTGAATAAAGATGTATCAAAGAGTTTTGTCCTAGAAATATAATAATGTGGTGATATATTTTGCTGATATTTAGTTGAAAAAAAAAAAACATCTATGCTGTGAAGACAAGAAACAGAAATAATATTCAATTCCCTCTGTGTATGGGAAGGTGTGGTCAAACATGGTGTTGAGAGCTCATATGGATCATTGATATATATGAAATATTTTCAAAAAACAATATATTTCAATATTCCAGTACAAGGGCGGATTCAGGGGGAGGGCCCGGGGTGTGCTCCCGACAGTTTGTACTATGGAGATTTCATTATAGTACATAATTATAGGCAAATCAAATCAATTAGTTGTTAAAATAACAGAAAGAACATGAGTGAAACTATTGTTTTAATATTTTAATAAACCTTTGAAATCTTTCTATAGATACTACAAGTTTATTTGTAAGTTAATGTAGATTTTTTTTCCTGTCTGCCAGTTGTGCTCACCCCTCAGAAAAAAATCCTGGACCTGCCCTTGTTCCAGTATATATACAAAAAAGGCATAAGTTAAGTATGGTATTAACTTAAATGTATTAGGTTTTTAAAAATGTTATCACTACTCACTCTCTATTCATAATAATTAAATCAAATAAGGAAATTTGATTTTAATGAAAAATTTGTTTCCAGAGTATAAAGGATAATAATTGATTGTATAAAATAATTCATTTTTTTTCTTTTTACATATGATTAATAAAATAAAAAAATACTAAAATTGTTTGGAAAACTGAACTACTTGTTACTCCCACCAAGCTTATATTGAATTTATTGCATAAATTCACTTCTGTGGATTTTTTTACATGCAAAACCTGACAATAATATTCAAATAGGCAGTCTTCTAATTTTGATGTCTAAAATGAACTGTGAAATACCTATACCGGAAATGAAACTGAGAGAAAACCAAAAAAGGAAGTATAAAGCATAGAAATCATACTAATTTCTAATGGTCAGTTAAACTAAATCGTCTCAAATGTATGAAGGGTTCGATTATCTTCGGAGAGATAAATGAATATAAACACACATTATATATATTTTAAAAAACTAAAGGCAGCATATTAATAAATTTACCTTTATTTAAATTTGGTAGAAACATAAAAAGAACATTAAGGTAAAACTATGCTTGCGTCAAATTGGGTATAGGAAAATGGGGAGGTTATACGGTGAATCTTGAGGTTACAAGAAAAATGTCAATACTGTAAACACGATGTCATGGAAGTGTTTATATCACTTCTACTTTAATATTTATGATTGTTTCCTAGAACAATGAATCATATTAAATTAAAAAATAAACAGAAAATTAAAAAAATGATTGATTTAGGACTTCAGGTAAATTCTTTATAACTATCTGATTATGGTCTTTAAGAAGTAAGTACCATAATATATAAATAACTTCATTCATTCATTGAATTAATAAATCTGGATCATAACTATTACATTGAGAGAGGTAGTATTCTGCAGACAATCTAGTGTTGTTACTATAAAGTGGTGTGAAGTAAACAAAGCAACATTCAAAAGTGCTAATTTCTAATCAAAACAATCATAGAAATTTAATAAATCAGTTGTATTTAAAATGTTTATGCTATAATTGTGGTAAAACAATAATTTATTCTCAACACCCTTAAAGTTAAAACAGAACAGGAAAAGCTCAAGATTTTATATCCAAAAAACAATTGTTTTATTTCTTAAGTATCCTTAAGATTATTGTATCTATATTGCTAAGTCAAGAAGTGTTAATAGTCACTTAGGAGATACTAATTTGTAAATTGTTGAAGGTTTGGTTCATGCACATTCCTACTAGATTTACTAAATTCTTCAATATTCTCTTATCAATCCAAATGTTATGTCAATGAAATCTTTAGCCTTCTTAAATTGCTATAAAGCTGATGAAATACTCCATTCTAATATCTTTATTAAATAGTTTAAACTAAAACCTAGTAACCTCTATTAATGTCTGTTAAAATGTCCTTAGTATATTTTGTGATTTAATTAGTTTGGATTAAGAAGAATATTTCATAGCATGCTGGGAGGCATTGTAAATTATATATATATTTATATATAAGACAATCTAGTGAATTCAAAAACATGCAACTGAAACAATAAAATCTTTTCAATATACTGATATATGAAAGCAATATATTAGAAAAAAGAAAATCTGAGAATTGATAGTTTTTGCATGTCAAAACATAAATATCATTCAATTTGATTAACAGCATGCAGTCATTTATAAAGACCAATCAAGGTATTGAATGACGTGTTTAATTAATGCCTTAACTCACCTGAATCATGTTTTGCTAAATGGAAATATTTGACTTTAATAAGTCGTCATTTGGTAAATTAAAAACAAATTGACCATATAGATTATGTTTTTTAGGGCTTAACATGAGATAATGACCATATAGTCAGAAATAAGTGAGATAAAAGACTAATTAATATTTTTATATCCTATTCTTGTACACACGATTAATTTGTTAATTTACAGAAACATCATTGAATCCATTATCCATTAAGGGTATATTTTATAAACTTGCAGTGACAGCATATTGTTCAGAAAAAGTGAATTTTATAG
Organism: Arma custos; assembly: GCA_037127475.1. Classification (NCBI taxonomy): domain Eukaryota; kingdom Metazoa; phylum Arthropoda; class Insecta; order Hemiptera; family Pentatomidae; genus Arma; species Arma custos. The sequence goes on from CM073760.1 coordinate 74,099,063, forward strand.
ACTTACCTTTACTGTCTTTAAAGTATGCTGGAAATTGGCTGTCAGGGGAAAAACATTGTGAGTCTGGTTGTAGGTCAAATCCCTGATTTTGTTCTTTGTCCTGAGGAAACGGAACATCTTGTGGCCAAAGCTGCCCATTTTTATACACCAGATGTGGACTGACATCTGAAAATAAATTTAATTTGTAATAAACTTAATATCCAACCGATTTAATGACTGAAGAATTATTACAACTTTTCTTAGGAGTTAGCATATAATGGAAATAAGTAAACTGATTCTAAAAATGTCTTACCTGAGTGTATTCTCAAATGCTGATTTAGTATAGCCCTTTGTCGGAATGTCCTTTCACAGTAGATACATGCAAATGGTTTTTCATTGGCATGAATTCTTAGGTGTTGCGTTAGGTGGGACTGTTGTCTAAAACGCTTGCCACACTCTGAACAGCCATATGGCCGTGAATCAGTGTGAATTCTTTCGTGTTGGAGAAGTGTAGACTTCTGTTTGAAATCTTTTCCGCAAGTGAGGCACTTGAAGAGGCGGAGCTCAGACTTAACTCCTGTTACACCTGATACAGGTGAGGCTTTTAAGCTCCCTGACAGTAGATCAGGCATGCCTGTTGTCATGTGGAATCCTGCAGAAAAATATATTAAAACTTTTAAAGTAATATAAGTTATAGAATTTATACAAACTAATTAAATGTTTTTCATGTAGTATTAGGACTATTATTGAGGGTGAGAAGAGCATAATTCACTTCTATTCCATATTAAATTTAGTTAGCAATGATTTTTAATTTCAGGTGTTTCTTTTAAAATGAAAATCTGTTTTAACTGACCTTTTTTTTTATTTTTTTATATAAAAAATTAGTAATTATTTTTTCATAAACAAGGAGTCCTGCAGTTCAATTTACTCATTCCATTTTACATTAGATGATTATCATGAATTTTGTTAAAAATTATAACTAAGGCTTAATTTTTCCATAAGTCAAATGAGTATAATTTATGACCAAATAATATGAAATATTTTTTAATTTTATATTTCCTGATTTCAAAGGCCAACAATAAAAAAACTTTTGTACTAAAAATATCTTATTCCTATAGTTTTTGGGGTGCTGAATCCAAGTATGATATTAAAAAAGCTGTATCACCCACAATTTCTACACATTTTATAGTTAAATTTATTAAATTAAGCGATTTTTAAAGAATTGAACAGCTTTAATATTAAAAGAAAGAAATGAGAAACCAGGTCTATCGGTGTGGATGAAGTTGGTAGCAGTGCTGAAACACATTTGCTGGCCAAAAAAGATTGATTCTTTTTTCTGTTAACAGCTGATGTTATTGTCAACCTAACTCTACTTTCACATTTCCTGTACATGTGCTCAGTACAATGTCTAATCCCGGTTGTAAAAACTCTGCTGACAGTTTTTGTTATATTTGTGGTGAGTTTGTAATTAAAAAATACCAAAGAAACATTACTGACTTTGTCAATAAGGTTTATCTATTATACTTTGGAACTAAACTTGGCGATCAGGATAAATCTTGGGCCCCACATAAGGTATGCTATGTATGTGTCGAAGATTTAAGAAAATGGTCGAAAAAGGAGAACAAAACCTTTAAATTTGCGAGGAAGTCTTTAAAACCTGGTGAGAAGAACATCCTACGCAAAAACCTTGTAGATCCAAAAAACGTGCTTCTACCACCTCTACGTATAAAGTTAGGCCTCATAAAACAATTTGTAAAGGCTTTGCCTAAAGATGGACTATGTTTCAACTATCTCTGCCATAAGTTTCCACGCCTTTCAGAAGCTATACTTAAAGAAGGCGTCTTTGTTGGACCTGACATTAGAAAAATTATGTTTGATGTTAACTTTGAATCCACAATGACCTTAAATGAGAAAGAAGTATGCGTATCATTCAATCAAATTGTTACAAAGTTCTTGGGAAATGAAAAAGACCCAGAGTATGTTTCTATTGTAGCTAACATGTTACAGAAGTTTAAAAAGTTAGTATGTTTGATGAGCCTAAAAGTTCACTTTTTGAACAGCCACCTTAATTACTTCCCGGACAATTTGGGAGATGTTAGTGAAGAGCAAGATGAACGTTTTCACCAGGACAATAAAGTGATGGAAAACAGGGCCGCTGGAACACCTACATGATGGGGGACTACTGTTGGTCACTTCACCGAGAAGTTCAACAAGCGACTCATCGTAGAAAAAGCTACACAAGAAGCTTCAAAGAAAAAAGAGAAAGAAAGTATAGACCAATTACAGTTGACAAGTGAAACCTGTATTAGTACATTATATCACTGTTTTAATTAGCCACTGTAAATACAAATCATGCTTATGAAGTAACAGTGTTTCATTAATTCCCCTGTATATCGTATAGGGGTTTATACTATATAATATAAAGCATATTGCTGGAAAACTATGGGTGATACTAAAAAACTGAGGTCAGATTTAGATTCAGCACATAAAAATCTATAAAGATCGACTATTAACGTTAAAAAAGTTTTCAAAAATTTTTTTTTTGTTGGTCTATACTTTTGTCTTGAAGATAGAGATATTTGTTACATATAGAAGCGATGATGAAATAAATCAATATTTGTTACTATTATTCATTTAGGTAAACACCGTGCCACATTATCATTTCATGGCACCACACTACTACTTTCTAGTGGTATTGATGGTATCTAACTGCTCTGTTGTATTCAACTCCAAATTCCTTTTCAAATAATTTATTAAAATTTTACTGCTTTAATTTGAAATTATTGAAAACTATTGTTGCTCTTAACCTTTGCTGGTATAAGAAAGTAATACTTAAAGCAGTAATAACTTATGTTATTGTTAAGACCAGACCTCAAATGGATAGGTCCTCTTGGAGGCTTATAGTTCATGAGGAGGGTATAAAAAGTATTATCCGACAGTTGTGATCTAATTCAATTAGATTGCTAAAATTAAAACTATAATAATAATCAACTTAAAAGGATTTTGTATATTTCTTTAATGATTAGAAAGGACAGCTGCACTAATAATTTTGAGTTATATCAAATCCATGTAGTAATAATTTTAATAACTACAATGACTATGAATTTTAGGGTTGAATTCAAGTTAGTTATAGACAGGTAGTTACTATGAATTTGTTTGATAGTGGAGTCATGAATCGATAAGGTGACAATAACTTGGTGTTGTAAATGATTTGTGGTCTAAAAGATTACTTGCCTGTATAGTCAGGTACTGGATCATTGGGGTTAAGAGAGGTAAGAACAACAGGTTGTTTGAGGTAAGACATGAACCCCTGGGATAACATGTGCTGTGTCCCCCTCCCACCGCCATAGTAACTCTGGCTGAGATCACAACCGACTCCCAACTCTTGTTGTGGCGTTGGCTGAGGTGGGTTTGGTTGTTGTGGCGTTTGAGTAGACTGTTGTTGTTGTTGAGGTGGTTGCGGAGGTGGAGGTTGTTGTGGTTGAGGGGGTGGTGGCTGTTGTCCCTGCTGTTGAGACTGGGATTGTTGCTGAACATCCTCATCAACGGGGCCTGGATGGACCAGCGAAGTGGGTGGTCGATGCGGCGTCAAAGCTCTGTTTGGTGTTGTGTTAAAGTTGTTCTGCTGTTGAGGAGGCAACGGAGGCCCCTGTTGCTGCTGCTGTTGCGGCGGTTGCTGCTGAGGCTGCCCTGGTTGCTGTTGCGGTGGTTGTTGCTGTTGCTGGCCTGGTGTGGTACTGTTGTGATATGGTGGTGAAGGGCTCGGCTGGAGGCTGGGCTCAGGGCTTTGAGGAAATTCGCCCCAGTCCCCACCTGCTCCGCCTCCGCTATCCTTGTACAAAACATATGGTGCACCGGTATCTGCAGCAGATGATTTATATATTAGTCACTTTCAATATTAAGAGAAAAATATAAAAACATTGTGAAGTACATTCTTACCTTGTGCAATACAGTACATGAATTGCCTCGGTACCTTTATGCCTGCCGCAAGGCAGGCCGCGAACGAGGCTGAAAAGTTGATGGCCATCAGGGGAGCTCATTGTAGCCTGAAAGAATAAAATATAATAATGTTGCTAATGCTTTGTAAAGAAATAGTTCTATATTTAAATTTTGTTAATTTGAAAAAAAATAAAGTATATTGTTTGAATCATTAGAACCTATGTGCATTGATTTTGATAATATTTACTATGAATAAATGCAATACTCAGATAATTCAGCTTAATTTTATTTATTCTCATAAACAGTTCTTTACTGTAGAAGCAACATGGTGCATCTTGATATTGTCGCTTTCCAGGAGAGGAAAAAAGTTTTAATATTATGATTTGATAGATAATAGTTTAAATATATTTAGATTTTTTGGCAGTTTCCAGTTATTTTACTACTAATTTGGACAATCTGAATTAGATTTATTACTTTTCAATTTCCTGCAAAAATCCTGTTCCATTAGCATATTCCTCACTGGCCTTGTCATTTAAGATTTCCATGACATTTCCCTTGAAACGGGTAAGAGATCCCATTCACACTAAAGAATGAACTTTTTTTTTTATAAATATATGATCCTGATCCTGATAGTTATGCATTTATACCTAATAGGTGACGTATTTACACAAAATGATATCCTTTAAATGAAAAAGATAAAAATGAATTCCTTTAATTTAAAATATAGGAACTAATATTTAATTATTATTAGGAACTGATATTTTAAATATATTTTTAAAGTATTCATATATGCAAACTATTTTATTTTTTAAGACCGTGGAAAAATTCCAACGAAAAGCCTTAAGTCTCCAAACTAAAACAGAAATAGAAATATCAGTCCAATATTTCGCCCATTCAGGCATCCTCAGGGTAGAAAGAGAATAACAGCAAAACAACACATGAATAATGCACCCAAGAAACATCCCACCACCTCGAAGGCTCAAATGCAACTGAATCCTCTTTCTACCCTGAGGATGCCTGAATGGGCGAAATATTGGACAGATATTTCTATTTCTGTTTTAGTTTGGAGACTTAAGGCTTTTCGTTGGAATTTTTCCACGGTCTTAACATTTATGTAAGGTCTCTTTTTTACTTTTCATTATTTTATTTTTTATAAAAAAAAAAAATATTTTATTCAAAATTGACTTTCTATTATAAATTGTAAAGAGCTTTGAAATATGATATGTATGAGTCATCAATGATTTATATTAATTAAATAAACATAACTAGGTTTTATTTAAAAATGGTAATTTAATTGAAACTTTAGCAAAAAGAGTTTTGGCATTTGCATCAATGAGAAATTTTGACCACAAGTAACAAACTTGAATCAAGTCTAAAAAAATATTTAATTATAAACGAATTAATTTCAAACTTATTTGTCTGCAGTTTAATATAAATCTAAATAACTTAAAATTTAGGTATTACATACTTGAAAAAATCTTAGGTAATTTTTTACTTCAAATTCTAGACTGGTTTTATCGCAATTTAAATGGCAAGGATGATTTAGTAATCGAGGAAAAACCACTTATCTAGTTTAAATTTATAGTTTTTTTATAGATATTGTTTCGTATTATGTAATAAATACCTAATTAATAATGGTTAATAAGGCACAACACTGTTTTAATTTGATTCAGATCAAACGAACAAGGAAGATATGTACATTCCAAATCATATTTTTGCATTTACGTAAATATATTCAAAGTCTATCAAACTGGTAGGGTAAACTAAGAGCCGCCATGTTAAGTTCTTAAATATTTGCAATTGCAAGCGCGAAGTAGATAACTTATCATTATTGACCGAAAGAAGATCTTAGCAGATCTAATCAACGAGGCTGCATTAGTGGAAGAATTAAATAATCTATTGAACCAATTATTTAAAAAGATCATCTAAAATTATAAAACATGGAATTCAGCTATTACACCAAGTTTCGGTTGTTAGAAATTACCATTCATGACTTATTCTTGGATTCGTTTGGCAAGAATTCCTAAGTAGATATGAGAGAAATAATTGGAAATTTTGTCGTAACCTTGAATAACGTGTTTTTTATTCAGTAGAAAACATGTTTTTCTCCGTTGTAATGGAAGCTAAAATCGATGTTAATAGCTGCAAGTTGACACACGAGCATTTTCCAGAGAATTATACAGTAAATTTAAAAGTTTCAATTGAAATGGCTCATTTTTGTTTTAATGATTGGTATTCATAAATCATAAAGCTATTTGTAAATAACTGGAAGAGTTAAAAGTTGCTTGGGGAAAACTGAGTCTACTAAAATAAAATGAAAGTCGATATCACATTAAAATACACCACAACGTAAGTCATATTTTAAAGTGATTCACTAAAACTAAGTGTACATTTAATCAATTTCTTAATGCTAAAAATAATACTTTGTTTCACAATAATAAAAAGGTTAATTAATTATACGATATAATTTTTCGACTTAGAGATTACAAAAACTGACCCCGCCCCTACAGAGTAGATTGCTTTACTAAACCCTGTTCGCCAAAATAATACAATCCTCTCACATACTTCTTGGTCTACCCTTTTGAAAGCTTAGCGACTTACCGTTATTTTTTGGTTGATTCGTTCGTACCATAGTTGTAAAGTATAAATCTTATCACTAAAATAGAGCCAAAAACTCAAAAAGAAACAATATTATTTATTATAATGCAATTGGGAAAAACCACAATGCAAAGCCTTATGTTTCAAAAAATACACCTACTTACCAGTCGACGTTTCGCCTATTCAGGCATTATCAAGACACCAAAATCAAAACGGGGTTATGTGAATCGCATCTCGAAGAAAAAGGTGCAATACATCCCAACGATCAACAGCCCAAACAGGCTCCAAACATGAGACAGCACCCCACCACCAAGACGTTCAACTTATCTAGTTTTGCACCTTTTTCTTCGAGATGCGATTCACATAACCCCGTTTTGATTTTGGTGTCTTGATAATGCCTGAATAGACGAATCGTCGACTGGTAAGTAGGTGTATTTTTTGAAACATAAGGCTTTGCATTGTGGTTTTTCCCAATTGCATTATAATAAAGTATAAATCTTATGTGTGATTTATTATTTAGAGCATGTTCATTATTTGTTAGGTATCACAACCATTGAGGGGGGGGGCTGGGAAGAAGAGAGAGATCCAACTTATTCAGGGGTTTTTGTTGATTGTTAACCTTATTGAAAAAAAAATAAATCTATTAACTCGAGGAATAACTGCCAATAATAAGCTAACTCCAAATAATTGTCCATTCCTACGATGTCCTTCAAAAGGGACATGAAGTAGTGTTCGGAATCAATATTATTATTATATTAGTCATATGAGCATGAAGAGAGGTGAAATGAGTAAACAAACAATTTTTGTTGGTTCTTAGTTGTTTCATTTTAAACACGCCTTTTATGTTAGTCTGTATATCTTTTTTTTTTAAGATTAATTTATTGATATTTACCACTGTAATAATATTACAACAAGTAAATCTGCTAATATAAAGTGTCTGTATATCTGAAATCTGTTTTGGTGATGACCACATATTCAAATGAAACGTTGAATTGTATATAACATATTTTATGATATCTTTGACTGATAACGTTAAAATAAAAAATAAATGAAGAAACCGAGTATAGCCTTTGGGTTCTACAGACTTCAGTAATATACCGCTCCTTCAAAAGAACGACCTCATAACACAAAAATCCTAATTTTTCAGCAGAGGTATATAAAAGTGCCATGTGAGTTAAAAAAAAATTTAAAAATGGTATTGGTAAAGCAAAGCATTCATGTTGTAATGATGGTATTGAAATTATTTTATTAACCATTAGAAATTTTTTAAAAGTTTTGACTTAATTCATTATTCCTATAAAAGTTCAAGTTCAAACATGATGGTGATGATGATGTTGGAAATGGAATATCAGATAAGTCATATCTGAAAAGCTTTAGCCAATACAGTGGCTACTGAACGCTTAATTCGAAAATGCCAATTTTTTAGTAACGCCGTTGGTTCTTTTAAAGGAGCGATAACAGCATACTTTTTTTATATCATGCTTTGGCGAACTTTAATAGCTATCGTTATGTCATGATTAAACAAGGATGCTGGAGATGATAAGTTGGCCAGACGGACTCCTAGGGACACATTATATAAGCTTTATAGAGAGGAGCGAAGACGCGAGGGTATCGAAAAAAGTTGGAGGGGACGATATTGATCGCGGAGAGTGCGATAGTCCGACCGCGGCCGCCCCCGTAAAAAAAACGGCCCCGCCTCATCCCCTCCCAGCGAATACTTTATCCAGGCTGATAGCCACCGTCGGGGCCGTCTCATCGTCCAGGGCATCCTGGGGGGATCCACTTCTTGTTTGAGCTTAAGGGTAGAGCATCGGTGTTTAGGTACATGGATGTGTACAAGAAATGGTTCTTATGTTAACTGGTACGGAGGAGATGTGAAACGGGGTTCTTTCTTGAGCAGACAACACCCCATAGTATAACTATCCTAGTTGGGTTTTTTATTCTAGACAATACATACTACTGCAAATATGATAAAGAGTGATTAAGATGGGGCACTTTAGCATCAAATCCGCAGAGGTATGAATTATAAAGATAAAATGATGAAAAAAACAGAATAAGTCACTAAAATAGAGCCAAAAACTCAAAAAGAAACACTATTATTTATTATAATGCAATTGGGAAAAACCACAATGCAAAGCCTTATGTTTCAAAAAATACACCTACTTACCAGTCGACGTTTCGCCTATTCAGGCATTATTAAGACACCAAAATCAAAAAGGGGTTATGTGAATCGCATCTCGAAGAAAAAGGTGCAATACATCCCAACGATCAACAGCCCAAACAGGCTCCAAACATGAGACAGCACCCCACCACCAAGACGTTCAACATACAACTATGTGGTGAGGTGCTGTCTCATGTTTGGAGCCTGTTTGGGCTGTTGATCGTTGGGATGTATTGCACCTTTTTCTTCGAGATGCGATTCACATAACCCCTTTTTGATTTTGGTGTCTTGATAATGCCTGAATAGGCGAAACGTCGACTGGTAAGTAGGTGTATTTTTTGAAACATAAGGCTTTGCATTGTGGTTTTTCCCAATTGCATTATAATAAAAAAAAGAATAAGTTTAATTGAGCAAAACAATGCTAATTTGTCATCATCACCCGTGTTCTGGATAGTTTAAGTTAGGGCGAATGTTCATATTTTATAAACCTGTACCACTACAACCTTTGAAGGGTCTGGGGTTCAGTACATGGTAGAGACTGCACTAGGGCCGTCTCCTCTTCCAGGACCTCCTGAGGGTGTCGCTGCAACGGTGGAAGCAATGCAATACGCTACAGAATTGCCACAATTTTCAAACTGGAAAATCTTAAATGTTAGTTTGTCCAATGACATAAAATAATGTGAGCATTACACACGAAGGGTCTTGGGTTCTGTGATTGTTCTTTTCTGGTAGCGATTGTTCTTTATCTGGGACAACGGTTGTGCAGTAAGGTTATTTAACCGAGGTATCAACTTTATAGATGTTGGGTTAGTCCTAGCATGGTCTGTATATCTCACAGGATCCACCCGTAGCTGTTAGCAGCTACATAATGTACATATAATTTTTTATTGGTCTGTATTTTTCTCAATAAAGGATTGTTTTTTAATAATAAAGTTTAATTTTTCATCAATTTGTGATGAATACAGGAACTATAAAGACTTTTCGCCCAAAGATTATCATAAATTATTGAATGAATCTCAAGATGCTAAAACACTTATAATTTTATGGTTTTAAATAAAAACGATTATTTTAAAATTGTTAAGATTTTTTTTAAACTTCACTTTTTTATCCTTTTATCCTTACAATTTCAATATATAAAGATAGTCGACTTTCTAGTTTAGGTATTAAAAATTGAGATAAGCTACTTGTGCTTATTATTATAGTAATGCAATAAAATAACTTTGACTGGAAAAAGTTTTTTTTTTACTTACATGAATGAATGAATCTAAAATAACTCCATAAAATGTTGTGGACTCGAGAGTATTCATAAGTAAATCTTTATTAGAAATAACATAACTGAATCTTTTTTTTTTTAATTTTACAAAAATATTAACAGTATAACAAACATAAATCTTAAGATCACAATTAACAGGATGGACCATTCGTAGTGAGTATTCTATAACGTATACTGTAATATTGTCATACTATATGCATAACAATATAGAATATAATAATTGTATATTATACTGTTATATTGTATTATCAAATTTGATTTCGAAATCAAGTTTATCTTCGGTTATTGTTGAAATCGGTTTCGTTGCTAAAATCTCAAAGAGGAAAATACCTTGAATTCAAAATACACAGGGGAAAGGCAACCTATACATCTTACTAGCTAATATTAGAAGAACTGAGACAAGGAATAAATTGAAAGTGGTCCACGGTTTAATAGTGCCTACTGATAACATACTATATATGCACTTATACATTAATTTAATACATTTATTTACACTACCTTATATATTCCATTGTAAATTTGTAAGAAAAAATAGCATATTATTGGTTGAATTAAACAACTGAAGAATGCTGGTTAGGTTGGGATAAAATTTCTTGAAAAAATAAATGACGGAATCCACCGTCGTTGATAATTTATGAACTAATAAATTAAAAATTGAGGTATGCATAGTGAATATAAATTGGCCATATTTGAAAGTAGCCATTTAAGTCGATATATTTGGAAGTATTTGAAGCTGGGGGTAATTACATTTCATGGTGATTACACTGTTATTCTTCCGTATCACTAGTTCACGGCTAATTGTCTTAAAGCAGCTAACTTATTATATTTTAAGTAAAATGTACTTGGGCTGATATATATTTAAAAGTTTTATTTAAGGTTATTGAAAAAATATATAAAATAATTAATGGAGTGCAATGTTTTCTTATTTTTACATTTGTATAAGAATTGATGGAAATATTCGAGAAATACCTACCTTAAAACCTTTCACATTAATTACGTATTATGGAGGCTGTTGTAAAATTTCAGATTTTATTCCAGTACTCAGATTTTATATATTGGTTAGTTTTATTATTCGACTGTCTTTATTATTTTATTAAATACAGTGATATATATATATATATATATATATATATATATATATATATATATATATATATATATATCCACATTTAATAAGATATAGAAATTAATCTCAGAATATTTTTTTAATATTTAACTGGCTGTATTATTTTATTAAATACGGTGTTAATACTAACTGTATTAATGATTAATATCACCGATTGATATATAGCATAAAATAAAAGATACAGGCAATAATGAAGAAACTAATCTCATAAAAATTATGAATATGTTTATAAAATAAATATATAAATGTGTATGTCTCTAATTAAATAAACTATAAAAACATTATATAGAAAATAATATAACTAGAATTTTACTGTCTAACCGGCTATTATTTTATTAATTACGATGTTAAGAATACATACATTAAAATTAGGTGAGACAGTATAAATTAAAAAAAAAATACAACCGATGATGAAGAAACTGATCACATTAATCTATGATAAATTTATAAGCTATAAATTTTTAATAATTAAATAAATTAACTGTACCATAAAAAAATCATTATGCAGAAACTAATCTCATTAGACTATACACATTTCTATTTGTCACTAATTAAGTGTGCTATAAAAAGTCCACTCATTCATATATGTCCTTAAAACTATATTTTTAGACGATTTTTTACAGTTCTATCTACTCTATGATTTACAATAGTTGCAATTGCTTTACGACACTAAAACTAAATATATACACCAGATTAATAATATCTATAGTTTGTCAATAGAGCGCCCACGAGTGTTTATAAATAGAGAACCATTCAACAGATAAAATAAATAACCTTCAGTACTTGTTCTTAAATTAGTCTGCTCTTATTGCAGGAATAGTTTTCAATTTTCGCACAGGTGGAAGGTGGAATATTATAAGTCAATATAATGTAACTGGCTTGTAACATACTTTGTTATTAATATTTCCTTTATAACGTTTGGCATGCTTATAACGTTTTTTAACCGAGCAACAATAGATATACTATATATATATATATATATATATATATATATATATATATATATATATATATATATATATACATATATACTATATATACATAAATGTTTAAACGGTATGTTTATTAGTACCTTCTTGAGACTTGAGGTCTTTTTTTTAAGACTTGCATTTTATAAATCTAGACTTATATTTTTTTAAGACTTATGTTTTTCTGTAGGTATAGTTTTTCTGCTAATGTTTAAAGCCTCAATGTGCTCTAGAGGAGTTTTGTGTTTATCCAACAGACTGTTATATGTATATTAAAACATTATATACCATCATTAATAAATAAAAATATTACGTCTCTACACTCCTACGCGTTAGCATAACATAATTCGATCCCTAAGCAAAATAATAATCAATACAATTAATTTTTATTTTGAAGAGAGAATATTTGTCCTGCCCGGGATTCGAACCCGGGTCGTCTGCATCTCTAGTGCTCTAACCCGCCAGGACAAATCTTTGCTCTTCAAAATAAAAATATTTAAAAATAATCACCATCAAAAGAACAATAAATAAAATTAGTTGTTCATAGCATAAATATTTATTTGTCGAATTAAATGTACAGTTGGAAACAAGCCGAAACTAGTTCAGACACTCATTTGCTGAGTGACTTAATGCTTGAATTTTAAATAGCGATTAAATAATGACACTATATTTTATTACCCATCAATAACTTATTTATTCAATTCCGATAAAATCGCGATAAGGAACCACCGGGGATGAATGTATTCGAGCCTAATAAGTAAAACAATTTGCATTTCTAATTTACAATTATAATGAGGACGATTCATAACCTTATTAACACATTGGTCTTCCCTTGCTAATTATATTGTCACTTTTAATTGTTTCTTATCGAAACATTTTTATTGCATAATTAATTAATGGAAACATATATAACTGTATGTTATTATATGTGGAATGTTAATACATTTTATTTGTTTGTCTAGTTTCTTCAAATTCTTCAGATAACATTTAATTACCATGATAAATTTTTGAAATCATATATATGTATTATTTTTCCCATCCTACTAAGGATTAATCAGAGATCCAGGTTTATCTCTGGCATATTTTGTTTTTTGAATTTATTTTAAAATATAGTTTTAAAAGTAATATTCGTTTTAAAAATTATAAACTTATAACAATAAAAAAATATTTAAAAAAATTAACTATAATTATAATAAAATTTGAATATTAAAAGTTTATCATTATAATAAAACTGAATTGAATACGAGATGTATCCTAATTAGGGAAGGATATAAAAAATGAAATAATAATGTTTAATATTATTATCAATAATTTTATTATTTTATTGTTATTGCCTTATTTATAATTAAATAATTTTTTATTGTCAAAGACTAGGTAATTCACATTTAAAAAATCATGTTTATTTTTGAGTCAAACAAATCTATTTTTTACAATGTTATAATGAAAGGGGCTATTGTGGTCATATTTTGTTAAATCACTCTATAAGTTAAATATAGTTAAGATAATTTATATCTGTGGTAAATATTCATATTAATACATTCGATAGCTTTGTAAGTAAGCAGTTTCGTTAATTAATTCCTCTCTTCAATGTTTAACGACTTAATTTACTCTAAATAGAACGAGTAGGTTTGTGTTTGTTTATCCAACAAACTACCATCTACTAATATATACCATCATAAATAAATAAATAGTACCAATTTATTCATATATTTATTGGAAGCATTTCTTCAATTTCACAAAAACTCAACTATAATTGCTGATGGCGAATTATTATGATTGTCAGAGAGCTGTAATATGTTTTTAGGTATAGTATGTTTTTATTATTCACATCACCAATATTACCAACGGGTACTTATTAATCATTAATAAGTATAAAAATAATTGAACGTACCCAGCGATCCGGAACAGAGATCACAGAGGATTGTTGCGCTACGACCAAATCTTTTATGGTATTAACGCCACAAGGTCACCCACCAACACGCTCTGACTTAGTGGATACACCTTTACTGTGTGCGAAATAAACATATATTTATTGCTTTGTTCGAGGAAATGTTTAAATATTCATTTCTTATATTACGAAAACTACTTTAAGGTGAAGATAGTCCTATCTCAGAGCTACGCACTTCAAGAAATATAGGGACTGTATGACAATGTTTTTCTTATTATTCTTAAAAGTATTCTAAAAATAAAAAATGTGAAAAAAGTATTTATTATCGAGCATAAGTTTAAATAAAGCTAATATTCTCTTCCATAGTGCCGCCGAAACTAGTGTAATAGACAATATACTAATGCAGAAACGACTCAAATTATAAAATAAATTAATTTTGTTTTTTATTTTTTATATACATATTATTACTATTTTATTTTTTTAATCCTATTATTTCAGTTTAAATATTTTTCCAGCTTGTCTATTCTGCCCTGAAGAAGACCTGCAATGAGGGCTTAAAGGTCGGTTTCCAATAAATAGTTTATCTTATTTAACAATTATTTATTTCACCTCCACCCGAACCATTTTATTCTCCATACTTGTTTGATCAACCAATAATTATTTAATATACTTGTGTAGATACAGTATACCCAGAAGTGTAGAGCCAACTCTATTTCTATTACATTATAGTTATATCAATTGAAAATTGATGAGCATCTGATAATGAAGATGTGAGCATACAACGTAACAATATTGAGCATACAACGCAACAATATTGAGTTTTTCATACTACTATATTTATATTGAATGACATAGATTCCTCCCACATTGTTATCCAAATTATGTACGGCCTATATAACGCGGGTGTTGTTGAATAACATTACATCGTTACTTTATGTAAACCAGGCAAGATTAACAAGCAAAAATGAATAATTTTCCTATTACTCTGTAAAATGTCAGAGATACGACCTTCGGGAATCGACACAAGTTGCTTTTTTAGTATGCTTTCGAACGACATGCCAAACCTTGCAATGTCGAACTAATTGCAAAGAGATATTGACGTTGCAAGGTCAATATAACGTTATATACTGTTATACGAGTATTGAATAAGAGAATTTTCATCTCTTATAAGTCCATTTAAATTAAATAATAAATGGGCTTATAAGAGATGAAAATTGAAAATGACTGAAGAAGTCGAAACGTATTTTTAAATAAAGAAAAAAATATTTGACTGGAAAAAGGTTTTTTTACTCACTTGAATGAATGACTCAAAAATATGTACTCCAGTAACATAAACAAGAGAATTAAAATAAACTATTAAACCTTTGCAAGCCCTATAAAACATTATGTCATTCAACATAATCATGTTATTTTCACTTTGTAAAAATCAAAAAATATTCATTGCCTCATGTTAATGTTATAAACAATGTGTAATGATGAATAGTTATAAAGGTATTCATTTAGTGGTAAAAAAAAATACATCTTATTATGACATTATTTCTGTAAATAAAAAATCTGTATCTCCATTTCTTTATCTGACTGATAGTCCAGGATCCCTGGTACATTTTTGCACTTTATTACTATCAAGCTGAATCTTCGTGAATAGCTTCGTTTTGACGAGACGCCCAACAATTTTCTTTGCGAAAATTCTCGATTGTGGTAGCTAACAGAGGTAGCAATGATAAAATATGTCGATTTGATGATTCTATAAAAATTTATTATTAACTGTTTTTTTTGTTGTTAAATCTCAAGATAATTATCTAAATGATTTGAAAAAATATTTTTTTATTTTATTTATTTTTTATCAAAGAGTCCCCTCCTTCCAACATGTATCGATAACGAGGTCATCAATAATGATTACTAACCAGCTGATTTTTTTACTTAGTTAATCTTTATATAATTTAACAGTCATATTGTCCTACAAATTGCGTGGTACGTTATCCTTAAATGTTTGGAGAATCATCAAATCGACATCTTTTATCCTTGCTACCTCTGTTAGCTGCCACAATGCTCTCCTGAAAGATAGGCCTGAACTTGAATCCTCAACAGTGGGTGTAGTTAGAGCTAAGTTGCTCTAATGGAGGACTTCAAGTCCGAGTTCAAGTCCAGCTGATGCAGATAATTTATATTATACGTTGACAGCCCGAATAAACCCTGCAGGATTAGCAGACCCTGCTAGGGCTCACTCAGCTTCTATAAAGTGGGCAAGCCTTAATCGGGGTAAAACTCGGTGCTTAAGTGGCCTCAAATAAATCACACTGACTCAGAAAGAGTACAGTCTCATCTCTACCTAGTACCGGCCCAAGACTCTCTAAGTTGAATTAGTTATTCCAGTACTACCAGTGAGTAGTTTCTCTACTTCTGTTTGTCTCATGTCATTATGTATCGTTAATAATATTTACTTAATGAATTATTATTCTACAATAGTAAATTTCAATAAATGAACTAAAAATAAATCCTCGGTCCAAGGGCATGCTCATAATCAGGTTATGGAAACTTTTAGATACATATCTTATTTCTAATTGCAAGAATCTTCTCCTGGAGGGGGATTAGGGATTATTTAAGTTAATAGTATTATTCATAAAGTTTATAATATAGTCATAGCTAATTATACAAAGCAAAAGTATAAGATGGATGAGTTGCCTGAGCTTGTGCTAGATGGATAGATGTTGACCTAGACACGTGGTTCCTATTAGGAAATCCTTCACCTGGAACCTTTCTCATAGTTTCCTGCATTCGTGGTCCAACTGAAATTATAGTTCCTAAATAGTGAACAAGCATTGATGATATTTAGATCCAATACGATTGTGGACCGATTTAACCTTTTGAGGGAGGTGCTTGATAAATCAACATAAACTATTCAACGGACAAAAATTGTAAGTAATTTATAACAAACAACGGTTACAGACAAGACTAGAGTTAGCTTCAATACAGCATCAATGATTAATTTGACCTTATTATGAAGTCATTACATCACCTGCTGTGTGAGACATATTTAATCACGTGTATACCCATGGTCAATGACATGTGTACACCTGTTATATTACACTGCGTCACCTGATGTGATAATTTTTCGACAAACGTATTAGGCAGGAATGGCAATGACTTACTTCAGAAAAAGAAACTTCCATGAAGCATTGCTCTAAAAAAAGTATACTAATAAATTTTTTGGGGGAAGAAAATGGTCCGGTGGTATGGTACAGTATCTACCATGTACTGATTATGTACACATTACTTCGTGAGTTATAGTAGTACGTTTTTTTTAAATAATAAGATGGTATACAAAGTCAATTATAAATTAACAAAAAATGATCGTCATGAACATATTAATTAGCAAAGCAAAGCATGGAATATTGTTTTTATATATATTTATATCATGACATAAATCATTTTCATAGAATATTTTTTATAAGGATTAATTCTACTCAAGATAATGGTATTTTTAAAAATTAATATTTATTTATTTACCTTTAGAAATATAATGACATCTAAAAAGCTTATAGTCGGCATAACTGGAATAAAAACACGGAAGTTAAATCAGGGATTATAGAGTCAGCGGGGATCTGGTTTAGGGGATGTTGGAGCACAGGCATTACCTAGCTCTGGTAAGTACGGCACCCACTGTATTCCAAGCGGAAATATGGGCAATACTTTGCACTACAAAACGCAGTAACTAAATCCAAGCTAGCGGAGGAATGCTGCATAAGGCTTGATGAATTAGCTGTACACAACAGAGTTAACATATTTTGGATCCCAGGACACTGTAATATACCAGGAAATGAGAGGGCCGACAATTCTTAAAGAAAGGAGCAAGAATAGCTCCAATAGGACTAGAACCATGGTGCGGCGTTCCCATCTCCCTGGCTAAGGATACAATTAAGAAACTAGCCAAGAGGAAGATAAAAATGCGTTGAGATAGAGCCAAGATAAGGCACACTAAACTTTTTATAAAGGATTCCAATGACAAACTTTCTGAGAAAATCAAGAAAGAAGCCGCTCACATGTCGAGAACCGTCCTCAAAAGTATGGTCGAAGCCACTACTGGGCACTGTAAACTCAGGAAGCATACGCATCGACTTGGCATTGAACAAGATCCTCGGTGCAGATGGTGCACAGAGGAGGACGAAACCCCCTGGCACGTTCTCTTTGAATGTTATGCACTATGTCGAAAGAAGCCATTTGTCCTTCAACTTCAACTTCAAGAACTGAGATTTAAAGAGATGTTTATCTAAAATATCTCAGAAGCCTAGACCTATGATAGGGATTGTTTTTAGGACTCGAGCATAATGGGCCTCTTTAGGCCGAAGTGCATGTTTAAAGAGTCACTAACAAACTAACTACATGATTCATAAAAATGTAAATATATATAAAAAAAAGTTACTATTCAGACGATCACAGAAAAAAAAGATAACGAGATAGTGAAACCCGTCAATTCACAACCACAAAATAAAAATAAGTTACAAATGAATCTAAAAAAGTTAAATGATGAGTAAATAGTAGAGAAAGAGAGTAAACGATAAACAAAGCAATAAGTAAAACCAAAGAAATGAGAAATGTGTTCCCAGTCTTAAGTTATGATAAAACAATTAAGTTTTATTATGGCTATAGGCCATATTACATTTATAAGAATAGGGAGCATAATTTGTTTATTCAACTATTAATTTGTTTATGTTTCAAATATTAATTTAGGGTTCTTTTTGGCTTTAGTTACGCCAGTTACTTTTGCTGGTTAGAAATTAACCTGTCGAAAAGTAACTAAATATTTTTAATAGTTTAATTATCATCAGTTAATACGAATAATGGTTTCTCAAAATTAATTAATTGGCGCTATATTCCTTAATTAAAAACCCAAAAATATGTCAGAGATTTTTTAATAAGTAAAGGAATATTGAAAGAAAATGTACATTGCAGTGCTGGACATTAAATGAAGGAAATGTTAGTAGAGGTGCAATTTGAGGAGTTGCAGAGAGATAAAAGATCCTATGTTAAGTAACTATAAACCACCAAGTAACTGTTAAGGTCTATTCATATTTAAGTAGGCAGGCAGTCGATCTGATTCATAAAAAAGCAAACAGCGTACTTCAGACGTTCACAGAAGAAAACGAGAACAAGACAGCAAAACCCGTTAATTCACAACCACAAAATAAAAATAAAAAACAGATACAAATGAATCGAGGAAAGTTAAATGATCAGTAAATGAAACTAAAGAAAAATATAGTAAACCATAAAAAAGAAAAAAAAGTTAAAAAGAAAATCGACGAATCAGAGGAAGAGAAAATCTCAGCCTTAAATTAAGATAAAAAATAATGTTAAAATTTTAGGCTATGATACACTTATAAGATATGAGAAATAAATTTCTTATTCAATCGTTTCCTCCAAAATAATTTACAGTTATTCTAGGTTGAGTCAGCCTACATAATTCATAAAAAGTAAATAAAAAAAGTGATATTCACACGGTCACAGAATAAAAAGAGATACTCCGTTAATTCACAACCACAAAATAAAAAAAAGAGATGGATCGAGTAAATTTAAATGATGAGTAAATAGTAGAGAATGAGAGTAAACTAAAAGAAAAAATAAAGATACAAAAATAAATAAAAAACGGAAACAAATAGCGCGGACAGTTTAACAGCCGCAAACTGTCCCTAAATAAACAACGAGGTGAAAGAGGTGCGAAGAGTAGGAGGAAAAATAAAATAGGAAAGAAAAGAAGAAGAAAAAAAATAATAAAGAAAAAACAATGACAAAAGGTGGGGATAGAAATAAAAACTAGAGAGGCTAGGCACACTGACACATTGACTCGGTGAGAGTGGCAGCACTGCGAGTCGTTAGCCCCCCTTGAACCCGCCCCCCTCCCCGGCCGTCTCAAGGCCGCTCCACAAAGGCTCGCTCAAGGCGAAGGCTATTTTAATCCCTGTCTCCCTCCACCGCCAGCCTTGATCATAACCTCTCCCAGCCTTCTCTCTCGGAACTATCTTCTCAATGTCTCCAAGGAAGGAAGGAGTACTGCGGATGGTACGTACGTGGTACCAAAGTATGTTCCGAAATGTGAAAGGGACTATTCACAAATAGTACACCCGATAATAATATAGATAAGGAACTAGAGTAGGCACTCCACGATCAAAGTCTGGGTTCACTATCCACCTTAACTATTTAGTAATAACAAATAACTACCACTATTTCATGAAAAACAAATCACTTCTATCGCAAGTCTCTGATCCTCGAATACACCCAATCGTATCCACTAATAATATTTTAGGGTATTTTCCACTTTAGGACTTCATAAGATCCATTAGATACAAGACTCGACTGACCATGTGTCTCTCTTGCTTAAGGATGGGGAATAGTATTAGGACACGAAGAGTGAGACGAATGCCTTTTGGCTGACAAGCTCCGAATCTTGGTTGGAACATTTTTCATGAGTGATGGAGAAATCCTCATTTCTTTCACGGTCATAATTCAAACGCCGATTTTTGAGCTGTGCCTCTATAAAAATACTAATGTGATATGATTTAATCAGTTACTGAAAAATAACGTAGTTGACAGATGTTACTACAATATGCGATTATTTCGCAGGCTGTCACTTCGAGTTGAATCGCAAGTTTTAACTTTTCATTTGGTTGCCTTTTATTATTCAGCAAAATTAAAAATAATCGTGAGTTTTAAAATGAAAAACGAGTGTAATTATGGGAAATTTGCATATTTCGGTAATCAGTCCAAGAAATGAACGTTTCAATAAACATATTTCATCCATACTTCTAAATGTTAGATGAAACGTTCATTTCTTGATGACATGTTTGCTGATATACATGCATTTCTCATAACTACGCTCTTTTTTCATTCTAAAACTGACGGTTATTTTATTTTCGAGAATATTAAAAAGGAAACGAAGGAAAAACTTAATACTTGTTATGACTCGAGGCGACAACCTGCAGAACTGATCCCTTTTTCAACTGAATAAATCATATCGCACTAGTATTTATAAAGTAACACATCGGTGTTTTTGAGTTATGACCATGAAAGAAATAGGTATCTCTCTGCCACTCATCAAAACTGTATGCATCGACCTGGCTTCAGAGCTTGTCTGCCAGAAGGCACTTGTCTCTCTTAGTGTCCTAATGTTGTTCCCCCTCCTCAGGCAAGTAGGCAACCTTCAAAGTTGAGACTTAAATGTAGTCGAGAACCAAAGTTTAAAAGTGCATTATTTTGAGTTGCGATATTGTTACTGCTTAGGAGTCCGAGAAGACTATTTTTTTTCTCCAAAAATGTAAGGTTTTTTCTTGTGTGTCACTTTAGAAATTCTACATGACAATAGGCATGAATATTTGTGAATAGGTTAGTTCTATTTTCTACATAAGGAATTGGCAATATGAATTTAATAGAACTGTCTACGAAGAAAAATATCTTATTACAGGAAAGAGACAATTATCCCCAAGAAAAGGTGAAAGAAGACATGGGATGAAGTATGTTGATACTAAACAGAACTGGTTCCGTAACAAAATAATCTGTTCGGGATTCAAAAAATTTATATCTTATTAAAAACACCAATTGTAATTGAAAGAGAGAATACTACAGTCAAAATTATAATCTCTTCAAAATAAAAATATTTAAAAATTGAAACAATTAACAAAAAATTATAAAGAGTAATATGACAAGATCCTAAAATTAAGTAATGTTTGGATTTGTCCCGACTGAGAGGTGACTCCGGTAGCTCAATTGGTAGAGTGCTATCACGGAGAGACGGACGACCCGGGTTCGAATCCCGGCCTGGGCAAATCTTTTCTTTTCAAAATAAAAATATTTAAAAATTAAATAAAAGAGATTTACGGTAAAGTATATAGAAAATATTAATTACTATTAATTCGTAATCCCATTCGCTTTTCTCAGACTAATTAGGTATTCTAATCAAATAGTTACTCATCCTGAGGAAGTTGAGCGCGCCCAGCCCAGACCTAACTCAACAGTCCATCTAGTACGAACTCCTCGTCTACGTCTTTATTCACATTACATTTATTTATTCATCGTTCCAAAAATAGTTGTACTTCAGTAAATGTAATAATTGGTTTTATCTATATCCCGCATTAGTTTGTATAATTTTTGTTGTATACATATCACCCTCATGGAATGAATTTGATGATTTTTTTAGCTCAAGAAAGAAACAAAATTTTTATTTCGTCTGCTTTTTGTCGAAGATATGTGAAGGTTAGACGGAAAAAAAAATGCTAGATACCTAAAATATGAGTACCTTATATTTTTTGTCCTGGTTTTATCTCGAACCTTTGTTTTTTTTCCAAAATCTATTTTTAAATAGGGTCACTTGGCAAACATAATAATTGAAGAGAAAAGATTTGTCCAGGATTGGATGAGAAATCTTTTCTCTTCAAAATAAAAATATTTATAAAAATTAATAAAAAAATAAAATAAAATAAATTATTAATAATATTTTTTGTTTGGAATTGTTAAAAATTTTACATTTTAGAATTAGTTTAGTTTTTTATTTTAAGAATTCAACTAAAGAAAAGACAAGATAACAGTTTTGCTATACCTACGTATCAAATGATTTTTGATAACACAAAGCTCTCAAAAAGTTGAGTTTATCTTTGGTATAATATAAGGAAGAAATAGTTGGGGGTGCAGTCAATAAAAACACCGTAACTTATTTATTGTGTGCCGACGTTTTTATCTTTGGTAATTGGAATGGGGAAAGCATCCCTCCCTTTTTTAGATCCGTCTCCCGAAATTTCAGGTTTAGAAGAGGACTAAAACCATGAGGAATAAGGCGGCAAAGTGCCATGTTATACAAAGTTGGTTGACTAAATAGGTGAGAAAATAGAGTTTGAAATTTTGGAGTTATCCGCTTTTGATCCCTTTAAAGCATCATTTTAACAATCATATCTCGACTGCGGATTGTGTTAAGCTGTAGTTGGCAACACTGTTAAGTTAAGCTGTAGTTGGCAACACTGTTAAGTTAAGCTGTAGTTGGCAACACTGTTAAGTTAAGCTGTAGTTGGCAACACTGCTAAGTTAAGCTGTAGTTGGCAACGCTGTTAAGTTAAGCTGTAGTTGGCAACACTGAAGATCATTTTTTGATAAGCCACCACTCCTTCAGTAACAGTATTTTCCTCCTGCAAAATCCTGGATTGGCGTAAAACAGATAGGATGAAGAATTAGTAACGTGGGATACGGTTTCTGTATTTGTTTTCTCAGCTTCTGTCTACTGTCGTTTGTAACAATTTTCTTTCTCGAATTTAAACTAAGAGAAAAATAATTAAGTTTTGATACTTTCATTTATATGAATAATTAAGATAAAAGGGATAAGATAAGATGAATAATTAAAATAAAATCTTTCTGAAATCCACAACGATGATGAGTATGCTAGATATCAAACAGACACCCCTGTTACGGTAAGGAACCACTAAGACGGCATTCCAACTTAAGTTTTTTACTAGAAGGAAGAGAGGTAGGTTGAGAGTGGCTGCCACACCTGACAAAAGTAGTACCGAGAAAAGATATTTTCAAGATTAAATCTCTCAGTAAATGATAAGGGCAATTTGCATAGATCTCTAGGATACCTATAAAAATTTAATAATTTTTACAAAACATTTTTTTACTGGAGAGTAACTTTTAATATATTAGCCCTAATAAAATGAAACAATTGGTCAAAAAGTTTATATGAATCCAATAATTGTTATCGGTAATTTCGAATTCTTTACTAAAACAGAACTACATAGGATCATTAAGATATAAAGTCAGTGATACACCATTAAGTTTATTTATACTTTATATTAAAAAATAATTGTATGTAACTGGCTAATGGCTATAAATTAAAACGATGTTAAATTTATCTTTAGAAATGACTTTATAGAAAATACATAACAAAATTCTTTAAAATATTCCTTACAATTTATTAAAAATATTTTAGAAATATTAGTTGTCCCAGTCATCAATTTTTCATAGTAATTTTTAATGAATTTTTAATCATTAATGTGTTAATTTTTTATTTAAATGCATTTGAATTGGTTTTATTGGTCTCCAACGATCCTTTATCAAAAATACATGTAAATATCACTGAAGAATATTCTTATATTGTGATTGATCTTGAAAAATTTTTTTTTAGTTCTATGCATTCAGTTGCCTAAGCAATCTAGGAGTTATGAGTTCAGGTTCAGGATTCTGTTTATCTGCAGCCTCAGTGAAGGGTAGAGGAATTGTCTCATTATCGTAGTTTTAAGCTTGGAATTAGTTATAATGTAAGGAATAACTACCATTTCAAGCCAATGTCAGTTTTAATTTAATGCCTCATACTCTACGAAGAAAGAGGATTCTACTTCCTTAGTCACATGTGTGGTCAAGAATAACCACAGGCAATATCTCAAACTCAGCAACAAACATAATACAACGAAGACAAAAATTTTAAGGACATATGCATAGACTTCCCCAAACAAGACTCACCAACAGAACGGTTACTTACATACAAAAAATCAAATCAACCATACCATGTACTAACCAAGTAGAAATAGATTTAGAAAAAGCTAACGAAAATAGAGCGAATTGATGTCACTAACAAATTAGCGATGCCAGAGAAGGAACTCTGAACTTCAAGAATTTGAAAATACTAGGAACAAAATGGACAAAGGACAAAAAAAAAATGTAAAATATGGAGAAACAACGAAGAAATTACAGTAAAAAGTCAGAAAAGAAGTAAGAACGCTTTGCGTTTCGGGTTCATTCGCAATAAATAAATAATTAATAAAAATATATTGAGTACATAGGCGTAACGAGGGGGGGGGGTTATTGGGGATGTAACCCCCCCATTGCTTAGAAGAAATTTAAAAAAAATTGTAAGTAACAATTTAAAAGAAATACAAATTTGAAGAATTTTACTTTTTCAAAGTTATTATTGTGGGATTAAAGAAGTAAGGGTCAATAATGCCAAAAACACAACAAAGAAAGTGCAAACACAATTATTTTAATGAATAAAAGGTACACTAAAATGAAAAAACCAAAACGTAATACTGTTTTATTTACAATTAATTATATTATTATAGCGGCAGTAGTTGCATCTAGCGCCAACAATAAGATCGCAAATGTGAGAAGAACAGTTTAGACAATTCTTAGAATCTAGAAGTAAAGTCTGGATGGGTCTAGAAAGTTCCCTATGGAATTAACTATAGTAAG
This sequence comes from Arma custos, assembly GCA_037127475.1. Taxonomy (NCBI): domain Eukaryota; kingdom Metazoa; phylum Arthropoda; class Insecta; order Hemiptera; family Pentatomidae; genus Arma; species Arma custos. The sequence goes on from CM073760.1 coordinate 74,124,212, forward strand.
TTATTGTAACCAATTAATAAGGATACTTGTATTTAAAAGCTATTTCTTGATTGCCCTTCCAAAAATAACATTTATAACTTCCAAAATAACATTTATAAAAAATTATAATCTATTTATTTAATTTGAAGCTATATGATTATAGTATAATATATAATATATCTATATTACGAGACATCTTTTTTGAAGGGAGTAATATGTTGGAGTGGTTGACTGGCGGGGGTTAACCCCCCCATGAGTCAACTCTAGTTACGTTAATGATTGAGTATACATCCCCTCATTAACCTAGCATAAATATAAATTTTCAGTTTAAGAATCTCATTAATACATTTACAAATTATTACAGCATATAATTATATATTCTAGCATAATATGCTAAGGCTGTTTATAATACTCTAATAGTAACCTTCCTGGCGAAATAAAATAAATAGATTACAGAGGACTAAAGGGTAATGGTGGATGAAAGAAGAGAGAACACATCCGGGCTTTTGACTGGCCTAAGATCAAGGTTAGAGCCGCGCGGGGTGGGAGGCCCGGCAGCATTACCTTCAGTTGGGGAATAACATCATGGCTACTTTTAGCATCTTAATTCCATCGTCCAACATCATCACACATCATCACTACCATCATCTAATCGGCCCATAACGTAAAGCAGGAATTGTCGTGGAATATGATGTTTTGAGAGAATCGATTGCGACCAAACGTTATTCCAGGATTACCCAAGAGGAAGGCATAGATATTTAGACTACCCTCCTTTTCTACATATATACTTGAATTACTATAACCCATCAAATACATCTAAAACAATGGTTGTACAAGAAGTTGAGTAGTTCGAGATCACCCCAATCCACTGAAGTAGCAAAAATATCGAAGCTGGAAAACCTATAATGTTTGCTTGTATAATGTTTCTTTAATATCAAATATACAAAAAAAAAACACAACTGAAAGGTTATCTAAGAGTTTCAAATAGATGATGGAAATATGAGAATGATTGATTTAAGTGATATAGATAGTGATAGACAGTGATATAACGAACTATCTCGTTAAATTCGATAGTTCTAAATGATGCGTACATCGATATTTACACTTCTAACCAAAAAAAATTAAAGTATTAATGTCTGTCCATTTAATCCACCATAAATCCATTTAATATAGATCGCAAAAATTGCGATAACACGGGGATATAGGATCAGTGAAAAGAACGGATTTATCTAACATGGATATGACCCCTGTTAGCTCATTGGCTTAGTGCACTGCACCTGAGATGCAGATGAGCCGTGTTCGAATCCTGTCCAAGACAAGACTTTTGCTTCAAAACAAAAATATTTAAAATATTAATGCTTTGAAAACAACCACCATAGATTGTAACCCTAACAAACAACGAATTTTTTTTTTGCTCTTTCCTATTCGAACGAAATTAATGTCAGTATAGATATTTAAATTAACTTAAATATACATAATTAAATAAATTAAATATATACTATAAACGAAATATCTTATATTCCATTTCCAACATTTTTTTAAAATAAAGTCATATTTGTCATGTTTGAACATGAAGTTTTAGGGGAAATACTGACGTAAGTTAAAATAAAAAATGTAGCAAACTTTTAATGATTATCTAATGGTTAATAAAATAATTTCAATACCCATTATAACAACAGGAATGCTTTGCTTTACCAACGCCCAAACTTTTTACACTCACATTGAACTTTTGAATTCCTCTGTTGAAAGTAGGGATTTTTGAGTGATGACGTTGTAATTTCGATGGAGCGATAACTGTATAAAAAATTTAAATAAGGGCTTGTTAATAACCATGTTACGTATACTTATTAAACTACAACCAAACCGTGGCCATAGACCGTAGCTGACTGGGTGACTAGGAACAAAGCCATAATTGACTGAAGCCTGTTCGCTTCCCGTTGGCGGGTGTAACCTTGGCCATAACCTGCCTTCAATACTAAGCACTTCTCTCTCATCAGAATCCACGAGGTTCTCACGTTGGGCTGAGCTTTAGAAGTGTTAATACTGGTGTTAGTATTTTTTGAATATAAAAATTACATGAAAATTGGATTAGAATTCAAGTTCAAGGGCTCTAACTATGTATTTATGGATAATTGGCATTCAAAAACGTTGAGAATCAGGAAATATCATGTAATTTTGGGGAAGAGGGGAACTCTAGACTCTCCCATATCCAGACATTTTCTTTTATTCGATTAAATCAGCTGCGGATTAACTCTGGGCTCTTAAAACCCTCTAGTGGCACATCCAGCCTCTGTATTGAAGTAGACGGTAACGCAGTGGATAGGAGAAGATTCCTGACAACACCACCATCTCATTTTACAATTGATAGTATGGAAACAGTACTACCTAATAAAATATTTATAAGAAATAGAACTCCTTTAGGTTTTCAACTCAATCAACACGGTCACTACAACCCAGTACGAGTCTTGGCCGCATCAAGGCATCTCTGTCCTGTGTCAAATAAAATTTCAATAGTAGTCAGTCTTTTACGATCTAATTTCTAGTGTTTAAATACATCAGAAATAAAAACAATAAAAGGCATTACCTTAAAATTCGAACACATAGAGTTTTAAATAATAAAGGCGTATTTTTTGACTCAGGCAGTCTTTGCCAAGTTTATCATAGGTTATCATTGTTAATCCGTGATTTAATTGTAAGTAAGGAAGATAAACAAAAATATAATAAACATTAATCATTTTAATCGTCGTTATAATAGCATCTACTAAAGAACCGGAAATTTCAAAATACGGTTTAGCTGGTATATAAGAAAACAAATTGATTATTTCTGCGAATACTGTAACTAAATCAGTAAAATTTATTTTCTATAGTTTTGATTGCGATCATTAACTCACGGCAGAACCTTCTTTTTTAATAAAAATTAGAAAATGTAATCTATCTTTAAAGTAGATGTTTGTTTTAAGGGCAAAAAAGATTAATACTTTTTTGCCTATAAAAAAGGCGATATATTTATTAACATATTTTAAAATTATATTATCTATTTATGCTATTATATACACTTGTATTGTAACGATTTATTATTATTTTGTATTTTTTTTACAATTTCCTTTATTTATTAAAAATACCTGTTAATAAAAATATTTACACAGAAACTAAACAAAGCTAAAATAAAATAAAAAGATATAAAGTGGTAATTAATGAAAACTAAGAAAAATAAGCATTTTCTCTCCGATATTCTCAGTAGTCTATTCTGAGGTCTGTAAAAATAGTAAATTTAAAATCCAGGGCTTTAGTGTTAATGTATCAAAAACGCTTGCACGATATTTATTATTTCCCCTAATGTGTTTAAGTTAATATTAGTATTAAACTGTTTTTTTTATTGACAACTTTTTTAAGGCGGTATCAGTAAACTACACACAAAACAAGCTATGAACAACTGACTCTGAGATGAATTGATTGCCATGAGGTAACATTTTGACTGTCGAGAGAAATCACATGGCTTAGCATGTTCGGATATGGCATGCTTCTCGAATCACAAGAAGAGATTGAAATGGAAATGAACAAGGTAACGAAGGCGCGAGGTAATCTAAAGGTAATAAGCCCGCGAACAACGAATCACTGAATTAGAAGATAATAGAGGAACTGGCCTTGTCCAAGGATCTCACAACTCTTCCGGTTTGTAGAGATTTGCTAACAAGCATACAATGCTAGTTCGTATCATGTTGACCGAGATGGTCAACATAATGGATAATGAAACAGAAGATTGGCAAAAATCCGTTTTTATACAGATTAGTAATAATAAAAGCAAGAAAATATAATTACTGTGGCTGTCAAATAAGATTAGAAATAGGAACACAAAAAATCCATAAGCGGTTACAAAATATTGGGTACTAACAAGAATTTTCATTAATTTCTAAGGTACAATATTTATTAGAAAGCCTGACAATATGCCTTATTATATAAAAATAAAAAAATTCTGTTTCACTACAAACCATGATGGTTTCAATAAATAGTTTACGGCAAAGCTTTGTGGTGGAAGGAGGTAATTAAAGAGATATCGTACTTAATCTCCAGGTTTTCCCTTTATAGATGCTGGATGTAGTATGTATATGTGTATATCATGAGGACCTACTAAAAAAAAAAAAAAAAAAAAAAAAAAAAACGATTTCTTTTTTCATCCACCATTATTTACTTTTCATTTGTGACTATAAATTTATTCATTTCTTAAATTTTAACATATTTTATTATTCTTAAAAAATAAAGTGAATGCTTCTGATAGGTTTCGAAACTAGATAATTTTATCAATGTTTTTATTCTAATTTCCATTTTTATAATTGTAACACTTTTTCAGATTCCGTTTCATAAATTAATATAATATTTAATTTTTCATTTCTGTCTCATGAAAATATAATATGTTTCAAATGATGAATTTAAATGTTAGAGAAGTAATTAATTGAATGGAACTTCTAATGTAAGGATAGAGATAGGTGGGGGTGCAGTCAATTAAAACACCATAATAAGTGCATACGTATTTATTGTGTGCCGACATTTCGACCTACATTGTAGGTCATCTTCAGGGCTGTGAGAGAAAACAGTCCTAAGATGACCTACAATGTAGGTCGAAACGTCCCCGGGAAAACCCCGATTAATTTAAATATTTGTTTACAATATTGAATTTTTAATAATAAATTTAACAATTATAGGAATTCATATGAGTGAATTTTAAAGGCAATGTCACTAAGTTTGTAACGTATTGATAAAAATTCTAGTACTTATATTTAACCTATTTATGCGGTCATTTTTATTAATTTCTTTCTCCACAAGGCTTTTCAACAGATTATTTCTCCCATTGCTATACTCCAGTTTCATATACAAAGGTGTTTTTTTTATAATAAAAAATTCATATTTTTATAAAATGTTTGATTACCGCATTACTTTGATTATAGATAGAAGTTTTTCCTGCTATGTCCCACATATGGACAGGGTTTTCTGCCGTGCAGCACAGGGAAGAAGGTCCCGTATCTGTTTATAAACAATTTGACTTACGTAATGGACACCTTTATCTAAGTCAACATTTAGTCTGCTCGTGTTGGCCTTCGCTAGGAGAGAACTGTAAACAGCACTTTTACATTGATTTACATTATCAATGTTTTTTAAAATAAACATTCTTTTAAAATGCACATTTCATTAACAAATAAAATCTAATTAAAATTATCTATTCTGGATATAGGTCCTCATGAATATCATCACTACAGGCGGTAGAAGTTGGTATTCATTCAGCATAAGTAAGTATATTAATAGATAAATAACCAACACAAATGTCTCCAAACTTCAACGAAAATTATGAAAGCTTTTATGTTTGGGAAATTAATGGATATGAAATGATTCACGTTACTAGACCTATACACAATGACTCAAGAAATAATAGTCTAATATTACGGACTAGTAAGACTAAATTAGTTAAGGAATAAAAATATCTTGATGACTAATAAAATGAGTAAAATGTACTTAATATACTTCGATTATTTTCAAAATAATTTTTTTTTGTCAAGTTTTTTAAAAATCGTAATTGGATAAAAATATTCATTAAATACTTAAAATCATATAAATAATTATTCTGAATAAAGGGATTAAACTGGTCGTCTCCATCCAAACGGTTTTTCAATTATTGTTGTACTGTAGTTTAAATTACTCTAAATACAATTTTGTTTGCTACGGAGTGTCATGTGTGTACTCAATGCCTCATTTAACCACTCTGGGGTATATAGGGTTAATCTGGTATGCATCCTACTATAGGGTTAAAAAGTATTGTTACAACGCTATTTTTAATTAATTCAACCCTCAATTTCGAACACCACTTGTTTAATTTTTAGGGAATGAACGAAGGAATATAAATTCTTGTTTGTTGAATTTGAGCTCAACCAAGGCTTTCAGCATTTATTTAATAATGTAACTCAGTGGTAGAGCAATGAGTTACCGTACCGTGATTAAAATCCGGATTTGCCCGATAAATTATTTAATCTGTAAACAGCCTGGAATGAACCCAGTTTTCCCTTAACTGAAGGAAAAAACAGGTGGTTAAGTGCAATCTAAGACAAATCACCTGCTTACACAACCGTTGTCCCAGAGACAGTACAGTCCCTGTAATGAGGCCAAGATCCTTCATGCCTTGTAGTGATGCTTATTTTTATTTGATATAAAAATCACTTTGGGCTCAGTTATAATAAATTTTTCTCTTTAATGGTTTAATTAAAGATAGAAACGTTTATTTAAAGACAAAAACACACAATTACTTAATTACACATAAAATAACTTCGTAAAATGTGGTAATAGGCCAGCGGCCAGGTACTTGAAGGTTGCAATAAATTGAAGAGAGTTGCATTTTTGATATGTCGTAAGGGCATGCCTGACTAGTGGAAATCCAAGTTTGCTACCGAAAAAACGGATGGGAAAATTTTGGAGATCGATAAACCTCGAAATTTTGGGATTTATTGTTTTGTTTTTTTATTTTATTTATTTATTTTCAGTTTTTGGCCTATGTCTCCTAATCGGTGCGTTTTCGTTAAAATACATTGGCATCCATTTTTAAAGTAGATCAAATTTGCTATAACTTGAACCCAATCGCAGCTCTGTAGCTTTAATAGATTCTGAGTTATGTCTCGTTGAAAATTGGTCACTTTTTCCAAAAAATACAAATTTAAGTTTTGGCCGACTTTCGTCAGGAACACCGGCCGATGGAGTGAATGAAGCCTTTTTTTTTCTTTTTCCAAAAATGACCAATTTTCGAAGACGCGTAACTCAGAATCTGTTACACCTACAGGCCTTAGTCTATGCTTATATTAAAGCTAATTATATTTACCACCTTGACTTTGATCGTAGGATCACTCCTTAGGCCGGGGTACCTCACGAAAGTCGGCCCAAACTTAAATTTGGATTTTTGGAAAAAATGACCAAATTTCAAAGGGGCGTAACTCAGAATCTATCAGACCTACAGAACTGCGGTTGAATTCAAATTGTAGCATATTCAGTCTACTTTAAAATGGTTGCCTATGAATTTTGTCAAATATTCACCGATTACAAGATACAGACCAAAAACTGAAATAACTCCGAAGATTGCGAGGTTTTTGGCCACCAAAAGTTTTCCATCCGTTTTTTCGGTTGCATGTTTCGGTTATACTACTCAGACATGCCCTTACAACATATCAAAAATGCAACTCTCTTCAATTTACTGCAACCTAAAGCCCTTTTTTGGTACCTGGTCGCTGGACTAGAGCGTCCAGCTTAACGTAATTTCTTCAGATAACGTACAAATACCATTTGCTCAAAAGAAAACTAGTAATTATAAATTGGGTACCCTTAATTGAGGGTATCACCTTTCCGCACAACCGTTGTCCTAGAGACAGTTCAGTTTCTACCATGTTAGGAGCCCAAGACCCTTTAAGAGTTGTAGTGATACTAATTTTTTTTTATTATTTTTTTTTTATTATTTTATTGAGTTGTACAACTGTAATACATACATCTAGTACAATTGCTATGAGAGTAAATAATACATGATAGGACATGTAGAGATACTACCCACTGGCAACACTCTAATAAAGTTCTATAATAGAAGGTCCCGAGGCCATCTTCTCTTCAGACGCCTAGGAGGATTGTCCGGGATGGAATTGGATGCAAGGATGGAAACTAGTGGGTTTGGATGGGTTTGAAGTTTATTGTGGAATGATAGGTATCTGGAATGGGCTAAATCGGTAACATATGGAACGTTAAGGTCATTATGGATGGTTTTATTTGTGACAAAATAAAGAGCGTTTAGGATTTTGCGAAGGATTTTGGATTGCAAGGATTGGATACGAGAGGAATTCGATGGTTTGGTGGAGCCCCATAGTTCAATTCCATAAGTCCATATAGGCCTTATAACAGTCACATAAATAAGTCTTTTGTAATTGATCTGAAGCTTTGAGCGCTTATCCAGTATGTGTTGAAGTAGTCGGAAACATCTAGCTGTTTCTTGTCTTTTCAATCTTGTGTGAGGGATACTAATTTTAAATGTAAAAAATGCTGTGAACAATTCACATACTAACGCCCCCATCTTGAGACATAGGATCATCTATATTCCCTCGAAACCTCCAAAAGAAGACCTGGAAGGCCGCCGCGATTCCAGCGACTTCTCCAGAGCGGCGCTGAAAGGGAAGTCGGGTATCTTGGCCTTGACCTTAGGACTCTCCTCGCGGCCGCCTGCTCAGATTCTATCTGTCGTTTCATATTTATGCTCTCCTTCTCAAATTGTTTGGTTTGTGTCCTTCTACGGTAGGGCGCGTTGTATCCGCAGGGATTTATGGTGATGGAGTAGCGAATCTGATCAGGCAAGAATGGAAGGGACAACGAAAAAAAAAATAAAGAAAAAGATCAATGAGGATTCAGGAATATTTATCACAAACATAAAAAAAAAACCTATGCTACTATACCAATGAAAGGTCTTGAATTCAGTACATGGTTGAGAGGAGGTGATGTGCACGGTATTACGCTCAACCGTCAGGTTTTTTCCTGTTTTAAAAACGATTACCCACTTTATGGTGGCTGTGTTGGCCTGAGGTGGGTCTGCAGATCACACTGGGTGTTAACAGACTTAATATTTATCTACCAAACCCGGATCTGCAACAAAGCAGTCTTCAAATCTTCAAACTGAACTACCCCCCGCTCCTGTCACATCAAGCTCTTGTTGATCCCAGAGTTACATTTGAACGCATTGGATTTTGTTTTAAATATATTTTTCAACAATGGGGAATACTTATAATTTTATTTTTTTATTTTAATGTGATTATTTAAATATTTTTATTTTGAAGAGATAATATGAAGAGAAAAGCTAGGACAAATCTTTTCTCTTCAAAATTAAAATATCGAAAATATAGAATATAGATATATTTATAATAGGCTTAAGAAAAAAACAATGGCTTTTATAATTAAAAATGTATAATTGGAGCGGGATAGAACTTATAACAATCGGCTAATGGGTAACGAGCTCGAGACCGGCTGCGGGAGATAATTTATTTATTCGGTTTACAGTCTCGAATCGACTCTGGGGATCTGGAGAACTTTTAGGGCTCACCTAGCCTTCACAAAATAAATAATGTTTTCGGAAGATGTATAAGGTAACCAGCAATACTATATTACCTCCTTGATACTATTTTAAGTTATAATTAACTTAGTTATAATAGTAGTTCTAATTATTTCTGGTCACAGTTTCATATGGAAAATATAGAAATGATTAAGAAGATAATATAACATGATTTTATTGTTTTCCTCATTTGACATTCGTGGGTCCAACCCACTTCCAATAATGTGGGTATCTGACCTTACATCGAATGCGTCACTTATTCTTCAATTCTTTAATTCAATTCAATTCTTCAAAGAAAATATGTTAGAGGTGCGTTAAAACCTCGGTTAACCGTAATATCGGATCTACGTGCATTAAAGTAATTAAGCAAAGGTTACTAGTTTCACCATCAACGCTATCATTCTTCCTAATAACAAAGAAAGGTACCACTTCGGCCCATCGAAGAGTCTTGGGTTCAATATATAGCAGACTGTAATGGCTCTAGGACAACGATTATGCAGGGAGGTGATTTGTCCAAGATCACGCTCGACCGCAAGTTCTTTTCCCCTATAATGGGTACCCGATTTATGGAGGCTGAGTGAGCCCTAGTATGGTCTCTTGATCCCAAAGGATCCATCCTATGCTGTTAACAGATTAAATAAATCACAGCCGGGTTTTAATCGGCACCTTCGGCAAGCTGCCTTGGAGGTTCTGTAAGTTACTGTAAAAAAATGAAGTTTTTAGCTATCATTAAAAATAAAACGATAATTCGTCCACCTGAACTTATCCTAAAGACATTTATAAATTTTAAGTTGCAATTACTTGGTCTAATAAATTTAACTTGATTAAACTTCAATATACACATGACCTAAAATTGAATAAGTTTTGTATTCTGAACTTTTGAAATCTGGAAATATTAAAAGTTTCAAAGAAATACAGTGAGATAGTTTCGTGGCTCGAATCCGGCCATATTGAACCGACGACTTACGTCTGGTTTGTTATGTAAGTTAATGTAACTCATGTATTGGACGCTCTGGTAGAAAACTGCGTAACTAACTTTATCCGTACTGTAATGCCCAAGGTTTTCTTCACGGCTTCAGTCTTATTCCAATATCGTGGTTCAATGAACTTTTAAATAACAGCGTGATTTAACTGACGAGCTGAAGACGACGTGAAAAATTGAGTTTACTCGAATATGTGCATTTATATTTATAATTATCTTTATAAATATAAATAACTTTATTTGACTTACTTAGGAAATAAGAAAATTAATTCATATTTTTGCTTTAAAAGTTCTTGTAAAATCCAGTGTTACATTTCACTGCAATGGCGATTATTCTCAAAATAGTTTTTTGCTTAATGCAATATATTAATAGTCTTAATAAGAGGCTAAAAAATAAACGCTGATATTAAAATTTATAATTGGAGCGGGATAGTATGAATTCTTTTATACCATTGTTTTGAACATTAAATTATGAATATAAAATTTCCAGATTTCGCTTTATTAATCTTATTGTAGACCTAAAATCTGAGTGGAAACTATTTTTAATTTTTTTTTTTGAAGAAGCGTGGTAGCTCAATGGGTAGAGCACTGAGTTGCTGACCCGGGTTTCGAATGAGGCTGTAATAGATATATTATTTCTGTTAGCAGACGTGAATCGACTCTGTGCGATCTGGAGACCGTTTTAGGCTCACCCAGCCTTTACCAATCAGTTATCCTTTAGGGGGGGAGAAACGGTTGAGCGTGATGTTGGCAGAATCATTCTCTTGCATAACCGTTGGCTTGGAAACAGTACAGTTCCTACGAAGAAGTGAACCCTAATTCATTGGTTGTAGTAGTACGTTTTTGAATAAAAGTTATTGTTGTTTCTTCATTTAACATCAATTTATGCTGCTATAGTAAATCGGTAGATGCTACAGCGAGAGTCTTAAATTTTGTCTATCCGGTTATAATTAGGGTAGGACTAAGTATAATTAGAGACCATCATTTTTCGTCCATTCCAAAGGACTCTACAACAAAAGATTTTTAATCCCTTTAAAAACTCCTAAGCTGACGCGTCGGGCTGCGAAATATGCCACTACTCCACAGGTCACCTCTGAAAATTATTATTTTAATAATGCTATGTTATTATTCTAGCGTGGATCTCTTATTACAATGTCGAAACATATGATTTTATGATCTTTTAAAATCGTGGCATTTTTTATTATAGTTCAGAAACAATGATTAATGGTTAGGACCTTAAGGTATCTCCAATATACTTAAATGACTTGGAAATGTCCAATACGTAGTCCACTGAAGTTGTTATTTCCCCGATATCATCAGAATCAAGCCACCTTGATGCTTAAGCTATATTTACCCCGAAGGCTGCTTAATGAGAGAAAATTATCGAGACTGGATAATGATGAAGATCCTCCAAAATCTGAATGAGACGATCCATGGTTAGGAGCCAAGAGAGCACGTGGTAGTTTGAGACCCTGACTGCTCGTGAGCTGAGTCACACCTGAAGGTCCCCCAACCTCCTTATAACTCCACATCCATCTCTACTCGACTTTTTATATTTGCTTGTATTGTTATTAAATTTAACATTTTATTGTTACTGACGCTAGTTACACTGTTGTCGATAGTGTATCACTTAGGAGTTCGTCATGTTAAACATAATTACTTGTAATGATGGATTGAATTGGTCAGGAGCTGCAGTCAACAATAACACAATAATAGGTTCTTTTTATTTTTGTGTAATCATTGACTGCATAACTCCATGTGTGGTAATTTACAACGATATAGATTCAATAGATTCCAATGCAAAGGATCGTAACTAAAAAAACAACTTGTCAGGACAGGGTAAAAAACTGTTTCAAGGTAGACACTGTTGTCGTGGTTTCGTACCTTATAGATGACTCATAATGAATTTTAGGTACAAGTTCCGCAGGTTGTCACATCGAGTTGAGTTACAGCAAGTTTTAACTTTACAGTGCAGCTGATTAAAAAAAAAAAGACTGATTAAATTTATATAATACTCATAGAACCAAGAAGTAATCATCAAAGTAATTTTAAGCTCATTTAAGAAAATCTTTCTTAATTAAAAATAAGATTATTTTGGTACCGGTTTTGCAGGTTGTTGTTTCGAGTTGAGTCACAACAACTTTAACTTATCATTAGTTTCATTTTTAATATTTTCCAGAAATAAAAATTATCGTGAGTTTTAGTTTGGAAAAGAGAATGTAAGTATGGGAAATGACTATATTGCGCTAATCGTTTCATAAAGAAATAAAAGTTTCAACTACCATTTCGAAGTACAGATGATATATGTTTGTTGAAACGTACAATTGTTGAAGAAATGATAACCGAAATAAACATATTTCCCGCTTTTCCATACTGAAGCTAATGAAATCGAACTCGATGCGACAGCCTGGGAAATAATTACCTAACTTTGAAATAGGCAATTGAACAAATACTAATGAACAAATAATAAAAATGAACGAATAAAAACATCCGGTTTTAAAACTTATTAATACAAAAAATCAATTTATATTATTTCAATTTACTATAGTAAATTTTTAAATATATTTTTTTTCTCGTTTATATTATTTTAATTTATATTATTTGTAATTTTACTATAAATAATTACTATAAATACAGCATCAAAGTATAAGAATCAAGGAAGGAATGAGAATAAATTTAATTAAATATGCTCGAATCTCGATCGCAGTTTTTTTTGTAATTATAAATATCACATTTTATTCACAATATTGAAATTAAATGCGATACCGTTTTATGAAAACAATATATTGTTGTATGACATGAAGCTCCGGTTGATAATTATTTATTAAATAATTTAACTGATAATTGAAATTCATTTAAAAAGTGTGTAAGTAGCCATGAAAAAATAGAAGGGCTAGAAAAAAAAGGGCTATGCAAAGTGCTATTGATTATTTAATTAAACATATGTATATTGAAACTATAAATATGTTTTATTAAAACTATAGGTATGCTTTATAACTATTAACATGTTTTTTGGTTATACTAAAACTAATGAAATTTGAAATTATACTTAGAGGTATTTTCGTGGAGTAATGGACTTGAACTGAAGTTAACGTATAAACAATAACTCCATTTGAAGCCAATGCCTGTCTTAGCCACTTATGCACCGTGAGAATAAAACGATTCCATTTCTTCAAGTACAAGAAAAACATTTTGGACAAAATTCGACTTAATACTTGTAATCTCATTAAAAATATTTCTTTAGGTTATTAGAAATAATTTTTATAATGTAAATAATTCGCTGTAACGGATCCGATAGAATCCTTATCTATCTAAAGGAGTTTAATGCCATTGATAAGAGCAAACTAATCTCTGCATTATCGAACCGCTCGAGGCGACTGCCACACCGCTCAGGATATCTAGAAACCTTTTTATCTGCAAGGCGTAGAAATACATTTAAGGTTTAGGCTTCGATGTAAAGATCGGGCGTAAGGTGTAGCGGAAGAGATTGCACAACCGTTGAGTACGGTCAGTGCCCCGTATTGGTCATACGGGTTTCCACTCTCTTAATCTAACTCTATAATGGTCCGATCTAATTAGCTCTTTTACGGAGAAATAATTGGCCACTTGCAGTGAGAGTGATCTGTGTACGCGATTCGAGATTTCTGAACAGGCTTTCTTGGACGAATAAAGCTATCCGATCTTTACCCAACCAGAAATCAAAATGTTGATTTTTTTTTCTTCAACGTCAAAAATTAAAACAATAAAAACATTGATTAAAAGGCATTATATTAGTGCTTTCTTGCATTAGTAGATAGATGCTTTTTTCGAATTTGAAGTCATAAGAATGGGATTATTTACATTGTTATAAATTAAGAAGCAACAATAAAATACAACTTTCAGAGTTACAGTAAAATATCGTATGTCGCCAATTGATATTGAACACCATGTAGCGTAGTAAAGGTTTAACATATTAGCTATCAGGTTTGCACTAATATATACTAAATAAGGAATTCCAAGCTAGATAGAAGTTATTCAAAATGTATTCAAAATATATAATATAGGTGAATAAGGTATATATGGAAGCATTTAATATTTAACAAAACAATTAGCATAAAATATTATCGCATCCGCTATCGCTTAAAACATCCATATACATATTATGATATAATGATTTCCTTTTAAATGATAAAACAACACTGTATCCATAAAATCCAATATCCTAATCTTAAACGGATTTATCCATTGCAAATCAATGAGCAAAATGTTTTACCACGTTTTTTCAATTTGATGTAGGATTTATAATCCGAAATATCTAAATTTATAAGGAATTTAAAGTATTTTTGTTTTTAAACTATGAGCACTATGTGTGCCACAATAAAATAAAGTTTTTTTTTCTTTTCTTTTTTTAAAGTGAATTTTGATTATCCGAAATTTCGGTTATCCAAAACGCCCGATGACTTAGTTCGGAAGTCTGACTCGCTACTTAATATGAACAAATGTAATTAATTATTGAAATTGCGCATTAAGATGAATTGGTTGGTACTTTATTCATAACGAGTATGACAGGACGCAAAATATTGATGACAAATAGAAGATTTAAATCAAATTAAATTTCAGTTTTAAAACGAATATATGAAGAACAGCTATTAGCATGAAGACGTCCATGATTGTTGATAAAAATTAACTGATAATTTTCATAATTTACGGCTTAAAATTATTTTAAACGCACACACTAAGAAGGGGTGTGTTTATTACAGGCAAGTAACCCTGGCTGTTAAAAGCAAATCAGCGAATATTGGCACATTTAAAGAATTATACATTTCTAAAACGGAATTTTGCAGGCGGCTGTTAGGCCAATATTGTTAGTCCGTGCATTCGTACAGGATGAATTTTGGGTACAAGTTTTTCAAACTATTATGTGCCCTTCATACATTGCATTTGGGAAAATGAGTTATTGGAAAACTTATGTTACACTTTCGGACTAAGAACTTGAAAAATTAGATTGTAAGTAGAAACTCAAGACCTAGTTCCCTAATATAGGTGTTATCTCTAACTATAAATGCAAATTTAATTTAGTTAATACTTGTGATATATATTAGTTCGAACACTAAAATAAATTTTCTTTTTTTAGTAAATAAATCTCAGTAGTAAATTTAAGCAGTAGGACAATCATTAGTACGAATTGATAATTGTATTATAGAAATCTATAGAGTAATTGTTCTTACGAATAAAAAGACTATGATGAATTGTAACTATATATTTATTAAAACTATAATATCGTTCTAAGGAATAAGTAAGACTTTATAAAAAATAAAGGACAGGAATATTTGATATATTTTGATAAAAAAAAATTGTTCTGATAATTTGGAAATTCGAATAAATAATACAAAAGCTTACTTAAAAACCGGTAATTAGATGTTTAATAATGGAAAACTTACGAGGTATATTATAAAGAATCAATTATAAAGATTAAAAGATAATTATAAAGAATCAATTATATTGTAGGAAGGAAATATGTAGGTAGGAAGGTAATTAGGATAATAATTGAATAACAACAATAATAATAATTATAATTAACACACAATGGCAATCACAATATTAATTATACACAAAAAACGCAATATTGAACGTAGTATTCGTGTATATTTAATTATATATTAAACTGATTATTTTTGTCTCGTATGGATAATTAACTGAAGATTACCGACAGATGGGTTCATTCATATCAGGGAATGTATTATATTACAAATTACGTTACAATGAACGGCATTAAAATAATATTTAAAATATCTGTTTTAATTCTATTGAAACCCGAGGGGTAAAAATATACGGACACTTAGCAGAATGTTTACACCTAACAAGCAAGGTGTCAAATCGAAGTTCACGATAACACGATTCCAAATAAACTATCTCAAGATTATGTTGGCTGCAGTGTGATATTTACAAGACATTTATGGTAATTTGAGAAAGAAATCATGAGGCTCCTTTACGAAGGACCAACCGAAGGTTAGACCTATCCTTCCGGATCTTTCCTCCAAATATAGGAACCTCAACTATCATGGTTACTATAGAACAAAAAAAAAAAAACACACAAAGACATTGCTGTTTATTAGAAATATTTTTCTTTATTTGATAACGAAAAGAAATAGTTAGCATTTATAAAACTATTTTTATGTAAATAAATGAATAATAACTCTATTTCAGATTTTCAGTTATACTTAAGATTCAAAGATTTCAAAGAATTTAATTTTTATAATAAGAATCATAATATAAAAACGACAAAACTTTTCGGATTGTAACATAAGTATATCATAATATCGATATTATGATAAAAATAAATAATATAATTTATTTTATTAACTGTAGGGAGTAGCAAGATTAAATAAAATAGTACTGGTTGGATAGGTAATAAATATTAGTTATTATTATTATTATTTCTTCCTTCTTTTATTATTATAAAATTATTATAATTATTTCTTTATTGTGGTTTCTTACTAAAACTATACAAATCCATTCCGATTGTATCGAAAGTGAGAAAAGAATGACTTAAAAGGAGAAATAAAATGTTATCTTAAAATAAATAAAATGAAGTCTTGAGTTTTTTTTTCGAACATGACATTGAATGAGGGGTTCAAGGGCGTTATATAAGTTATGACATCATCGACATTATGATATCTACAATATAAATTATATTATAATTACATCTTTTTATTTTATTGTTAGATGCCATGTTTTTTGGCTATGCACCACGACGGACTCGTGGGAGACCCGGGTTCGAGTCCCGGTCCTGGTCATATCTATTCTTTTCAAATAAAATATTTAAAAATATATTATAATTAGTGTATACAGCAAACATAAATGAAGGTTCAGTTATTTATTACAATAGATAATAAATATTTTATATCGGGGTTAGATTTTATTGTTTATAGACGCACAACGTCCATGGTCATCAGCGTCTTCTCTCTTTTGGTTCAAAACGTATTTCCACTTCACATGTAATTTTAATGTAATGGATATATGGTTAATGTAATGGATATAACCACTTTTGACAGGAAATTGAATCTTTTGGTATTGATTTTTGAAGCATATAGACGGTTTTGAAACATATACACCCAATACATCATTTCTGGCATTAATAGCATATAAAAAATACAATAAAAGCATTTTTGGAAAAAAATGGGTATATCTGATTTTGAAACCAAACGCCTTATATATCTTCATATATTTTTACAATGTTTTATTTTTTTGTATTGCAGTTACTCATTTAAAAAAAAGTTTACGTTTCGACATTACCACAACATGGTAAAAAAACAAAACAAATAAATTGCGATAATCGAAAGTGACTAAGGAATGACTCTTAAAAGGGGAAATCAAATATTATCTTAAAACAAATTAAAAAAATAAATAAAAAAGTTTTGATATTTTATTCAAAATTGACCTTTAAGGTCAGGAGTTCAAGGGCGTTAGATAAATAGTGGCTTCATCGATATTATGATAATAATAAATAATATAAATTACTCTATAACTAGAAGTGGGGCAAAAGTAAAAACAAATTTACTTATTTTTTGCAATAATTAGGTAATAGATATTAGTTGTTACCCTTTTTAGCTTATAAATATTATGTACATATTTTACGTTATTTAATATAGTTCACTAAAAACCTGTTTTTTCACAGTTAGTGTATGATTATGAAAAAAAAAATATCTAAAAGTCACTAAAAGATAGTTTAACAATAATTGATTGCATCTGTATATAAATATATTAGAAAGGTGCATAATTTATATGCATGTTTCTGATTTCTTAACCCTTTAACAGATTTTTTTCTTTGTTTTTTAATAATAAAATCAAAAGGCTTTAATAATTTTAACACGTTCATATTCTTAACTCACTGACATTGAACTTAGTCCGAAGTTCCTCGTGAATTACTATGTTGCTTAGGAGTTACCTTCTTGTTGGTTGCCTAGCCCTATTCACGCATTACCTGTCTTACTTATCTTATAGTTTGGCTTACTTAATTTTTTATCCAGTTAGTAAGTACTAAGAATCTTGAGTAGAAACTCGTGTTTTCATCTATTACTTTGGGGTGCCACGAAGATGTCATTCGATATGACCTTATTGTGTATTATTATTGATATCGACGGTGGACTATTATTGAAGTATGTAATTACATTACCTGAATAAATTATAATGCCTTTATATACTTAAATCCTGAAAATACCGTGGCAGAACTATGTATTGTAATGCGCTTTTCTTTCTTAACATCTTATTTACATGAGAATAATATTTACAAAATAACATCTTATGAACAGGATTCGTGAGGCTCATAAAAATTGGTTACCTGAGGAGTAAACCTGTTTATTCATATTCGTTATTTTTAAATGATTGTGGCATTGAAATATAAAAGGTAGTAAGTGATGAAGGTTAATTTACAGGAGAAACAAAAAAATGTAAGTTTCAATTGGAAAATAGTAACTACCACCGTATATATAAACTAAAGCACTCCCAGTTTTTACTTACTCCTTTATTTATCTTTTTTGTGCCAATTAATTGATAGTAGGATGAATTACTATTACTATTTAGGTACACCAATTACGATTAATATTGGAATAGGATTAATAAAATATTAATAATTAATTAATTTCTAGATTTTCTAAGAAAAAAGATTTTTTTTTTATTTTTACCTAATTTTCTTTTCCATGTTAACCCCATTAAATTGTAACTGTCGCTTTTAAGCGTTTCTGATGATATCATCCATACCTCATATACCTGGTTGACACCTATTTTCACCTTAAATCACATTTGTTATGAAATTGAATAATTAAATTATAAATAATTCTATTTACCGCTGAATTAAATGCCTTCTAATAAATCACTTAAGAGAATAAATCACTGGTTACGAGTAGAAATCTGCAGACTCATGTAATCTCGAGAGATAAAATATTTTTAGATGCATTTTTAACCTTGCGAAGGCTGATACAAGGTGTGCAAAAATTAAAAATCGAAAAATAATGTTTCATTTTTTTTCAAAACCCCTATAAATAAATAGTTATGAAGTGCCTCTTCTTCTTATTGTATTAACTTATTAGGCGTTCCCTGATTATGTTACATTTGATAACTACATTGGCGTTGTGGCACCACCAGTTTTTTTAATTTCTTCTGAAGAAACATAAGAAAACTTTTCTATTCTATGTTACGTGCAGCTGAAGAATTATTTATATATGTCGGGAAGAAGACTCTACTCGGAGGTAAGATTAAAAATAGAGGTGAGGATGAGGGATGACGCTCATGCTGATTCGGCGCATTCGGATCGTTTGTTTTCTAAAGACGTTTATGTTATTTGGGCCCGTAAACCTACAGGCTCTGTTCACTGCTGATCCAGCAAGTATTCTTCGAAGTCGGATCAAGTAGGGAATAAAACAAATAATATTGTCATTATTTCTTATTACATTAGCAAACACTACAAATTAAAAAAAAATAGAAAGCGGAGGGCATATAAATATCTCCAGTTTTAGGAAAATGGCTAACATTTCAAATCCATTATGATTTATATCACAAAAGCTCATATGTGGTACTAAGTGTATTTTGAGAAGTAAATTTCAGTCTTTAAGTTCGTTACCTCGATAAGATTGATGTAATAACTAAACCATCAGAAATCTTGGGCTACAATTTTGACGTAAAAAAGTCTTTTACCAACTTACTATTTAGACAAACTATTTGGAATGTAATCGTGATCAATTTATTAGTATTATTTCAATTATGATTGTTTTACATTGTATTTTTTTTAGCTACCGAAGTAAAAGAAAGAAAATATATATGTATTCAAAATTACCTTTATAAATACAATTATTTTTTTTCAGGAAATGATCTTAAATTTGTATGTATCTCGATTAATTTGAAATAAGTTTCAGAATAAATTAGAACATATATAAAATTTAGATTTACAATACCTCTATATGTACGCTACGCCAATCTTATCTGAATTCTCTACTTATGTGGGCTGAAATGATTTTTAGTATTTATAGGCATTTGGAAGATTTTAGGTTTTGGAAGATCAAAAAATTACATTAAATACGTTCCACATAGCTAATCTATATTTTTTGGATTGCGTCCTTTTATACTATAGTTAGTATGAGTAAGAAAAAGGTCCGGGTGGAGGTCAAGATTTATTTGTAAGCCAGCGTTTCGACAATCATTGCAGGTCTTCTTCAGGGCTAGTATCATCGTGTACCTATTCGTACAACTGTTTAATTTTCATTTTCAACATCAGGAACATATCGCTCCTTTGGAAGAAAATCGGCAAAACTAAAAAAAAGTACGATTTTACGATTATATCTTAAAAAACACACAACAAAAATGTACATTACTATGTTGAAAAGTAACTTGAGTAGTCGCCCGCTAGAGAGCAGTATATCAGTTTCAAATAATCAAACCTTCCCTAGGAATAGACACATTATCTGTTAACTTGTAATTTTGAGTTGCCCCGGTTTTCTTCCACAGATATGGTATCATGTCTAATCTGAGATTATTATTATTATAAAAAGAAATATAATACTAAAAGCGTGGCAATAATAGCTAACGAAACGGTATCCCGACCTCGGCGGGCCTGCCCTTCACACACACACACACACACTCACAGGGCTATACCAAATCCTGCCCCACACAAGGACACCGAGCCTACAGGAAACTGTTCTCTTAACATTATGTAGCTCAGTCGGGAAAATCCGTGTTACATTCAAAGCAAGTATTTTATCGACTGGTCAGAGGAGACATAAAGGGTGACCATAAAAACCAAAAAATCAATGTATGGAATGAGGTGATGGTAGTTCACAAGTTGTGTCGTGAACATTATTATATATATATATATATATATAAATAAAAAAACAATACAATATTCGTCTCACTAATTTAGGAAATAAATAAATACTATCTACAATATATAAGGAAGAAATAGTTGGGGGTGCAGTCAATTGACATATCAATTGACATATAGTCAATATTGACTGCACCCCCAACTATTTCTTCCTTATATTAGAAGTTACAGTCAACCAATTCTTCTCTAACATGTATCTACAATATACTATATACAATATCTACGAAAATACTTATTGTCGCTTCATTTTTATGACTGAAATTATTGTTTATGTTACATTATTGTTATTATAATCGTTCAATTATCATCCCAATTACACGTTTGTCATACGTGTAACAGATTTGATTCCTTATGCTGTTCCTCTAATAAATATCTAAGTCATGTAACTCGCGACGAATGACTCCTTAAAATTTTATTTACGAAACAATTTAGTAAATAATAGTAAAATAATAACTGTAATATTTAACTTATTTTTAAATTATGGTACATATCATACCCCGGAGGTAAAGGACACCTTGTCACAGTTTTGTAATCTGTGTTTTTTTCAGCAGAGCCAATTTTCCATAACCATTTGAACCATTCAATTTTGTATCTTAGTTAATTATGGAAATAGCTTAAAGAAAAATGTTCACATTTCTATTGGCAATAATAACTAATTGGAAGTATTGATCATAATATTTATTTATGACAATTTACATGACTATTTTTTGGACAAGGTGTCCTTTATCCACGGGCATAGATATGTAAGAAAAAAATAGTAACCGCGTCACAATAACTATATAGGACTAATTATGCTTTTTCGTTTATATACGAATTATCAATTATCAATTAAAAATAATTTCCTAAAACGTAACGAAAACAATCCCTTCGTCGTAATTGAATAAAATAAAACCTGTACCACTACAGCCCATGAAGGCTCTTGGGTTAAGTACGTGTCAGAGACTATACTGTTTCTGAAGAACGGTTGGGCAGGAAGGTGATTTGTCAGAGATTTAGGGGCTGGGTGTGGCCCAGTAGGTCTGTAGATTCCCCAGGATCTATCTGTGGTTGTTAACTGATTAAGAAATGTATCTGCCGCAGCCGGATTTCATCCCGGGGCCTAAAACGCAGCAACTCAGCGCTCTAGTGCCTTACCCCATCCCCAAAGGCCACAAATTTGTTTTTCTTATTTTTATATACTTTATTTAATTTAAATTTAATATACTTTATTCGCAGTTGAAATTTTAAAATTTATTTATAAATTTAAAATTGAAATTTTTATTTTTGCTTAGGCTTGGATTTTTGGATATGAAAACTACCTCGAAATATTTTCAATTTGTGTTAATGATCTCTATAGTTTTAGCAAATATTAATAATAAATAACAACACTCTACAAACTAAGCTACCCCTGGTAATTGAATCAAATTAATTGTTTTTTTATACATATTTCCATACCATGTTATAATACCGAATGTTTGACAATAATTCGTGATGTTATACATCACATTACATTAAGCCAAGGTGAAAGAACTCGTTAATTAAAACATACCGGGGACGTAAATTACGTAATTGCCCTTTTTAATATTAATAAGTGTTAGGGATCGCATCATCTCTGTGACCTAGTGCTTTCATGACCTTTAAAAATTACGCGAGACAAATCTGAAGCCAGCAGGCTGTGAAGAGTGCAGTACTCATCGAAAATCGTAATCATTTTGTTGACGCGCATAATCTATAAAGACCGGATTGATTTTTTTTTTTACCAAATACATTCTTTAACTCATACAAATATATTTTTATTAAAGGAGATATATTAGCATGATAAGGTTTGATTTTCCTGGTCTTTGGGAGAGGGGTAGGCCAGTGCATAGTGAATCACTTCAGCTTATCACTTCACGGCAGCTACAAATGGATCTAAATGCCATCAGACAAATCATCTCCCTTTACAACCATTGTCTTGGAAAAACAGAGCAGTCTCTACCATATCCCTGAGCCTAAGGGTTGTAGTGGTACAAGTATTTCCGTACACTGTAGTATTTCTTCTTCCTCCTTGTACCTTTCAGCTTGGAGGTCCGTACAGCATTTAAAAAGTAAAAATAATATACGAGATTATTTTTGGCTACCCACCTCCAAAAAATCATGATAAACACTAATCAATATCATACCTAAATTGATGAGTCAATATCATTAAAATAAATTATTTTCAATGGTAATTTTAAAATAATCCGTTTTTTAATCCGACCACGGGTTGTAGTCCAGAAAACTATGTGCAATAAAGGCTGTATATATACACAACGTTACGTATATAAAAACTTGAAATAGACAAAAAAATGTTAATTTTTAAAATCACACCATTTCAAACTAATAATAATCCGAAATGTTGGGGATATCTGTATTTATATACTTTAACAATTCTCATGAATTAAGTTGGACCTAAGTTTATGTTCTTAATAGTTTATTAAAAAAATTATTGGGACATCAGAAATATATAATCAAATTCTATATATTTTTTTTTGTTACAAGTAACAATTAAAAATAATTTACAATTACATACATCAATATTGTCTAATAATTTTATTATTTTATCTGTTAATATAAGATAATGTAATAATTTTTAATAATTAAAACTACTAGAATTAAAATTAGAAATTATAATTATTAGAAATAGACACCTCCATACTTTTTCTAGAACAATAAAACTCGTAAAAAACAAAATGAATGCTAACACGCCAATAATAAAACATAATTATGATTGCTTACGATGACTTTTGAAATATATAAATAAATTTGAGACTCCAAGGAGGGTCTGTTTGGCATTCCATGGGGAAGACATTGAGAACACCTGAGACATCGGTTACGATCGGTTTCTTATTAATCCTACCACGTCTATATTTAACAAGTAACTCGACGAATGAATTATTCAGTAGGAACGGGAATAAATCTGTTGAGCTGTGAATTGTTAAGGTCGAGATATCTTAAGGGACCAATCGCCGACATCTCTTATCCTCGTCGCGAATCCTCCGTGCCACATACAGAAGCTGCATCATATCTAATTGCATTGTTTCTTACTACTCGCGTTGCGTTAAGATCATGTGTCTTTTCATGATATAATCATGAAGTTCATAAGTTTTATCATGTGTTATCATTGTGTAATCATGTGTTAAGGTTTTAGAATTTTTCTAGCTTGCAACTTGAAGAAGATACGATATTCTCGTTAGAAAAACATACGTGAAGCTGATCACTTAAGCACTTATATGCCCAATTTACAAGATCGATCAAAGCGATTCATGGCTTATCATGACTGATTCCGTAAATTTGTTTTGAGTTCAGGAAAAAAGTCTAAAATAAATTAATGTAAAATTATTATAAACAGTCATAAAATAGATATTTCAAATCTGCATATAATGGTTTGAATCTATTTTAAATTATTAAATAATAATAAAGTGGGTACCTTTAATCGGAGGAAAAATATGGTTGTTGAGCATAATATCGGACAGATCACCACCGTGCACAACCGTTATTTTAGAAACAGCATAATATCTACTATGTACTGAACCCAAGGGCCATCATGGGTTGTACTGGTACAGGATTTTTTTAAGGATAAAAATATATTGTGCATTACATCCCTTATTAAATATATTATGCTTAAATCTCTTATCGTTGCAAAACGATAAGTTTTTAATTTAAAACAGCTACAACCATCTGAAGAACAAAATACAAAAATATTTCTTGATTTTGGCGGTAGAGCGTGATTTCGGACAGATCGACTCCCTGCTCAACCGCTTTCTTAGAAACAGTAGTCTCTACAATGTACTGAATATAAGAACCTTCATGGATTGTAGTGGTGCTTTTTTTTTTCTGTCATCTTAACTAATTTTAGGGTCTGAAGGGTATACCGAGGCATAGGTGGTAAGATTGTGTTAAGACTAATCTGGCGGTTTTGTATTTGGGGAGTGAGCGGAAGTTCATAAGCAGAGATTGGTAGTGTCGGTATCGATCCTTAATGTTCGCTAAGCATTATTAAAATTCTAGGTTCCTTTATCCCAATAAGTTTTATTATTAATTACTAAGATACATCAGACAATTAAAATGTAGTAACTAATAAAATTTAATTTGTTTGAATTTATTTCTTGTTTATTTTATTTACTATACAGTTCTGAAGTAACTCCTTTGACAGGACTGTTATCTAATCGCAGCTATTAACCATGCAGAAGCAACTGGTCATTTTACGAAGTCAGCTCAACAAAGCTCAATTATATAATTAAAAATATAGATTCACTTTTTGTTTACCCATATAATTTCATAGAATAGTTGTAATAAATCGCAACTATTTGGCAGTCTGATTTTAGCGGCTATTTTGCACATCCATTCAACGTACGCATCCCAATATATCTGCAGACATTGCGTAGGTCTGCAAGCCAGATGTCTGAATCATAGGATAGGGCGAATGCATTTGTTATTTTTAGCCGTGAATTGATAAAATACAGTGTAAATTTATAATTTCCATATGGAATAAGTTACCAAGGATAATCTATTGATTTTTACAAAAAATAAATTAGAAACATTTTTTCAGTAAGTTTGTATCTTAAATGTTATTATTATCGTTGAAAATATTTTTACGCTGAGAACAATTTGGAACTAGGTTTTTTCACGATTTTATATTTTTAATACAGTTATAATTATTTATCAGTCAAATATTGGAGGTTGAAAAAAAACACCTTAGTTTTATATATTGCATTTAGAAATAAAATTTTGAGGAATAAAAAAAAAAGAATTCACGGTTTTATATACAGTAAATAGCTAGCCATGCACTTTCATTGGTTACGATATTGGCAACAATTAACTGTATATATTATTTACAGTTCAGTATATAGTCATTATTTATATATAAAGTCTTGGAGGATGAGAAAAAAAATCATTTTTAAGGCGGGGTTATAAACTAAACTAAGCGACTACAAATATAAAATTCTGTAAAACACTAACTAAATGAAAAGTAAATTGCAGAAATAATGGACCAATCATTTATTTTTAATTACTAGGACAACCAATCTCGAAATAGCGAAGGATTGTATGTACATTAAAATAGGGTAGATTATTGTTTTGATTTTTTTTTCAAGATTATTTATCATATTAGAATGATTATTTTTAGAATCAAGTTGAATTCAAGTTATACTAACATATAGCTTCATTTTCAGGATACGGCTATGGATGGGAAGATGGTAAATATATATTAAAATAATAATATATGTAATATATAAATTGTTCGACATAGTATAAATATGTGAAGATCAATACCCTATTTTATGGTCCAGGTTAGAGATGTTTACAAGGTCCTTGTATTGTTAAGGTTATAATAATATTAATTATTTTTTATAATTAATTAATTTTTCTTTAATGTCATCGTATTTCAACATTTCATAGTGCAAGTACTATGCCGGATTGCACTTCATAACCGATATACCATCGCTCCACAATTACGACACATAATGATAATTCAAACACTAAAGTATAAGTATATAAATAAAATATGAGATATCGGTTATGAACTTTGTAAAGCGGAAAAATAAACTGATTATTTCGAGTACATTTTAAATAAAGCAATCGGACTAGGATTTGAATCACGTTTAGTATAGATGCATTTGTACAAATATAAATAAGTACAGATGTTAAGTATTGTTACCATTAAATAATATACGAATAAAAATTTCAATTTGTTTAATTTGTTTGGGAGCGGAGTGGCTCAGTGGAAGAGCACTAGCAAGACTTTTATTTAGCCTGTCAGAAGCCGAAGATGGATGATATGGGATCTACGATCCTCCTGGGGCTCAACCGACCACTGTAAGGTTGTGTAAGGGACCCAAAATAAGGGGGGGATATGGCGGTTGAGCATGATCTAAGACAAATCAGCTTCCTGCACAACCGTTGTCCATGATACAGTACATTCTCTACCATATAATGAACCCCAGAATATGGTACGGGTTGTAGTAGTACAGGTTTTTCCCCCTCAATATGTAGTTAGGACGTAGTGAATCATAACTTGGCGAAGTACTTAGGTAATATTAACTATGAAGAAAAAAAAAGTAAGAAAATACTATAAAAATGATTTAATACATTTTGTCAATTTCTTCTTTGCATAAATGAGGGCATTGATATCTTTCATATTAGAGGTCAGGTTGTTTTGCAAATCGTAGTAACTTTTTCTAACCCAAAAGAACCCGTTATAGGAATAATAATTCATAGAAAAGACTAAAAAGATATTGGTAATAGAAATCGTAGTTTCTAGTAAGTGAAAAGTACACCCTTCCTAATCTGCATTGTAAATAGGAAAAGCCACAGGCGGACATAACCACACAAAAAACCGTTGTGGTGAGTCGAGTGAAGACTAGAGTTAACGGTGTTTACAATGCGGCTTTTTCGCATAAATCTTATTTAAACCAATTTTTAGGAGAAACCCGTGTACTTAGTTTATAACCACAGTGAAAATAATATTTATCTTTAACACCGAATGTTCTGTTTATACCAAACAGTGGTGTTCTGTTTATAGAAAACAGCGGCTTACCTTTTTGTTTCAAGTTCATCAGCAGAAAAAACACAATGTTTTCTGTTAATTTACAAATTTCATTTAAATTAGTTATTGATTTTTTTCCTATAGAACTGATCCGATACTCAACCAACGTTTAACTTGGAATCCTCATATAAAACTGAAACGACACAATCAACACTTACTAAACAAACGAGCTATGCTCCCAATTAATTACTGAAGACCTGACTATTATAACCTATTTGGACTTACGGAGTAGAGTTTTGGGACTCCACTAAGCCATCTGTCCAGTCCTTGCAATCCAAAGTCCTAAATGCTGCTTACTTTACAACGAATAAAATCATCCATAATGACTTCAATTGTTGCTGATTTGACCCGAATTTCATACCAGTCTTTTCATTACAAACTTTATTACCATTCGAACGCACTACCTCTTAAATTCCCAATAATCCTCCTAGCCGTCTGTAATGAGGATGGCCTCGTGACCTTCGAAGTTCAAGGAATTATTTGAGTACTTTCAGTGGGTAGTATCTCTGCGTGCCTTCGTCTCATGCCATCCAGTATCATTCATTATATTTATTCGATGTATTATTATTATTATACAGTTGTAATAATTATACCTAGATAAACAAAACTACTACCGCTACAGCATCATCAGATTCGGCATACCAGCATAACGTGACGTTAAATAAGAAACGCATTTGGAACAGCAACGGATGAAAGAAAACCCATAAAAAGTCATGATTTTCAATTGATTATATTTCTATTATCGCATCTTAATTGAAATTACATCAATGGCAATCGGAAGAATGGGATTATATTTTATACAATAAAATCAAGGGAGACACATGAAGCCGTGAAAAGCATAGACGGGCTGGGGTCGATATCAGACACCTGTTGCACCGCAAATAAAATTAATATGAAGGCTTGGCTGACTACCTGCTAATTTATATCATTAGTCTTTATCACAGCCGCAATATAGCCATTAGTTTAAATAATTTATAGCAGTTAATATATGTATCCATACACACACAAACATACTGCTACTTAGGAATAAATAATTCAGAAACTACCCATTATATATACTCATTATCGAAAATAAAATCTGTAATGTTCACTTAATTGCTTTATGTTAAGAGTTAATACTGAATAAAAATATCCTGTCACTAAAGAAGTATTAATATACACACTA
This sequence comes from Arma custos, assembly GCA_037127475.1. Taxonomy (NCBI): domain Eukaryota; kingdom Metazoa; phylum Arthropoda; class Insecta; order Hemiptera; family Pentatomidae; genus Arma; species Arma custos. The sequence continues at coordinate 74,152,846 of CM073760.1, forward strand.
TATGGCCTTTTAAATTTACGAATTATGAATTGTTTGTTAGCTATGAAATAAGGAAATGAAAAATAAAACTAATATAAAAGAGAACGGGATCTAAATAACAGCAGAACTAGAAAGAACACTCGATGTAAGAATGGGAGACTAAGAAGATATTGGTAAATTTTGAAAGAACGAGGAAAGAAAAATACCTCATGGAAATTCAAGTACAACGATCTCTTGAAAGAGAATTTTTCATATAAGAATAGTATATACACATTTATATAGAAGGATAGATATACTTATGATTACTTTAAAAAATCTTCATTTTTTTAATTAGTGCATAACCATTCCTGAATACTGAAAAACGGTAGTTGGGGGAAAAATGAGGCACATTATATTTTTTTTTAGAAAGATTGGGCATCATTATTCTTGATGTTTTGAATAGAATTTTGCATTTTTATGACTTTGTATTTTGGTATTTAGGTTAACTATTATGGTAATATGATAAATTTGAGTTGTTATATGGTTACATGGTATTGTAGTACTTTTTGATCCTGTAACTCATTTTTTTTAAGCTTATCAATTATTTTGTTTTTCTCAAAGGTCTCTTATACAAGTATGTACATAACGGCAGAAATATATACATAAGTTAATTTTTTCCCTTTTTAACATCCATACATTCATTGCTATCCAAGTTATATTGAATATTTGTTTTCTATTTTTTAAAAGGTATTTTAAGTCAGTTAAATTTAAATCATTTGTGCTGTTTGAATCTAAATTTTTTTTTTAAAAAAAAAAATAAGAATATTATTGATTGGGAAATTTAATTACGGCTTTTCAAGATTTACACGCTACTGTAGGTATCGAAATATTCGATAATTCACCTTGATGAAAATGCCGCTAACCACGGTCTTCAATTATCTGAATATTAATAAACTAAATAATAAACTTTAATGATATTAATAAAGTCAATAAAATACGCCAAAGGGGAAGGGTGCTTTGTTTCCTGGAATATTACTGACCACCCTCAACATCCAAAATCAACTGTTTCTCAATAAGGAAGTGAACACCAGGAAAAGTTTTACTATTAGAAATATAATTAAAAAAATATATACATATTCAGGATTTTTAGGGATCGACCTTCACTAATATAATTTCTGACGATGTAAATATCAGTTGCAACAATAGTACATTTAATCCCGAAAGAGCAGTACATTTAAAAATTAAATAACACAACATAAATATAAAACATATTAACTAACAGAGTAGCGTATAAAATGTAATAATACAAACAATAATTCTTTGTTTAAAAATAAATAGACAGAAAGTATCAACTGCAAGGTGATATAATACTGATACAACATTCGATAAAGGAAGATGCAATAAACAATAAACTTTTTTCCATAGCAGGAGTTGGCACACTGAATTTCGCATAATTAATTATTTACAACTTCCAAAAAAAAATTTGTTCACTGCGGACACTTTCAAGAACACCTGTGCCAATGCATTTCCGAAATTTTGTTTTTTTCATGAATTTTTTATTGTGAGCAACCGGTCCTATAATTAAATAATAATATTTCGTTGTTCAGTGAAACTGTTGACATGGGATCGCTAAATAGTACGATTTAAGATCACACTTCTGTGTATTTACTAACGCAAATATACTAGGCTAAGATCAATAACATGAAACTACTGCATTTCGAAGGATATATATAAAACTAACTAGTGGCTTCAACTTTTAACTTAGAAGATCACGAGACCATCTTCTTTCAGAAGCCTTAGAGGATTATAAGGAATTGTAAAGGTTGCTAGGTTTGAAACAAGTGGGTTTGAGTGAGAATGAAGTTTGCCATGAGGATTTTGGATTGTAATGAATGGATACGAGAGGAAGTCGATGTTTTAGTGGGGCTCAAAAGCTCTATTCCGTAAGTCCAGATGAGTCTAATGATTGTCATGTAGATGAATATTTTGTAATTAATTGAGAACTCAGAGCGTTTGTCTAGTAAACGCTGAAGTAGCCTGAAACGGCGTGCTGTTTCTTGTCGTCTCAGTCCAGTATGAGGATTCCAAGTTAATCTTTAGTCAAGGTGTAGTCCTAAGTACCGGACCTGTTCTACAGGATTGAGTGGGATGTTATTAACCGACACGGGAAGACAGGAAGTCATTAGTTTAAGACGGAGGGTAAAAGCGATTTGACGGGATTTGTGGGAATTTATTTAAATCCTCCAGTTTTACTCGATTTTTCAAAGTCAGTGATATGGGATTGAAGAGTATGGGATGCTATAACTGGATCAGTGTTGACTGATAATAGACATGTGACATCCGCATACTTGGTACGGATAGTATTAGGATGGGTCGGGATGTCAGCAGTATAAACTGTGTAGATGATCGGGCCGAGGATACTCCCTTAATGAACACCTGCAGATTGAGAAAAGCGGGATGAAAATATATTATTGTGATTTAATTTGAATGGCCTTTAGTGAGATAAGACTGAATAATGAGAAAATATGTATGAGGTAGGAATTGGTGGAGTTTGTAAAGCAATCCTGGGTGCCAGACTCGGTCAAAAGCCTGTTCCACGTCAAGAAATACGGCCGAGCAAAATAATATACGTTCCAATGCAGAAATAACGTCCACCACACGATGACATTGCTGTATAGTGGAGTGGGATGTATGGAATCCAAACGAGTGAACTGGTATAATGTGGATTTGCATTCAGGATGGGAAATAGGCTGAGTTTATGCTTTTTTACGTTTATGAATGAGTTTTTCCAGGATTTTACCTTTACATGGTAAAAGTGAGGTAGGACGGTAAGAGGAAGGGTATTCCGTTTTTTTTTTTAGGTTTAGGGATCATTTTTGCAACGGATAATTTCGGAATTAAACTATTTAATCGTATTTTGCATTCTTTTGGAGGCAAATTTTTGTAGAATGGTTGGAATAGTGATTTGATTAAACAATATGATAAATTTCTGTCTTAGTCGATCCTTATTTTTAACACAGGCATATATTTTATAATATAGTGACTTAAATTTATTTAATCTTCTTGGAGAGTTCGTTGTTATGTTTTTGATAATCCTCCGAGACGTCTGAAAAGAAGATGGCCCCGTGACCTTCTATCTTGAATCTGTTCTGCTAATTGAGTTATACAAGTGGGTAGTTCCTCTACTTGCCTTTGTGCATCATTCTTTATAATATATTTACTTGTTGGATTATTTAAAACATTTGTAAATTACAGATATTTAAAAAAAAGTCTATTATTCAAAATAAATTAAATAAAGTAAATTCACGACCTAATTCAGGAAGACAACTGAAGTGGAAACGTTAAAAAGTACGGTCAAGATCACACTTCTGTACATTTACCACCGCAAATACAATAGTCTAACAGCAATAATATGATAATACTCTATCGCCAAAGGGCGTGCATAAAACTATTTAATCGTATTCATAACCTAGGGCAGATCTGACGAGGAAAACGCTCTCCGTAGCCAATGGAGAGAAACCATTATGTAATCTTTCAAGGTCTCCTTGTCAGCTTGTAGCAAGATCACCGGTAGTCAACATTGGCTATAGTTATAGCTTACAAGTACGTTTAATTTGAAAGGATGAATATTTTACTACTTCATAAATATCTTTGAATAGATAAATAAAAACCATTAAAGACAGCAAAGACATATATAATAAACGGTTTAATTTCATGGAAAGATCGTTGGCATAGTATTTTACGTACAGTAGATAAAAAAATATAATAAAATAACATACAGCATAAGTAGGCCTAAACAGTTCTGTAGAATATGAGATTATTTTTATTTACTAAACCAATAAATCAGTCTTATAATAATACTGGGCCTCCCATTATGGATTTCTACAGATGATAAATTGGGAGGGGGTTGAGTACTCAATGTGCAGAGCGCAGATCCTCCTATGGCTCACCCAGCCTCTACAAACTGTCGTGATCTCGGACAAGCCATCTCTCTAAAGAACCATTATTTATATCTATGAAATGGATATCCTTGATCGGAAGAAAAAACTAGCGGTTGAGAGTGATTGCGGAAAAATCACCTCCCAGCACAAACATCTTGGAAACAATACAGTCTCTACCATATACATAACCTTTGATCTTTGATTATGTACATGGTAAAGACCTTTCATGGATGGTAGTGATGCAGGTTATATTTAGTAATATTGTATTTAATTTCTTCTCGTATTAATAATACTTATTACTAACGTCCACCTGTACTGTACTGTTTCTAAGTAGGGATGTGTTGGTCAAGGTTATGGTTATTTTTTCCTAATTTATCCTGCCCACTTTATAGCGGCTGGGTGAGCCCAAGGAGGGTAAATAGATTCCACAGGGCCCATTCTTGGTTAACAGATTAAATAATTAGAATGCCACATCTGGATTTGAAGCTGGGACCTTTAGAACAGCAATTCACTACACACTGAGTTACACCGATTCCCATTTTATTGAAAAAAAAAAGCAAAAAATACTTTTCCCAACTGATATAAGTAGTGTGTAAAAATAGTTATATTTTTACGATTATTGGTTGGACGTTTTAGTATATCAATAAGTGCTTATAGTTAGGACGCTTTTCGAATATTAAGAGCTTATTTTATTCGATGAATGGGAAGCGAGAAGAATATATTTGAAGATCACGAAGCCTAGATGGAAAGTGTTGCAGCGAAAATAAAACAGAAAGTGGGCAGATGTAAGCGATGGCGAGTCTAGCGGCCTACTCACTTTCGGTTTCCTTCTTAGCCAACTTCTCCCTTCTTCTTCGTGTTCTTCGCTTCCTTTCCTCCTCACTTAGTTCTTCCGTTTATCTCGGTGTCGAGGGCCCTCTGTACACGGGCAGTCGATAATGAACCTTCATGTCCGAAAATCATGTAAAAGGACTAGTTGGTTTGTTTTAACTGTTACTTTTTTGACTAAAATATTTTTTATCCCATAATCAAACTTTTTTATTTTTTTTTATGCATATTATTGCTTTATTTTATCGTAAAAAATGAAAGTCCTAGAGGATTTAACTACAATTTCAAAACATCGATAATCAAATTTAAAAGTTTCTATGCCACGGTACTGACTCACTCATCCAAGGTACTAACATATAATAAATCTGTTAGACATTGTATAGAAACTGTATTAAATTTATTTATGAAATGTGTATTAGTTTATGGATTAATTAGTTTGGATAATTTATTGGGACATATAATGTAATGAACTCATAGGCAATTATATCAATAGACATAACATTATAAGTTTGAAAAGTAGTAAACAATCATTTTTCTCTAGACTGCAAGTTATATAATACAAAACTAGCTTTTGCCCGCGACTTTTCTTTGATTTTAAGTAGAAATTTATGTTAAATTTAAAAGGAGAGTGAATTTTTAATTCCATAAATGAACTTCATATTTTAAACTATGACTTAAAGCATTTGTGAATTCAGCCGGCTTACCAATGCTTATCCCTTTTTTGATGGATTTTAATAAACTATTAAATATTAAATGGCACAATTACAGAACTATCGATAAGTTTTCTATTGAAATCCATCATGTTATTAATATCCGAAACTGTACTATCTAGAGGTCGATTTTCCAAAATCTTGAATACAATTACCATTATGTTAAAATGTAAAGCCTGCGTACTAGTTTTCACTTCGCTTACTTAACATGTTACGATTTCCCATATTTTCCACATTTAGGAATGTGGAAAAAAACACATATTTCTTTATTTTTAATATAGAATCTAAATCTAGGATTTCATGGTGCTCGCTTTAAAAATGACTTTTTTTTTTATTAGAAACGTTTGTCACCATTTTCACGCTTTAAGGGGACGAATTTTTGAAAATACTTTCTTAGTGCGTGTTGGACTTATAAAATGTTTCCTACTGTCCAAATTTCTAGTCTGACGCTTATACCGTTTTGACTCTGCGATGGTCTTTTCAGTCAGGACGAACTCTTTTATATATATATAGATGAATACTGAAATAAGTTCATGAGGATAATATTAATACAAAACTTTTATAAATTTATTGTAAACCAGTGACCAGTGAGAGCGAACAATACAAGACATTAATAAACAATGCTAGAATGGAATCATTCGACTATGTTCTTAACTGGTATATTTGATGCAATAGATATGAATTATTATATACTCAGGTCGCTATTTATCATCTTGAAGTGAGAATGCTATCGCTGATTGGTGAGTCTGTAAGGTTGTTGAGGTGAGATGCGCTTCAATGTGAACTGCATTCGTGGTTTTCAGTTTGGGGCAATATCTTAATTTACAAAATAAATAATTCCATTGATTCTGAATACATTTCATTAGATATTTATCCTATTATCTCAAAGAATAACAAAAATATTGCCTTTATTTTTTACTAGCACAATAAAGAGCAACCAAATGTGGCTTGTCACGTTTTAGCCCCGAAACTTCCAATTACTTGAAAAAAAGCAAAAGCCTATACGCTTTATTTATACGCAGAAGAGGAAATCTGCATCTAACTCAAGAAAAAAAAAACTGTTTTCAATTCATTAAAGAAAAAAAATTGGCTTTATTTTTTTATTCGTGCTGTACGTTATATTTTTGTTTAATTGTTGATTTGTCCTTGTTCGATCCAGCTGCTCTATGTGAATCCAAACAAAAAAACCTAATTTTATTGCCTTCGATATTTTTTGGCTCCAGAAAATTCGGTAATTGTATTTAAGACATCTGCTCGGTCGAATTTCCGTTTTTTTGGAATGATTATTATTCAGGGAAAACAAAAAAAATAGTTTAATGTTTTTTCGGACAGCATATTTGTTCTAAAATGTATTTTTTTTTCTACTACGATGACTTAACATGATAATTGTTAAATTAATTGTTTGTCGTTATTAATAACAACCATTTTGCGGTTATATGAGTTTTATCACGTAAAAACAACAAATATTTTAACATTTTTGTGAAAACGTTTGCATAATTTCTTTATTCCCATTATACAAAAATTATTTGTCGCAAGAACTATTTCCAATTTTTGTAATTGAAGTTTTGGAATGTATCAACTGAAAGCCTAACGACAGGCTTTTTAATCAGGATTTGGGCTTAGTTGTAGGGTAAATAAAAATTAAATAAATATTTATTTAATATCCATTAAATAAATTAAAAAACAAAAATCAGTCCAGTGTGTTCACAGGGTTACTGTAAGAATAAATCGGAATCTGAAGTACTTTTTTTATCCCAATGCTAATTTTGTTTCTATACTAATCTTAAATTTATATTTATGCAATTAATTATCAGTACAAATATCTAAAATTTGATCATATTTCAATCGACGGGTACTTGCACTGTTGTATGTTATTACTAATCGTGGGGTGTCTCAAAATAATGTACAGTTAAATAATATTATAAGTAAGCCTAAGTAATATTATAATATTACTTCTTTGATAAGTAATATTACTTCTGTGAAGATAAATAATAATTTATTTTTTTCATTTGCATCCACTTTGCTATTCATATAGTCGAGGAGCCTCGATAAATTGCAGCCTATTATAGATAAAGATATATAACTATTCTAGATATACGACAAAAATAAATCAGAAATTGTTTATTGGGGGTAGATAATAATAATAATATTTAGATAAAATATAAAACAATACTATAGTACAGCCCTGAGGCTAACTTTCTGTTACTGTTCGTTAAACAAGAGCTATAGAATGTATATATGTAATAATACCATAGTACAATGAATATTCACTGAAATAATTATTTATTGTGAAATAAATTATTAATAAAACCTTCTAAAATTCTTATTTATACAGCCAATGTTGAAAAAAAAATTTAGAAAATCATAAAACATCGGAAATGAAAATATTTTAATGATTACAAGCTGTAAAAAATGTTATAACTAAGATTATATACTCTGAAATAACATCATAAATAATTTGTTTGACAAACTATTTCCGTCGTCTGGTATGCCTTATCTATCATCTCCACGGCATCTCAAATATAGTTTTAGGTCTCATGTGGCCGCCAGAAATTAGTAATGGCCGATGAGATCATGTGCCATATAATAGTAATCGTATCACGGCAATCTTATAATTCTCCGGTTCCTAACGAGACGTCTAAAAAGTTGTCGAATAAGGATAAACAATATCTCAGACGTGCTAAGAAACGTGCTCAAATATCAGAAGGAACTGGACACCACGGAACCAATGCTCAAATGGAAGGCATTATATAATCTCATTATGCAAGCGTTTCTCCTCCGACAAGACCTTGAAGGCATAAAGTACCGAAAGATGATGGATATCTGCCAAGATTTATAAGTAGCATTCATAGAGATGTACCAAGTTGTTATTCATCGGGGTTCGGGAAACACGGCTGGAATGGGTAGCAGATGCAATAACCCAGAGAAGTGGGGCTTAGCGAAGTTGACAACAAAGTTGCGGCAATAAAGGAAACTTTGCCCCAAGTTCTCGGCTATTCGGCAAGTCTGAGTCAACGGTTTTAAAGTCAAATACGTTCATTTTCGAGACTTTTTATTTCTTTCTTTATCGCGGTATGCTGGCGTTTTTTGAAATTTATTTAAAAAGGTTTTATTTAACCTCATCATCATTTTTTCCTCTGTACTAAGAAAATATTTGTTTCCATTTCTATTTCTTAAAAAACAAATAAAAAAAGAACAAAATGTTTTTTTTTTTGCCTTAAAACACTTAACAATAATCGTGCGCGTTTAACCCAATTGTCGATCATAAATATTTCTATTGGATGTTTGTCTATTTTAAAATAAATTTAAATTTAAATTTAAAAATTAAATGAATTTCACGGTGATGAAATGTGATAATATCAAAATATTCATTAAAACCTCCTATTTAATAGTTTGGAAGACAGAAGTATTTTTTAGTTTAGTTTGCTTCTATAATCACCAATTCCTTTGTGAATATTGTTGATATAAAATATATCGTAAACAATTCTCTCTTAAGGAAACCCAATTATGAAGATTAAAAAGGAATAAATTGACATAATATAGATGCTTTTCCCATATAAATTTATAAATTATAGTGTTGTACAATTTTATATTAAATTAAACGAAAATTAAATAAAGATTTAAATAACTAAAAAAAAAAATATTATTTCCTCAGTATGTATATATAAAGTTATAAGTTATATTATATTTTTATATTATATTCAGTTCTATATTAATTGAAATTTTTAATCCAAATGAAATAAAAAAAAATAAAAATATCTAAGTTACAAAAACAATCTAATTGAAATATTTCCAATCGTTCAACCAATTTATAAAAATATATAAATTTAATAAATAGAATAATATTTAAAAAAAATAAATAACCTAATAATTTTATAGACAATGATTAAAAACAGTTGGGTACTTGTCTTGCATTATGTACCACGAGATGGAGGGGATGAAGTATTGCGGGTATGGTAGCATGCACACCCCAAGGCGCTGGCAACAACCCCACTAGTTGGTTTAACTTTAATAATATTTAAACAATAAGTTACTTCATTAATTATCCTACTTAGGAAGTAGTAAAAAATAAATTCTCGTACTTCATACAAATAATATAAATATAATACAAAATTACTGTTTCATATCAGGGTTTTAGATTTAAAGTAAAAAAAAAAATAAACAACATAAACATATTCTATAGTAATTAAATAAATTAAAATATAAAATTTTATAATTAAAATGCAACTAAAAACATTTTATGAGAGGACTCCTTTTTAATTGTATACAATTTTTAAAACATCCTCAAACTTTCTGAATTCTAGACCAAACAATAAATAATGTTAATGTTAATAATAGAGGAGGAGGGTTTTTAAAGGGAACAAGTGAGTGTTTTTCTTTCCCTAAAGAAATTTCAACTGTGTTTTTTTATAATCAGTAGAGACGAGAGAGTCTAAATAAGAAATTCTGGATAGGATAATCGACTTGAAAGAACAAAAAAAGGCTAAGATAATATTCTATTTATAATAATAATTACTCGTGATAGAGGATTAAAAGAAATAACGCATCAATTTATGATATCTATATAATATTATTGCTTATTATTTAATTATAATCTAAACGGGAGCATTAAATTAAGGAGCATTGAAACCTATTAACAATACAAGGGACTAACATATAATTAATTGTCTTTATGTTTAAATACTGTATAAGCGTTAATTATTCTTATATATAAATATGAAATAAAGTTCTTTTAATACGTTAATGCAATTTTTTAAGATAAGATAATCAACATTAAAAAATATTTCTATTTTGAGTTTTTGTTTAAGGAATTCAACATGAATTAATAAAAAAATTGTCTTCATAAATAAATCAATATGCAATTGATTGTGAGATAACGGATTTAATATTATCGCAATTAGCTCATTCAGTTTTAAATTAATGAAATAGTTCTGTCAAAGCAATGATACATTTCCCTTGGAGGCAATGAAATTTCGCTGTATCCATAATTTCTTTATTGTTTTCAATTAACTAAATACTGATTATGATGAAATGATGGGTGTTTCTTTAAAGTGAAATCGTAGTAGTTTTTTTAAAGCAATCGTTATTCGAAAATCGAATTAGAAAAATCTTTTATAGATCAATCACCTCCTTGCACAACCGTTTACTGAACCTTAATAACCCTTTAAGGGTTGTAGAGGTATAGGTTTTTAAAAATATTATATGGAGAGTGGCCCATTTGAATAGTTCTTTGCATTGCACAAACATTATTTTTAACAAATATATCTATACTAAAATACCACTGAAGCCTACTTTCACAAATTTGTTTTCTTCTCAAATCCTGATCATTCTCCTTAGCTTAATTATATAGGACCCTTTGACTTCAAATACGTATGCATGTCAACCTTTAAAGTTTAAGTTCTGTGGATATAGAAGTATTTTCATAAAGTTCTTATTCAATATATTGTTTGTTAAAGGGATTCTTTAGACGAATCGTATATAGCCAAGACAAATAAAACGCGAATAGCTGCCTTCTTAAGACTTGGATAATGAACCATTATATGGGCCCTGAACAATGGGACTGAACAGGTTCCACAGTCTCGCAGTGCACCCCGACACGCAGGTCTTCTGGAGGTGTAGACGGCCTGGCCCTGTGCCGGGTCGAAGGTCCGGCAAAAACAGCCCCTAGGTGGTGGGGAGTTTTGCATAGGAGGGAGGAAAAAAGTAAAAAAATGGCGGCACACGGCGGAGACCGCATGCGTCAGTCTGGGTAAACACTCTCCGGTTTTGTACCATCAGCTGACATGATAACCGAGAGGCTAATCTCCGGAAACTGTTCATAACGAGAGAAGAAACAGTCAAATGCTTCCATCGGAAATAACCAGGGCATTGCTGATCATTAAAGCCTAATTAAAGAAAAAAAAGAGACATACTTTACATTCCACCCAGACTATGTAGGAGGTTCAGATCACAGTATTGATGAAAAAATCCAATTTCTTTAAAAGAAAGGAACATGTTGAGTAAAGTTTTTTTCTACAGATTCATTAGTATCCATACATCAAAATTATGTTCTATGGCACTATATAATTTATAACCAAAAACAATTATATGTAGCCTAAGGAAAAAATCATTCTAATAGTTTAACTGTGTTAGAAATAACAAAAAAAACTATGATACGGAAATGCTTCAAAAGACAACTTCAGTAAATCTTAAACATAATTCTAATTATCCGAAAATTCCTTTATTAATACGTACCAGATGAAAGCTTGCATACAAAACAAAAATAATAAATAATAATAAATCATGCATATATGTTATTCTTATTAATTAAAATACAATCATAAACATAATTTTTTTTATTGTGCTTAAAAAAAATAAATAAAGACAAAACAACCTCTTTAACCAAATCTGGGCTCGTTATGCAGGCAGCACTGAGCGCATAGAAACGCAGCCGAGTGTAACGTAAGCAAGAAATGCAATAAAATAACGTTTTTAAACTAAAGTAATACACTCATAAAAGGGAAAAATAGGAGATTGCTGATTACAGAATCCGAACCCATCGGTACAGAACCCATAACAATCGTGATACTCGTACTCATGAATTTGTAGAAAACTTGGTACGAACAGTTGTCTGGAATGGAAGTTCTTATGAAAATATATATATATATATATATATATATATATATATATATATATATATATATATATATATATATATACACACAATAAAGAATGAGTTTAATTGATGATACCATTGAATAAAATATAGACTAATTAACAAGATAGACTTAGCATAAGAAACAAGTAAGTAGCTGAAACTGAGCACGGCAATGTCTGCTCTTTAACTAAAATATTTTTATCTGCAGACACTTTTTTATTGTGCCAACATCACAACTATCTTATCATTTCGTCTAAGGCCGTCACAATATCGCTGTCAAATCCGCCTCAGTCAAAACACACAATTGTCGATATTAATGAACCGAATTCATCCTTTAGAGAATATTATTTGATTATGGTATTAATGAAGATATTTAATCGGCAGTAGATTAAGTAAAATATTTCCCCTTGAAAATGGGACGATGACTTAGTACACTTTTGGCGGGCTTTGTTAGTCTCAAGTGCGCATTTAAATAGGAGTGGTAATACGAACCCAGTCATTATGGATACGAGGCATTACAGTCTTCGTTGAGGAATTAAAGTAGACGTGAATAAAGTATATTGTATTTTCATTATAATACACTAATACCTCACTATGGAATACTTCAGTTGAATACTTGAGTAGGTCCAGCTCAACACTTATACACTCAACACTTGTTGACAACACAAGATGAAGATGAAGATGTACTCGGAGGAAATGAAATAAAAGTGAAGATGAAAAAAAAATTGTGTCGGGAATGATATGACGCATACGAAAATAAAAATATATCTCGAGGGAATAAAATAAAAAAAGACATAAAAAAATGAAGTAAAGTTAAAAAATAAAAGTAGTGAGTTAATTACCCAGTTTGATATCCATGTTGTACGATAGGAGGTCTGTGGGGGACTGGGGCGGCGGGGAAGCCTGTCCCCCCACCACCAATCAATATTCCCCCTCCACCGGCTCACAGCCAGTTTTCTTATAGGCCTTCATTTATTTCTTCTATATCTTCATTCACTCGCAGCACATTCGTTATTTCTGCCTTCTTTTACTTTCGCCTTTAGGCCCTTTCGCTATCTACCGCTCGCCTTCTGCGTCTTCGCGAGCCGGCCGCTGGAGGCTGCGGAGGACCGCGGCGGTATCGGTGACTTGTATGTACGAAAGTAACGCCGTCTCTCGCTCGAGAGAGAATCGCCTGGGATACAATTATTAATTAATTAATTACTTAAATAGTTGAAATTATGGTAATATTTAATATCTCATAATATAAAAAATTACTATAAAAAGAATAGTCAAATACAATAGTCAATTATCAGATACAATTATATAATTATATATATACCAGATTAATAATGCATACATATACATATAATTTTATTAAAGCAATTTTATATAAATTTTTTTGTAATGAGATATTAAAATTTATCATAATTTCAAGTATAGAAGTAATTATCAAGTGCATACATAAGTACTTGTCACTTATGGTCAGTGAATAGAATTAATGCGATGGTTCTGATATATGTATATTTTTTCCTAATCGTTTCCTCAGATTGATGGTTCCTTCAAACAAAAATTTCTTTTGATTCGTTCTTCCATTTTGTTCTATCTTGTATATCTTTTCCCTGAGACCATGGCCGTACACACTTTCCACAACTGCTTCCGTGGTGTTCCTCGCCGTTTCCTCCCTTCGGCACTCCAATTGAAAATTTAATTGGGCAAGCTTTCTTCCTTCCAGAATGCTTCATACCATTCCAATCTTTTTTCTCTATATTTTGAAGGACGGTTTGTTTGTCATGTTTAAAATTCTAAAAATTTGTATTGGTATTGTAAACAATTGTTCAAGACCTAGAAATCTAATATTTGTTCATGCCTGGAACACTTCATCTCGTCAGTAATAGAGTCCGAAGTAATGAATCCATAGAAATAGACTAAATCAGTTGTATTCAAAGCTTCATTTCAACCATACAAAATTAAAATGTTACTAATTTTACATGAATCAATTGTTGAATATCGATAATATATATGTACTCATAGGTGCTATTTTTTTCCAATTAATAAAATTTTCTGATAACCAAACTATCAATTCTTTTTTAAATTGCATGAAGGATTTTTCTTCATTTTGATCAAATCAAACATTGAAGTGATGAAAATAACTTGTATCCGTTTGTACCAGGGCTAAATTTTATTTATTTCATAGGTGCATCTCTCTCATTAATAATAAGATGCATTATAGCCTGCACAATCGAGTTTTTTTAACAACTTTTTTTTTTAATTTTAGAGTTACTTATTTTCACTAAAGGTTTTTTTTTAAAGAATGGTAGAAACACCCTTATTTTTTATTTTATAGTTCTTTTCGACATTTAACATTTAATTTGAAGACCTTGCAGAGGACTCTGAAAGGAAAATTAAAACAAGATTGGCTAATATTCCTTCAATATTTCTGATAAATGGCGGGGAAATCAAAACAGTGCACAGTGTTTCGATTAGTACAAGCTAGGTCATGTTTAAAAATCTAAAATATGGCATTGGAATATTGTTAACAATACTTCGAAACATGGTAATCTAATATTTGTTTAAGTCGGACACACTTCACAGCTTGAGGGTTAGGACCCAAAGTAATTATAGCTTTAAAATAAATTAATGGAATTCAAGGCATCATTTAAACCTCAAAAGTTTATTGTTCAACTACTTTTATCGAACCAATCGTTGACTATGGACATTTAATGTACTGGCAAGTGCTATTTTTTCGAAATAAAACAGTCTTCTGATAATCAAACTATATCACCTTTTTTTTTTTTAATTGGCCGAACAACTTTTTCTTATTTTGAAACTTTGAAGTGATGAAAATGCCCTTTATCCATCTGTATCTGGGCACATTTTAGCCTGCACGCTCGAGTGCAACATTTTTTTTAGTGTACTTTATTTCGAGAAGATGTCTCGTTGAAGAATGGTTGATGCACCCAAAGGAAGAAAGAAATTCTTATCTCTTAGTGTTTCTTTCGACCAAAATTAATTTTGAAAACATTACAGAGGACTCAGAAAGGAATATAAAAATGATTTTGGCTAGCAATTC
The DNA here is from genome assembly GCA_037127475.1 of Arma custos. NCBI lineage: Eukaryota > Metazoa > Arthropoda > Insecta > Hemiptera > Pentatomidae > Arma > Arma custos. Next base: position 74,167,972 of record CM073760.1, read on the forward strand.
TTCCAATTTATTATTTATCTTATTTCGTATTTATTTACCATGAAACAACTTAAAAAAATAATTAGTTTTTTGATTAAAAGTTTTTGGATGGATGAATGACGAGTAGTAGTAATGTATATATATATTTATATTATTTATTGTTGTTTTGATGTTTAAATATTTGATGTATTTATTGGTGTGTCTATTGATGTATAAAAACTATAATTTTTTTTTTACATTTATAAATATAAACACACAGTTATTTTTAAAACGATTATAGTTTTTGTTTCTTTAATTATTTTGTTGTTTTCTTTACAATTATTGCTATCGTATTTATATTTTTTCTTTCATTTAATTCGTTATTGCGAGCTACTATAACTTCTAATATATATTCATTAATTTTTTATTTTCATTTATTAATTAAATTGTAATTGTATTCTATTCTAAGACATTATAGTTTATATTTCATTTTCTGTATTACTATTCTAAAGGAACTTGACCCAGAATAAATACGGATTTTTATCAGTTTTATTATTATATATTGTCTTAATTATATTAATTATACATAGTTTTCATATTATTTTTTCTAATTATTATCCTAACAATCTCTCAAATTCAGTTTGTAATTAAAAACCATTTTTTAATTACAATACTTAATCAGTCGAAAAATAATTTTGTCCAGCTAAGCTCCTAATCGAAAGACTGCTTCGGCCAGGAGGAAGGAGCCTCTTGCAACTTTTTATTTTGTCACTGCTCAGGAATAAAAAGAATAATTAGACATTATTTTACTTAATTCTAATCATAACATAATGTTGTTCACAAGAAAATTTCCATAATATAAAAATTGCTCAGCTAAATATTTTATCAAATTCATAGGTATGTATGTTGTTGATAGATATGAGTAGTGATTGTTTTAATGACTCTAGGTCAGCATTAGCGTTGATTTCCTAGTTATTTGTTGTTTTTTATGCTTTTATTATTGCTTTATTGGATTATTATGATCTTTCATAGCTAAGTTAAAAGATAAATAAAAAAACCAAGTGGAAGTCCACGGCACTTGATGATAAGGGGCCCTCGAGATAAGAAAATTTATTTGATTTATTTTATGACTAATTTTGTCAACGGAAATAATCAAAATACAAGTTAAAATCGCTATTTTATTCAGTAGCTGAAAAGTAACAAATTAAAAAATGTTAAACATTTACAAGAAGAAGGAGACTTCATGAAATGAAAAACTCAACATTGGCTCACTGATTACATTTATTCATAGGTGAATATTTTGGTAATTATTGCGCATGTTGTCGCTTCAAGTTAAGTTACAAGTGTTAACTGTTAATTCGTTAGTATATTCCAATTATAAAAGTTATCGTGAGCTTTAGTATGGAAAAGAGAATGTGATTATGGGTAATGAGTAGATTTCGGTAATCATTTTATCAAGAAATGAACGTTATAACAAACATATGTAAATCCTCTATACTTCGAAATGTTAGTTGAAACATGTATTTCTTAATGAATCTACTAATTAAAATTACTAATTACTTACTTCTAATTAATCTTCTAACTACTTACTTCTAAAATCTACTAATTACTCATATTTAATTTTCCATACTGAAGCTCGCGATACTTAATATTTTTGTAAAATATTAAAAATGAAACGAATTAACATTTAAAACTTGTAACTCAATTCGAAGCGAAACCAGACAATTCATAATATTTTACTTCACCAATCATTATTAAATTCCACTCCATATAACTGTTGTGTATCAGGCTACTTTTGAATGTTATTCCATCCTTTTTGTTCTATGATTATATCATTTCTGTAAGTATCATTAAAAGATTATGGCCTTTGTGTTGGATGAAGCAGTCTGATATTTTCCCTGTATTGTAAAATGTCTAAGGCCTATAATGTATAAGGCATTAAAACAATGAAGCAAGTGTTTCGAAAATGTTAAATTATGAATTGCATCAATGACGGCTTTAATGATGTTGAGGTAACAGGGAGGTTTTTGTTTTACAAGCCGTCCTAAGGCCATCCTTAGTCGAATGCGTCCAAAGTAATTGGACAGTGTCAAACAATGGGGCGATTGTTGATGGGGACAGGTGGGCAAGAGAGTTGACGTACAGTGATCGTAGTAGTCGCTAATAAGAATTATAATTGAAAACATACTTTTGTTTATTACTCAAATAATTTTGTGGTAATGGAAAATATTTTTCTAGAATGCACTGTATAATTCTTTTAAAAAACTCCTTTAAATTATTTTACATTGTCAACAAGCCTGGAAAGTCTTTTTTTTTTTTTAATTCTTGGGAGATCATTTGTCCTCCATGTCCATAAAATAATGTATTTTACTTATTTTTTTAAATATGCAGAATGAACAAAAGATTGAAAATGACACCATAGTGTCGAAACGTCTCGAATAGGTTGAAAGTCGAGAATAAACATTGACTGGAAAATGATTTTTATTTCTCTTATCCTAATATAGAAGAATTAAATCCAGTTTAAAAAATAAAAAATATTCATAAGAAAGAAATAATTGCTTAAATAGTGATAAACTATTTATTAGAATGCGACGTTTCGATCCACATATCAGTTCTTCTTCAGGGCTGCAAGGTTTATATTGTTTTACATGCTTATTAGTTATATCTTTAATTTTCATTATATGTATTACTATTATCCTTCCATTTTAACCTAATTATTAGATTGTTCTCATTAATTTACTTTCTGATTTTTTCTTTTGGCTTAATTTTAGTTACAAATCGTTTTTCAACATTATTTCTTATTAATCCCATTGTTTTGGTTCAAAAATTAAAATATACTACTCTTGTATCTAGTTTACTCTAATAGTTTATTTTATATTTAATTGTAATCTTATTATATTTTTCTTTATTCAAACTATTTATTTTACAATATTTATATATTTTGTGTATCCAGCCCTGAAGAAGACCTGTGGGTCGAAATGTCGGTTATTAATAAATAGTTTATTACCATTTAAGGAATTAATTAATTTCACCTCCATCCGGATCATTTTATCACCAATAATAGTATTTAATTATACCGTCAAATTATAGATGACGTTTTAGAAGAGGTGAGCCCAATAAAATATGACTATACACTTTTGAGTTATTGAGTATTTTGTATTCACTAAAATAATGAATTTCTTTTTACACATTTGTTTTATAGATAAAAAAATTATATAATATAAAAAATTGTTTTAATCCTATTTCACTTCATTATGTGTATTGTAATATTGGAATAAGATATAGATAACTTTTTCCATTCAAACTAAAAAAAACAGTGCTATGCTTTGTGTAACGGTTTAAAGAAGTCAAGAACAGTCAATTTGTGATTTTTCAATTGTGATTTGTCAATTTTTAAACATATTTATAATTCAACCGATCGAGCACGACTATAGGCTGAACTAAAAGTAGTTTCTCCAAACGCTGCTAGGCAACGCTGAAACAATATTACATGACTAAAAACTTGTTTATATAATAGGGAGATTATTTTATATATTTCTCGCTATCTATCTATCTATCTATCTATCTATCTATATATATATATATATATATATATATATATATATATATATATATATATATATGTATAGATACTGCTAAGCAGAGCATTCCTATTATAATGACATTGAAGTTGTTTTATCAACAATTAGAAATTTTTTAAAAGCGTTAAACTTTTTTTATTTTAACTTATGCCATTATTCTCATAAAACTTCAAGTTCAAACATTATACAACTATATATAAGACTTTATATTAAAATAAAAATATCGGAAATCGGATATCAGATATGTACTGTCTGAATTAATTACCTTCAGCCAATACATTTGCTACTGAAGGCTTAGCTCAAAAACAACAAATTTTGAGTCATATCGTTGTTCTTTTGAAGGAGCGATGTATTAAAACTGTATGTGGTCATAAAACAACTAGCCATAACAATAAATTAAACAGTTTTTCATTCTTCCTTCCCCACCTACAAAATTAATTTTATTTGGTAGAAAAAAAAATTTATAAACCGAGTTGGGGATTATTATCGTATTCATCGACAAAAATAATAAACGGATTATGTTTTTGAGACACATTAATCTCAACGGATGAAATGAAGGACAGCCTTATCTGAGAAGTGCTTCTGCTACGATTTGAGAGCGAACCTTCTAAACTTGAAAGCGATAAGTTATCTAGAAAGGCTAAGTGTAGCTGATTTGACACATGATGCTGATAAGAAGGATAAGTAATGGTCAATTAATTAAAATGATGTATGATTATTTAATAAATAAATTGCACCGATAACAATGAATCAAGGAAGTTATATATAACGATACCGGCAAGCCTGTGATATTTCAACATTTATTGATTAATATAATATTAATATTTGAGCCCCGGAGGTAAAGAAAACCACGTCCACAAAATTGGTAATATTTTAAGTAAATTGTCATAAATGAATACCGGGGATCAATACTTACTTATCAAGACCAATAACAAAAAGAGACATAATTAGCATTTAAAGGCATATTACGTGCTTGGCATGGAAAAAAAAATATTTTGAGTAATGCTATATTTTAACACCACCACCCTTATCAATCAATCTCAATGAATAAAAAAAACTCCTCGTCTCAATATCACTTGATCGCCGGGGATAGCTGGTATCATTCATCATTACGTAGAGAGGGCATGAACATTAAAAATAATAACGAGATAAATGTAAATAGACTTAATAATAGTGACTGTTGAATTAAATGATGAAGGCAACGAAGAAGCCCAACAAGTGTAGCATTGAGCTAGTGATCTCAATCCAAGTTCGAGACAGCCGTGAAGTCCTTTGATAAATAACTATTGGCTACGAAACAACAAAGTTCTTACCATATAATGAATACAATAACTTTTAGAGGTTTTAAGTTAAGTTTAATTTAAATTTCAAAATTTAATAGGAATAAAAAAGTACTGTTAATTCATTTAACGCTATTTAACAGTTCTGTAGCATACAGGAGATACTACGGTGGTACTCCTAAATTTCTTTATCGGTATAATCAGAATAGAGATCTTAAACGAGTACCTGACACCTCCTAGGCTCAAACCGGCTATTTTACGTCGTATAATATCTCGGTACATTAAATAATAAGTTGGGATTCTTATTTAATTACTATACTAATGAGTTTTAGTTAGCATATAATTGATCTTTTTTATTAAATTACTGGGTGTTTTCCATGTGATCTATCTCACATTATTTGGATAATCTTCACATTAGTATTATATGTCGCATAGTCGAGGATCATATAAGTGATAGGTACTTAAGAGAGACGCAAGCGCAGCATTACTAACTCTCAAGAGCAGTCACATGTTAATGCTCTTGTGTCTAAACTGTATAATATAAATAGCGGTTTTTAATAAATAAATTATTTATACCTATCTATTTCGTGTCCAAAATAAAACTTTATCTTCATTCATGACAACAGCTATACTGAATCGGATATATTTCTAAAACCCATAAGCGTACATGAATTATGAAGCCGGAAAAATATCATTTCTCTTGAGGATTTCAGGCCTCCTCGTCTTCATGGCATCAGATGAGCCGCCATACACGTTCTGGAATTCCTCAAGGCTTACCCTCTTCGGACTGAACCTTGAGGAATTATTCTACGTGTATTGCGGTCCCAAGGATGTGTGCATTGATGCATTGTCTATGCTTGTAGAACTATAATGGTCCAATTTTTAATAGATTATACGCAATAATAAATTGAGTGACAATATTATCAGGTAATTGGTGTTTTAGCCATCAACTGCTGACGATATCGTCAATACAAATGGAAAAAATTCAGTAGAGAAAACAGATTAAAGTCCAAAATGAGAAGATTTTTAAGTAGTAAAAATAAAAATACATCCAGTAATTACCCCGTAGGTTGTCACATGTTGATTCACAATAAGTTTTAACTTTTCATTCGTTTTAAATTTATATCGATAATCAATTTTAAATAGAAAAATATCTGTGAGGATATCAAATAAATTGAAAATTGAAAAAGATCGGCTTGTTCTGATTCTAGGTTGACATTTAAACCCAAAAGTTTCGACCTTGGCACGGCATGAGAATTTTATTTTGTACACGAATCAACCTACAATTATCGATAAGTGCTCAATATTTTGTAAAGAAAAAAAAAATATATAGAGGACAATAGTGCAGTAGAGAAAACAGATTGAAGCCCAAAATGATAAGATTTTTAAGTAATAAAAATACATCCAGAAAAAGTGAGTTTATTGCTATCATTTTTTGTGAATTTGTTGAAGGAAAAATAGTGAAATTATGGAATCAGCAAAGACAATAAAAAATCATTTTAATTATATTGTCTATTCATTCAACGTCAATTTGTGCTCCTATTGCTAATTGGATAATATTTTTCAGCAATGCTTCTTTCTTGTTTCAAATTCTTGTTTCAATACAAAATATTAATGACTTTTAAATTTTTAATTATCATTTTATGAAAAAAATGCTTGAAACATAACTCCAACGGACAAAACCCTCTTTGGACAGTTTAACATTTGCATATAACTCATAAAATAGAATACATTTTAAAATTTATTTTCGACAACTTTTTATAATTAATTAAAAAATATATAACTTAAATGCAAGGTTCTCTACGACTAAGTTTCATAAAATTCATTGAGAGTAGGTAATTCTAAAACAGTATTATAATTACTTTAAATTTTTGTTAGTGTGATTATCGTGTTATTAACATTAAATTCTAAATTAAAATATACTTTATATTATGCTCTCTTTTAGGCGGAACAGTTCAGTGCTTGTTTTCTCTCTGACTTCTAGAAGTGGAGAAATACACTAATAAACGAGATATAAAAATTATACAATATATATTCTGGAAAGCCATAAAAATTATTATCGTCCCGAAAGTTTGAAGTAATTGCGCATACCATTTATGTAGTCTCCCTACAAATTATATTGACGATAAAACAGTAAAAGATTCTCTTTTAAGTTTCCACGGCCACTATTATTACAAAAGACTTTGTTGGTTTCTTCTGGTTTAGACAGTGTTGATAAATTTTTCGCCAACGTTTTGTCAGCCATGCTGCTGACTTCTTCAGAGCTGAAATGAGAATAGTTTATATGCGTTATATGAACGCCACTTAATGTTATTTTAGCTAATCTGGAGATGACACTGTGGAGTCCTAAATTTTGCCTATCCAGTCATGATTAGGATGGGGTTGTTAAGAGTACCGAACATGGTACAGGCTTGGGACCCTTATTTTACGTTCCTTCCGTAAAGATAGCGTAACCAAGGATTTTTAACTCCCTTTATAAAATCCTAGCTGCGAACTCCAAAAGGTATTTAATTAATTAAAAAAATTAAAACTAGGGATTTTTGGCCATTGTAATGGGAATCAACACAAACATTTATGTATGCATGACAAACTTAAAACCTATTTGGATACAAATACATTTGGGAATTCCTAGACTGAAGAGTGATTCAAATTAGAAAGCGGAGCGGTGGTCGATAGTGAGATGAGCACCGTGTTTTTTTTTAGGGTTAAGCTAAGGCCTGGGATGGGATCCATTGAGCTTTGTCAGGGCAACTTCTACCTCCAAAAAAAGGATCGCTGCACTGTCAATGTGTCTTGTTAGCAAAACCAAAAATATTTCGCCAGGGTTTAAGGGTGCCTGATGAAAGCCAAATCAGGTGGACGTTGTATCTTTAATTAAAAAAGATCTAGTATGGTAATTAGTTTAAATAGTAATTATCCGATTATTAATTTTCAATTAAAAAAAAACATAAATGGGGCCTGGATAGGCAAAATTTAGAGCTCCCACTGTAGCATCGACCGATTAGCCATAGCAGCATAAAGTGACGTTAAATGAACAAACAAACATAAATGGAGAGCGGTGTGGCTCAGATAGCCGAGTTGCCACCAGCACAAAGATTCACCAAAGAAGTAGTTTTTGTCGAATCTCCATTCGTTATACATTATATAATGCTAGATTTCGACGGCACCTCCCAAATGATAAGATTCCCTTCGATAAGAGTTTAGATAATTTATAATAATAACAAAAATAATATAATATGGTTCTATATGAATTGTTACAAGAGATGCACAGTCGTTATATGCGTAGAAAAAATATTTTAATGCTATAATAAGGAAAGAACAACTAAATATACTACAAATAAACAGAAGCTGCATTTCTGTTATGTGAAGAGAGAGAAGAAAACACTTTATTGAAGCATTACAATCTGCCTGTTGTGGACAATAAGTAATGGTGTTATGTAGCTTACAATCATTCCATAAAAAATCAATGATATAAACGAAATAAATGCATAAATAAATATATGCAAGCGAAAAAAAATATATACAAAAATAAAGTAAAAATATATATATATATATATATATATATATATATATATATATATATATAATAGAAAAATATAACAATAATAAGTAAAACATGAAAGAAATTTATTATACACATTCGTGGTACTCTATTTACAACTTGCCTGGGGTCCCCGAACTGAGCTTCTTCCTCATGAATGAGGGCAAAGCAGGAGTCCGGGAGGCCCCAGCTCCCTTTCGCAGCTGGAAGCTGGTTAAGGGCGCTTCACACACACACAGGTCGTGAGTGGAGAATCTGGCCAGTGCCAGTACTCCAAATAACATTATTATATCAGGTCTCGAGGCCATTGTCGGTTTTGGCGGCGGGGTGGGTTATATGGATGTGTGGAACTGGATAATGACTGAGCCAGGGGGTTGGGATGACAGGCAAGGTTTTGGTGAAAGTTTGAAAATTTAGTAGGGATGAGATCGAGGACGAAAGGAATGTTGAGATCATTATGGAGGGTTTTGTTGGAGACATAATAAGGAGCATTGACAATAGTTCTCAGGACTTTGGATTGAAAGGATTGAATGCGTCTGGTATTCGATTTTTTGCGGTCTCCCACAGTTCTAGTCCATAGGTCCAAATAGGTTTGATGATGGTCTTGTATATTAATAATTTATTGTATATTGAAAGATGGGAGGTCCTACATAGTAATCTGTATAGATGGCTGAATCGCCTGCTAAGTTCTTGTCTTTTGAGTCTGGTATGAGGATTCCATGTAAGTCTTTTGTCTAGGAGAAAGCCAAGGTATCGTACTGTGTCGGAAATGGGTAGGACTGTTTCATTGAATTGGACAGAAGGACATGCTCCCCGGCGAAGTGTAAAAGTCACGTGTTTGCATTTTTCCTCGTTGACTTTGATCCGCCATTGGTTACACCAAATTTCAATGAGTGAAAGGTGCGTTTGGAGGTTCGAGGAAGCCATTTCGGGATTTGGATGAGATGATAGGATTGCTGTGTCGTCTGCGAACGTTGCAAGGAAGGTTTCAGGAGTAGTTGGGATATCAGCGGTGTACAATATGTATAGGATAGGACCCAAGACGCTGCCCTGGGTGACTCCAGCTTGAATTGGGTTAAGATTGGAGTATTCGTTACCACAGCGTACTTGGAAGTAGCGATCAGAGAGGTAGGATCGAAGGACTAGGAATAAGGATTGAGGTAACTGGGTTTTGAGCTTGAACAGCAGATCGGCATGCCATACCCGGTCGAAAGCTTGTGCTACGTCCAGAAATGCGCCTGTGCAGTATTGTTTGTTTTCAAGAGCAGAGGATATGTGATCGACAACTCGGAGACCCTGCTGGACTGTCGAGTGCCTGGGACGGAATCCAAACTGGTGTGAAGGAATATCATTGGATTCTATTATGGGTAGGATTCGTTTCAGGAGGATTTTTTCGAAAATTTTGGAAAGAATAGGAAGCAGGCTGATGGGTCGGTATGATGATGTGGCATTGGGTGGCTTGCCAGATTTAGGGAATAGAATGATGACGGAGTGTTTCCACAGCAATGGGAAGTGAGTTGTACGAAGGATACAGTTATATAGGTAGGTAAGGAAAATAATCCCTTTTTGAGGAAGATGTTGAAGGATCTGGGTGGTTAGAAGGTCATGTCCAGGAGATTTGCGGACTTTTAACTTTTGTAAGAGAAATTTGACCTCAGAGGGATTTACCGCTTTAGGAGGTAAGGATAGAGGGATGGGTGAAGAGAGGAATTCATTAATATTGGATGTGTGCGTAGAGTGGATATCAGGATGTGGGATAAATGTATTTGAAAGGTGTTGGCAAATTCTTCTGCTTTGTCCTCATCTGATGCAGCCCAAGAGCCGTCTTCACGTCGGAGGGGGTGGGAAATAGAGTGATATTTGAGGATTTTTTTGGTGGCATTCCAAAGGGAATTATCTGAAGCAGATAGTGTGGAAAGGTAGCATTTGTAGGATTCGGATCTATAGGTTGTCAGGTTCTTTTTGACTAATTTGGTGAAGTAGTTATACCGTCTCCGATCGTGAGGATGCCTGGTTCTTTGCCAAAGGTATCGGTAACGGCGTTTGATAAGGATAAGATCTCTTAAGATCTTGCGGTAATGGATTTTTCTTACGGATTTTGAAGGAAGGACGGGGTGAAGATGCAGTCCAAACTGCTTGCTGGGTCAAATTGGTAAAGGAATTGACGGTATCATCCAACTCCTGAGGTGTTTTTAGGGAAACTTTGAGGTCAATGATGTCGGATACAAGCTGGTGAAATAGGTTCCAGTCAACTGGTCCCCTAATAAATGATGGCGGAGGAAGTTTGGATATTGGGACTATATAAAGGGTAAGGATCAAAGGACTGTGATCTGAGGACAGGTCATCAAGGCGTTCTATGGAGTAGTTTAGGGGACCTAAGCCAGCATGGATGAAAAAGTCAAGGAGATCAGGATTTCGGTTTGGGTCAGTGGACCAATATGTAGGGGTGCCTGGAGAAATAAAACTGGAATTATGGGAGTTAAGTGCAGAGAGGAGGATGCGACCTCGGGTATTAGTAGTTCTTGAGCCCCATTGTTGGCGTCTCGCATTAAAGTCTGCACCTAAAAGGAAATGAATCCCTAAGGAGTTTAGAAGAGAGCTGAATTCGGAATGGGAAATGAATTTATTAGGAGGGCAGTACACTGATGCTAAGGTGAGAGGAAAGGAAAAGGTTTTGATTGTAACTGTTATGTGAAAGTGTGATTATTCAGTAATTTAATAATGATTATTATAATCATTATAAAGACTATTCAGATTGGCTACTATTATATATATTATTCCTAATTATCAGTTATTAGTTATAATGAAGTAGCCTGAGTGGCTAAGGCAGTTGGAATAGGTAACCAATGGTTAAGCGTGGTAGGTACTTGGATGGATGACTGCCCGAATAGGGTGACCGTCCGCCGGGGAAATCCGTTAAGCTCGAGATTCCTCATTTGATTATTTCACTCCCCTCCTCCCCCCCGTGGGTATATTAAACCCATCAGCCTATTGGAAGCAGCTCACAAAAACCGGTCGTAGGAGTACTAACTACCCGGTATACTACTTTTAGGAATCATTTTACGGATTTGTCCATGGGACACTCTGCTTCCGGGAAAGTTATATAGGTCCTCGTGCGCCTGCAGACCTCAAACAGCTATACTGCATGGGTTTACACCGATTTGCTACTCCCCTTGAACCTGAGTTTACGTCGGTGGGAAGGTGAATCGGCTTGAAAGGGACTGGAGGTATGGGTAGCTTGCGCTGGTACTGATGTTGAGTTACTCTCTACAGAATGTCTGCTCCTGCAAGCAATAATAGTCAGCAAAATGATCACAACGCGTGGTTACTTTAAATCAAAGCATGTTACTTAGATGAATTTTATTAAAAATTTAGTAATTCCTCATTGATCGGTAGCCAATTACCGACAGTTTTATGTAAAACTTATATCACCTGGAAAATAGTTAAAATATAGGATGGAGGTTTTCTGTAATACAGTCAACTGTCATCCCTTGACCCCATTATAAGCCCTGAAGAAGAACTGCAATGTGGGTCGAAACGCTGTATTTAAAATAACCAGTTCTCCTTACTAAAGAGAATTTTGTCATAATTCAACCCGGAACATTTTCTTCCTGATATATCAATGTATAGGCCAACAAATATTATTCAATTTTTGTATTTGAAAAGAAAAGGTATGTCCAGGACCGGGATATTATTCAAGTATAACATTAAAAATATACAAATTACATCAATATTCCTAAAACAATCCATAAAATATAGAAACAATTTAGTTATTAAGTTCAGATATAGGAACCCTTTCAGCAACAGGATCCATACTGAACGTTTCCCTAAATGATTGTAATTTCAGGAGTTTTCTTATTTCATTGAAGTGTGTAATACAAAAAAATCTGCACTGTATCGAATGCAACCAAACTCATCCCAAAGATAGCGAAACATCTCCTCGAGGAGGTTATCGCGGGTTATCTCTATAACCTGACCCGCGTCGCCCCTTTTCTTTATCGGCCGAATATCTTCAACTCGGATCGTTTATAAAAAAAATAAAAATAAAAACTAATCGATATAAAACAAATACGATAGGATTTATAAATTAATATAAATCAAATCTCACTCTTTTGCATAAAAACATGATCTGACATTTCAGAAATAAATTGTTTGTAGTTATGTTTCCTAACGGATACAAGTTGCTTTTGCAAAGATGAAGTTAAGTATGGTTTTGGTAGTGAATGCATATAAAATATTTTTGAAAAGTATATTTTATTGCTTAAAATTTAAGGGGAGGCATGGTTAAGATACAATCTAGGTTTGAATTAAAAAACATTAAGGTTTTAGGCTTTACTAAAATATTTTAACTACAAAAATGAATTCCCACAACTGAATTGTTGTTTGTACCTCATCTAACCATGTTATTTGACTCCTCACTAGAAATAATTTTGAACCAAAAGGAAAAAATTGTAATTATTTTCTTCACCTGTTTTTTTCTTTTTTTTTAAACGTTAATTGTTTCTTATCAATATGGTTATAAGGAATAGTATATATAATATATACTATAACTCGTTGGACATACATCCCTCTGTCCTGTTGATGACCTACAATTTATGCTGAAACTATGGCACAAATAGAATAAGTTGAATTTATTTTGTATAAAATTTATTGGGTGCCTATAAATTGATTGACATTGATCTTTACGCACTCTTTTAAGATTTATCCGATCTATATATATATATTAATATATATATATATATATATCTATATATATTTTTTTATTTATTTTGAAGATAAAAGATTATGTCTTGGCCGGGATTCGAACCCGGGTCACCCGCGTCTCTAGTGGTCTAACCACTGAGCTACCAAGGCACGCATTCCAGTCAGACAAATCCATTCTCTTCAGTGATCCTATATCCATCCCTGTGTTTTCGCAATTTTTCGAGGTATACACGGGGAAGAATGTTCATTGAACATTACATTAATCGGGATCTCGTTGACTAACGTCAATTTTATATTCATTTTTTTGTTATGGTTCTTTTTAATTATTTAAATATTTTTTTTTTATTTTGAAGAGAAAAGATTATGTCTTGGCCGGGATTCGAACCCGGGTCGCCCGCGTCTCTAGCGCGGTGCTCTAGCCACTGAGCTACCAAGGCACGCATTCCAGTCAGACAAATCCATTCTCTTCAGTGATCCTATATCCATCCCTGTGTTCTCGCAATTTTTCAAGGTGTACACCGGGAAGAATGTTCATTGAACATTACATTAATCGGGATCTCGTTGACTAACATCAATTTTATATCCATATTTTTTTTTTATGGTTCTTTTTAATTATTTAATTTTTTTTTTTATTTTGAAGAGAATAGATTATGTCTTGGCCGGGATTCGAACCCGGGTCACCCGCGTCTCTAGCGCAGTGCTCTAACCACTGAGCTACAAAGGCAATAATGAATGAAGAAGGAAAAAAAGTAGGCTATTCTTTAATTAAAAAACACATAAACTCAATTAACCTATTAATGTTCAACTCTCTACACTCAATTAGGTGAAGTGTGCTATACATGTGCTGAAAACTTTAAACACCGCAGGAAATTGCCAAAATACTAACTAATGCTTTTCCTTTATGCTATTGTTCTTCATAGAAAGCAATCGTAAATTTGGAAAGCTTCCAAATGCATCTTAAAAATGATATTTATGTGCATTTTTCTAACTTATCAATACCAAGTTTAATAACTATAATAGACAACCTACTATGCCCAAGATCGCGGTATCGCAGTCTGGCAGATGGTCTTAGGGTTTTTTAAATGGAGTAAAAAAATCCTTATTTATATCGTCCTTCGGGCGGGACGTTAAATGGAGGTTCCGAGCCTGTTCGATATCAGGTACTCGTTAAAGATCCCAGTCCTAATTAAATCTGGATAGACAAAATTTAGGGCTTCCGCAGTAGCATTATCCGGTTAGCCATAGCAGCACAAAGTTTTTTTGTCTTTTTAAAATTATTTTATTGAGTTGTACAATTTAATACACGTTTATACATCTAGTACAATTAGAATAAATAATTAATAATACATGATAGGAAAGAATAAATAATACATGATAGGGCATGTAGAGACACTACCCACTGGCAGCACACTAATAAAATTTCTATAATAGAAGGCCCCGAGGGCATCTTCTCTTCAGACGCCTAGGAGGGTTGTCCGGGATGAAATTGGATGCAAGGATGGAAACTAGTGGGTTTTGATGAGTCTGAAGTTTATTATGGAATTATAGGTATCTGGGCAACATATGGAACGTTAAGGTCATTATGGATGGTTTTATTCGTGACAAAATAAGGAGCGTTTAGAATTTTGCGAAGAATTTTGGATTGCAAGGATTGGATACGGAAGGAATTCGATGGTTTGGTGGAGCCCCATAGTTCAATTCCGTAAGTTCATAGAGGTCTTATATCAGTCACATAAATAAGTTTTTTTGTAATTGATCTAAAGCTTTGAGCGCTTGTCTAGTATGTGTTGAAGTAGTCGGAAGCGTCTAGCTGTTTCTTGTCTTTTCAGTCTTGTCTGAGGGTTCCAAGTAAGACGTTTGTCTAAGTTGAGTCCCAAGTAGCGAATCTGTTCAACAGGGATAAGTGGAGTACTATTGAAGAATACAGTAGGACAGGAAGTCATAGGTTTTCGGCGAAGGGTAAAGGTAATTTGATGGGACTTGCTGGAATTGATTTTAATTCTTCAATTCCGACACCATTCTTCGAGGCTGGATAAGTGTGATTGTGATGCAATGTATGGGTCGTTATTAACTGATAACACCCATGTGTCATCAGCATACGTGGAGATGAAGGTGTTAGGATGGGTTGGAATGTCAGCTGTATATACTGTGTAAAGGATATAACCGAGGATACTACCTTGAGGAACGCCAGCAGACTGGGAATAGAGGGACGAGTAGGAACAGCACAATGTTACATTAAATGAAACGAACCCGAATCACCATTCATTATTGTTTTATTCCAATACAATATTACTTATCGACATTATAAAATAATATTTTTTTTCTTTACTTTTTGTGCTTAGAAAAGATTAAACCTACTTTTACATAAATTGCAGATACTCCCTGATTCTTAATATGGTAAATTGCAAGTACATGTCAATTTTTAACTTATTACGCTTATTTTTTTTTAAGATAAGAAGAAGAAAACACTTTATTGAAGCATTACAATCTGCCTGTTGTGGGCAATAAGTAATGGTGCTATGTAGCTTACAATCATTCCATAAAAAAATCAATGATATAAACGAAATAAATGCATAAATAAATATATACAAGCGAAAAAATATATACAAAAATAAAGTAAAAAAAAAAATATATATATATATAATAAAAAAATATAATAATAATAAATAAAACATAAATGAAATATGCTGTACACATTCATACTCTATTTACAATTTGCCTGGGGTCCCCGAACTGGGCTTCTTCCTCATGAATGAGGGCAAAGCAGGAGTCCGGGAGGCCCCAGCCCCCTTTCCCAGCCGCGTCACTGGCATTAAACGCCAATGGAAGCTGGTTAATTTTTTTTTAAAGAATAATTTATTGATATTTACAACTGTAATTATATTACATCAAGTAAATCTGCTTTATGAACAAAGGACATGAAAAAAATAAAACACTTGTGGAGAAACTACCCATTGATAGCACTCCAATAAAGTTCTATAGTAGAAGGTCTAGAGGACATCTTCTTTTCAGACGCCTTGGAGGGTTATCAGGAATATTATGGGAAGCAAGTTGAGAGACTAGCGGATTCAAGTGTGTATGGAGCTTTTCATGGAAGGGTAGGTATCTAGTTTGGGCCAAATCAGCAACATATGGGAAATTAAGATCACGATGGATGATTTGTTTGTGACATAATAAGGAGCATTGAGGATTTTACGAAGGATTTTGGATTGTAAGGATTGGATACGAGATGAATTGGATGGTTTGGTAGAGCCCCAAAAGCTAAACTCCGTTGGTCCAAATAGGTCTGATAACTTTCATGCAAATGAGTCTTTTATAATTAATTGGTAGCTTTGAACGTTTGTCCAGTAAATGTTGAAGTAGGCGAAAACGTCGAGCAGTTTCTTGTTTTATTAATTATTACCCTTATGAATTGCATCGTCGATTGTTGAAACATGATCAAATTTAATATATTTGATAAAAGTGACTTTAAACGAAAGAACCAGCAAATTATAGTATTCATAATAAATTATGATTGTACAATAAATATATGTTTTATTGCACTAGCTCATTGGACAATATTATAAATCTCGGGAGAGAATAATAAGGTCAATTGTAGAGGTTGACAAGTATAAAATCATTTTACATTCTGTGTTATATTAATCTTTTTTTTTGGTGTGTTTTTATTAGAGAAACTTCTGGGCTTTCAGTTAATTGAGGCTTACTATAGTTTCATGTGGCTTTGTTATTTTCTTTCAAAACCATAATAATACAATCAAAATACCCAAAACCGTGCTCTATGGTTCACGAACCTTGGATTTAAAAATACCCCTTCGCCCTCCACGATAAAGTACGAATGTCTAGTTTTGGTGGAAAATATGATTTAAAAGACAGTAGTATAAATGTTATGTTATAATAAGCTTTGGTTCGATAGATTCAATGCAATACCTTTCTGAATGGATAATTGGATCTCACCTATATCGAATATCTTTTATGATATAATAAAATATATCATAAAGCTAATGCATTGGCTATTGACATCAACCAAATGGCACATTTAAATTTAAATTTTTGGTTTGCAACTGGCAGCACTGTGGAATGGAAAAAATTGTAATGCACATTACCCTTCATTAATAGTTTAATTTTCCGGCCTGATATGAATCGCGAAATTATGTTCGAGGCTAATTCAATTTATGTCTATGCTTCAATTTAGTTGACAAGGAATGCCAACTGTATTGGTATTCATAGGAGACGGCGATGAACACAGAACTCATATATTGAATTGATTTGTAATTTCAAATTAACTAACTAATTTACGACCCGTTTATGTAACGCAGTTAAAAATCCGCGATTGATGTTATTGGAAGATAAGGAGGCAATGTATTCTGTACGATTCTCTCGAGGTGCGTGCGCGGCATTGCAAGCGATCGTAAACCAGTCAGGTGGAGGACAAAAAATCTCCGAGAAACAGTAAATATTCAGTAGAATCATTTGACTTTTTTTATTTTCCACTATGATAATGACATAGTGGATGTGCGAGGACTAGGAATATTCTGCTTCAATTGTTCCAACTCATATCAGAAAAACAAATCCTTAAGCTTTACCGTTTGCGTTGATAACCGTTTTCCGCATTTGAGATCGAACATTTTATGGGATTTCTTTAGTATTGTGCTCATTTCTTACAGGAATGAAAATAAAGAAAGAAATATAGGAACAAACTAATAATATATTATTTAGAATAAAAAAAATCCACAATAACTTATGAAGGGTATCATCGCAAGGTTCAACGCAAGGTAGAGACTGCATTTTTTTAGGACAACAGTTGTGCGCAGGGAAGTGATTTGTCTGCTAAATATTTAAATACAATATCCCCAATGCTGATGATAATGATCCCCAAGAATTTTATGACAAAATTTAAATATGACTTTAAGAATTTTTAGACTTGTAACTGATATAAAGTTATATAAAAGAATTGTTAATGATGCAGAGAACTAAATTTAAAAAGATTGAAAATGACACAATGTTGTCGAAACGTCTTGAATAATCGTAGGAATCAAGAATAGATAATGACTGGAAAATGGTTTTTCTCTTTACCAATATACAAATTATTTTTTTCTCTAAAGATGTTATAGAAAACACGTATTTTATATTCTTCATAACTAATTTTAAAAAATAATGTTTATCAAAAAAATTATGTTTTTATAATCATGAAATTGTTGAAGTCATAAGCACTAGTCCGAAATTGTAAAGATTTACTTCGAGTCATAGTCATAGTTATTATTATTATTATTTGTATCTATTAAATTAAAAGAACTATTGTCAAGATATATAGTATATTTAAAAGAATCAAAAATGGTACGGTAGTCTGAGTTATTGCGAATAAAAAATACCTACAAATTTAAAAAAAAATCAAAATGAGCTCAGCAGTAAGTACACTCATATTTTGTTTCTCTGTATTGTTTAACAATCTCGGAATAAAAAAAATATTGCTAATACAATAATTGACTGCGAGTTGGGCCAACTGCTAAAAAAAATTACGATAAGCAATAAAAAGCTAATGAAATGAGGTCGTAACTCTGAGTAGCAGGCCGGTTTATGGCCAGGATAATTGCCTTTGGAGTGCATAAAACTTCCACGTGCACTGGCCAGATGAAAAAATTGGGCTCGTCGGAACCTTAGCAGATTCCTGGGTGGCGATCGCATAGTCTCTGGGGGCAGTATTGTAAAGCACTCGAATTCAAAGAAATTAGTCGTCTTTCATATAGAACAAACAAGTATATATCCAGACATGCAATCTCTGCTCTGAGCAAAGTTGAAGTTACCCTCACCGTTTTAGTATATTAGAATTCCTCATTTCAACTCCTCAAATAGCCATATAACGGGAGAAGAATGGAGAAGTATATATCTACATTTATCTACTTGAATAAGTCGCATTTTCCCCCAAATGAGTTTCTTGTACTTCAGGAAGCGTAATTGCCTTATTTTCGTAGTGAATAAGGAACTGCCTGGTTTTGACTTGAAATGGATTTATTGCTTATACATATTATAACTCTACTTTAAGCCAAAAACTATAGGAATAAAACGATTCCACTCCCACATTCAGGAAAATATTAAACTTAACCACATGTTCAACATATTTATGTATATAAATATTATTAACTAGTTGTAATTAATATAATCCACAAACTGGTATCAAAGAAAACTAAAATATGAGTATCAGAATTATACTTGCATAAATTCGGAAAAGTAGATATTTTAAAATGACTAATGTTTTATGCCTAAAAGAACTCCATCTTATCCAAAACCATTTCATACCCATTACTCTTTTCATGAAATTCTTGAAAATGAACTTTTTTTTATGACTTCATACAATATGCTCAATGCCGGGTATTTTACTTGGTATATTGTATACTTTAAAGCACACACACACAAATATGCGATATATGCGCTAAGACGGCGTGGGTTGAAACGTACTATGGTCTGGCGCTGGAGTTATTCGCTAACTGGTTGATGTAAGGCGGCATTGGTAGGTGGGTGCCTGAGCTCATGGCCAAGGTCTCGCTCTCGAAGCTGCGTCCCACAGGGATTCTTCGCATCTACGTCTTTCAACGGTTTTAGAAATAATTAATTGGATTAAATATCAATATGTGGTAATGAATTGTAATAATCTGATAAGTTAGTATAATTATTATTAATTATACCAACTTATTTTTCTTGAAGCTGTATCCACAATATTTCTCATTACGAGTCTGTTAGTCATCATTGCTTATTAAAAACAAACTAGGATTCGTGAAAATTAAATATAAGAGATTTATAATATAAAGGAAATAACACATTTATGCCTTTAATAATATCAACGCTTTAAGGAGTTAATTAAAAATATTATCAATACGAATTAATAAGTATATTTTTTGGAAAATATGCTTCCTAGAATGTTACAAGGCTTTCTTCACAATTTCGATCGAATTATGTGCTTGTTAAGAAAATAAATAAGCGTTTAGAATCTAAAAACCTAAGAAAAACACAGGATAGAATAGAAAGAAATACATTCTTACAATCATTGACCAAAATTTTGGATTAATAACAGTGAGTAAAAACTCTAGGGAGCGTGATAGCTGATTGTGTAGAGTGCTTAGTTGGAGTGCTGGATGACTCGGGTTTAAATCCAGCTGGTGGCAGATTATTTATCTTATCTGTCAGTAGCAAAGGTTCTAGAGACCCTTTTGAGACTCATCCAACTTCTACAAATTTGGTATCTTTAATTGTTGGAAAAACTTGGCGATTAAGCGTTATCTAATATGAATCACATACCTGCACCCCTGTAGTCCTAGAAACAGTATAGTCTCTAACACGAGATGAGCCCAAGACTCTATGGGCTGTAGGGATACATTCATTTTTTTAATTTGAAAAATTGTTGGAAAAATTAATAAACATTTAGGTTAGGAAACACAAGTAAAACATAGGACTGCACTATCAATGATCAACTTGAATCCCTAAGTGTAGATAAAAACATAATCTTGGTAAGAAGGCAGTAGGATCTTTGTTATACACATATAAACATTAAGGAGGGTATAACCCTACCTCAATTTGCTATGAAAAATAGTTTCAACTGCCTCATGACTACTCTTTAAGGCTTATTTGTCCTTCCCATCGATGTATAATCGAGTTCAAGTCCAGTGCCGTTTGGTCCAGACTCACAGATTAAGGCGGTTCGGGGTAAAATCGTGCAGGAGGATTTCAATTTCTTTTCCTGAAACAGACAGCCCCTGCAGAGGCCATTTGACATAATGGAAACTAAAACCGAATAGTAGTAAAGTAGATTCATCACACCTTTGCCCGATCTTTGTTGATAATTGCTTTTCCATGCTGGCGGAAACGTACCCAATCCTTTCAGTCACCTATCCATGTTTAGAACTTCAATATAGTCTATTGTCCAAATTCCAACAGTTAATGAGTAAGTTAAACTTGTGTGTCATTATAACACTGTATCCGTGATATTTAACCTCATGTATGGGCTAAGAAGTTGGATGAGAAAATAATACATACAAAACAATCGATTTTGTTTAGCTTCGGAGGGAAGTCAAAAATCTTAACCTAGGTTAAATCGACTGCCTTAGTGATGGCTCACAAGTTTGTGTCGAAAAAAAGAACAAACAATACTCTATTGATAGTATTTATTGTTGTATGTAAGAATATTTTTCTGATATATTACTATCTATGTTACTAGTAACAATACAAAAAAAAGTTTGTCCTCGCCGGGATTCGAACCCGGTTCATTTTTTCCAAAAACCCGGGGATTTGTCTGGCTTGATGGACTTGGATTAATCAGTGGTTAGACCACTGTACTAGAGATGCAGATGACCCGGGTTCAAATCACGCACAGGACAAATATTTTCTCTTCAAAATAAAAATATTTAAAAATAATCACCATCAAAAGAACAATAAATAAAAATAAATTATAAATATAAAATTGATGTACGTCGACAAGTACCCAATTAACGTTATGTTCAATGAACATTCTTCCCCGTGTATACATCGCGAGAACACGGCATATAGAATCGGTGAAGAGAATAGATTTGCCTGGCTTGGATACGACCCCTGGTACTCAGTTGTTACCAGATTTACTACCAGATCTTACTAAATTCTAAGTAAATATATAACATAGGTTACAGGGATACATAACATGGTACAGAATAAATAATCTGACGGTCGATGGAATCATAAGCTTTTTTAAAATCTATATAAAGCTGATGAACGACACCGTTGCATTCTAATTTTTTCTCTAGTATTTGGCGTAAAGAAAATATTTGATCGATAATTGAACGATTTTGTCTAAAACCACATTGATAGTCTCCGATAATTTCCTCACCGTATTCCGTAATTCTACTAGATAGGATTAATGAGAATATTTTATAGCAAGTCGGCAGGAGTGAGATTCCGAGGTAGTTATTGCAGTTCGTTCTCGGCCCCTTTTAGTGGATCTGAGTATAGATTTTTTCCATTCTTTGGCCATTTTCTCATGTTCCTTATCTTTGTCATCAAAATGTGAACCAGCTGCTTTGTACGATTTCAATTTTCCTATGGCTATTTCGACTTCCTCCTTACTCGGTCCTTCTGTAAATGGTTCGGCATTCTGAACGAAACTGGGATTTGATTATTTATTCCGGTATTCAAAAAACTTTCAAAGTGATTTTTACACTTACTCAAAATGTACGTTGGATCAGATAAGATATAGTTATTTTCGTCTATAATTGCAGTCATTGTAGGAACATACCGTTTACGCGATCTGTTTATGCCCCTTTACATGTCCCTTATGTTATTTTCGATTCTATTAGTATCTATCTCTATTAATTTCTTTTTAAGATATTGTATTTTTTTCTTTTTAGGGAGTTTTAACGTTTCATTTTTAATGTTTCGGAAATCGACTACATTGTTATCAACGTGATTATTAAGAACTTTCATTTTTGCGGTTTTTCGTTTTTCCCACATATTTTGACATTAATCGTGGAACCAGGGTTTATTTTTTTATTTATCACAATACATAAGTTACCAACTTTTTTAATATTATCCCTCATCTCTACCCACAATTTTTCAATATCTTATGTCTCTAAAGCTTCAATCTATTCTTGATCTCTAACACGAATTGATTTTTAATTGTAGGATTCTTCAGTTTATCTAAATCAATATTTTCCGAATGAAAACGGTTTTCTGTTCTTTTTTTTATTATTGGTTCTTGTCTAAGTTGTACGATAAATAATTCATGATCTGATCCACATTCTGCCCCACGATATCATGTTAATTACAATTTTTGGGTACAAATTAAAAAAATATATAATTAAACTATACAGTGGCGTTACAATAAACAGTAGTGCTCGAGCAGTAGTTGAGAAAGGTCAGTAGGTGGAGAATATTTCTGACTCAGACCCCGCGCTAAGAGCTCAAACCAGTTCTATACCATGCACCTTTGCAATGTTATACCAAGATAATCTTCGTGATAAACGTCATGGAAATCGCCAACGACTCATTCAGATACACTTCAAGGGGCTAGTAATAAATGTAAGGTTGGGACATGGCAGTAATTGTTTACTTTATAACTTCAGATTTTCTTTTTTATATATATATATGTATGTATGTATGTATATTTTAAATTCGCGCTTCTTGGGATAAGAAAGTAAAACAAATGTTTTAGTGTTTTATGAACTCTGACATATATTTTACACTAGCTTATGTCCGCGGCTTCGCACGAGTGGAATTTGGTCTGCCACGTAAAGTTTCGTGAGATCATTTTAAATAAATAATTTAATTATTTTTTTTAAATATAAGTTACTCGAACATCCGAAATTTCAGATGTCTAACTTCAAAACTGACGGATTCTCTGCAACCTTTGAACCCCTATTATATTAAAGGGGAAACCCTTGGAGTGGAATTATCCGAATTTTTTTCTTAAACTATACACATAACCTAACTACAAATTTCTAGATGCTAAGTTCCTTATGTACTATAACGGGGGGGCACATGCCCCCGTGCCCCCACATAGATCGTCATGTGATTTGCCTTTATTTATGTACAATAATGGATTCTCCACAGTACCTAAAATACTGTCGGGGGAGGGGGGCACGTGCCCCCTTGCACCCTTCCATAAATCCGTGCTTGTTATAGCCTATATGTTATTCTGATGTATAACCTATATTACTGTAAAGTTTCATCCAAATCCGTCCAGTAGTTTTTGCGTGAAAGAGAGACAAACATACAAACATTCACATTTATAATATTAGTAAGATTAGTAGGCTATCAAAACAAATAGTTTCACTCATGTTCTTTCTGTTATTTTAACTACTATTATCATGTGACTTGCCTTTATTTATGAACAATAATGGATTCTCCACAGTAGTTAAAATACTGCCGGGGGGGGGGGGGGACGTGTCCCATTGCACCCCCCCATAAATCCGTGCTTGTTATAGGCTGTATGTTATTCTGATGTATAACCTATATTTCTGTAAAGTTTCATCCAAATCCGTCCAGTAGTTTTTGCGTGAAAGAAAGACAAACATACAAACATTCACATTTATAATATTAGTAAGATACTGGAATAAGCAGAAAAGCTTGGTGTTTAATTGATCAAATGTAAAAGTGTTCCGTAGCTTACTTTGAATGAACGAGTTTATCACTTGTTTTGGAAGCTTCAGATGCAGCTAACGCCATAATATAGTGAATGACATTTAATTTTTCACATGTTTTATGTATGTCTTCAATCATATAATTCTTCTATCTATGTGTACGTCACCGGACTCCTCCAAAATGGTTGATACGATTCTGTTGAAATTTTTTGTGTGTGTTGAAGTGGATTTCGAGAATAGTTTAGATTCGCGATTCGATCCAATAGATAAAGAGTTTTAAATTAATTCATCCAAACAGGCTGCGATCGAGGTATCGAAATATTCGATGATATTTTGTTTTTAATTTCAGCAAGACCCGAAGAAAAATATGCCTATCAAAAAAGAGTTTTTGGAGTTTACTCCTTAAGAAACGATGTTCATATTTAGCCCGCGGTATGAAAATTTTATGAGGAGTAAAATCGAGTTTTAACTAGAAGTGGCCCGTTATATTCCTTTCCCGATAAGATTATATTATCTATTTTACTTAATAGATAGAAATTAAAAGTTAAATTCCAGGACTAATCGGGAAGAGATACGTATGGTGTCTGTGGTAACAGTGTATTCTATTGCTTTACTCTAAAAGTGTTTAAATGCGATAATTTTTTGTATAGCAGCTTTTTTAAAGACACCTATCCAAACAAACACTATTGCTACTCTTATTTAGATTCCGCCTTAAGCTCTTGGGGTCCATTCTTTTGGATTCAACCTCAACAGACGACAGGGCAACGTTGATCTGATAAGAGTATGAAATTGATTAGCTATCTAGAAGGGCTGTGCAGTAACTATTTAATTGTGTACAGTGTGTAGTGTGTAGTGAGTAGTGTGAAGTGCTACTAGGACAGGATATTGGTGTATTAAGAAGTGGACAGGCAGTGATCATGCTGGGCTTAAATACACCTTTACGGACACAGAAGATGAGGCTCCCTTCAAAAAAGTAAAGACATGGAAGAAATCGGCTAAGACGAAGACAAGGAAAGCAGAATAGCCCACCGGTA
Source organism: Arma custos (assembly GCA_037127475.1). NCBI lineage: Eukaryota > Metazoa > Arthropoda > Insecta > Hemiptera > Pentatomidae > Arma > Arma custos. The sequence goes on from CM073760.1 coordinate 74,193,166, forward strand.
GTGACATCGAATAGCTTTACAGCTCTAGCTCATTTACTACCAGCTTAGGAACCTACGGCGCCCCCACCGAAGAAGATTCCTCCAGTTATAATGGACCAAGAAAACTTACCGTTAAATGAAGTGAATGATTTCACATGAATGATTTGATATGAACAAAATTAATATTAATCAATATTTTATCAAACAGACGAGGACTGAGATCCATATTTACCTCCAATTAAAGACCGACAGATCCACATTAAAAAGACATCTAAAAACTCGCCGAATTGGGTACCATAGTTTTGCACCCAAAAACCCGACAAATCTCTCAAACAAAGTTGTTATAATAAAACTTGATCATTAACAAACCTATGACAGGGAGGCATTTGAACCTATTAAGGCTTCGGACACAAGACGTATGCAAAAGACTGTGCACTGGACGTGAAGAAAATGTAATTGTCACCTATATTGATAACTGTTCCACAAGGTATCACTATAAAAGATATAGAAGACAAAGTAGGCCACGTCAATAGACATATATTCACGGTTGTGAAATACATCTCAAAAAAGGATATCCTACCGCCCCAGTGCTATAAATATCAGCAATTTGGGCACACACAAAACTACTGCAACCATACCGTAAAATGTGTCAGATGCAGCGGGTCACATAACATTTCTGAATGTCCGCGACTTGGCGAAACGAAATTATCGAATTGCGAGAGAGCGCACGTCGCTTCTTATAGAAAATGCCTCCATAGGAAAAAATAGAAGAAATAGTGACTAAAAGGATGAAAGAAAAGAGATCGAAGCAGATCAGTACTAACCAAAACTTACCCAAACTAATGACTAACAGCATGGCAATTCGCCCAGGTGTAGAATACGCATTTTTTCTACAAGGTACCAAAATGACAACCGAACCACAACCATCAACCAGTCAAACCATGCTCCACCACCATCAAAGCCTCCACAAACTTTCGGCTATTTACCTCAACCACCGCAGACGGAACAATCGAATCTCATGATAGCTCTTGTCAATCAGATGGCTCAGCACAATTTACTCCCACCATGCGAGAAACCAAAATTCAAGGATTAACAGGACAAAATTTAACGAAATACGAATAAATAAATTGACAATATTAAATCTCAACTGTTAAATTACAGGTAATGGTATAAAAATGCTTGATTATTTGTTGATTTATATGGAAAGTTATATAAATATGAATTGTGATTTTAATTTATATATATGTAAGTTCAGTTAACAGTTTTAGTGTTGTAACAAGTCACCGCAGGGCAAATAGTGGTCCCTGAAGATGGTCTACAACGTAGGCCGAAACGTTCGCACGATTAATAAAAAATATATATTTATAATTTAAATTAAAATATTTTTTTTTAATTAAAAAATAATTTACAATTTAAAAAAAAATAATACGCAGTGATAAGTATCAGTAGAGAGCGATTAATTGGCAAGAACACGTTTAAAATCCATTATAAATGGTAAGGGGTAAACTCCAGTCGCGTGTCGGAGCTGACACACACACTTTTTTTTCTTTCTTCCTATTAATAAAAACAGTTTTAAGTTTATAATTAACACATATATGCTTATATTATACTGATATTTCACACGTAATTGATATGCCAAGTTGTGATGACATCATGTATTTTATTGTTTTTTTAAATATATTCTCATCGAAACGGTACAAAATGTTTTTAATAATTTTCGGATTTAAATCTTTAAACTGGGCATCGTCTATGAGCTCCGTTAGTATTCTAATAAGCTGCTAAGATAATTTATAAAATATTTAAAAATGGTATCAGTTTCGCAGGTTATCGCTTCGAGTTAAGTCGCAATAGTTCTAACTTTTTATTCGTTTCATTTTTATATTCTCGAAAATAAAAATATTTATATTACTGACTTTAAATAGATTAAAGAACTGACATATAATTACAGTTTTGGTACCTCATCATCAATGTTAGTCGAAAAGTTTACTTTTTGTTGGAATAATTACCGAAATATACGAATTTCCCGTAATTACATTTTTTTTCATACTAAAACTCAGGATTATTTTTATTTTCGAGAATATTAAAAAGGAAACGGATGAAAAGTTGTTGTGACTTAACTCGAAGCGACAACCTGCGGAACCGATACCTATTTCTTATTTCTCCTTTTTTTATGCAGATACATATCGCGCTGGTATTTCTAAAGTGAAATAAGTCAAAAACTACATTTTTGAAAAACAGGAAAAAGTATTAGCGAGCTTTGGAATTGCATTAGAAGAATAAGTGTGACACAAGTTCCTTATGGCAGGCTAGCTCCGAAGCTAGGTAGAAACAGTTTTTTTATGATTGATAGAAAGATACCCATTTCTTGCAAGGTCATAACTCAGAAAGACCTGGAGAAAGCAGTATCATGAAATTTGGTAGGAGAAAACCTCAACTTTGCCAACAGCCATACCATGTTGAACATACCGGTTTCCGTCAGATCACTGAAGTTAAGCAACGTCGGGCCTGGTTAGTACTTGGATGGGTGACCGCCTGGGAAAAACAGGCGGTAACCATCTGGGAAAAACCGCGTGCTGTTGCATCAAACTTACCAATTAATCAAATAAATATACAACTGGCTGTATGGATGGAAATATCCAATGCCATTAAAAAAAAAAAAACTTTTTAGAAAACCTCATTAAAAAATTTACTTAGTTATTAGGAGTAGCATTAGGACACTAATAACGGCACAAGTTCCTTCTGGCAGACAAGTTCTGAAGCTAGGTTGATACAGTTTCGTTGAGTTACAGAGAGGTATTTACAGATTTCTTTCATGATCAGAGCTCATCACCGAAAAAATAAAGGTTTTTCAGTTATCATCCTTTAGAGAAATACTAGTGCGAAATATAACACTACTTTTACCCGTAATTATACTTTTTTTAAATTCTATAACTGACGATTATTTTAATAATGGTATGAAATGGTCAGGGGGTGTAGTCAATGATTACACAAAATAATTGTCAGTCGTTAGTTGAATTTAGACGGAATTAGGACTCATATCGCCTTTCCCCCTCTCCCTCCCCGGCTGCCATGGTGATGGTCTTCATCTTAGGCCAAAATGTTGGCACAATAAAATAAGTCATCCTTATTTTGTGTAATCATTGACTTCAACCCTTGACCATTATTAGAATTATCAGGCCAACTATTTTACACTTAAACACGATTATCTTAATTATAGAGAAAACTTGATGCGATTTAACTCGAAGCGACAACCTGCGGAACTGATGCCGAAAAAATGCTATACTTTTATATAGGAAACAATACGAATCTGTATTCAAAGCTGCTAGAAGCTTTTTTAATAATAAATATTGACTATAATCGATTATTTATAACAATTTTATGCATCTGAACTTAAGTTTTTCATTAATGTACCACAGCCAAACCTTGTTGCATAAGGAATTATGGAAGTGTTGATAGAGGCTGAGACGTTTCAGAGGAAAGGACATGGCCTTGGGTCGGAGGCAGTGGATTTAACCAGTGAGTGTCCTTGGAGTATCCTCGTCTCCTTACTGGCCTTCTACGTACCTTCGGGTCTGCGGCGTCGTAGGCCGCCATCTTGATCCTCCCGAGGACCTTTGCAAGTAATGGAAGGATCATACCATAGGTATAAGGGCTTCTTTGTAGTTCAATTTATCCCAAATAGCCTAATAATTTCAGGAAACAGATAAATGATCACAAGAATAGAACGTTTTCTTGGAATTGAAAAGAAGATAGAGTAGTGCACTGATTCCAAGCCTGGTGGATGCGATACCAATTGAAAATAAAAAAATACCGCTTCATTTTAGTTATTTTTCTCTCATCTGTTCTTCTTTATGCTAAAATGAAACTTATAATGTACCTTGTGTCAGTAAAGCTTGTATTGTTTTTTTCATATGCTCATGCAATTTGTTGCAATTATTAACAGGGGGAGCGGTACAAAAATGGTTGGGAACATTAATGTATCGTATACCACGTTGTTTTGCAAGAATCGTCTTTAAGAATGAATTAAGGCTCTATCGATACAAATTGTCGAAACTGAAAAACAACACTTTTGAGTAGGGTTAAAAACTGTTTCAAGGTTTCAAATCAGTGCGTATCGTCAAACCTATTTTAACTATGCCTAAGAACGTAGTTTAGTGCTCTATATATGATTCTATATGAGTTTTATAGTAATCATCAATCCTAAATTTATGTAGATCGAAATTCAAAAATGTCTTACCTTTTCATATTTGATACTTTGATATTTGATAATTTGATAGCATATGTTTTGACGATATTTCGATAACTATAATTTTTAATGAGCAAATAAATATTAATATAAATAATAATATAAATATTACAAATAAATTTTAAATTAATTTGGAACTTCATAAAATGGATTAGTAATATCAGATACCTCATACAGTTAGAATAGGCAGACTCTGGGATTTCTCTAATTTATTATCAAATATTAATAATTAATTAATCATTAATAAGCTACTGATATTTTATCCCAATCGCACTAAGACGAATCTGACTTAACTTCACTCATTTGGAACTTTTAAGCGCCCATACTCAGAGCAGGGATCATTACGTCCGGTAGCCCAAAAATATCTTAAGTTCATAATATTTCGACTCGTGAAAAATTATCGATGAAGTACTTAGAAATAAGATATTTCATCTAAGATCGAAAATTGATTGGTCTTCGAATTCAAATGCAATTGCAAAATAAGATATGTAATCAGCGCCAGTGCTGCCAACATTACTAAATACCAAAAATGCGCACATGCTGCCCAAGCACATGTCTAAATCAACAAAATGGAAACCCGCCAAGTTTTAAACATCCACAAAAATTGAATTTTGTAATTTTACAATTGAACCACTTCATATCCCATAGCGAAATCTTACTGCTTTCGTTTCTGATTTCCCATATACACAGTATGCTTAAGTATACTCAGCAGTGGACCTTACTCATTAGTTTATGCCTAAAATATTTTAAACCTAAATTTGTTTGATGCTTAAGGTAAGTAAGTAAAACTTCTGATTCATAGCTTCTTGTAGACATTTAAAATCTTGTTCTCATTAATATATAAGTCTTAATTATCAAATCTATAAAAATCTTTTACTTGTAAAAGAATTAATTCTGGTATAATCAAAACAGGCAATGAGTTTTCTTTTTACGGATTATTGGGTCGGTATGTTGATTAGAAGGAAAACATAGGAAAAAGACATCTGAGATTGGTATGATTGTTATATAAAATTTATGCACATATTTTGGTTAAAATAGATACGTCATTGTTTCAGAACTTGCTTACACTTTTCAAATTAATAAGGTGGACTACTTTTGTTACTTCCCTCCCCTGGGCCAGTTGTCTCTTTGTAACAACAGTTCGCGAACTCTGTGTGCTATAGTGGCAGTGCAACTGTGATCGATTGAATGAATATTTTATTCGCGAATAACTGGAAAACTTTTGGATCAAAATTGCCTAATTGGAATTCGGCATAACGTCATTGAAATATCTCTAGTTTGAATTATGCTCATTACACCAACTTGCAATGAATTGGTCTTTAATGTAAGCTAGGTCTGGTCCTCATTAAAATACCTGATATGGACTAAATGCCTAATTAGCAAAATATCTTCCTCTAAAGTACCTGTAATTTTATTTATTTGAAATAAATATCAGTCTCTCATCGTTTAAAATAGTAAAAAATAAGATAAATATAAACCATGAATGAATTTGATGTATAAATACGTTCGAAATATTTTAACAGTTTGAATCAGTTTTGCCCCGTCAGTTTTGTGATAGAAGAAAATAATGTTGGATTATTCTTATATGTGTGGCATAAACAAAATAACAAGAAGGAATTACAACCCAATGGTCATATCCTCTTAAATGATCCCTCGCCAGTTCATTAGGGTGTATGCAGTGCCTTTCAGCAATGGATATTGCAGATTCTCCAAGAATCCACCCATCCAAGTCTTCTTCTAAAGACCCTCCTGGGTCTCATCCAGCTTAATTAGGGCTTAATTGGAGAAAACCTGGTTGTTAAATGTAATATCGGCCAAATCGTCTCCCTGTATAAACAGTAAATCTATAAAATTTACTGAACTCCAGACCCTTCATGGGTTGTACATATATTAACGAGCGAGGTTTAGAAAAAACGTGCCAGTTAACATTTGAAAGAATAACGAAGACAGAGATATATCCAACCGAAGAAAAATGAGTGATGTGCACAATACTGGTGAACTGGTAAACTCTAAGAAACAAAGGCTTGTCTCTAAAAAAAACTAAACATTCGTATAGACAGGAATTATCCGGACCATACACCCAAATAAAAATTCATTTTTTATTGAACACCTAGTACTGAGGTTGTTGTCTGTGATATAAATTCCAATTTGTTTGTTTGTTCATTTAACGTCAATTTATGCTGATATGGATAATCGGAGTATGCTACAGTGTGAGCAATTAATTTTGCCTGTCCAATTTTAATTAGGTTAGGGGTGTTTAACGAGTACCATAAGTAAAGATTGTTTAAAAGGGAGTGAAAAATCTTTTTTTTTTTTTTTGCTCCCTTTTAAAAAGTCCTAGGGCCACATGCCGGGTTGCGAACCCACGATGTTGGGCATAGAAATTCTACTTTGTCTAATTTAGCTAAGTAAAGAATCTAACTGATTAATGGGCTTACTGAAGTTTAAGCAGGAAGTATACAAAATAGTTACATCACTGTTGCGTAAAATATCTCGATAAAATATCTTATATATTTAACTCCTTGTGAATGCACTATCTAACATATCTAGGTCATCCGCAGATCTATGCCAAGCCTACTAACATACACAAGAGATGAAGATGCCTACAGAGTTTTACAAAGCGATTATAAAGACAAGACGTGGTGCCCTAGAGAGCGCGGCGGGAAGGCTGCCCAGGCCCGACCGGTTTCGGGGCTGTCATGTGATACCTCCCCCTGCCTCTACTTACCATCTCCACATCCAATAAATACTATATTCCCTTCATTGCTTCTATTAGTATCCCTAATATCATCAAGGGATGAAATATATATAACACTATATTTGTAAAAAGATGACCACGATGGCGTGTACTTCTTGAAACTTAGAAAAGCTGAAAATTACAGAGCCTCACGTGCTAGTAGGGAGTGAGTTTAGAAGGAGAGTGAAAAATCAAGGGTGTCAGGAAGGCGAAAGACCAGAGGGTCAACCGAAGGTAGTAGTGAACGCATGAGGGAATATTGGAGACAGAGAAAACTCCAGCTAAAGAAAAATAAAGTTATAACGTGATCCGATGTGCTCAATACGAATATATATATATATGGATAATAGGTAGGCTATGTAGTTACTACCTACACCTACTAGTGAAGTACAAGTTTTCGTAACATATGTTTCATAGTCTTTTGTTTAATCTTGTCAATTGTCACGTTATATTCCAATAGTCTAAAGAAGAATCATGAAACCAGTTTATTCAAGGATCTTTTTTTAATTGAAATTTTTATTAATTTTGTTCCTTTTTTTTATAGTATATTTTCAGACATTTCGAAAAAACAAATACAAAGACTTCATTTTCCAAAAAACTACCACTCGTATCGCCCAGTCAGGTATCATCAGAACATATGTAAAAATAAGAATTGAGTTTTTTATTGAACATCAAGAATTGATGAAGCTTTATCTGAGTTATGATTCTGTTTGCATTGTCAATGTGAGATGTAGTGTGATCTTATTTTGGGGTATGTCATGATGATGCCTGAATTAGCGAAGCGTTTGCTGGTTAGAAACTTAAACTTTTCATATGGTTTTACAGAATAATAACATTGTGTATCAAAAAGAGCATGAAGTATCAAAAATTCATAATCCTATGGACTATGTTGACCACACAAATTTTTAATTATGGTGTGATGTTGATCGTTGATCTAACATACGGTTGATATATTCGTAACTTTTTGGCTAACTATTTTCATTTATACATCATATCATTATATTATATATATTATTATTATTATTATATCATTTATATATTTTCATGTTATATACTATTTTTTATACTTCTTCAATGTTGAGCTATAGTCGAGCTATTGACCTAAGACCTTAGTCTTTTATATTGTCGCTAATAAATTACTTTCTTTCTTTGATAAGTTTAAGATAAAAACGTGCGGTTGGTGGTCCTGATTCATAATGAATTCCGTTTTAGGTGAAGACACCTAATATATATATATATATATACTCCAGTGTGCAGGATTAATTATTCTGAAGAAATTAACTCATTGCAGCTTAGTAATTATTCTGATATGAGGAATGCACACAAATTCCTTTCACAAGCAATCAAGTGCACTTTGTCGCCATATCCCAATTTTTCATTGCATTCATTTCGATTAAAATTTTCAATACCCTTCAGTAGTTTTAATAGTCTAATTATGCAGGTTACGGTCGTAATAATTTCTATTATTATTGATTAGATTAAGCAGGATAGGGGAACAGCTTTTACGAAAGCAGAAGTAATATTTTCTGAGCCTGACGACATTGGCCCTACAGTCGTGATATATGACTTTAACGTTATAAACTTATATCAGTTGCCTAATATCTTCCGAAAGCATTAAACGAAAAGATTCAAATCGAAGGTTAAGGAATCCTATTTGAAGTCACTAGGAGAAGGGGTTCTCTGTCGTTTTCACAATGTATGTCGTAGATATTACAAAACTGTGTTTGATTTGGAGTGAATGGAAGTTTTCCCATGACGACATAACAAAAATTGGTTATGTAACCCAAACTTAAATATGACGAAAAGAGGGAAAAATGAGTTAAGAATGCCTTAACGCGCCGGCGAAACATTTAGTTTACAGTGGTTAGCATTGGAATATAAAAAAACATATTTATCATATCAATACATAAATATATGCACAAAGTTGGGTAGCGGGGTAGTTCAGTAGGGTGCTCGGTTACTGTATCTCCAGGTCTGAGCTCAAAACCGGATGTGCTAGATAAATTATTAATTCTTTAAATCGACTGTGTAGGATATGGAGACCCTCCTGGAGCTCAATCTACTTCTTCTACAATTGGGTACCCTTAACTGGGGAAAAACCTGGAGGTTGAACGTGATAATTGTCTCGTGCACAACCGTTGGAATGGAAACAGGGTGGTTCCTAACGCATACTCAACTCTGGTCCCTGGGTCCTCTGTAGAAGTACAAGTACATTTTTTATACTATATGCGCTCGCATATGTACTTGGTATGTGGTTTCTGGACCTATCCAGAAAGGCAAAGTCTACTATTTTCGAGCCTTTTAAATTTGGGTACGATGTGAACGTTTTATGAATAATAAAATGGACATTTATGTATGTATATTATGTATGTAATAATTGCGCTGATTAAACTAAAAATCGAAGTGTTAAAAAGTAATAAAATTGTATGAGTAAGTTAAAGTAATAATCAGGTTTATGGCTTGTAGCCGAAATTTAATAAACTTTTTTTTTCTTTTTTTTTATTAAACACTTTATTCAGACATTGCAATCTGCCACTTGTGGGCAATAAGTAATGGTGGTATGTAGTATGTGGGATGTGGCCATTCCATTACAAAACAAACAAGTGATGTAAACAAAATATAATAAGTGAATGTAATAAAATATATACATACGCAAACATATATGCATGCGGTAATAAAAAGAAATTAATGCAAAAATGATCATAAAATAATAAAAATAAAAATAAATAAAATAATGTACACATTCAAACCCTATTTATCAACTGTAAACATCGATATAATGTTCGTTAATATCAATATAATATTCGTTGGTATTAAAGAATTAAAAATGGGATAGTTAATATTAATAATTTATATTAAATGCAACCATTCAAAAGAATTCTCGATCGCTTCGCATCGCTTGATTAGTTAGTTTTTGCTAAAATAATGTGTATTTTTATTATTATTATTCGAGTCTTTAATATTAAATTTATATCATCATGGCCAACACATAATTTATCACAATCTTAAATATGTACAATATATTAACTTTTCAGGTTAATATTTGTTTTTGAGTTATTCGCAATACGAATGTCCGAGCGAACTTACGCACAATCATAAAGTTTCATTTTATAGATATATTTAATTAAGATTCTCTACGAATTATTGCAATTACAATACATATTAGGGCGTAAAAGGTTAGACTATAGAAGTCTACGAACCATTAACAGGGGGAACATTATGGTTAATCAGAAATATTTCTTCTGGATATTTCAGGTAAAATTGGGTACACTGATCGTTTTGAACCACAGTTATTGAGAATCAAGGTTGTATTGTCTGTATTGAAGATACGAAAAATTACATTTTTTCGATAATCATGTCATTAAGGAATAAAATGGTCCTAACAACTCCTCTAAAAGACCATTTAAAGTAATTTTTTCTCTTATAAAAAAAAGACAAAATCAATAACTTTTCTTTAAATATAGTATATACATCACCAATCAAATTTAAAATACTACACAAATAAAAAGTATTCCCATTAGCTGACCATAATTTATTAAATTACATGTTGTCTAAACATATTTATATCGCTTAACAACCCTAACCTCGTAGCAACCTGTTCTTCGTTGTGATACAATTTCAGTTATTTTAGAAGGCGCAACACTAATGTGCTTCAGTGTTAGCACAAGTGTCACGTGTTTTAAGTGTTAGTGTGTACCGCACGTGTCGAGGAGAGGCTGTATCGTCCGAGTTCCCTACTACTTTTATCAAATTGAATTATTAATCCATAAATGAACGTTTGATATAATTGTAATAAAAGTATAGTATAATTAATATTTAATTATATATTATTATAAAACATAATATATATACACACACATTAATATTGAAAAGTAAAAAGAGACCTTACACGGTCTTAATATATATATATATATATATATATATATATAGTGAGTAAAAAATATACATACATTCCGCGGATGGGGAAAAATCAGCTCATTATATCATGGTTACAAGTTATACTCTACTTCCCCAAAAGCGCAGATGGAGTGTTACATATTCTTGACTGGACCTAATGTTATATTACGTATGAATGGATTATAGAATTGTATTATTCAATTCCATTTAGTGTAATAGATCATTTATACAGGAATAGACCTTAATGTTTACTATAGAACAAAAAAGTACAAAAACAAAATAATGCAAATGTCAATGAAGGCAGACATCCTAAGAATGACAATAATAACGTAACGAGACTACAGGGCCTAGGATTGTTCAAAAGTGAGCAAAAAATCCTTGGTTATGCCGCCCTTCGGAAGTGACGTAAAATGGGGATCCCGAGTCTGTGCGATGTCAGGTACTCGTTAAAGATCCCTGTCCTATATATACATACCCAGGTGGCAAAACTTAGGACTCTCACTGTAATATTGGGTATATCTGCAGACCCCGTGAATAAATGATTAAGTAGATTTTTTTCCAAAATGAGTTATTTGTTTGTACATAGTAAAGCAAAAATTTGCCATTCTCGTAGTGCAAAAGTCTCAGTCATAATATGGGTTGAAATGCTTTTATTAAAACTCTATTTCAAGCAAAAAACAGCGAGAAGGACACGATTTTGCTTCCCTTTGTACAATTATCTTATTCAAAGAAAAAATTGGACCCAACTATTTATCCACCAGGGCAGCAGATACAAGTATATTCGAAAATCTTTGGTTGTCTAAGAATAATCCTGTTATAAAAACCATCCGTTTATTGTTTATAATTTTCAGTAATCCATTGCATGGTGCGGAATTTTTTAGATAGCATATTTACATTTTTCTCTAAACCTTTATAAATGTGTAATTTCTTCCATATGATATGGTGTCTTTATTATTTACAGGTATCTTTACCATATTCTTTTATTAAAATGTTCTCTTAAGCTTGTATGATGACGCAAATGCATTCCCAAATCTGCAGCCTAAGGTATAAACGTGTTGGACACTACGCCAACGTTTAGTTTTCCCTTTCCCATCCACTCTTGCTCGACAAGACTCCTGAAGAACACCGCTCCCCGATAACCCGAAGACCTACTGAACCAGACTCCGGACGGAGGCAGCCTGTGGAGCGCAAGGAGGAGAAGAAGAGACGGTACTAAAAAGGCACTAAAATGCCCTGAGACTGCACCCCTGTGTCTGCCCGGCGTTGCCAAGTCTACCCTGTCCTACCGCACGCCGGCGGAGGGTCTCGCTCCGTCTTCTCTCCAGGAGATCTCTGTCCTAAATGGGACCGTCTCTTCTGCAGGGAGGGTGGATGCTTATCGGGTATGGCTGGCGAGAGTATGCGGAATCATCATAATATTATCAGTCATCGATTCACTTCATAACTAATTTGTCATTATTAAATATCAACCAAGGATGCGCGAACGTCATATTGCACTAGGATTTCTCTTAAGGGACACAATTCAAAAGTTTTTTTTTTGGTGGTGAGTTATGACCATGAAAAAACTTTAAATGTCTCTTTATCTCACATCAAAACTGTATCAACCTAGCTTCAGAGATTCTCTGCCAGGAGGCACTTATGTCCTCCTTAGTATCCTAAGGCTATTCCAAGTTTATCAGTTTTTCAAAAATGTAGGTTTTTGTGACTTATGTCACTTTAGAAATAATTTTGCGATATATGGTATAATTAATAAATAAGAAAGTATTTTTTTTTATAGAGGGGAGATCTTGAAAGAAATGGATAAATATCTATTTATCACTCATAATACTTGTATGTATCAACTAGATCTTGACTGTCAGAAGGCACTTGTTTTTCAAAAATGTAGATTTTTGACTTGTCACGCTATAAATATTAATGCGATGTACGATATACTTAACAGTTGAGGTTTTTTCCAACTAAATTTTACGATACTATTTTCCAGGTCTTTCTTAATTATGGCCTTGAAAGAAATGGTTAAATAGCTCTTTATCACTAATCAAAACTGTATCCACCTATCTTCAGAACTAGTCTGCCAGAAGGCATTTGTGTGCTATTACATGTTCACTTATAGTTTTTCCAGTTTTTCAAAAATGTAAGTTTTTGACTTAGGGCAATTGTTTCTAAATAGCGCTATATTTATTTTAATCAAAAAGGAAAGAAGAAATCTTGGTAACAGTTTTGCAGGTTGCCGCTTCTAGTTAAGTCACAAAATGTGTTAACTTTTTATTCGTTTCATTTTTAATATTCTCGACATCCTTCCATGAAAAGCTCCATACACACTTGAATCCGCTAGTCTCTCAACTTGCTTCCCATGGTATTCCTGATAACCCTCCAAGGCGTCTGAAAAGAAGGCCTTCGACTATAGAACTTTATTGGAGTGCTATCAATGGATATTTTCTCCACAAGTGTTTTTTTTTATGTCCTTAGTTCATACAGCAGATTTACTTGATGTAATATAAATACAGTTGTAAATATCAATAAATTATTCAATTCCAAAAAAAAATATTCTTGACAGTAAAAAATAATCGTATCGGAGTGTAGTGTAAGTATCGGAAATGCTTACACTTTGGTAATCCTTTCATGAAGAAATGAACGTTTCAACAAATATATCAAAGTCCACATGATTATATAACCTAACCGGTATTTATAATTAAATTTGAATTACTGTGTAAGGTTCTTTTATCTATATACAATCAATAATAGTTACTCTATACAGTCAGTGATAAAATTAATTTTATTTTCAAGAATATTAATAAGGAAACGAATGAAAAGTTAAAAATTGTTTTAACAAACTGTTATTCTCATAGTGCATAATTGGCTAGGTAAGGCATTAACTTGAAGTGGAGTCATTGCTTATATTTAAACTCCATTTCAAGCCAAAAACTACAAGAAGGGGGCGATTACGCTTCCCTTTAATACAAGCAACTTTCCCTCAGGGTGGCAGACATAGACCACATATGATACATAAATACATATCCAAATAATTAAATATATAATATATGATATATACTAATGTATTGTTTGAATGTGAATTTGTATTTGTGCGAGGTAACGCTCAACCACCAGGTTTTCTCTCCAATTTAGAGTTCCCACTTTATAGAGGATGTATTAGCCCGAGGAGGGCCTCCATATCTCATAGAGCTACCCCCAGCTGTTAACAGATTAAATAAAATCTGCCACCGCCGGATTCGAACCCAGTACCTTCAGCAAGGCAACTCTGCGCTCTTCTACATAACCTTATTTTTAATACATATCTTATTTGTAAAAAGTTTAAAGTTACTGTTGACTAATAAAGGCGATGAGCTGACTATAGTTAACACACCCCCCCCTCTAATTGGATTGACAGGCCGTGAACTTTCTATAACAAGGCTGTCCTAAATGGGGGCCCCAGGACCTAACGACTGATGGCTGTCTTCCTGCCCTCTTCTAACCACCATGTTTCTCTTCCATAGGGCCATAACGTTCTGGTCAGGCTCAGGGCACGCATCGCCTGTATAGAGTGGATTAGTTGTCTGAGTTAAAACTGTACCACTACAACCCATGAAGGGTCTTGAGTACAGTACATGGTAGAGACTGTACTGTTTCTTGGACAACAGTTGTCAGGGAGGTGATTTGAACTAGATCACTCTCAACCACCAGATTTTCTTCCTCCCTATTTTGGTTACCCACTTTATAGAGGTTGTGTTAGTCCCAGGAGGGTCCTAGATCCTTTCCATCTGACTGTAATAGATCAAATATAAAAAAATCTGATATTAATGGAATTTGGACCCAGGACCTTCAGCATGGCAACTCAGCGCTCTACCACTGAGCTACTCCACTCCTCTGTTAAATGATTACAATATTCACAATTGGTCAATATTGTATTTCAAATATAATTGAAATACAGAAATACTGAACGAATAAAATAAAAATGATGAAAATTATTTAGTTTAAAATCTCCTCAGCTTACATTTGTTTTAATTTTATGCTTCAAATTGTTAACTACATTGGTGGAGCACTAGGGCAAAAACTACTGGCATATTTCTGGATCCCGCCCAGACGTTTCATATTTTCCGCTAGGTGCTCATATTTTTCTTTAAACCTAACCTGTACCTCTACAACCCGAGAAGGGTTGGATTCTGCACATGGTAGAGAGAACTGTTTATATCAAGAAGGCATAAAGATTAATGGAATAAAGATACCAAGCATGCAGACGACACAATATTAATATCAGACTGAATTGAAATACTGATTGATAGATTGAATCCTACCATCGCAGAACTTAACATGAAAATAAACTATGATAAGACCAAAGTCATGACCTTCTCTCGATCTCAGAATATACCACTGCCTGTTACATCGAATGGTAAAATGTTAGAACAAGTAGACAAGATAATATATTTTGGTTGCTGGATCTAAATCAAGAAATTAAATGCAAAAATGAACAAGCCAGATGTGCATTCCCACAAAAGTAAGGACTACTACGCGATCCACTTATCAACTTGGGACTTAGGATTCTGCTACTTAAATGTAATGTTTGGTCAGTACGACTATATGGAGCAGACTCATGGACACTCACAGTCCCTACCATGAATAAATTAGAAGCTTTTGAGATGTGCACTTATATTACAAAGTCTCTGGACCGACCATGTAAAAAATAGATCATAGAAAAAATAGAAATAGGCCCTCGATCGTTTAAACCAAGAAAAAGTATTACTCCATACCATCAAGGTCCGCAAAACATCTTACCTAGGACATTTACTAAGGAATCAAAAGTATTTTCTGTCGCAACTGATCATACAAGGTAAAATTGAAGTAAAACGCGGAATTGGAAGAAAAAAGCTCTTTTGGACCAGAAACATAGGGCATTGGACATGTTTGAACTATGGAGAATTGATCAGAATAGCAAAAGATTGAGACAAATTTGCCGAAGGAATCACCAGCATTCATTGATTGAATAGAGCACCAAAAGAACAAGAATGCTGAGATGTGTCTTCAATTAGATCAGTCTTGAGAGGCGTAACAAATTTGGCTTCATTACTATATACCATCTATGCTCATAAACTCAACATACTATACATCTCCTTGAGATTGACTGCTACCAAAGTTAACGATTTGAAGCAAATTTAATGATGTGTCACGATAAGGGAATGTCCATGACATAAAGACTTGACAAAAATCGGTACCTAAGCTTGGAAGATTGATAATATCACCAAACATAACATTCACACTTTGACAAAACGCGTGACCAATCAAATCGACGACCACCAAATTCCTAATGGATACAGTTACCTGGAACTAAACCGAAGGATGACTTTGGACAAAAAAAAATAAAAAATTGCATGTAAAAAACACATTAAATTACAGAAGTCTCTTTTTTTTCAAATCTTCTAAATTGAAAATTAGGAAAAAATTAAATATATATCAATACCTTCTTAAGCCCATATAAACCCTTTACGCCTCACAAATCCATGGTTCATCAAAAAATTAATAAGCACATAAAAAATCTATTTTTTCAAACCCTAAATAACAGACAAATAACAGAAGCTCCTAGTTCATAAAAAAAAAAAAAAAACCTTTACAATCTGACTTACAAAATCCAGCTGTCGACTAAAACATATGTGCCATATATTCATGTTTTCATGTTCTGTGCATAATAATCTTTAAGAACATACAAGACAGACATTACCACTTGTATATCCATAATCTTCCCCGCAAGATTTTCCTGTAGCATGCAATTACTTGGGGAATAACGCCCCCACGAGTTATCACAGTTCAGTAAACCATGTATACACACCATAACAATAACTAAACACATATTCTTAACACAAGGACATTTACAGTACACACCCTAGGGCAACCTGCCCAAAGAGTTCCCTCCTCACAGGTTGGGGTACGTTCAGTTACCCTTAAGGGCACCTCCCTCCCCTCCCCCCCCCCCCGACTGATCTAGGATAAGACAGGTCGACCCTGCCCATCCGAATCTTCAAAAATCAAAAATAGCCGAAAATATACAGCCGGACAGCTTTTACGGAATTCGAAATGGCGGTGCAAGACCAGCAGAGCTGGAGAAGACTGTGCAGAATTCCTCCTCACACTGCTTAGGCTGTTATGAGGATAGATTATGATGATGATGTCAATAACCTTACATGAACATCAGGAGGAGACTGAAAAGAAGCTGGAAAAGAGATCTCCTGCACAATGGGATTAATACGAGATATGAAAGAGATACTGGTAGGTGCTATGCTGCCCACTCCCGAAAATCCCAGGATTGTCGTTTTACATTGAATTGACTTATTGAAACCATTCTGTCATGTGCGAATGGAGATATCAAAGTTAAATATAATAATTGTTTTAAGTGTTTATAATTAATAACAATTAATATTAATTTGTAATTAAACGATTAAGTAGTCACAATAGATTATTAACAAGTTGGAGACCAGCAGAACAACGCTACTATAGCGTGGTCGTGCTTTCAAACCGCCAATGATACTGCGTTTCATTTCCATTAATGAACACTTCATATACACTATTAATTATTGGTTGCTTAACAAACGAGAAAGTCGAACCACACTCTTTCAATTTGAACTTAAGAGTTCATTAAATAAGCTTAAGTAAATTAGTCGTTGACTGACAATACTTGGCGAATTTAACCAGATTTATTTACTTTAAAAAATCTACCTACTTGATATTGATTTAAGTATTCCTAATACTTATTTAATTATTAACAAGATGTGAATGTGTTTTGATGCGATTTCATCTTAATGGTCTGTTAGCATTATTATTAGTCTGCGAGTATTATTCCTCGAAGATTGAATATTTATAACATAACTAAGAAGTATTGAAGTAATAAAAATCCAGGTCCTGTAGTGGTAAATTACTGATAAGAATTGATTTAATATGCAGGAAGTGATAAAAGACCCGTTACACTTACCAGCAAACACTTAACAGTAATGTCTAGCTAATCAAGTTAATATTCGTGAAAAATGAGACCTAAAAAACCGACCTTCAACTAATTTTTTTTTAATACCTATATGTTAATTTTTCATCTTCATCAGCATTTTACTTTTTTATCATAAAGTAATTTTAAGAATTTAGACATTGAATTTTACTGAACGGGGAATCGTATTTTTTTAATAAAGAAATTTAGAAAAAATAATGAAGAAAAATTAACTTGACTATAAGTTAAGTCCTATAAAAAAACCCAACTAAATCAGCTGAGGTGTATAGGGCGGTGTGTGTGGGGAGGTCGAAATAAATATCAAATTGAAGAAGTGGTAGCATTCGAGCGGCGGCAGAATCGCAGAATAAATTCGTGAATTTTATGTGAGAGTTCGATTATTTCTAAGGTCTCCTTGTCCATAACTATTTATACCATTAGTCACGATTGGAGCGATGAAGTCATCAACGAACACCTACAGTTCAAATCTAAAATCCTTCCTTAAACTTCTTACGACCGATTGTCTCTGTTCACTCATGCCAGTGCTGCTTTTTTGCATTTACCGAAGCCAGAATTTCAGCCGTTTACGAAACCCAAGGCATTCTTTAAAGATGACATCAATTGTTTAAGGATGGGCATAACTAAATCGCTTTACAACATGACTGGCATACTTCACCAGTCATTACTGATTACTGACTAGAGTCTCATCACTATGTGAATCATTAACAGCAGGAAGGAATAAGACCACTTTTCTAAATTTTACAAGAAAGACAAATAAAGGGATCTTGTCCTGGTCTTTTTCCATCTGCATAAAAAAAATATTGATGGCGTCTTCAAGGCTGCTATTTCGTGCGGACAGGAGTCCTCCCTATAGTAAACGATAAGTTCTGTCTCTGATAAAAGCTAAAAGTATTATTGGATTGAACGGAAAATAATGCAAGAGTTTATATTTCTTTAAAATACCTCACCAAACAGTAAACTGTTTATATTAGTTTGACTTTTCATTTTTATAAATGTGCACACTTATTAATCCTCTTTCAAATAAGAAATTTGTTTACCTCCGTAACATTTAATAACTTGAAAATAATCCAGTCTTTACTAAGAGGTCAATGCGTAATTTTCGTATAGTTTTGTTACGTTTGTCAGTTGTTACGAAATAACCAGAAATATCAACGAAGTCTAGGTTTCGAGAGGGTGAATTTGGGCCTTGAAGACAAAAAAGGCCGTGTAAGTTCTTTTTTTAGTTTTTACAATTATAAAAGTCAAAAGTCCAAAAAACATAAAAAGTTAAGTATTTAAAGACTTATTTTAAAGAAAATACAAAATCCTACATTTTTCCCGACAACATAATTAAAATAAAAATATCCGAATTTTGACTAGTCGCCTTTTTGCAGTTAGCGATTCGCATGAAGGCGAACCTTGCAAACAGGCCTCAAAGAGTTTTTTGAATCGAGTATAGAAGAAAACTGAGTGTTCATTTAAAATCAGGAGCCACCTGCCATAAAATGATTGAGGACCATGATGTTTACTATATTTTAATTGATGATTTGTAAAATTATTTCATAATGTGTTTATTGTTTATTGTGTTTATGAATCTTCATTTGTAGTATTATGAGTCGTACATTTTGTCAATCCAGGTATAATTAGAAAAGGGATCTTTAACAACCACTTGACATTGTACAGGTTTGGGACCCCCGTTTTACGTCCCTTCCGAAGGGCACTATAACCCAGAATTTTCCCTAATTTGTAAAAACCCTAGAGCCATCGGCACAGCAATGGAGCTCGCGATCTTGGGCATAGCAGGATGTTATGCTAACCAATACACCACAGATCGACCCAACAATTATTATTAGAATTATGTATGTTCCGAATTTAGTCTTATTAAAGAATAATTACAAGTGGTAAGACCAGATAGTTTATTTGTTTTACTGAAAGAGTATTTATTTTAATCGTAAAACAATAAATATTTTGTAAAAGAACATTTTCCTTTTATTTAAATTTTCACGTTTTGTAAATATAATAATATAAATATTTATTTTCATATTGTTATTATTTGTTTATTATTGTTTAAATAATTAAAATAATTTATTGTAGTAGGCAGTAGGAAATAGATTTATGTTTATTTATAAGTTTAAGGAAAAAAAAAGACACATGCCGATGGTGGATTCGAATAGCTATTGTTTACTTCGTCTATATCAAGCCAGACAGTGCTAGCCCGAGATAGTGCATATTATAAACAATAGCACAATTGTCATTTATATAATACAATAGTAGTAATAAATATAGTACAATAGTCTAATTCGCTGCCCTACTGCAGTTGGGAATTAGTTCAAATATAGCATTGGTCTGGCAGTCGATTCGACCACATCGAATCGACCCGATATTTTGTCTGAATCCTCGCTCGCCCTGCCGTAGTGAGGATCTTTCCTGTACATTTTCGATCGCCCCGCCGATGAAAATCCTCTGTCGTCTCAACCACCCAGTTCGCACCGCCGAGAATCTACTATCTACGGGAATCTACTGCGACAGACAGATAAGAGTTTTTTTTGTTTATGTCGTTTCAGCTACAAAACCAGATAAATATTTATTATTTTGTAATCGGTTTTTTTAAACATTTTATTTATTTGTAATTCAATGGAGTTAAATTCATCATCGTAAAATTAAATAATAATTGTTTTCTTTTTGATATTAATTAGTTGTTTATAATTTAGTAAGCATTAGTAACTCCATTCTCTCACTATAAAAACGATTAAATTGTTTTTTTTTGTTTTAATCATTCACTAGTTTATTTTCTAAAAGCGTTTTGTATTGTTGGTTTTATAAATGGTTACATTCAAACGACATGCGATCTGGTGTAATTGAATCAGTATGCATTTTCTCATTATCCATTTCGGATCTCTCATAGAAAGGTCCAATAACTATTTCGAGGTTGCTCAAAAATAAAAATATGGTCCTTCGGTGGCCGGATCGCATGTCATAACTGGAACCGTTCCTAAATTTGACAACATAGATAAATATAATTTCTCTCTCTTCTTTTTACATTTTTGTTCTAATTTTTACTGTTTATAGGTTTATTTTTTTTGCTTCGTTTTATATCTGTTAGATAATGGCTCCTAAGTCAGACCTAAGTAGAATCGATAGTAAATTGTTCGTTATCGAACTCGAATTAATTGTTTATATTGTAAAAGCATTTCGAGGTTGCTCACACAACAAGCAAAATTATTTTATTTATTTAACCGTCGAACATGTGCGTAGAATACTCAAAGCCTACGAGCTCGAGTACGTAGTAAAACCCGCCGGCCAAATGAGTCATCCATAGAAATTCTCAGAAACTCACTGAAACAGATGAGTCACAGGGTTCTCATCCACGGTCCTGGACCACACTCTGGTTCATATACCAATGTAGAGTAAACTTATCTGCTTATATGTTCCTTTAAGATGGTTAAAATTGATCCAATGATGGATAAGCTGGGTGGACATAGGAATAGAAAACAAATAATAACAATAATTGTAATAGATGTTAGAGAAGAATTGGTCGACTGTATCTTCTAATTTAAGGAAGAAATAGTTGGGGGTGCAGTCAATGAAAACACCAAAATAAGCATAACTTATTTATTATGTGCCGACGTTTCGGCCTACAATGTAGGCCATCTTCAGGGCTAAGAGAGAGAAACAAACAGAAATATATAAAAACGTAGCAGTAACAAGAATATGTAAAGTGGTACCACCTGTACCACCTACATTGTAGGCCGAAACGTCGGCACATAATAAATAAGTTATGCTTATTTTGGTGTTTTCATTGACTGCACCCCCAACTATTTCTTCGTTAAATAATTGTGATAGTAATAACCATGTATTAGATTGGAGGAAAATTGATCTTGGGTGATCTTTAAGTTAATAGCCTGTCATCCCTAAAACATTACACTGGCACATTAAGTAATACATGTGTGGTCAAGTATATTGATAAATAAAGAAATGTTTTTCCAATATACATAGCTACAAACTATTTAAAACTAATAAATAATTATAGGTCATTTTTTTTAGAATTTATTGACCAAACCAAAACCATATTAACTACTTTACGAAAATTGGTTAGATATAATAAAATTCAATTAAAAATTATCCATCGTGAAGTATATTTGTCAATTGTAACATTTAAAAAAAATTAATCTATTGATATTTACAACTGTAATAATATTACAAGTAAATTTGATAATATGAACAAATGACATGAAAACAAAAAATACTTGTAGAGAATCTACCCATCGGTAGCACTTCAATAAAGTTCTGTTGTAGAAGGTCTCGAGGCCATCTTCTTTTCAGACGCCACGGGGGTTATCAGGAATAGTATGGGAAGGAAGTTGAGAGACTAGTGGATTCAAGTGTGTATGGAGCTTGTCATCGAAGGATAGGTATCTAGTTTGGAACAAATCAGCAACATATGGGATATTAAGATCATAATGGATGAGTTTGTTTGTGACATAATAAGGTGTATTGAGGATTTCACGAAGGATTTTGGATTGTAAGGATTGGATATGAGATGAATTGGATGGTTTAGTAGAGCCCCAAAGCTCACCTCCGTATGTCCAAATAGTTCTGATAACTGTCATGTAAATAAGTCTTTTGTAATTAATTGGGAGTTTGAACGTTTGTCCAGTAAATGTTGAAGTAGGCGTCGAGCAGTTTCTTGTCTTTTCAGTCTTGTATGAATTGTAACATTAGATATTTTATTAATTTAACTTAAATATAATAAGTAACTTTTATAATTTTAAGAGGGAGAAAATAATAGTACAGCAATACAAATACAACAATGTCATATGTCGTAGCCTAATTCATACAAGCCCTGCCACCATTTCTTTTTATCATAGCAATCTTCCTCTCTAAGTCCTGTATTGCCTAATCCTATTGCCTCCGGGATCCCTTCTATCCACCTCTTCTCTGGCCGACCTCTCTTCCTCCTTTCTGATGGTACATGTTTCAGTACCCTTTTAGGCCGTCGGTCTTCCGCCATCCTCATAACATGACCAAACCAACTGAGTTTTTTTCGTTTCAACTGAGTACAGGATGTTAAGTGGTCTGGTTACTGCTTCCCTAATTCTGTCATTCAGAATGTGTTGTACTCTTGATATCCAACAACTACGCCTCCAAAAATCCATCTCCATTAAAAGCAGTTTTCTTGCCGAGTCAGTTGAAACGGACAAGGTTTCTGAGGCGTACAGGGCATATCATTTCCTTCAACTTTTATAATTTTAGCATTTTAAAGTTGATGAAGACTCAAAAATAATTCATATGGTGCAGTGAGGATGATTAAGTCTCCAACTTATAACTTGATACATGAATTACTGATCAAATAAGTCAAAATCAAAGCTTTAAATGGACCAAACTACGCTATGTGTCATAACTATATATAAGTGAGGTATCCAACACAAAATAAACATTTTATGGCATATTAATGACCTACAGGATGAATGCCCCAAAGTTTGCGGTATCCTTGATGACCCTGAGTTGAAACCTAGGGAGTGGCAAGGGAAACATGCCCTGGCGATATATTTTCCGTTTCATTGTCATTATTTTTGATCCAACTATACATTTCTGGTTGTAAATATATTTAAATTTGATAAATAAAGTTTAAAAGTTTGTTAATGAAATCACGTTGGAATCTATTGCGGTTACCAATGATAAGATTAATTAATTCTAGGCAATCTTATGTTTTTGTCATATTCCTTTTATTATTGCTTATTTAAAATGAAAAGAATAGCTTTAAAAGAGCTGTGAAATACATCCAGAAGTTTGGAATAATTCTAAACATAAAATCATGTGGAAACATTATCAAATGGCATAAAATGGATTTTGACTAGGACAGAATTAGAGGTGTTTTCGTCGAAAATATAATATATATATATAGGAACTTTGTGAGAGTGTTAATTAATTATGAGTGAATTATCATTTTATTATAATAAGAAGGTAAGTGTTATCAGTATCAGAATTATCAGAGTTGAGGTTATAAGCAATGCCGGATAACTGTCCCTGGATTCCGAGTTAAAATTAACAAACATCAAAATGATTCGAGATTGCGATGTCCTCTTCAGTAATGGAGCCCATATAATATTAAAGTACCGAAATCGGCAATAAACTTTAACAAAATCAAGAATTTTCTGAGGAGAAAAACTTAATCTTGAACATGACAAGAGCGAATTAGTCTCGGAAGTACAGTGCAGCCTGCAACATAACCTAAAGGATGATGCTATATGTTATAGGATGCTGTAGGATGAAGGGAGCCGGAGCTGGAGGGCTGGAAGACGAGGTCAGTGACCGAAGGGCCTGCCTTGACCCTACGCCTATATACCTGCCTCCGGCCCTCTGTAGGCCTATATCATCTTTATATCTTCCACCGTGTCCTAGGTCCAGTCTCTCCTCTTCTGGACCGGCTCGTAAGGAATTCCAGCCGCGTCTTCATTTTCATTGTTAATATTAAAAGAAATTAATCATCAAATCAAGACGAAATAATTAAACTCTTTATTTCTGGACGATTATAAAAATCACGAAGAAGCTGCTGTTCATAAGGATCTTGCATGCTGATGCATCTTTTCATCAATGGGTTGTAGAGAATCCCTTCTAAATAGAGAGTTGTGGCATCAGTTCCAAAATAAATTAAAGTTTTTATTTCGCTTTGGTGTAAATTAATCTTTAATGATTAATCTTAGAAGTGTATTAGTCAGACACAGCTATCTGCCATTGTTTATAGCCTGGACACTGATAATTCTGATACTGATAACACCTACCTTCTTTATATTACATTAATGGGCATTGAGATATATAAAATGTATTAATAATAAAATTACCCCTCCAACCACGTTTATCTTCTTAAAGATTTGGTTTCTCGACACTTTCTATCCTTTTCAAAATCTTGACCTCTACCCGGACCAATTTCTTCCACATTTATTATCAAGGTCAACAATTATCATTCAATATCTTTTCAAAATCCATTTGGTGAGCTTTTTCACATAATTTTATTTCTGGAATTATTCCGAACTTCTCAAAGTATTTTACAGCTTCTTCTTTTGAAGATGGCTATTCCTAAAGTGTTATTCTCTTGATTTTAAATAGGATAATAGCAAAAGGAAGAAGACAAAAAAACAAAATTAAATTTAATAAACCATGCAGGGATTGAAATAGAGAATAAACAAAATTAACAAGACAAAAACGCACTCTCAAATCAGTCAAATGAAACCAGTAATGAGGAGAAGTTATACGAGATAAGAAGGTAGAATTTATGGAGACCAGCTAATACACTAAGTAATATAAGTACCCATAGAAGTTGATGAAGAACATTAAGGGTATTAAAAATACTAGAATGATATATAAGTTCCTACAGGTTTTGAATTGTGAAATAAAACAAGTTTTTTTCATACTACGAAAATTTTATTGCAATTGTCATTATCCTCCCTCTCGTCAAATATCTTACAATGGAAAAATCGACCGAGATACGCTTTCCCGTCTCTCTCCTCAGCGAATGATTTCCCATAAATGGAGTTTTGGAGGGACCGAAATAAGTTGTAGTTGGATTATGCAAGGTCCGGAAAATGCGGTGGGTGTTATAAAATATCCCAGCCAAGTTGCACTTTAGCTGTGTGATCATTGTGGAGTTGTTAGCGTGAACTACCGTGCAAAAGTGGAGGGAAAAGGAGAAAGAGGTAAGATGCGGGAAGAAGAGGTGAAGGGGGATTACGAGAAGAGGGGACTCAAGAAGACAGTTGTTGAAAGTCTGACATAGGAGGAGAAGGCTAGAAAGTGGATAGAATTCCACATCACAATGCATAGGCAGTTCAAGTGAACAGAATATGATGATGATTATTATGGAGTGTGACCTGGTGTTGTCATGATAAAATACACCACCTTTGAGATTGACTAGTTCTGAACGTTTCTGTAGCAATGTTTGTTTCAATTTCATTAGCTCACTGCGACCTATCTTCGAATCTATCATTTTTCTTTGTGGAAGAAAATTTTAAAACAGCAGGCCACCATAATCCTACGATATGGAGATAAAAATCTTTTTGGATGTACATAGGGTTTTGGGGTGCCATTAGGCAGCTTGTCAGCTACTGCCACTGCATTGTTTTCGATGATCCACTTTTCGTCATTCGCCATTATTCGTTTGATAAATGGGCCCCTTTCGTGCCGATTCAGAAGAGTATTTTATATTGATTTTGGGACAGATTAAATGCTTTAGAACGGTTCCAAAATCCTTTTCCAGTGTGTCTGTCATTCCTCGTACCTGTAGCAACCGGCCGTGTTCGATTGGAGCCTAGGAAAACAGAACTGGAAAACAGAATTCGCACTACTAACAAAAAACAATTATAGATTCACTCAATAGTAGATCGGACAATTTAGAATTTTAAAAAAGAAATTCCCCATTTTCAAAAAAATAAAATAACTTTACTGTAAATGGGATGCTATTGAAACTAACGAATCCTTCTAGAATCTAATTCTCCTCTAAACAAGTTTTTACGACGTTGGGACAATGTTTGTAAGAAAACAATTTACAGTGAATCATCGAACACAAGACAAGCAAGTACTTCTTATACAGGAAAGGTTGGATGATGAAGAACAGACAGCTACTACATGGAAGTGAAGATACTAAAGCTCTCCAGGTTCCCAGAAGCCACAGACCAAGCCATCAGCCGTGGAAGCTTAATCCCTGACTCACGTCTTAGTTAACAGCAGGGCATCCCTAGAGCGTTCTCCTTGCCTCTGAAGTAATGTAGTTGTAGTCTAGTAAATTGGTTTATAAGTAATAGCATTTCCTAAAAAGTAACAAATTTAAAATTAATAAATAGTCATAGGTAATTCTGCAAGAATTAATCAAGTAAGTTTTCTTCTTAAGTCAAAACCAAATCATTGCCTTACGAAAATTGTTTTGATAAAATAGCAATCGATTATTATTTGTATCAGGTATACCGCAGTTTGTCACTTGCAGTTGTGTGACAAGTTTATTTTTTCATTCCTGTCCTTACAAATAATCGTGAAATTTAGTATGGAATAAAGAGTTTAATATATTGGCAATAATTTCATCAATAATATAGGTTATAAAATATTATAACCTAAATAAAAAAAATTTACATGTCATTATATCGCTCCATCGAGAAGAAACAACATAATCATTTTTATCTAAGACTAGCTCAATCCTTATCTTAGCTTATGCCCGCGGCTTCTCTCGCATGGAATTCGGTCTGCCACATAAAGTTTTGTGAAAAATCATTTTTAATAAATAATTTAATTATTTTTTAAAAATATAAGTTACTCGTACATCCAAAATTTCAGATGTCTAACTTCAAGACTGACGGATTCTTACCTTAGAACTTTTATTATATTAAAGGGGGAACCGTTGGGGTGGAATTATCCAAATTTCTTTCTTAAACTATACAAAGAACCTATCTACAAATTTTAAGATGCCTTTAATTATGTACTATAATGGATTCTCCACAGTACCTAAAAAGGGGGCCGTGCCCCCGTGCGCCCTCCCTATATCCGCGCTTGCTATATAATGTGTTATTCTGATGTGTAACCTATATTACTGCAAAGTTTCATCCAAATTCGTTCAGTAGTTTTTGCGTGAAAGAGAGACAAACATACAAACTTTCACATTTATAATATTAGTAAGATTATAACAAATTGGGATATCAAAACAAATAGTTTCACTCATGTTCTTTCTGTTATTTTAACTACTATGATCATGTGATTTGCCTTTAATTATGTACTATAATGGATTCTCCACAGTACCTAAAAACTGTAGGAGGAGTCATGTGTACCCATTCGCCCCCCCCCATAAATCCGCGCTTGCTATAGCCTATGTGTTATTCTGATGTATAAACTATATTACTGTAAAGTTTCATCCAAATCCGTTCAGTAGTTTTTGCGTGAAAGAGAGACAAACATACAAATTTTCGCATTCATAATATTAGTAAGATTTATCTATTTATTATTTATTTATTACTATGAACCAAAAAAAACTAAACTTTTCTCAGAATTATTTGATAATTTGAGCTTTGTTACATTCTATCACTAAATATGATTTTAAAATATGTTTATAATTCAGGTTTTATTCGAGTTGAAAATTTCACTGAGTTTTCAAAGAAAATTTTTTATTTCCTAGCCCCTTGACTTTTATTATTTTGTTGAAAATAACATAGTAAGGATAGATGGGATCTCTTTTACTGCACTAGGTGTATTTCAAGAGAGGAAACTGAAACTGAATAGGATTTTCTTTGGATCAGTTATATGGTAGGAATAGGAGTCTAGTGATGAACCTCACTTGTTATTTCTGACTGGAGCTCAAAGAACAAACAATCTCAAATTTAATTTATTGACAGAATAAAACAAAATTTGTGAGAGGGGGAGAGTGAAATATCTCCCCAGGTGCTCTGAAGACCTGCTTTTGCCGCCGGTTGTGAGAGACATGCAAAACGTTTTAGCAGACGGCAAACTGGGATATCTTATTTTCAACTGTTCCATTTAAGTTAATAGTAAAAAATACATTTTAATTTATTTAGTTTAATAAATAACTGTAAATATATTTTCTTGAACTTCTTCAATGACCATTTATCACGAGTTGGAAATATTAAAAAAAAAATCAAGGGCAATGGCCTTTCCCCGCCCCCATTGTTTGCGAACACATGTCGTCAGAAATTCTCCGAGAGTTTAAGATCGCTGAATATACATCTATTTATGTTCATTTGTAGATGCAGATTGTTCATTTATTTATTTGTTTACACCATACAAAATACTCAAAAGATAAAAGGCATTAAACAAATTAGGCATTAAAATGTGATATTTATTGTGAATAAAAAAATATATATAAAATTAGGTATGATGAACACAGGGAAAATACATACGAATTCATGAAATTAGATCGTCATTACAAATGCTAAGTATTGAACTTGAATAAAACACATTTTTCGTTTTCGATTTAAAGGGGTCGCTTCAGGTTTGATAATTGATATAGAATTCATTTAGAGTCTGTTATAATATTGTGAAGAAACATTTGGTAATAGAACTAACACACACATTTTTATTTATACCAACTGGTAGGTTACAATAGTTAGCAGAGGCCAACTTGATATACATATTACAACTTGATAACATAATACAAATAACATTGACTTTCAACACTCCCCCCTAAATGTTATTCCCTTAATACAAATCACATTTATAAGAATGATACATATTTCAACATAAAAAAAAAAATGTTTAACATAAAAATGAAAGAATTATAGAATAAAACACTCAGCTAAAATTACAGCTTTAATTCTTTACATCAAGTCGAAGCATAATAGCATTTACAACCTAAGGTGCTTAATTATATTTTTTTTTAACATTTCACCAAATTCAGATTAAAAATAAATCTACCAAATATATTACATCCGACAGGCTTTGTCAATATGTCAGCCAGTTGCTTTTGTGTTTCTACATATTCCACAAGAATATTTTTATCTTCCACTTGATGTTTTACATAATTGTACTTAATATCTAGGTGTTTAACACGCTTCTGGTCAGGGTTGTTAACTATTTTTATAGTACTCTGGTTATCCTCATAAATAGTAATACAGCCTGTATTAAGCTGTAGGTCGAATAAAATTTTCTTTAGAAACATAGCTTTCTCTGTTGCTTGACACAGAGAAATAAGTTCAGCCTCAGCAGTGCTGAGAGCGACAACACTTTGTTTTTTTGATCTCCAAACCACAGTGTTATTAAAAACTTTAAAAACAAACCCGGAAGTGGACTTTCTGTCTAGTTCCCTAGCATAATCTGAGTCAGCATAACCAACCAAAACATTTGTATTTTTTGATTTACAATACTTCAATTTTAAATTTAAACTACCTTTAACATAACGGAGGACTCGTTTTAAGGCCAACCATAAATTATCCGATGGTTTGTCCTGAAATCGACTTAAATAAGACAATGAAAAAGCTAAATCAGGTCTTGAGCCAATAGTTGCATACAAGAGAGAACCAATACATGATCTACATAGTCTTTCTTTATCTGGGTTAATGACAAAGTCCTTATCTATTTTAAAATTATGGTCCATAGGGACATCCACTGATCTACAATTCAACATATCAAATTTGTTCAAAACATTTTTTAAATAATCTGCTTGATCAATGTACAAACAATCATTAATCTTTTCAATATTAATTCCTAAATATTTCAACTTATTTGACCCAAGATCTTTCATTTTAAAGTTGGAGCTAAGAAAACTCTTTAGCTTATTTATTTCAGATAAGTCATGGCAAAAAATTAGCAAGTCATCAACGTATAGCAATACATATAAATCGTCCTTAATGTATAAACAATAATCATTTTCAGATCTCTGAAAACCAAAACTTTTAATTTTATTATTAAATTTCTCATACCAGTATTTTGGAGAATTTTTCAAACCATATAGGGACCTTTTCAACCTTAACACCGAATCTCCTTCAATATTTACTCCAGGAGGTGGTGTCAGAAAAACATTCTCCTTAATCTCCCCATAGAGAAATGCACTTTTCACATCCATTTGATGGATAGAAAAATTCTTTTGAACCGCAACTGCTAATAAAATTCGCAATGTTTCTAATTTCGCAACGGGTGAGTATGTATCATCAACATCCTTTTGTAAGAAACCTCGAGCAACTAATCGTGCCTTATGTATGACAGATCCGCAAACAATCTTTTTTGTAAAAACCCATTTGGTATCTATCAGTGATGCACACCCCGGCCTCTTAACAACCTCCCAAGTATTATTTTCTTTGAGCGAAGATAATTCTTCCTCTACCGCCCTTTCCCACTGATGTCTGTCACTATGAGATTTAATGTCTTCAAATTTTGAAGGAACATCTATTTCCGACTGGACCTGTAAGGCAAATAACATTTCTTCTTCTGATCCTACACCATTGTTAAATTCTAAAACATAATCATTATGCCAACCTGGTTTTTTTCTAATTCTTTTATTGGTCCCATCGTCAGTCCTATTTTCTATCTGACCTAAATCCTGATTACCTTCTACAATATTGTCAAAGTATTCTAGTTTAGGAGTCTCCGATGTGATTACATTACGACGCTCATCTTCAATGAACTTAACATCTCGGGATATTATTATCTTATTAGTAGTAATATCAAAAAACCTGTAAGCATTTGTGGCATAGCCAACCATGATAACCTCATTACATCGGTTGTCAAGTTTAGTAACGGAAGGTCTATTATCTTTTACGAATGCTCTACAGCCGAATTTTTTAATTTTTGAATAATTTATTTTTATATTAAACCACATCTCTGCTGGAATACTTCCATTATAACGAGGAGTTCTATTATACAAATATGCCGCAGCCCTAACTGCTTCCCCCCATAAAAATCTGGGCAGACCATCTCCTATCATGCACCTGGCTTTTTCCAAAATGGACCTATTCATGCGTTCACTTTGGCCATTTAATTGTGGGGTATATGGAGGAGTATATTCAATTTGAATACCTAGACTAAAACACCAGTTTTTAAACTCCGCAGATGAAAACTCCCCCCCATTATCACATCTAATTGTACTAACCTTCAAATTATCATCTGAAAAGTGCCTTTCTACACTATTTATATAATTTTTCAGATTATTACAAGCCTCACTTTTGTTCCTTAAAAGATAGACTGTGGTAAAATTCGAAAAAGTGTCCATCACAGTTTGAAAATACCTGTACCCATCAAAAGTCTCAGGGGTAACAGGCCCACATAAATCTGTACAGATTATGGAAAGGAAATTTCTACCCTTAGGTAAAGCTGAACTAAACGGTTTTCTAACCATTTTCGATTTTGTGCAAATATCACAGCTGCTAACCCCATCCAAATTTGTTTCACCGGTCAATTTTCCTAGCTTTTTCATTGCATCCAAGCCTGGATGCCCCATCCTTTCATGGAGCGTTACACTTGCAAAGGATCCGGAAGGGCACATAAAATCAGCAAGATAAAGTTTGCCTACCTTACGACCAGCCAGAATATTTTTTCCGTTCCCTGATATTTCCATGGTATTTTTTTTAAAAATTATGTCATAACCTGCCTCACTAATCTTTGGTACAGACAATAAATTATATTTTAAATTCTCAACAATTAATACATTTACTAAACTGCATTCCCTGAAAACAATGGTACCCTTCTCTCTAGCAACCAAATTTGATGTACCGTCTGCTACGATTATTGAGACAGGTTTGTCTAAACTAAAAACATCTTTCATAATAGATTTTAAAGAAGAATTTACCATGTGTTCCGAAGCACCCGAATCACAAACAAAAGAAAGTTTTAATGAACACTCACTGACACCACCTTTAAAAGCGTTGGCTGTGAAAATCACTGAAGAATCTTCATCCACGACATAAGCTTCCCTGCTCCTACTTGTTGCAGCTCCATCTCTTGATCTCCAGGCGCCACCTCGTCCTCCTTCATTCGAAGTTCAGCATCTAAAAGACGGCCTTTAACAAAGTCCATAGAGATATCCTCCGTCATAGTTTCGATTGCGGTGATTACGTTGTCAAAACAGTCTGGCATAGTAAGCAATAGGTAGCACACTTTGTCAGTATCATCTAACTTGGCTCCCGCAGCCTCCAACTCACGTAGCAGTGACTCAACCCCAACGAAATGATCCTGTAGGTCACTTTCTCGTTGAAACTTTATCCTTAATAATTTCTTCATGATAAATAGCTTGGAAATCGGGCTTTTTCGGGCAAAAACACTCTTCAGCGAAACAATCATATCACTCGCCGTTTCAGCACCTTTAACAATTTCTAAGTGTTTATCACTTACGCACTGGACAATGATCCACCTAGCTTTCCTATCCTTCTCCTCAAATTTGTTCACATCTTTGGCCTTACACTTGTGATTCAATACGTCTTTAACACCTTCTTTCTCCAACAACAACTCAACTCGCCATAACCAATTAGAAAAGTTTACTGCCGTGAGTTGCGGGAATACCTGACCGCTTTGTAACATGACGATTCCGGGTTTTTCAAAGAAAAACAAAACGAAACACTTTAACTTAATGACCTGGGCCCATAACCTTTGTTATAATATTGTGAAGAAACATTTGGTAATAGAACTAACACACACATTTTTATTTATACCAACTGGTAGGTTACAATAGTTAGCAGAGGCCAACTTGATATACATATTACAACTTGATAACATAATACAAATAACATTGACTTTCAACAGAGTCGTCTTAATGCAAAAAAAAACATATGACATAAGTAAAATACTTTTGACGATACGCACTTATTTCAAATGAGCTTTGAAACATTTTGTTTTCACTCTCCTAAAAAGTTGTATTTTTCACTAGGAATATGATCATATTATGAATTAAATTTCACTGAGTTCCTGGTACAAAATACATTAATAAAAAATTATCCGAATATAAACGATTAGTTTTATAATATGACTTTTTAGCTTAATACTCCTATTTACTTTCTCATAATCCAGCGTCGGCCGCGCCCCGATCTGAGAACAAATCATGAAACGTGATATTTTTTTATTAATTTATATATTGAAATATACAACTGTATTATAACATTACAACAAGTAAAGGGCAGGAATGATATATAATGGCGTGGATAAAGACTAGTAGAGAAACTACCCAGTGGTAATTTATGCTTATCACAAACATCCAGTACATATGTTATGCAACCTTCATTTCAAATATGAAAATTTAAGTAATATTGATGAGGTCAAATTACACTCATACATTTTATAAACTACACTAGATTATGATTCGATTTACATAATAATATATTTACACCGCATCCTAGTTGGGCTATTAACCCAGGAAGGTGTTAAAGACTATTACTCCAAAAGGAAGGAATGTGCAAGAAAAGTTTGTATAAATATTTATATAGTAATTGATAAAGAATTGTTTTTTTATATCGTAAAGAATTGTTTTTATGTTGTTAGTAAATTTATTTTTTTACCGTAATTGCAAAATGCGTGCATAAATAAAGGCTATTTTCATTCATTCGTTCATTCATATTTACATAAAAAAATATTTTGTTTGCAATCAAATGTTTTATATAATCTTATTTTCATTTTATTATAATTATTTATATATATTTTAGTTAATGAGTACATAGCGAACCATCCTTAAGCTACGTCCACACTATGAGACGTTTGCTAGGCAATAGACGAGACAAACCTTAGTCCGCCTCAGCAACGGCCTAAGCAACCGCCTCAGCAATGGCCTAGGAGCAGCCGGATTAGTCTCGTATTTAAACACATTATTGCCTGTTATTGCTTACTTATATTAACCTTCTTGCATTTCCCACAATCAACGAATATGTAAGATTTTTTCAAAGTTCAGTAAAAAAACAAAACAAATGCGATCAATGAAGAAAATAGTGAAAATCAAAAACTAACTATTTTAGAACTTTTGTATTTTTGAAGAATTTACAAGTTCAGTTTACTTTCTCAAAACCTATAAATTAAAATATTACAATAAAAGTTTATTTAAAAATAAAAACGTTATATAGAACAGTTTTTTTTTTGTTTTGTTTGTTTATACAGATTCTCAAGGAAATCAGAAAGAATACAAAATTACATTTTAAAAATGACTACAATTATAAAATTATACTTAAAAATTGTTTCTAGAAATGTCGCTTTATTTTGAACAATCTCATAATCCGTATCACACATAATTGCGTTTGGCACAGATTTCACGTCCAAACCATTATTCACATTAAAAAACTTTTTTTCGGCTATAATGACATAAAATAAGATAGCACACTGAAATAAAATAAATATATGCAAGAAATAGAAAAGTAAAAACTGATGCAATGGTTAAAGGTCGCGCTTATCTGTCATATAAAAATCTAATTTCAGTAATGTTTTAAATAAAGTGCAAGTCCAATTTATACGCTAGTTTGAATTACCAATGACTTACCAATTTTATATTTAATAATTAAAAATAAATTATTTAAAAAAATGACAAATGGATGCGCGTATTTCTCAAATACACCATTTTTTCCTAACCATTTACTGTAGGAATTTTCGGTCAAGACTGTTGTAGGATTGGTTAAAAAGAAGATGGAAATATAAGTTTATTCTCAAGAAACTCAGAAAAAAATACAAATTTACATTTTAAAAACGACAAGCTACATTAACAATTATTTCCAGGAAAGTCGCGATATCTTAATCAGTTTCATCGTCTTTATCACATAAAATTGCATTTAGCACAGCTTTCACGTCTAAAGCATTATTCAAATTAAAAATATATTTCTCGGCTATAATAATAGAAAATAAGATAGCACACTGAAATAAAATACAAATTTGCAAGAAATAGAAAATTAAAAGACTGATGCAATGATGAAAGGTCGCGCTTATCTGAAAAATAAAAAAAAACTAATAGTAATAGAATGGTCAGTAATAGTTTGGATCAAGTGAAAATTCAATTAATGTGTTCAATTACCAATTAATTAAAAATTTACAATGCATAATTAAATAGGTATAAAAAATTACGATTAGTATTTACGTATTCCTCATCAGATCCACAACACTTAAACCTAACTATTTATTGTATGTGTTCGGCCAAGACTGTGGTTGGGTCATAAGAATAGGGAAATAATGTTAAATAAATTAAGACCGGTCATTTAATTATATTATATTTAACATAATTAAATTATTTTTATAATTTTAAGTATACACATGATAGTTACGATCTATAATTACAATAATTATTATTAAAATGTATAATCACAATTTATAATGACAATAATAATGTTGAATATTGCTCAGATTTGGCCGTGTCTCAGCCCGCTGGTCTAAGGTCTCCCATTCGGAGCGGGAGACGCTGGACCAGCGATTTTGGTCTCAGAGACGGACTAAGCAACGGGGATTAGTCTCCGTGTCTCAGCAACGGTCTAGTAGTGTGGACGTAGCTTTAGGGCACGTACAACAGATAGTTATATCGAAAAATTAAATAAAATAAAGTGAGGGGAGTATCAGACAACTTATATCAATTCACTGAACTTTTAAGATCAGTTAAATGAATGCATATAGTGAAAAATCTCAAACTAACAACTCTTTCACGGAATGATATTGGTTCTCTTACTTACGTTTATTTTTATATAGGATTACATTAAAATTCAAGTTCATTACTAATAATGACTTTTTATCAGTTTAATCTGAAAATGATTCAAGCTTTTTTTCATCTTTTAGTCGCAAGTCTGTAACAAATGGATGACATCAACACTATTTCTTCTCGGATTGCATTTTGTGTATCTGGTAAACGTCGTTTTGTTCTAGTCTTTATCTTATACTTATTAATCCAATAGAATTCTAACATTCCCACCCTCAGCTCTTTTCTACAACCCTCCTAGTGAAGTACAAGATATCCTCTTATTCCTGTATAATAGCCTCGAAAATGAATAAACCAAAGGGCTAAGAATAAAAAAACTGCTTATTAACAAAACACTAAAAATTATATTGCAGATAATTTTCTTTTAATGATCTCAGATACATTATTGACGATTCTTAGAAATCTTCAGAACCCTGAGCCCTCTACACAATAAACAAAATGTGAGAAGTTTATGAGAAGTACTCGACTAAAATCTTGGAAATTTCAAATTTTAGTTGTTTGGTTTTTATTAATTTAACGCCACTTTAAGCTACTATTGCTAATCGCACGATGCTGCAGTGGGAGTCCTAAATTTTGCGTATTTAGGTATATTTAGAATTGGGGCCTGCAACGAGTATCTAACACATCACAGGCTCGAGACAGCCATTTTACGTACCTTCCGAAGGACGGTATCACCGAGGACTTTTCAATAACTTTAAAAATTCCTAGGGCCAACTTCCTAGTTGTGAACACGCGATCTTGCTCATAGCATCAAGTTTTAGTTACACTTCCTCTTCCTCAGCACATACGAAAATATATTGTCGTAGTTAGACCGACAGCTGTAGTACTCTTTCAAAAAACATTCAAAAACATACAAAAGCGTATAAAAAGAAAGAGACAGGATTAAAAGCGGGGCGAGTTAAATAGAAGTACAGGATGCTCATTTGACTTTTAAAACACTTAAGATAACTAGATATGGCTATAGTAACTTTTTTTCCTTACCAAAACGCCAGGGCGGAAGATGAGAAATAAAATGATTTCAACAGGTGGGAAATTATTAGATCTGCGTCAGGTTTGACTAACCTTGATCGTAAAATAGGTTCGAGTGCCCTTGAACGTGGCCGGGGATCGAGAAAGCCGAGAGAGATAATTTTACCAAGTGGCGATTCTCTTAGGGGCAAGAGTTTCCATTACTGGCGAATTGAAAATTTATTTTCTCAAAAAAAAGAGTGGAATATAGATTGAATTTTGTAGTAAAGCATTACCTTTCAAAATAATCTTAATTCTTAACAATTCACCCTAATCGCTAAATTTATTGCGAGCAACAAACTATGAATTGCATAATAATTAAAGGGGTTCTAAAACAGTTCAAATCAGAGAGTTTGGTATATTTTAAATTTTCTGTTCTGTTGTAAAATATCATTAAAACAACAAAGTATTTCGTTGAGAATATAAAATAAAAAATAGTAGAAGAAAACACCAAACACTAAAATCAACGGTTTGACGTATTTCGACATATTGCCCAAAGTTGCTGATCAAGATTAAGAAAAACTAGACACTAGAACAATAAATGTAAAAAATAAAAAATTAATGGGATTAAATGAAAGATCACATTAACCTCCTCATGGACCCCTCAACGGTTGAGCGTGGTCTAGGACAAATCAGCTCCCTGCACAACCGTTTTCCAAGACACTGAACAGACTGCTACCATGTACTGAACCAAAAACTCTCCATGGACTGTAGTGGCATAGGTTTCTATTATTTATAAATTTACATATGATACATATATTGCTGCCCCCTATAATGAACTGAACACTGATTACCCTGAATACTCTTCATTGGTTGTAATAGTGGAATCGTTAAAACCATCGTACATTTTATCCGAAATTGCAGTATCTCTGAACAAGTTGAATGTAGATCGCTCACTAGTTAAATAAAATAAAAAAATTGAAATCGACAATTCTACACCAAGTGGATTAATTGTAATTTCAGAACACAAATGTTAAAATCGATATACCGGTTACATATACGCTTTTCAACTGAAATAAGATATTTTTTAATACTACTTTTTTTATTTGAATCCCCTCGGGATATGCGTGATTCGCATTCAGAGGACAAGGTTGACTAAGCTGTTTTAGTTTTACAAAAAACCAACATTAATTTAAAATAAATGTACAGCAATAAAATAGGAAAGGTAAAAAATAAATAGAAATCATGACCGGCTGAGTCGGCCCTAAGTATGGAGTTCTCCTCCAAGGAGTGATTAAAAATAAGTATCATTAATAATTCTAAAAAGGTATTGTTTGTTAATGAATCGAATGATACAACTGTCCTGACAGTGCAGTCAATAGATTAGAAGTTATTATTGATTTGAAGTGAAATCACATTTTCTATTTTATTTATTTTTCCTTTCGTTTCCCTATTTTATTTACATCTGAACTATTCTATACACTTCCTTCCCTTGGGTGTTTTTAGCTTTATTTATTTATATACAGTGCCATCCATAGACGTTAGTTACCAATTGGGACTTATACCTTTTTAGTATATTTATTGACGGAACTGATACTTACAAGGAAATTAAAACTCCTCAAAATAGTTCTAAACCATAAAATTATATAGACAAATTGGCCAAAACCAAGTTGGCGGCTGATCTATATTATTTACAATTTTATTTTTTATTCTTCGATAGTCTAGTGTAGGAATATACGTTGAAATCTTGTGAATGAACTTGAAATCTCAAAATCAAATATTTTCACGATTTCTAAAATGAACTAAAAAATATTGTTTAGTTAAATAAAATAATTTTAGTTATCCCTTATTTCGAATCCATCTTTTCCTATTTTTAACAATAAACATGCGATCGACACGTTGTTAAAACTTGGGGATTAGTAAAACATTTTAGGTTTCATTCATTTATTTATAGCTTCTAAATGTTACGAAGCATTCCGAAAATCGCATTTCTATTTCTCGAGAATTGAAGGATTATAACAATTTTAGAATCTTTAAATTTTTTTTAAAGACTAAAGTTTCTTGAAGTTTTAAACATTATTATTATTTCCATTTTCATTATTAATATAATATGTATACATTTATCATGGTTATTTAAAAAAATTAAATACTCACATGGCTCGATATAAATATTATGCTATAATAGAAATGACTAATCATAAATATCTAATTATGCTCTTTCCTGGCGTGTTTCCTTATTTGAAATAAGAATTAAAATACCAAAAATATAAAATTTTGTTTTCAATGGGTTTTAAAAATTGATATGCGACTAATGTAGCGTATTCGGTAGTCAAACAAAAAATCAAACGATTAAGTAATCACTTTAAAATGAATGTAGTTTCCAATCTAATGTTCTCTGATCCAACGTCTAAGGGTATGTGAATAGACGAACACCATGTCCAACTCAAGGTGAGCTTTTGAGGCATAGGTCACGAATCTACAACACAGAGGTGGGCTATCTGAATCGTAAGAAAATCCTTCCAACCATTAAAGGAAAATAATACATTAAACGAAGTTTTTTTATATAAAATATTACGATGCTATTTGTTAAACTAAGTCTGTGGACAACTAAAAATTAACAAGCATTATTTGGAGAAATACTCCACTGAACAGAAAATGTTTAAATGTAGAACGGAGATAGTTGGGGGATGCAGTAAAAAAAAAACACTAAATAAGTACTAGACTTATATTTATGACCTACAGTGTAGGTCTTCTTCAGGGCATAATTTTTAGTTAAAATTTAAAGTTTTTAATTTAGTTTAAAATGTATTTTCACTTAGCCATTCTAATGGACAAGATGATAACCAGGATTGCTTAAAATCAAATTAATTAATTAATTAACACTGGCTCTACAACCCAGCACGGGTCCAGTCTGCATCAAGGCGTCGTCTCCACTCTTCTCTGTCCTGCACCAAGGTCTTCCAAGCTCTGGATCCAATAAATCTGCCTGCATCACTCTCGACTTCATCTGACCATCTAAGTTGAGGAATCCAAACAGCAATCTTTTCAGGGTAGCGTTGCCCTCCATTCTGGCCACATGTCCAGACCATCTCAGCCTAGAGTTCTTATGTGCTTCACCATATCAGGCTCCAGATACATCAGATATCGCTCTGCATTTTGTCTGAATCTAAATTGATCGCCAACTCTTACAGCTCCTTCTTAATATTTTTCTTTCGAAGATCAGTAAACTGTTGGCATCTGCCCTGGACAGAGGCCAAGTTTCCGATCCATAAGTTAAAACAGGTCTGATTATTGTTTTATAGCAGTTCTTCTTGATATCAGACGACGTAAAATTTTCGCCATCCCAAAATAGCATCTATTAGCGGCCAAAATTCTTCTTTGAACTTCCGAGCTGGTTGCTTTGGCCAGAGAACCGAGGTAGACAAAACTGTCGACACTTTCGAATGTGTAGGCACCAAACGTGATGGTGGGATCCGATTGTCTTGAAGGGTTAGCCACCATATACTTAGTCTTTACTTGGTTTACCTGAAGACCTACAAGCCGTCCAGCATTCTCCAAAGTAAGAAAAGCCTGTTGTAGATCCCTCAGTTTTCTTCCCACTATGTCTATGTCACCTGCATAGGGCAGTGTTTGGATGGATTTAGTCAGAATCGTACCAGTTACTTGTAACCCTGAATCTCCTATGACCTTTTCTAGTGCAAAATTAAATAACAGGCACGAGAGTCCATCTGCTTGTCTCAGACCCCTGGTTGTCTTGAATTCTACAGACAAAGTCATTCTGGATCTTGACCTGGCTTCTCGACTCTGTCATCAGCAATTTCACAAGGCTTATCAGTTCTCTGGGGTCATTAATTTCTTCCATACTTTGATACTGGGGAAAACTGTATTATAGGCAATAGGCATTGCTTAAATCCACGGAAAGGTGGTGGGTCGTTGTGTTGTCCTCTCTAGTCCTTTCCATAAGAGTGCTCATGGAGAATATTTGATCAATGCAAGATCTACCATTAATAAATCCAATACACCAGTCTTGGAGGTCCTCACATCTAGGTGCTCGGTTATTTTTAAGCTTCTGAATTGCAGCCTCAATGTCCTCTTCATCTGGTGGGTCAAGAAGCTCACACTCTTTGTAATTTTGAATTGTGTCAGTCATAACTATCTTCTAGGGTATGGTTCTGAACATTCCCCAGCAGACTATCGAAATGGTCGGACTATCTTTCCAGGATACCTTCTTTATCTGTGATCAATTGACCGTTCTTACCTCTACAAGTATTGGATCTTGGTTTCATGCCCTTATGTTGAGCATTGATTGTCTTGTAGAAGGCTCTAGTATTAGCTTGTCCACTCAGGACCTCAATCTCTCTTATTCTTTCTTCTTCTTTCTCCCTCTTTTTTCTCCTATGCAGGTGTTTCTTCTCTAATCTTAACACTCTGTAATCAGAAACAGCCTGACGAGGTATGACGGATGTTTCCTTAATTTGAAACTTTCAAGATATGGGTTTTCAATGAAGACGCGGCTTTGTATTTTTTTTATAGGTTTCAGCTTGGACACTAGGCAGCCCAAGCTGCAAGGAACATTACCACCGGCACACTGTGTTTCAATTAGTACAAGCTAGGACAAAAGTCATGTTTAGAAATCTGAAATATGGTATTGGAATATTGTTAAGACCGTGGAAAAATGCCAACGAAAAGCCCTTAGCCTCCAAACTAAAACAGAAATTGAAATTATCTGTCCAATATTTCGCCCACTCAGGCATCCTCAGGGTAGATATAGAGAAAAACAAAAAACAAAACATGAATAATGCACCCAAGAAGCATCGCACCACCTCCCGAGGTTTTAGTTTGGAGACTAAGAGCTTTTCGTTGGAATTTTTCCACGGTCTTAACATTTATGTAAGGTCTCTTTTTATTTTTCAATATTTGTATTGGAATATTGTAAACAATACTTCAAAATATGGTAATCTAGAATTTGTTTAAGCCTGACACACTTCATAGCTTGAGGGTTAGGGCCCAAAGTAATAATAGCAATAGAATAAATCAGTGGAATTCAAGGTATCATTTCAACCTCAAAAATTTATTGCTCAACTACTTTTATCGAACTAATCGTTGAATATGGATATCAATTGTACTGGTAAGTGCTATTTTTAAAAAATAAAAAGTCTTCTGATAATCAAACTATATTAATTTGTTTTTAATAGCCGAAGATATTTTCCTCATTTTGAAACTTTGAAGTGACGAAAATGACTTGCAGCCATTTGTATCCGGGCTAATTTTTCTATATTTCATAGCTACATCTTTTCTATCAATAATAAGACACATTTTAGCCTGCACACTCTAGTACAACATTTTTGTTTAGAGTACTTTATTTTGAGAAGATATTTTGATGAAGAATGGTTGATGCAACCAATGGAAGAAATAAAATCTTGTCTCTTACAATTTCTTTCGACCAAAATTAATTTTGAAAACATTACAGAGGACTCTGAAAGGAAAATAAAAATGATTTTGGCAAGAAATTCTTCCAATTTATTAAATTTCATATTTAGCATTTATTTACCACGAAACAACTTAATTTTTTTTTTTTATTAAAAATTGCAGGATGGATGAATGATGTAGTAGTAATATGTGAGGGAGCATACACACACACACACACACACCTGCAGACCCCTGAAGCGCACTCTAGAGGGTGCACTGGGATCAGAGGCTCAAATTAGGGCGTGGACGCAAGAGTCACTGATTGAAATCAAGGGCTTGGACGCACTTACGTCAAAAGAAGAGATTGCCGAGGCTCTCACAGCCCTTTTAGATGGAGAGGTGATCCAACCTACCGCAGTGCAATCGATGAGAGTAGCGTATGCTGGAACACAGACTGCAGTGGTTGCTCTGCCAGTTCTACTGGCCCGGAAGGCTGTCTCGAAAGGCAGGATCAGAGTAGGCTTAGTAATCAGCCGGGTACGGGAGAAAGTGCGACTCCAACGCTGTTTCCGGTGTTGGGAATTCGGACACTTGGCCAGAACATGTCAGGGACCTGACAGAACAAAATGCTGTCGTAAATGCTGCAAAGAAGGGCACTTAGCCGCCGACTGTACACAAAGTCCTAGCTGTGCACTTTGCACTGGTAAAGGTGACAACGGGCACTCTTGTGGCGGAAATAAATGTCCGGCATTACATCAGGCATTGCAAGCGCAAAGGAGGCAGGGGAATCATGCAAAATGAGGATCTTACAACTCAACCTCAATCACTGCGAAGTTGCTCAAGACCTTCTCTGGCAGACTGTGAAAGACTTAAGGATTGACGTTGCCATCCTTAGTGAACAATATAAAAATCTGGAAAGCGTCTCCTGGATATCTGACGCCACAGGAAGAGCTGCGATATGGGCATGTAATCGACAGGCCATAACTGAAACGGCTCAAGACCCTACATGTGGTTTTGTCCGGGCGAAGATACAGGGCCTTTACCTTTATAGCTGCTATGCCCCACCAAACACCACAACTGAAGAATTCGAACGTCTCATAGATCGCATAGTACAAGATGCCAGAGGGAGAAGACCTGTAGTCCTTGCCGGAGATTTCAATGCCTGGGCGACAGAGTGGGGTAGTCAGGCAACTAACCGACGTGGAGAAATCATACTAGAAGCCTTTGCCCAGATTGAGAACCTGGTTTTGGCAAATACTGGGTCGAAGCCAACGTTCGTGAGGGGATGTAGGAGCTCGGTAATCGACCTTACATTCGTTAGTGACAGCCTCCACGCAAATACTAGCTGGCAGGTCTGCGACCTGTACACACACAGTGATCACCAAGCTATCCTGACCACACTACGAAATCACGCACCAAGGGTCACTAGGCATGAGAGGGGTGCGGTTCGCTGGAAAACCAGGACGT
The DNA here is from genome assembly GCA_037127475.1 of Arma custos. Classification (NCBI taxonomy): domain Eukaryota; kingdom Metazoa; phylum Arthropoda; class Insecta; order Hemiptera; family Pentatomidae; genus Arma; species Arma custos. The sequence continues at coordinate 74,236,937 of CM073760.1, forward strand.
TTGACAGAGAATCGTTCCGGATCATGATGGAGGCCGAATGTAATCTATCAGGTAGAGCGGAGGACAAGGCTCGCCAGGTGATGGGCCTGGTCAATAACGCGTGCGACGCGGCTATGGTTCGTTCCCATATAGGTAGTGGTAGATTTCCAGCTTACTGGTGGAACGACCTTATAGCCGACCACCGTAAAAGATGCCATGCAGCAAGGAGGAAATACCAACGAGCGAGAGGCAGCCCGCTGTTTCACCAATTCCAGGAGGAGTATAAAGCTCAGAGGCGAGAACTCCGGCGAGCTATAAAGATAAGTAAGCGGCAATGCTGGAAAGAGCTCTGTGCTGAAGTGGATGAGGACCCGTGGGGAAGACCATACCGCACAGTTATGAAGAAACTGAAGAGCAGTACTATGAACCCGCCCATGTGCCCAGTCACCGTGGAGAGGATCGTTGCCACTTTGTTTCCTGAACAAGAGGAATTAGGGCAGACAGCGTCCCTTACCCCACTTGATGTACCAGCGGTATCGGCTGAAGAGCTTAGTGACATTTGCCGTTGCCTTCAGATGGGGAAATCCCCTGGCCTAGATGGCATTCCGAACTTGGCACTGAAGGCAGCAATGGAAGCCCGACCAGACCTCTTTCTGGATGTCTTCAATTCCTGCTTACGCGAGGGGTCCTTTCCCTCACCATGGAAAAGGCAACGCCTGGTTCTGATCCCTAAGAGCAAGGAAAAAGCATCAGAAGCTTCGGCATATCGACCGATTTGCCTGCTGGATACGACTGGGAAGGCTTTGGAAAAGATAATAGCAAATAGGCTGCAAGAATTCACTGAAGGAGGGGCAGGCCTCTCCAAGAACCAATTTGGCTTCCGGAAAACAAGATCAACGGTAGACGCTATTGCGTTGGTGGTGGAAAGGGCCAAGAAGGCTGTAGCAGGGAAGAGATGGAGGAGAGGCGCTAAGTGCTATTGTGCAATAGTCACGATGGATGTAAGGAACGCCTTTAACACAGCGAGATGGAGCTGTATTCTGGATGCTCTAATGTCAATGAATGTCCCTGAATACCTCAGGAACATAATCTGTGACTACTTCAGGGACAGGACCTTGATATGTCCGACACAGGACGGTTCGAGAAGGTATAAGGTGACTGGTGGTGTACCCCAGGGATCAGTGCTTGGACCACTCCTGTGGAATATTATGTACGACGGAGTCCTTAGGCTTCAACTACCAGAGGGTGCTGAAATTGTGGGCTTTGCTGATGATATCGCTGTGGTGGTCGAGGCAAAGTACAAAGAAGAGATCGTGCTAAAGGCCAACCAATGTGTTGCATTGACTCGAGATTGGCTGTCGTCTGTTGGGTTGCAGCTAGCAGATGATAAGACGGAGGTCCTTCTTGTCAGTAGCAGGAAAAGAAGAGAAAGTATCACCTTGAGAGCGGGTAGGCAAGAGATTCAGTCCAAGCCTTCCCTGACTTATCTCGGGGTGAGAATCGATGATCGGCTCCGGTTCAAGGACCATATTCAGGGGGTTAGTGATAAAGCAGCTCGAGTGACCACCGCACTGTCACGTTTAATGCCCAACGTAGGCGGACCCAGAAATATCCGCAGGCTGCTGATATCCAGTGTGGTCCCATCCATTCTGCTCTACGCAGCTGCGATATGGAAGGATGCGCTGGACACTGCTGCTTATAGAAGACCGATGGTGTCGGTATATCGACGGTGTGCTCTAAGAGTGATCAGCGCGTTTCGTACAGTATCGTATGAAGCGGCCTGCGTGGTGGCCAGGATGCCACCGATTGAGCTGATCGCTGAAGAGAGGAGGCGCTCTTATTACAGTGCTGAACCCATATCCAGAGACGAATTAAGAAAGCGGACAGTTAGAGAGTGGCAACGTCGCTGGGATATGGCATTCAGTGGAAGGTGGACGCACAGGTTGGTGCCCCACATTGAGGCTTGGGTGAATAGGAACCACGGGGAGGTCGACTATTACATCACTCAGTTCCTCACAGGGCATGGTTGTTTTCGAGCCTACCAGCATAGGTTTAAGCTAGATGATACAGGTGTATGTACATCCTGCCCAGGAGCGGAGGAGAGCGCCGAGCACGTATTCTTCTTCTGTCCCCGCTTTCAAGAAGAAAGGATGGAGTTCCGACGCGTCTGCTGCTCAGATCCCACTGCAGATAATATTGTCAACCTTATGCTGATCAACCAGGACTATTGGATGGCAGGCCAAAGGTTAGCAGCGCAGGTGCTACAAAAGCTAAGAAAGGAAGAGAGAGAAAGGCGAACCAGGAGGTAGCTCAAATCAATGAGGCGGCACTCAGCCACTCCCCCCCCATGATGTAATGCCTAACGGCGGTCCCGTGGAGGGTGAGAATCAGGTGTAGGGAGGTGGTTTTAGTGGGTAAAAATCCCACACACGGATAGGTACGGGTCTATCCGCGTCTTTTGAAGATTTCCACCTTCCAACGTAAAAAAAAAAAAAAAAAAAAAAAAAAAAAAAAAAAAAAAAAAAAAAAAAAAAAAAAAAAAAAAAAAAAAACCACACACACACATAAAAACACACACACACACACACACACACACACACACATAAAAACACACACACACACACACACAAACACACCGTTATTTTTAAAATAATTATAGTTTTCTTTTTCATTAATTTCTTAAATTCTTTTGTTTTTGTTTTGGTTTCCATAAAACTTGTATATAGTTTTCTTTAGTTATTTATAATGTTATCGTATTTATATTTTTTCTTTCATTTAATTCGTTATTGGGAACTAACTCTTAATTTATATCCATTATTTTTTTATTTTCATTTATTAATTAAATTTTAATTGTGTTCTACTCTAAGACATTATAATTTATATTTTATTTTCCATAATTTTTCACTATTCAAAAAGGAACTTGTCCCAGAATAAATACGGATTTTTATCAGTTTTATTGTTATATATTTTCTTAATTATAAATTGCTTTAATTTTAATTTTTCTAATTATTATCCGAGCAATCCTCTTAAATTCAGTTGGTAATTAATTAAAAACCATTTTTTATTAATTACAATACTCAATTAGTCGAAAAAAGTGCAAAAATGCCGAAAAATAATTTTGCTAACTCCTACTAATCGAAACACTGTGCGGGGTTCGGGTTGTTGTAACGACTGGACCATTCGCCCTTGGTTTGAGAAATTTTCAGCTGGTAATACCGATTAATTAATAAAAAAATTCATTTCTCCTTTATACCCAGAGGTGAAACCATCACATCTACATTGCACTGCAGTGACATTGATATAATGCATCAAAAACCCATATAAAAAACAACCTGCATTGGTTAATAAGGGGAACCTGCATTGGAAGGGGCTAATGCCCTATGTTTCGCGACAGACATTGAAGGATTCTCCGACACCTACCTTATTCACCAGACTTATCTGTTACAGATTTCAACTGATCAGAAATTTGCACAACTTCCTTAAGGGGAAAAGTTTTGAAAATGATTCTCAAGACGAAAACACATTTACTTCATCACAAAACTCTAGTATTTTTCTGTTCTGAAATTAAAAATTTGATAACACGTTTGGAAAGATGTATAGAAAATGAGAATAAATAATTTGAAAAAAATGTTTTTATGTCATAAAGTTGCTAACCTAAATAACCTTTCCTTTAAAAACGGAGGTTTAATATGAAATGATTCAATATTAAGAGTGATAAAAAAAGGTATTATGATAATACCCTACAATAAAAGGTGTAATATTAATATTAAATATTACTATTATTTAATTGTCTTCAACACGTTGATAAGTCCAGATTCCTCACCATGATAGCGCCAGAAGCCTTAAATAAACGAGACTTCCATCTAGTTGGGGACTCCCGAACGCTTCAGTCCAACAACTGAAGTCATGGTCGTCCGTCTTTCCTCCAAGAGTGGATTTCTAGACCAAGAGAGCTGAATCTACGTCAGCAATGTCTACGGGATTTCCTCGTTAGTCGTTCTGAAAAATGTCCAGTTCATCTCAAATGACCTTATGACTATCAAGACAACAAAATGGCCAAGTATGTATAATTAATTAATATAATTAACTTTATACATGTAATAAAGTATGTTTTTTTAATCTTCACCATCAAATAGGAGACCTAAATTTAGTCGGAGGACTTATTGGTCAAATATTATTACAACTTAGTAAGCATCGAACATCATTATCCCAATTACCATAAGCGGGCGAAATTAGATGCTATTTAATATAATTATTATTTCTTGTAATGATAAAGGTAATGATCTGGTATCATCTACTTGGTTTTATATAGATTAACCACTAGGAAATATTATCTAAATGCTTCTTCTAGGCAATTGGATTGCCAGCCAACCGAGAGGTATAATCATTCTTTTTTAATATGACAATATATATATATATATATATATATATATATATATATATATATATATATATATATATATATGTGTCATCTGCATGTGCGAAGAGATGTATTAACCAATTTATGATGGTTCCTGCAGTCTGGGTAATGAACAACCGATAAGCAGGTAAGTAACTGCATCGCCCTGACTGAATCCTTTTCCAGATGGAATGGAATGGAAAGAAATTTTTGATGCGATCATTTCGAACTTTTCACAATGAATCGATTCCAATGTATGTTCTTATTCCCGGTACTACTTTTTGAGGCCCCTTTAAACGATCTAATCTTCGGAAGAGCAGTAATATCTATTAGCCGGTTTATAAGCATAACCAAGAGGAGAGGGTTAAAACATTTCCTTAAAAACCGAGCATTTTTTTTCATTTCAGATTTCAGATTGCTGTGTTGTTTCCTGTTAAGACCGTTTGAATCAGAGGCTTGTTTAATTAATAATAACGTAGTGATTAGTTTTATATCATGTAGTTAGTCCACAATTCTTCTCAAAGTGTTCCAGTTTATTGTTAGTATTGACACTTTCCTCTCATATTGAAGGGTCGCTATTCTCGTTGGAGTAAGTCAGCTAGTTAGACGCCAGAATGCTTCTCTTAACCATCTGAAAGCAAATTTCAACCAACTATTAATAGAATAAGATGTCCTACTGCCGCATCTGATAGGATGGGCTCAAGTTGCTCCCTAGCCCCCGGTCCCTATCACAGAAATCCTGTATATTTGAGGCCTATCTTCGCAGTGATTGCCTTAATCTGACTCGGTTCGTCGCGTTTTACAAGAAATAGAAAAGATGCCATTAGAAAAGAGAATTAATTAATTTTAACAAAAATAATGAGTTATCATTACGAGTTCATTGAATGATAGGGTTAAAATGAATTTCGAGATTGACATAGTATTGCTCTGCAAGTACGTATATGCTCATATTGGTATGTAATCAGTGTATGTAATGTAATATTGGTATATGGTGACTGTATACATAATGTAATATTATTACATAGTGATTGCATATAATACTGGTTTATATTGTATCTGTGCTCAGTGGTAGATATTGTATGTAAATCTTCCCTTAGGAATCGTAGAATTTTTTCACAACTGTATAAAATTGTTGAGATGTTGAGAAAGAGAAAAAACATTTTCCAGTCTTTTATCTCTGGCACCTGTGCATAGTGGGCTAAGTCGCATTTTGTGAATTTCGAGCTATCTACTTAGAATCGTAATTTGTTTCTCTTTCCTTGTGTCCAACACGCTAAGTGTTCCTTCCATTGCAATGAAGGATATTCCTTTTAGGATCGTGGGCTGATACTCCAATCTTGAACTTAAAATAAGTTCAGAAAAATTACGATTCTAAGTAGATAGCTTGTAATTCACAAAATTCGACTAAGCCCACTATGCACAGGTGCCACAGACATATTCTTGATGCCTACAATTATTCAAGACGTTTCGACATCACTCTGTCATTTTCAATCTTTTTAAATTTAGTTCTCTGCATCATCAACGATTCCTTTTTATAACTTTAAATCAGTTACAAGTCTAAAAAATTCTTGAAGTCATATTTAAAATATTATGACCATGGAGGATAAATGATCCCCAAGAGTTTTATGAAAAATTTTAAATATGACTTTAAAACTTTTTAGACTTGTAACTGATATAAAAGAATTGTCAATAATGCAGAGAACATAATTTAAAAATATTTTAAATGACACTGTCGAAACGTCTTGAATAAGACTATATAATATATAATCGAGAATATATAATGACAGGAAAATGGTTTTTACCTTTCCCAATATATAAATTATGAAGAGTGAAGTCCAGTTTATAAAATTTTTTTTATAAAAATGAACTATAAATGTTTAAAAGGTTTCAATATTTATGAAAAGGATAGGTGGTAAATTTTAAAAGGTATATAGCACTACAGATACATATATACATAAAGTCATTTAATATTAGCTCTAGCATTTCCTTCTTTCAGCGCGTATCCCCTTGTTAACTGATTAGCAAATATTTATGAAAGGTCTGTGTCGAGTGGTTTTTAAACATTTCCTGAACACATTCAAGGTGAAACAGGAGTGGGGGTATCAACACAATTATATTGTTCTCGCGGTTTGTTTAATTTACTGTCACCTACGTATATTCATTTAATGGGACATTTGATTGCACCATGGATATATATATATATATATATATATATATATTAATTTTTTTTTTTTTGGCCTCTCGTATGTATACACTATCATCTCATACGGCTTTGCAACACTTGTCTGAGCCACCTCCAAAAGCCTTCGCCAAATAGTTTGGCCCAACTTCCCAATTCTGGATATGTATGATTTTTTTTTTCAAGTACTCTTCACACACAAAAGCCTGACTATATTTTCCTAGGTCTTTCTACTCTTCTTGTCAAATGCTATTTCTCTAACCTGAGTATTTTATTGAGGTTACAGGAATCATCCATTCAAGAAACCTTCCAAGCGAGAATTTTTTCATCTTAATAAACTTTAAAAAAAAAATCATATTTTGTTAGGTCTTCGCGTTCTCTGCGTGTCTAGTTGAGAAAACTTGACTCTCAAGAGCTGCACCTGCTCATTAGGTAGCGGTAACAGCTTCGAGAGTCGACCAGAATCGATAAAGCATTTTCAAAAAAAGTCTCCCGAGATTTTTCGCAGGGCCCGCTATCATTAAACATATGGCCTTAGTAGTACACATGAATCAAAAATACTTTCACTTTCATTATATTTCATTAAAATACAATAACTTTGTTGAGATAAAGCGAATCAATTCTTCTTTCGTAAGGCGCTTCATATATACCACATCGCACAACAAACTCTTCAAAATCCAGTTAAAGACAACAGTTAAATATTATTATTTGATCAACATTTAAATAAATTACGTGTTTAAATGTACTGAAATGACTAAATTTCTGGTCAATTATGAAAAATGACTTTATTCTTACTATTTGTGAATTAGTGATATAATATTATTTTCAATTTGAATAAATGCCGTTAACATGTCATTTCAGAAAAACTAGATAATAAAATTAATTATCTTAGACATTTTAATCACTAATCATTATTTGTTTGTTTGTCATAATAATTAATAAAATTTCATTTTTACATTCAATAAGCATTCTGACTACCGAATGGAGTTAGGTATGTTTAATAATTAAAAAAATGTGTCATAATGACTATTAGCAAAGTCGATTGAACTGTTTAAAAAATGAAAAACATGAAAAAAAACACATTTAAAATATAAAAATATATATATAACATTATACATAATACCCCAATACTTAAATGTTTGCCAACAATTTGAATAAATATAGTTAATAACTTAATGAAATTAAGTTATTATTAACGTCTTAATAACTTATGAAATTAACGTTGCTTTCTTAGGCATTTTAATCACTAATCATTATTAATTATACGTCATAATTGTTAACTAAAGTTCATTTTTATATCACTTAAGTATTTATGACCCACTAACAACGTCAGGCATAGTGAATAACTAAAAAAAAAAATGTATCATAAGAGCATTTAATTAAATTTTGTTTAAAGTAAATTTAACTGTTTAAAAACAGATATCGACACGGCGTTTGAGTCCGTTTTTTAATTATATATATATATATATATATATATATATATATTGGAGTAAATACTGATAATTCGTTATTTCACAGAAATATGTGAAATTAACGGTCTTATTTTAAGTATATAAGTCCCTTATAATTATTAATTATAGTTGAATAAGTATTTTATGGGCTATATAGCTATTAAAAAAACTTATACTAAACTTACCTATAGCCCTTATTAATACGGTCACTCCAGGTGTTTTATGGTTGCAAGGGCTAAAATATTGCCTGTGACGTGTTAGTTTCACTCTTATTCAGCAAAAAATGTCCACTGATAGAACCGACCATCCTTCAGGACTTGAAAAAAAAATGTCGAGCATTTTACTTTTTTTTTTTTGATCGACACGGCGTTTGAGTCCGTTTTTTAGAATATTCATTCGACTGAAATACGATTAAAGTTACACTTTCAAATTACCCTTGATAAAACTGGAGTGACATAAAGATGGTACAGTCATTTGAAAACCTTCTGCAAAACTACTTAGGCTATGAAATATTTTAGTTCATTAATTCATGAAATATTTTAGCTGACGAATAGTTAATCGGAACGAAGTAAGCGATATCAATGGCAAGCGATATCAGTAACAATTTTTCTCATTGTCCAATTGGAAGTACAGCATACGTAGAACAGCCTCAAAAATCGTCTCATATTTTTTGTATATTATTTATTTTTTCTATTTTAAATAAAATTATCTCCATTTTTATACTATAAGAATATGAAGATATATATTCAATTAATGTCACTTTATCCTACTATCCTTTATCCTACCCGCGATCTTGGGTTTAGTAGTTTGTTACGCTAACCACTAGACCACAGATGACCGTTACTATAAATTTTGTTTTGCATAAAAAGTTATAAAAATAATTATTTTGGGACAAAATTCTCATAAATGGTACCTTAATTTTAGCGTACACGTTTCTTTTCCGGCGAAGAAAAAGTGAGAGCCGGTCGTTGACCTAATTAATTTCGTTATCAATTCTCGCATTGATTGGAATTGGACTGATAAGATTGCTAAATATTGCGGCTTAGGCCGAAACGCTGTCTGGATTATGGCCTACCTCCACTAAGAGGCACTAACAAGCCGAAAAGCAATCGGATTTTATTATATTTTATTAATAATAATAATTAATTAATATTTTTATTGTCAACTACAATTAACATAATATAAGGTTAGAGAGCAAAATCAAAACCAATTTTTTTCCGCAGCATTAAATAATAATAATAATATGTGTACAATATTGAATATTTAATCATTCTAGAGGAAGATATGTGGTCACGATTTAACAATAATGATAATAATTTTAAATTATAATAATGAGAATAATAAGGAAAGTGAGAACGATTTAGATTAGCATTCCGTTTAATGGGTTCGGGTTTACTCTCCCCCTTTTTAATGAGTGAACAAAATAAAATAATATTAACAATAAATAAACTAAGTAAGCACATTAGGGAACCATTATTTCACCCAGTTTATACAAATAAACAAAGTACTTTGTTATAATTTTTATAATAAGGAATAAATATGATATAAGTATATTTTTAAAATATTTTGTAATTTGTTGTATTTTTTTTTATTATAATATGGTGAACTTTGATGTATATTCAACGATATTAATATTAATATAAAAATATATTAATATAATAATTAATATTTAACGATGAAATTTATTCTTAAAAAATTGTCGATTCCTTTTTTCTTCCTTCTTTAAAATGATTTTTAAAAATTGTAATTAGTTTTTACATATTATTTTTTCTTTTGTAAAAAGTCAGATGCCATTATTTACATGAATCACTATATAAGACGTCTTGTCCATAATTGTCACAGATTTTTATCTCTAGATAATACTATTTGTAAGAAGCTAACGAATAAATATTTTTAAAATATCCATTGTAATATTGAAGTATGAAAATATTGTGGAAATTATTTTAAAATTAGTAAGTGCAATAATAAAGTTAGCAAATGAAAGCAAAAACTAAACTGTATTTTTTTATGCGATACAATAAATATGTTAATTATTAAATATTTTATATACAAAAAATAAATATTTTAAAATTACACAAAAGTTAGAAAATATTGTGCAAATGAAAAATAAAAATTTAAATTGTATTTTATGAGCTTCAGTTGAAAATGAGTTTATTTTTTTATTGTTGGGGAGGGGGGAATGACTTTCAATTTATAATTTCTGGATGAAACAAAATTAATAATTCGTAAAACCGAATCGTGTTATCATCATTTATAATCAGATCCATAGATTTTTTTTTATGGTAGAAGAATTCAGCTAGAAGACTATTATTCATTATATGGTTTTATTAATATTAAATGTGAATAAAATATTATTAATAATAAAAAATTTCTCAAACAACAAAAATATAAAATTTTTGATAGTGTATCAATGAGTTTTTACTACGTCACATACTGACATACACTAATAATTTATTATTTTTCCATTATTCGTAAACGTCATCGCTAATTTTATTTATATTATCTATTAATAACATCATAAATATAAAATTATTACGATTCCAAGGAGACAGAAAGACCTGAATGGTCCAGCGAGAACGGAGAATTGGCCGCGGACGCTAGTATTGTTTTAGCAAGAGGCCTCAACACATTTCAAGGGCAAAGTTGAATGGTTTTCTTCTCGTTGCATAACGCCAAGGATCCAATCGAATGGCACCACTCCTAATTATTTCCTGGTTCCTTTCGGCAACAGAAACGTTTCGTAAAATAAAAATACCTAAAAGAGCAGAATTCACCAGAATACAAAAAAATAAAATATATGAAAAAAAATGAAATATATAAAGAACACAAGTAGTCTTTCAAGTAGTTTACGTAATACGTAGTATTAATTAGTTAAAAAAGTAATACGGATTCAACCAAAAATAAAAATATGCGTGTGCCACGTCAATTATCGTTAAATAAACATTTTTATCATAATAACCCCCCCTCCAAAAAAAAACAAACAAAATAAATAAAAATGGTAGATACGATTTACGATTACGATTCAACAATATTCCGATAATTGCTTTCTCTTACCACGTAAAGAAAATACTTTAAATTAAATAGCATAATAAAAAAAACTCTAGTTCTTGTAAAAGATTCGATATTAGTTTATATTCAGACGTATAAAACACAAGCTAAACAGTTGCAAAAGAATCAAAATTTGTACAAAAGGGTTGAGTGGTTTCTTTTGGTTTAAACCGTATCGCTAAATCTCTCACCGTTTTCGCCTCAGTCTCAGTTTCGCCAGACATGCTTCCTGACGGCTTGAATTGAGAATTGACTCAAGTGAGTCTGAATACAAGCTCTGAGGAAACCACTGAAGTCTTTTGTATAAATAGTGGTCGTGGTAAGTTAAGTATTTAATAAAAATTTGGTTTCAAAAAACCTATGTGTTATTAAAATAATTTGATAGTCATACAACATAAATGATTTTAATTAAAACGGGCTATTTCTTAATCTATTGTGACTATCTGTTTTATTTCATTACCTTAATAAATTTTACCAAATTAAAATTATATTTTACCAAAATAAAACTGAATTTCGTAACGGTAAAATTCTTTTTCAATATGAAATCTTAAATTTAGGTTTAGATACTACTTTTTTTTAAAGATTTTTTACTCTCTCAACCTATTAGAACTTAAAAAAACATCTCCTTGAAGGAAGATAAAGGCCGTTCTCTGCAAAAAAAAAAAAAATTGTATGTATAAATTTCTAATAACAGCCTAATTCCAAATGTACGGATATCATAACAATAATTTATATTATTTTATTAAATTATATTACAATTCTGTAATATATTTTTTTTTTCAAAGCAGATGAGCAAGACCAGAAGAAAATAGCAATGTTACACGTGTTTAAGTGGGCCAGAAAAGTATAAGGATATATTGATATTTTCGATTAAATCAAGTAAACTATTACTATTTATAATAATTATTATCTTAATGATTTATAATAATAATAATAACTTTTCAGAGACTGAAGTCAACGACGAGTGCCATCACTTTTTAATTATATCAATAATTTAAGCATATAAAGATTTTCAAACAATTCTGGCAGTGTTCTAGGCCTCTCCATGTTGGGGGAAATCCCAGCCAGTGCTTACCATAGTTGACGTGGAAATCAGTTATTATTATTAAATATGTTATTGTATTTGTTAATGGTAAGTAGATATTTATAAAGATATTATTACTATTTGAGTACTGTACGAAATCATTTTACTCCTTTTGATTTAGCTGTTGATCAGGGAAAATGCGAATATTGAAATTTTCTTTTAGTAGGATAAACCGGGGTATTGGCGACACCTTAAGGTTTTTTTATTTTTATATTTTGTATTTAAAGAGATATCAATACAAAATAAAACACATAACTACTTCAAAATGTGGCCTACCGATCTCTTATATGCACATGCTTAAACAACTTTACATTTTTTTTGTAAAAAATTGTTTGTAAACTATAACCACCTGTCGGAATTGCCCCATGAACCAGGGTAATTCCGACATACCTTAGGGGTAATACCAACATAGGTTGTAGAAGGCAAATTTAATGCTGTAATAATTTAAAAAAACTTTTTTATTGTACATGAAACGTTTACAATGAAGTGGTGACCAGTTAGTAAAATAAATGTGCAAATATTGAGGAAATTATTATTAGGAATAAAAAAGTATTTACAACAAATCCAAACTTTGAGTAAACATATTTTGTAATAAAATGTATATCTAAGCTAGATTAAAAGAGAAATTACTTTTTTAATGCAATGGTCGCAAGTATAGTTTTCCGCAGAATCAAATCCCCTACAATCAGCGTGAGGCCACAATCCACAAACGACACGCCTAAACCAAAGTTCGCTACCTCCAAATTCTCCACACACTAAACACATTTCCGAGTCTTCTCCAAGTAAATTTACCATGTCATCCATCTCGTCATCGTCACATAGCTTCGACTCATCAATGTCATCTTCAGACGAAGACTCTGAGAAAGATATTTGTCTTCTGCATGTTTTCTTTACTTTTTTTATTTTCTTTGCAACATTTGACTTTTTGATTTATTTTCACAGGCATTTACATTTTCATCTACTTTTTCCTTCTTGATTTTTTTCTTTTTTGGGCACTTTAGGATTTTCGAAGAGTTTTAAAGTGCTATCTTGGCCTTTACCTCTTTCTCCTTTTTGATCTTCTTCGCTTCTTGTAATACAGCTTTCATAGACGTAGCAGTAACAATAGTTGAGTGCTGTTTAGGTCTGCCTTTGGTTTTGAGTTGATTGTTAGGTTGTTGTAGACCTACAGGAGATATTATTGAAAGCTGGTGTTTAAAACCAAGCAGATCACGACATAGAATTTTTTCTGCATTTGTCGGCATATCATGCACACTGTTTGAAGATGTTCCAGCTTCAGGGCTTTTATATATGCCAGTTATGTTCAAATTTGGATTATTTGTAGTTTTCTTTCTTAATCTTTTCTTAGAACGCACCATCTAAAAATAAATAAACAAAAACACGTTAGCCAATCCCATTCATAATGAACCGGGGCAATACCGACAAGTCGGAATAGCCCCGGCCAGGGATGTTGGCATTACCCCGGCAAGACAAGACGGCGTTTAAACAGGTTATGAGGGCAGGTTAGTGACCAAACCGAAACAAAAACTATACTAAACTATTCGCTAAATATCGTGCTTTATAACTTATATAATCTTATGTAGGATTACAAACTTATAATTACATTTACCTTCTATGAAGTGCTAAGGAAATATTACACCGAAATCAGCAAAAACTTTTAATTTCAACTCACAGCAAAACTTGTTTACCTAAACGACAGAGGCACACTGGGCGTTAGTTGCGGTGATGTCCGCAAGGTTGCAGCGAATAGCACTTCACAAATATCTCTGCAGCGATGGCTAGAACTGCAGTGTCGGCATTACCCGGGGTGTCGCCGTTCCCCCGGTTTACCCTACATAAGTAAAATTTAAAAAAATAATCAAGACTAACATAATGTAATCAAGATACCTACATCAACTGAAGAAACCAAGCCCGCTTTCTCCATGCACTTATGATTTCTTCGATTGTTTCTTATTTGTAAGAAACAATAGTCCAAGAAAACTAAACAACAAATCCCTGGAAGGCTTTTCGGAAACATGTCTGACGAAAGAACTTATGGTTAAAAAATTTATCTGATAAGAAGTATAATACACAAGGAAACCCTCTCTAAAATTTAAGATAATGTCAAGGAACGTATTTTAGGGTTCTGTTGACGAGATATCTGAAAACCGGAATATTGGCTATATAACTCATCCCTGTGCTACGCCTTCCATAAGCTCATCTCCATTTATCCAAAAGTGCTCACAGTTTGAAAAATGTTATCATGCGACCATCACACAGCGTTTTTACGATTCCATGAATCTTCTTTGTCTCGAAAAGGTGTTCTTTTTATTAGCAGCTGACTTTTATAAAAGCATAAATGCTAATAAAAGTATTTGGTCCTAAAAACATTCCTGTCACGTCTTTTGCACACGTTGAATCGTTTTTATGAGTTGTTCTGTCTGTGTCCTCGGGAGTTGATATTTTGACTACCCCTTTTGAACTGATCTTACCACTTCGGCCAGTAGTGGTAAGATATTTGGTCGTTTCATATGAAATTTCCGTTTTCAAAAGAAAGGTTTTTGCACAGAGAGGGGAAGCATTATACATCAATGACAAAATAGATAAGGTGGTAAATGATAGGAAGGAATCTAACGAAATAAGTAAATTGTACTCATCAGTGATTTTAAAGTTAAAAATGAAATAAAGAAATATAGAAGTCTACACTTATTAGATAACACAGATAGCATAACCTTCTCAGGAACCTCATAACATTGTTTTCAATTTTCCAATTTCTTAATATTCATACAATTAACTTTTTAAAATAAATAAAAGATATAAAATAGATCAATATAGATCAAAAATCACTAATTTATATTAATTGACCATTCATGTTAACTATAAATTAAAGAAGAAAACAAATTAAAATACTATTTTAATAATAATAATCATAACAGTCCAAATTGCAAATTTCAAAAGATTGTTAATGATGACCATGGAGTACATTGTAACTCTAAGTTTTATAAGAAATATTTTAAATTATTTAACAATCAACTAAAAAGGTATCTATGCTTTTTATCCAGTATTTTTGGGACATGTTTTGTTTGTAAAATTATGTATTTATTTGATTTGTCTTTTATTTTAGGTTGAAAATGTACAAATTTATAAAAAAAATTTTAGAGAATAGTTTTAAATTAAATAACGTTAAAGGACTTATAAGAAATGTAAATTGAGAATGACATATTATTGTTGAAACGTTTTTAAATAAAGAAAAAATATATGACTCGAAAAAGATTTTATTTTACTCACTTGAATGATTGACTAAGAAAGGTTATTTAGTAAAAAAACTTAAAAAAATCAAAACATGTTTGTTCAAATTATTTATCTTCGTTTTCTATACATTTTCCCAAAGTGTTATCAAATTGTCAATTTTGAACTGAAAACTGAGGGTTTTCAGTTCTGAACTGAAAACCAGGTGAGTTTTTCAGTTCTGAACTGAAAACCAGGTGAGTTTTTCAGTTCTGAACTGAAAACCAGGTGAGTTTTTCAGTTCTGAACTGAAAACCAGGTGAGTTTTTCAGTTCTGAACTGAAACCAGAACTGAAAAACTCAGGGTTTTGTGATTTAATGAAGTCTGAAAATGCATTTTTGTCTTGAGAATAATTTTCAAAAATTTCACCCTTAAGGAAGGTGTCAAATTTCTCAACAGATGGAAATAGTTGGGTGTGGGAGGATTTCGTTACCCTGCACGATTAGTTTCTTCTCTGCCAGTCGTGAAACATGAGATCGGACGTAATCGTGTAAGACTTTAGGTATCTTCCGATTAAGCAATGCAGGTTGTTTTTTGATAGGTTTTTGTTGAATTATATCAATATACCTGCACTATCACTCTGCTGTGGATGTGATGGTTTCACCTCTGGGTATAAAGAAGAAATGAATTATTTATAAATCAATCTGTGTAACCAGTTGATAATTAAGCTAACGCCGAATGGTCCGTTCGTTACAACACCTTTCTTTGGACGCGGTGGTAATATAAAATATAAAATTTTCATTGTCATATTAGATGACATAAAACAAGAGAGGGTTAGTAGCGGCTCATTACAACATGTTAATAGAAACATAGTAGACAACAGAAGACCACTAATTCCACTTTGAATTTTAGAAATAATAAAAACAGTCATTTTATATTAAATGATCCAACACAAGGTACGGAATACAGTTGGAGGATATTAAGTAGGCTCTGCAATAAAAACGTTGACAAAACAGTTAAAGCTATTTTAACTACATGGGAAAGCTGCTACCTTTCTCAAGATCAGAAATTAATTGAAAATCCGCCTTAACTAAGAAATGTATATTTGACTTATTACTGAATCAATTTACAGAAATAAAAATTGCTCAGTAAAGATAGGAACATAACGAAGAAGTGTTAAGAAACCAATCAGGTTGAAAAGACGTGCTGCATACAGCCAACGCCATTAGTGGGAATGAGACGGCAGCGAAACTGTCAGTTGAGTGAAACACTTTGTGGAATAGCCATTTACTGAAACGCATCTGTTAGTTCAGTTCATTTCGACGTTCTTTCTTTCGAAGAGAAGAAGTAGAAGAAGAAGAAGTAATACATGCTGGTAGTAGGAGCCCGATAGTGCGATATTTAAAAATTCGTATTGTTCTCATAATTTCTGATGATGAGTTAATCGTTTTTAAGTGCATTGCCTCAATAATTGTATTATATTTACATATTTATTTAATAATTATTTATGTGTTAATTTTAAAAGTAACAAATACATATTAACAAGTATGGATACGTTCAACATTTTTAATTACATAAAATACTAGTTCTTTTAACTACAAAAAAAAATCTTCATAAGTCATCCTAGATAGAAATCTACAACCTTTTTGTCTCGCTAAGTTATAATGCTGTAAAACTATCACTAAAATACCATATCATCCACAAACCTTAAGAAATTTCAGTTTCATACAGCACTCAAACATACAAACATTGTATTCCTGCATATTTGAACTCAGGTTGACTTAAACAGTGTATTAATAAATAAATCATTAAATCTGTTAACACCCAGAGATGGCCCCTTGAGGTCTGAAGACCCTCTTGAGGCTAACCCCGCATCAACAAAGTAGATACCCTTAATTAGGGGAAAACCTGGTTGAGGCTGATTTCGGACAAATAAATTCACCACAGCCATTACCCTAGAAACAGTACAGCCTTAACATAAACCATACTTAACCCTAGATCCTCCGTGGATTTTAGGAATATAAGTTCATGAGAGGGCTCATTTTTCACTTCAATCAAAGGTACTGCACTTGTCTGCGGACTTTGAAGATAGTTGATATATTGGATAGGATTTCTAATTGAAGAATAGAAGAGTAAAATATGAACTTTTTCTAGGTTGTGTCGAGTTTCGTATCAGGAAGTTTTGTAAGATGGTGTATCGCCTCCGTTATCATGCATTGTCCAAAGCTGAGTATCTTTTCGGTCAAAAACCTGCAAAACTGTTGGATTATAAAAAATCTATGTCATCTACTGAATCCAAGACCCATCATGGGATGTAGTGTGGTATAGGTTTAATTAAAATTTCGGATTCAAACTTTTTCTTGACCGCAATATTTTTCGTGACATGAAAAAAGTATTATACTTTTGTTAGGTCGGAAACTTTTCAGACCACCCTCGTATATATAAAACAGATGCCTGCTAAAAAAGTCCACACGAATTCCATGAATGTATGTGTGTGTACAAGAATTAGTATATTGATACGTAGAATGCCTTCTTTATTTTTTTCATAACAAACCAATGTTCTTGGATGTTCTCCTCAAAACAGTCTGAACTATGTACTGAACCGACACTTCACATCTATCGTAGTGAGGTATAAGTGAAATTTAAATTTCGGGGTTGAACTTTTCCTCGACCGCAATCGTTTTTCTTGGTTATGTATTTCTTATATAATGCCTGCTTAAAAATTTCGTATGAATTCCATACAAGCTTGTTTATGTACAAGAATTAGAACATTCATATGTAGAATAGCTTTCTTTTTTTTTTTTTTACATTAGAGACATACTGTCCTCTATTTTTTTTGGAAATCCGCTAAATGATTAGGAACATATGATCGATCCCAAAGACACCGTAATATATAACTAAATGGAAGAAGGATGAGATAAAGAAGAGATGGTTTATTGGTGGCGATGGCAGTGAATGGGGGTTGAACTTGAAGCAGGCGGGAAGCGGTCGTCCTTGGTCCCCCCTCCTCCCCCCCACCTTGCCCAACCTAAATCCAGCCGAGCAATTACTGCTCTCGGCTCTCCTCTTGGGTTTCTTCCTACATCTTATGTAGCTACTGGGCTTCAACTGCCGAGGAATATAGTGGTGGATAACATCTATTGGAAAATACCGAGAATTTTTCGAGAAAACAATAGTTGCCCATAATAATGAAAGTAATAATAACGGAAAACGCTAGACTTAAGATAGATCCTGTTTTCTAAATCCGAATTGAATAAATCAATAATAAATCTCCTCAAAATAACCCATGATCTCCATACCGCCATAAAACAACAAAAATTAACAATTCTGATCCATCTAGATTTTTCCGAAGCCTTCGACACAGTATACCGCAATATCGTCCTCACCAAGCTACGTAACTTACATCTATCCAACAGTGCTCTGGTTTGTGAAGTCTTTTCTCCCAGATTTTTCCCAATATGTTGTGGTACCAGGTCAACCTCCTTCCATTGTCCTTCCTCTTGTCCGGTGGTTATGGTTTACGAACACACAAATATTTATTCTTTTAACTATTAAGGAGCTTTGAAATACCTCTAATGAAAAATTAGTTTTTTTTAGTTATGACGTTGTTCTTATGAAGGAGCAATAAATGATATTGAAAGTAATAAGAATAGAAAACGTATGACTTTAGATAGCTCTGTCTTCTAGGTTCAAATTGAGCACGTATTAATATTATATCTTCGGTACCGATGAATAAATGGTAAGTCTAATCTTGCCCTGAGAGAGTTAATTGTATTTAGAGAAGTGAAATCATTCAATACTTGTATTTTTTGGCTTGTAATGGAATTGTAATATAAGCAATAGCTCTATTCCACGACAATGCCTGAATCAGCCCCACAGTAACTACGAAAATAACACGAATCCGCTTCTCTAAAACAAACTCAAGTCCAAGAAACTCATTTTGGATAAAATACGATTTAAACACTTATTCACCGGGGCTGTATTATCACACTGAATATAATATTTTAACTTATATTCGAAATTTTATAAGTTGATTTCCATACGAAATTGTAACAAATATGCTTCTAAATTTGCATTTCAGCAACTTTGGTTTGGCAGAAAAGCTATGATGTACTTTTCATATATCACAGCCCAATTTTAACAATACTGAGACTGTACTATTTCATGGACAACGGTTGGTGATTTATCGTAGATCACGCTCAACCGCCAGTTTTTGGGTATCCACTTTAAGAGCCTGGGTGATGACCATAGATTCCATATGGTCCATCTCCGGCTGCTAACAGACTTTGAACTAGGATTTTCGGCATGGCAACTGTCAGCAAATATATGTTTATCGGAGGGAAATTTTCATGTCTTATTTAGGTTATTTTGATTTAGTTATCGACGTTAAACTATTGTGGCTATATATTTTTAGAGAATACTTGTCGCAAACAAGCTAAAAGCAAGAATAGCACCGCTTCTCAAAAAGAGAAGCACTGCAATCGAAAATGATCAATACAATGCGATCGAATTATTTTTTTCCCTCCTGAAAAATATTGAAAATTTTAAGACAACAAACAATTAAGAAAAATAATGATTCCTTTTTTAAATTCCGAACATTACAAATAATTGAATGCCCAACTATTCCACCGTATACTTTAGGAATAATTATACCTACTCAGGGTGACTGTAAGCTGTAGAAGTCCCCAAGAACCAGCATGGTCTTCATCATTAAAGCTTCCATAATATGCTTTGGCCTTGAATAAAGCGAAGAGGAGGAGTTGGCATATATGACATAGACACAGACTTATATCAGATGAACAGACTCGACAACAAACTGGAGCAAAGTGTGAAGTTTAATAGAGTAATCCAGGACAGCTGCATTATAGTACTTCTCGATATCAGCTTGTGGCGAATCACCACAAGTATTATGAAGTCCAAACACCAATAAAAAAAATGGTTTCCGGAGCATGTATAGCGGAGAAAACTTTTAAATCTTCTTAGAACATCGCTAAGCTGTTTTTACAACTATAGGACATAACGACAATATAGTTTGAATGTCCTATAGCTGACATTAATTCTTCATTTCATCGCCGCTACCCATGTTCAACGGCATTACTGGCAGGGAAAGAAGTTGGGAAGGCCTAGTATTCCCGATTCTAATTATGAAGTAATACTCAAACAACTGAATTCCTAATTAATTGAAAACCTCCACATTTTAAAATGATTATGTTTGTATTATTGAACATGGACATTAATCACAATTTCACTGACATATCTCAGAACAGGGATTACATTTAACAGGTTCTAGAGATCCAAGCCATTTCCGCATCACAGATTTTTCTTGATTATAGAGACGATACTTCCTACTACATTAATATTCAACCTTAATTCTTTTCCGCCTTAAAATGTTTTGAGCTATCTTTCGCTAGATCTTTCGCAGCAGGAGTACCCCAAGGTTCAGTGCCCCACTACTCTACATAGTATCAACGGATAGAATTCCGTGCAGTCTATCATATTAAAGAAGACAGGGATATAATATTCCAATAAATGAGTCGCATATTCTATAAAAGTATTTAATAAAACTACATTGCTGTTTGAAATTTTGAAAAATCTGACTAAAAACCGACAAATCAATCAACTTTTATTTTCGATATAAAATGTTGCTCCAGATTTCCTAGACAACAGACAAATTACGTAAACTGATATTGTACACTTGCAGGGTCTGGCATTAGACGGGAAAAAAAACATATTCGTTTACATAAACATTTTTTATACATTTGTTTACTGAGTTATACTTGGGCCTTCTCTTGATTGATGTCAGGATCAACTAGAGAGTTTCGAATATATTGCAACAAAAAAAAAATATATATAGCTGTAAAAACACTGTTTAATAGGAAACTAAGCCAAAATGAATGAAAGAGAAATGAATGAAAAGGCCGAAAATGAATATTCATTAAAAAAAATAAAGAACACACGGTTTCAGCCAGACCAACTAAAAAGTAGAAAAAAAATAATAGTTTAAAAAACATTATGGCATAAAAGAAAAAAATATAAAATAATGTTCAGTAAGTTTAAAGTAAGTACAGATTGATAAACAAAAAAATTTATCGTAAAAAAAACGTGTGATGTTGTTAACTGTTGTAAACATTTTTTATTGATATTGGTAGAAGTAAAATCATTAGGAAAATATCTTAAAAACTCCCACACTTTTTTAAGATAAAATAAATTTTTTCGTTCATCTTCAAACTTATTAAAAACGATTTAAAAATTTTCTACTTTAGTTTTCTGTCAAATTAAAGCGTGTTTTTAAAACTATTATTTATTCAAATGTAAATATTGAGACTACATTACATAACAATGAAGAGAAATCAGCCTAACAAATAAACATTAGCAGAGGTTATTTCTCGACAAACTTGCTAGTTTTTTTTTTTTTTTAAATACTTCGTATAGCATTGTTAACAATTAAATCGGGATAAATGCGGAAAAAAATTATTTTTTCTCTGATCAAAATAATTTAAGAAATTCATTGTTTGATGATTCTTTTAAATGTTAGGCTGTCTAAATTCGATTTAGTTAAGACAGGATGTGACTGTCTAGATTATATATAAAAAAACGATCCCTGGTTATTTTTTAAAGATAATTTTTCTTTAATGGAGAACATTTATTAAGCCAAAATATTCGTATTAGTGAAAAAACATCAAAAAAAGTGTTGGCCGCATAGGGAATAAAACTAAGACATTTAAATAAGTAGTAACACAGGTTAGTAAATTGTGTGACGTGGCTGAGTAAATTATGTAAATGGCTATTGTGAATCTTGTAATGAGTGCAAACAAAGTACTTGGCGCATCACGTATATCAAGGCAAAGTTCTTCCTACTCCCTTGGAAATTTCAACACGTTCCGAAGTTTGGCGAATCAGAAAAAGAAACAAAACAAAACGGATGCAACAATGTTATAAACAGAATGGCATTATAGAAAAGTAACTTCATAACTGTTCAACTTATTTGTTGATACTCTTTTCGATTCTTAACTTTATAAAACATTAAGTTATAAAGTTTTATTAAAAAAAAAACCTGTACCACTTCAACCCATGAAGGATATGTGGTTCAGTGCATGGTAGAGACTGTACTGTTTCTTGAAAAACGGTTGTGCAGGGAGGTGATATGTCCTAGATCATGCTCAACCGCCAGATTTTCCCCTCTTATTATCGGTACCCACTTTTTAAAGGATGGGTGAGCCCCATGTGAGTTCCAGATCTAAAGGATCCATCTCCAGCAGATTAAATAAAAGTCAGCCGGCGAGCGGGATTTGAACCCAGGACATTCGGCATGGCAACTCCTTGTGGCCCCTCCGCTCTAATGAAGTTTTATTATGTTGACTTAAAATTTAATTTGTACGTTTATCATTGGATTTTCTTACTGTATATCATAAACATCTAATATTTATAAATGATAGATAAGTTTACGATTGCTACATTTATTGTTAATAATATTTATTGTTTAATGATATTCTATCATCACTAAATTCAAGTAATGTGGTAGTTCAAAAAGCCGGTATATATAATACTATCTGCAGACTCGGTGAATTAGTAAAGTCAAATTTTGTCCAACTGGATTAAGGAAGTGAAATCTTGTCATTCTCATAGCTTTCGGCTTGAAATAGTGAAATAAAAATAGTTAATTCAAATAGCGTGGTTTAGTTACAATAAAATAAAATTCTTCTGTATTTAAGATATTTCGGAAGGATATTTATGGGGAGTCCCAGTGAAAAAGTGGTTAAGTTGAAATCTGCTCAGAGGCAGTCACAGAACATAGAACCAACTAGAAGCGGCATGCCAGGTACAGCGAGTGAGCCAGCCTCCCACTGGCCCCCCCCCACTCTTCCCGCCCCAACCAAGTTGTGCAGCGCTCAGTTAACTTCTCTTACTTAGCTCATGTACTTCTGTTTACTTAAATATTATTCAACATTGTGTTTCACCTTTTACCTGTAAGTCCGAAACCTAACTGTTAACTATATATAATAATTAAATGTACCACAAAATGTAATATTTTCATAGTTCACTTAACCGTCTAAGTACCATGGAGTCAATTTAGGTCCCACATGTTTCTAATTTTTGAAACTTCTTTTGAAGAAATCGATTGTGTCACATTCAGTGAATTTTAACGCAAAACTGTCTGGAATAATTAGGAACTGAAACGAAAGTATTAGAGAGCCTTTTTGAATTTTCACAAATTTTCCTTCTCTCAAAAATGTGGCTGGAGTCCTTCCGGGACTCCCGTGGTATCCGACGTCACCTTTTTATGTTTTCTCCTTAGTTATTTAAAAAATCCATAGCCATAATTAAACTAATTTTTACTAGGAACTGTTTCTAAAAATAGATAAACTTTACTGGAATGTTTCTTATTTGAAGGATTCAATTCACTAGAAACAAAGCCCTATATTGTATAAGCACTTCCTGGAAATTTTTTTTATTGAGAATTATGTTACTTGATTTATTTGTTTCATCAGGCCTTGGTACACAGTGTTAAAATATTTCTATATTATGTGTAGCTCAAACACGTCACAAGATGTAGAATACATTTCAGGTACCTATCTAATTTTCCATGTCCATTATTTATTGATTTGTTTATTTTACAAAGAATTTTTAATAACAATAACAATTTTTATTAATAATAAACGCATTACCTCATTTAAAATAAATACATTATTTTAATCATATCGTTACCTAATGTGTCATTCAGATTTTCAGGCGACGATTTATTTCTATTACAGGATTTATAGTGAGAAGACTGAATTTGACATTAAAATGTGAAGAATGTTTGAGAGCTGTAGAATCAAACCCGAATGCCATTGGAAATTGGCGACTTATTGTAGTAAAGGACCGAGGGGGGTTGATCCTACCAAGTGATGATGTCACTGAAATTTGTAAAATAATTGAAAAATTGTTTAGGTACATGTCCAAGCATAAAGGACTCACCCAAGTCGGGGGCTTTCGCATCACTCCTAATAAAGCATTGCATTGGCAGAAACTTTTTTCCTAATGTAACACATTTTCTAGAGGACGAGTCTCACTACTCAGCAATCATCTCTGCAGTGGGAATATTATATTTAAAAACTAGAATGTACCACGAATCGAAACGTTTCTATGACAATCTGAATCTGGAAAAGATACGTGCGAAGAATAATACACTTGTTTTATTTAAAGGACAATAATATTAAAAGTAATGTAGTTTACAATTAAAATACTCTATAAACCGAATGAGCTTCATTTTTCCTGCTTTGTCACCCATCATTTTTTACTATATATAAAAAGTTACCACATAAAGACGAACAGTAGTAGGTAGTGCAGGTGCTGGAAGTATTAAAGTAACTAGAGCGGTGTGGAGATGAAATGTACTATATTGGCTGCCGGCAAGATAAGGTTGGTTATTGTTTGGGGTATCAGGTCTACAGCTGCTCCCCAGTAATAGTATTACTAAGGAAATAACCAATTGGAACATTCCACGGTGTATTTACTCCGACAAGATAAAACGCGAGGAATTCTTGGGCTAAATAAACTGAGCGCTGCAACACTTTCTCAGCTGTAAGGGGGCGGCAGGAGAGGGGGAACGGCTTGGGAGCTGGCTTCACTTGCCTCCCTCCAAACGGGCCCTGATGCCGCTTCTAGTTAGTTCTATTTCTGTGGAGGCAGTCAACTGTATAGAAAGAAGCTGAAACGTGTCATTCTCGTAGTTTTTGGCTTGAAATTGAGTTTTAATATTTGCTATAACTCATTTTCAAGTCAATGCCTGACTTAGTCCATTATTCAAAATGAAAATACGATTACGCTTCTTTAATTACCAGAAACTTATTTTAGAGGAAATTCATCTTAACCATTTATTCACCCTGGCTGTAGACATATCCAACGCATTTTGATCATGTTGCCACTAAATTTTCCTGAGACAAACTAATCCCCAATAAATTAAACACCTGAAAATAAGTCATGAGATAAACCTGGTTGTTGATTTTGAAAGCAAACCATATCACAACCAAATTCCTTTATTTAAGAAAATATACTTCTTATCAACCAGAAGTGCAAGAAAGTTGGTGTTTAAATAATGTTTTTTGTTTTCAGGATCCAGGAGAATATCTACTGTCAGAGTTTTTTTTAGCCAAGAAGCTTCTGTCAAAACGCCCTAACAAATCTCTGACCAGAAAAGAAATAGTGTTATATATCAAGCAGCTTTCTTTGAATTAACTAAAAATATATTGAAATAACCTGAGAACAGAATTATTCAGATTTTTTTCATCTAATGAGATTCGTTATAGACTGTTAAGAAATTAAATAAAATATACTTATTTATTTTAGAGAAATTCGTATTTTTAAAAACCACATTTATAATCCGTTTACAAAATATTTAATACATATTTTTATAATTAATTATTATTAATATCATATTAAGTAATTATTAAATAATATATTATTATTTAAAGGTTTCAAGAGCGTGAAAATACACAGTAATATTTTTCTTAGCGGCAACTTATATTTTTCTTCTCAGTGGCAGTAGGTAATTAATTTAACTTAAAAGGTCATATTTATATTCATGATACAACAGAATTAGCAACTAAGAAAGTAATTTTTTTTTATTGAGAGTTTCCCCAAAGTTGAAGTTTTCTCCAACCAAATTTTACGATAATATTTTTTCCCCGGTTTTTCGATTAAGAGCTACTTCTTCTAAGAGATCGTATCTTGCAATCCATATCTTCCTGCATTTGGTTAATCCTCTTGCTCTTCTTATATTTGCCATCCCCAGTAGGTGTCCAAACTAATCTAATCGCTCGATGGTGATTTTTTTTAGGATGGTAATATGGGCATCCATTATCTATCTCTTTTGGGTATCTTGTCACATATAGAAAATAAAGAATAAACATAAAGCAAATAAAGAACACTTTTAAGATTGTAATCAATTTGTTTCTTATTGTTACTCTTCCACTTTCTTCAATAAAATACTATTTATTATCCTCTTTATAGGTGTTACTAACACTTCCTTATTGTCCCGGCACTAACACTCTTGTAGAGTACAGACACGTAGTTTTGCATCCAGAATAGAGCGCTAAATGAAGGAAACAGTCGTTGTAAGAGTGAAGACTCGCTATAGATATCAACACAAAACCCTGGAACTGATCCAAATCCACTTTCCACCTCATCGGTCAGAGCCTTCCAAAGTGCAAAATAATTAAAATAGACAATTATTTTAATTAAATAGGATTCATCTTCGGCTTCGTAATCAATTCAATAATCAAACCTAATCTTTGTTTTTTGGAACTTTATCATACTAAAAAGATATAGAAAAGCTGAGGAGGAGGTAATAGATACTTAATTGAGTAATTAGTACTTTCAATTATAAATATAAATTAGGTTTATTTCTAGTTCTTTTATTTATTAAGAAGAATAATCCTAAGGCAATTATGAAATTCTGAATCTATCAAAGAATTGCATTTTATCTACACCTTAAATATAGTTAAATATATAGTTTATGAAGTTATTAATACCTTATTACTATATATACACCAATTAATGTTGCACATATATATATATGTAAATCTTTGCCAAGTGTGGAAGACAGGCAAACTAAAATTGAAGTTAAATCTGTATTTATCCAAGTTTTTTTTGGTCGCTTCTATCAACCAATTTCCCAAATTTGCTTTTAAGGAGTCAAAACCAAAATAAAAACCTGTTAAGCTTCTCTAGCGATAGTCTAGTATACCCTCCTTAGAGTACAAAATGGCCGTTTTAAACGGAACCAAAAGTAAAGGCTTCTTGTCTGGTGAAACAATTTGGAAAGAGATGGAAAATACGTTTTTTTTGCAGGAAAGTACATATTTTTCTAATTTAACTGAACACGTTTCTTCTCTAGTTCTTTTATTTATTAAGAAGAATAATCCTAAGGCAATTATGAAATTCTGAATCTATCAAAGAATTGCATTTTATCTACACCTTAAATATAGTTAAATATATAGTTTATGAAGTTATTAATACCTTATTACTATATATACACCAATTAATGATGTATATATATATATATATATATATATATATATATATATATATATATATATATGTAAATCTTTGCCAAGTGTGGAAGGCAGGAAACTAAAATTGAAGTTAAATCTGTATTTATCCAAGTTTTTTTTGGTCGCATCTATCAACCAATTTCCCAAATTTGCTTTTAAGAAGTCAAAACCAAAATAAAAACCTGTTAAGCTTCTCTAGCGATAGTCTAGTATACCCTCCTTAGAGTACAAAATAGCCGTTTTAAACGGAACCAAAAGTATAGGCTTCTTGTCTGGTGAAACAATTTGGAAAGAGATGGAAAATACGTTTTTTTTTCAGGAAAGTACATATTTTTCTAATTTAACTGAACACGTTTCTTCTTTAGTTAAAAAAAAATTCTATAAGCCAGAGAAGTCAGTTTAAATAAAACTACTTATATTAAACTTACCATATACGAGAGGTGACTCATAGGCATTGAATATAATGCCAGCCTACCAACTATAATTTTAGATTATTAATCGATTATATATAAACAATTATCATATTGCATTTGTAATAAATATAATTTATTGAAAGTTATGCATAGCAGATCAATTCACGTTTTTTAATGATATGATTACATATTTTAATTTAATATGAACAAAAAGAACATATACCTAAATAGATGTGTATTAATAATAATGTCTTTATTTATCCTGGGACAAGTCCCTATAGACTAACAATACAGGTTTTGTAAGTTATTATGTCTTAGGGTGTAAAATAATTACATTTAATTAATTATTACAAGTAATTTAGTAGGTGAGAAAGAATAAAAAAATGAACAAAAAAAAAGTGAATTACCTACAATAACAATATTTTAAGAACAGATTAGAAGAAAAGAATAAAAAAATTAACAATATTATCAGAGATTTATATTTCATCCCATCATTTCATCATTCATATTTTGTCATTTATTTTCTTTTTTAATATCTATCCATATGATAATAATAATAATAATAATAATAATAATAATACATATGTACATGGTTTAAATTCCACACACTCATATATATAAATACATAATAACACATATAAATATACATAAAGAAAAAAACATCATTCATTCATTGAATAAACAGAACATTAAGTTAAAACTGATCTACTATTTTCGATTTTTTGGAAATTGTAAGGATAATAGGTGCTGGAATATAATAGATTTGAAGGTTGGAATATTATTGGAACGACGAATGGAAGAAGGTATAGAGTTTCAAAGGGAGGAGGATCGGATAAGGAAAGTTCTGTCAAAAGGTGCTGTTCTATGGGATGCTGTATATAGATCTGAGAGCCGAGAACGGGTGTTACGGGCGTGGACCTAGGTTTTGAATTGAAGGATATTGAAACTATATGATGGTCGGCGGGCTTGGATAACTTGGTAAAGAAAGGATGCTAGGAAATACGAAGGGTAAAGCCACTTCATTTCTTCGTAATATCGGGTGATACGGGCGTCTCTCATGATCTCAAAGATGAAAGGAACGAAGCAATTGATCAAACGTTTTAGTTTTGCATCGAGATCTTCAGTGACACCTCCATATACTGTACAGCAATAGTCCAAATGAGGGGAAATTAAGGAAGTAACCAGAAGTCTACGGGTTTCAAATGGTAACAGGTGACGAAGGTGATTCAGGCGTCCATCCACTTTAAGGTGGAAAATGTACGACGAGAGATTTCAGAAATATGGTTTTTCCAGGAGAGGGTTTGGTCAAAAATAATTCCAAGGTTTTTGACGGTTGGGTAGAAATTGATGGGATTATTATGTAAGGATAGAGATAGTTGGGGGTGCAGTAAATTAAAACACCATATGTCTTCTCTAAGTCACCATATTTCTTCTCTAAGATGGGATTATTATTTAGAAGGAGAGTTGGGTTATGAGGAATAGTTTTAAGGAAGTAGTTCGATGCTATTATTATTTATTGCCTTGGTTTTCTCCACATTAAACTTTGTTTCTGGAACAATGGTTGTTCTAGTTATTTGTCCGAGACCAAGCCAGGATTTTCCTCTAATAAAGGTAACCATTTTACAGAGGCTAGGTGAGCCAAAAGAGGATACATCCGACGTGATACATCAGAAAGCATAGGAGAAAAAAATAATAATGACCAAAAAAAAATAAAAATAAAATAAATTGACAATTACGGAATCAGAAGAAGATGAATTCTATCGTAATCACTCTATCTTTATTACCCATAGAGAATATCATAGCTTCGTACAGAAAGTTGTTTCTTTGTAGGATAAAACAAAGTTAATTTTAAAATGTAGTTCTATTTTATTCTATATTTCAATGATCCATAATTGAATGCTAATAAATAGTTGGAATATACCGGCTTAATAATCTGCAGAATGCTGAGAGAGGTTGGATAATAAAAAATGAATTCAAATGCAGCCTTGAGAGACCCATGATCTTGACTTTCCTGACCTGAGTACAAGTTCATTAACTTCATCCATTACCAATGCACCTCTTCAATGCAAATCCAATAACTTCATTGAACATCCAATAATTCTATTATTTTATATCAATTATAGCTGAATGTTGTAAAAAAAAAAAAAACAGTACAGTATTTCGGAATATGCAAATAGTTTTATGAAAATAGGGACCTGCTTTTTGAACCATTAATAAACTGTAATCCATGTGTCGTTAACGATTTGTTCGATCTTTCGTTAGAAAACTGTGGTAAGATTAATGATGAATAAGACTCAATAATTCAGAAAATCACTACAACGTATGGTTTTTCTACGAAAGTTTATAAAAGGAGTTAATGTAGAGATCTATACAAAATTAACAAGTTTTCTTTCTCATCCTAAGAAGATCTATGCTCCCTGGCTGGAAGCGTCCGAAGAACAGTGTGTTACCCGACCTCATAATTGTATTAGAAAAAAATAACAAGTCTGCCATTAATGCCACGGTGAAAAAAATGTATAAGACTAATATTATACCCACTGAACTACCCCATTTCATGTAATTATGATAGATGAATTTAAATTTATAAAATGGTTGTAAGAACAAATCATCAAGATGTAGACGGGCTTAGTAACGAATGAATTCCTAAAAGCCCTGTGCAGTCTGGAAAACATCTGAGGGATAAACCGAGCGTAGGTGGAAGAATTACTTTAAGATCTGCTGGATTTAGGTTTGGATAGCTGTTCGTGGATCAAAGTTTGTAAGCATAGATTAGGGATAGCGGCATCAAGCCTTCCGATTCCCTATTACTTATTGTTATCATGTTGAAATAATAAAAATTAATGGACGCATGAATGTTTTTGTGAAGTAAACAGGCCATTATTGATGCCTTCCTCGGCCATTTATTTGTGCTCATATAAGTGGACATGGCTTATGGCTAACATCCCGTAAGAAATTAGAGAATCGTACAGGTTTTTCTGATCAAAGATGAGTCGCAATTAGATCTCGTTAAAACTTCGCGGATTATTCACAATTTATCACTAGGGCATTCGAATTGATAAGAGAGCCATCTGTTTCTTTCCCTTTCAACGACGTAAGACTATAAACGTTAATAAGAAATGCCGTAACAAAAACGAGAAAGAGAGTGAGAGTAAGGCAGGCAATTTGCCGAAATAATTCATAAAAGTTGATTAATATTCAGTGAACTGTTGCCATTAATTAGGAGCAGGCTGGCACGCGTTGTAGAGGGGAGGCAGTGTTGCCAACTGCGGTAGTCAGCTGTGGCCGCCACAAATGTCAAGGTCCCGCCGAGCGCACTTAGATTTAGGCACCATCTGATTTATTTAGTCCTCGCGGCGCTAAGCACTTTGCACTTGAACTTATTCAAGATCATCTCTCGCCATGCGGTCTATTCGAAGGTAACGATGCCGTAACCATGCGGCCTGGTGAAGGTTCAACCGACTTCGTTATCGATATTCAATTTTAGCTAGAATTGTATCGAACAAAAGATTACGATTTAAATATCTCGGATTATGAAAAAATCATCAAAAAGTAAACCCGCTTAAATGACTTTCAATTAATCGCTTAAAATAAAGTTTCCTTTTTGAGTTTAAGAATAACTTTGGGCTCACTTCGAATTGTTCAGTAATGATAATTCCATTACCTGAGACTGAATTGGACAAATGGATGACCAAGGTGAGGATCCCCTCGAAGAAAGAACGAAAAAGTCCTCTAAATACAATAGTAGGTCATTTTCAATTGGAGCTTAAAAATCCTTAGAATAAATCAATTCAACGACTACAAACCCAGAGCGGAAGGAAAGAGAGGAAAAATTGAAAAGTCATAAAATTGTAAAGGAGGTGGCACGGGATCGGTAGGCTTGGTGTCCCCGGAAAAAGCCACCTCCATGCTGAAAGACACAAAGGAGGATGAGAAAGAAGAAGAATAAATCAGATAATTATACAACTAACAATTAGATTCACAGCGAGGGAAAGAAGGGTTAATTTCTATGGACATATCCTGCGAAAGAATGCAAGTAAGCTATCGAAATGAATATTTGAATTCCTGAAATAATAAAACTAAACCGAAATGGTTTAAATAGGCAGGGGGTGATAAAACTATGGGTTACGGAGGATATGCTTAAGGATGGAACTTCCAAGAGTCTGACCTGAGATAAGAGAATGAGATCTGAGGCGAGAACGAAGCAGAAAATCAAAAATGATAAGGAATAGAGGAAGAGATGAGAGAGTATGAAGAAATCGTGAGGGCAGAGAGAAGTTAGTGCAGAACAAGCACTAATGATTGATCCGGAGTATCCCGATGTTGGATCAGAATAATAAAAAATATTACAATCATATTACTAATAGTAATAATTTTAGATTTAATTTCATCAGAGTTGCCGAAAGAACTGATCAGGCATTTTACAACAGGTTGAAGTCCTTGACTTAACGGATTATCAAATTCAATGACTACGGACTACGTACCTAAAATGAAGATTAATTATTAAGGTAATTGGGAAAAAGAATGCACTTATTCCACAGCATCCAAAATTTTATAAATTGACAAAGAGATTTTTCAAATGAAAAATAACCACCAGAATTAAAAAAAAAATGAGGATATGATCAATTCCAGTTTACATCAGGGTTACTAGAGTTCCGTAATCATACACATGGATGACTTCCGACAATTCCTTTTTTTTTATAGTCTAAAAAAAGTTCTAGTTTGTTTGTTAATAAGGACGAGACGAGATAGATGTCACAGGATGTTATTCATCAACAGCTAGTATATTCTAATTGGAACTAAATAAACATTTTAAAAGAAAGCTCATTACCAGTCAGACCAAATACGGATAAATCCCTAGTGAGATCCTTCCTTAAGCAGGAGTAGTATGGACCCGGGTTGTTACTCAATGTCCGCATAGATAGAGGATTAACATGATTGGAAGGATGCTGCAGGGAATAGGCAAGGGTGCCAGAGGATTTGGTACATCGTGATACAGTAACGAATTGTTGGGCTCGGTGATGGTCTGAATAAAGCATAGTCAACATAGTCGAAAGGGACTATTATTGAACAATGATATATATACTATAATATAGAACCTTTAACATTAATAAAAGATAGTGTATCAATACAATGCCTGTAAACATTCAATAGCAATATCATACAAGTTGAAATCTACAGTGCTCTATAATAGAACCCTATAGCGTCAATTAACCCAACTAATGCTTTTCTATGTTTAAATACTTCTTTCGAAGCGGTTTTGATAAGTATTCCCCACAAATGATAAAAGAGATAAAATTAGTGCATTAATATTTCTTCTTCTCCACGTGACGCAAAGGTTCATGAAGAACCTTGGCCTCTTCGACAATGTACCTCCACTCTGGCCCATCCTCCCAGACTCATCCCCAGGAGGCTAAAGTCTGCCTCCATATCTTCCAGCCACTGCAGTCTTGGCCTGCCTCCTCCTATTTCTCCATCTGGACGTAATAGGATCAGCTTTGGCACATTTTTTTTATTTATTATCGCTCTTTCAAAAGAACAACGTCATAACTCAATAAACCTAATTTTTCAATGGAGGTGTTTGAAAGTTTCATGTGAGTTAAAATAATAAACATTTGGGTAAAGCAAAGCATTCCTATTGCAATTATGATATTGAAATTGTTTTTTAACCACTAGAAATTTTTTAAAACCTTAAAACGTTTTTGATTTTAACTTAAGTCATTATTCCCATAAAATTTCAAGTTCAAATATGACACAACTCAAGACAATTTAATAAAAACATGTTGGAAATGGAATATCAGATATAGTATGTCGTTCCTGAATTAAAAAGCTTCTACCAATACAATTTGCTTCTGAATACTTAACTCGAAAATGCAAAATATTGAGCTAGGCCATTGTTCTTTCGAATGAGCGTTATATGAACGTAGTCTAGCCATCTTATTCTTACTTTTATGATAAAAAGAAACTATGCCAGGTTCTCCGTATAGGTCCTCAAGTTCTTCATTCTTTTTGACATGGAAACGATTTCAATGTCTGGTTGTGCCATATACTTTTTTACGAATCTTTCTTCCACACGTTCTCAGTAATCTCTCCTGCTGCTTGGATAAAGTCTACGCCTCTCCATACATGACAAAAGGGCGAAGTAACTTCTTGCACACCCATATTTGAGAACTATAGGTATAGCTTTATTTTGGAACACATTCCTGAGGGACCAATAACATTTATTATAGTTCTCGATTCTACCCTTTATTTCCTGTTAGTATTAACTCTTTTTTTTAGATGAATTTATTGATATTTACAACTGTAATAATATTACAACAAGTAAATTTGCTAATATGAACAAATGACATGAAAACAAAAAACACTTGTGGAGAAACTACCCATCGGTAGCAATCCAATAAAGCTCTATAGTAGAAGGTCTCCAGGCCATCTTTTCAGACGCCTCGGAGGGTTATCAGGAATAGTTTGGGAAGCAAGTTAAGAGATTAGCGGATTCAAGTGTTCATGGAGCTTGTCATGGAAGGATAGGTATCTAGTTGGGGCTAAATCAGCAACATGTGAGATATTAAGGTCAAGATGGATGAGTTTGTTGGTGACATAATAAGGAGCATTGAGAATTTTAGGTAGGATTTTGGATTGTAAGGATTGGATACGGGATGAATTGGATGGTTTAGTGAGCCCCAAAGCTCAATCCCCTATGTCCAAATAGGTCTGGTAACTGGAATGTAAATGAGTCTTTTATAATTAATTGGGAGCTTAGAACATTTGTCCAGTAAATGTTGAAGTAGACGAAAACATAGAGCAGTTTCTTGTCTTTCCAGTCTTGTATGAGGATTCCAAGTAGACGCTTGTCCAGATGGAGTCCTAGGTAACGTATCTGTTCGACAGGGATCAGTGGAATATTATTAAAGGATACAATAGGGCAGGAATTCGAAGGTTAACGAAGAAGAGTGAAGGAAATTTAATGGGATTTGTTAGGATTTATTTTAATTCTCCAATTTTTACACCATTCTTGAAGGTTTGAGATATGGGATTGTAGAGATTGGGATGCAACAAATGGATCCTCATTTAATGATAACACACATCTATCAGCATACGTAGTGAGGACAGTGCTATATTAACTCTTGAAGGTTTAATATCATAAAATTTTCATACCCACTATAATCAATGCATTTTTTGACATACACACACACATTTCAATTAATAATTTAATCATTCAATGGTTACCTATTACATATGTAATAGGTATATTACATATACCTATCTATACTTTGGGTGATTTTACAGCAGAGAGAAAAAAACCGCACCATACGTTATATTATCAAAGGTATATCGGCTATCTTTCAACTGCTAACAGCACTGCCTTGCGTCCACCCTTGAAAATTTTTTTAATGGAGTGTAATTCAACCTATAGAATGCGTTAGCATTTCTAACTCATTTTCACCAAAAGTTGTAGATAGGCGGTATTGTTTTGACAGCGACGATATGTAAAAAGTAGTGAAGGTAGAGTTACTCATGGTATTATGAAACCCTCAGGAATTTAATTAAAAGTGTAAAAAATAGATTAAAAAACCAGCGAACCCGCTCCAATATCATTAGATGAAGGGCAACAGAAGATCAATTTAAAACAAAATACTGCAAAGCAAACATTTAATTTACCCCCGATCAGCCCCTCTCTGGCGAAGCTAAGCAAAGAAGTGACAACGAAGCAATTAAAAAAAGCATTGTTTAGGAATCCTGGCAGTTTATTTATTTTGTTCCCTTCAGCGCTGTGTTTTTTTTAGTCGGGCGAGGAACGAAAGGGAGAAATTTAGGAGAACCGAATAAAATAATATTATTTAAACGTTGAATCCCATTAATGGCGCGTTTCAGTAAGAAATAAAGAAGAAAAATATAATAAAAAATACAAATTGTATACGCAAAAACAACACAAAATATTTTGAACTCTTGTTGATATGTTTTTACTGCACCTATGTGTGTTTATATTAGGCAACAATTAAATATATCAAACCTGTGCCACAACGATCCATGAAAAGTCTGGGTTCAGTACATGGAAAAGTCTGTAGTGTTTGTAGGACAAAAGTTGTGGAGGCAGGTTATTTGTTAGAAATCGCATATGGGTTTTTCCCACTAACAAAGGGTACTCAGTTAATAGATGCTGGGTGAGCCTCAAAAGGTTTTCCAGATCCCACCGGGTCCTTTAACTGCTGTAGCCATGTTTGAACCCGGGGCCTTCAGCACAGCAACTCAGCATTCTACACTATGAGCCATCCTGCTCCCCTACATATATATATATATATATATATATATATATATATATATATATATATATATATATATATATATATATATATATTTTATGCAAGTATTCTCTTGTGATTTTAATTTGTGAATTTAATTTAACTTGTGATTTACATTACTCAGACATGCCCTTACATGTCAAAAATGCAGCTCTCTTCAATTTATTTCAGCCTTCTAACACGGCCGCTGGCCTATGTAGTACAATTGAATGAACAGTTGTATGATTTGTAAAATGGTGGTAGGTCAGCCGTTAGACAGCAGGGGGTACCTCTCTAGTTTGGGATATACGAGTATATGCCCTAAGGACCTTTCCGTACTTATATAATATCTTGAATACTAAATACATAACATACAAACCACAATTAATAATCCACTTTATACATAAAATAAAATATATCACGGCGATCACATTTTTATATAGGATAATTATTTTTTTTAATTATAAGGCCTTAAATCATGACTATTTTGAGAGGAGTTTTGGAGAGAAGACGACCAGTCTGAGATTTTTTGGAGAACATCCGCCAATTATGAGTGTTGAAGAATCCACATGGGATCCAGAGGGCCCAAAAATGAACAGGTGGGTGGACAGACAGAACAATGTCCGAATCATTCAATCATATACATGATTAAATTATTGTATTGTAACTCCGTATAAAAAGGATTTATTATTGTAAGAAATTAAAATAATGCATGATCTGTTAGAAAATGCGCTTGTTAACGAGAAATTGATCTTAGGCCTCCACTGTGGTATCTTTCATAAGTCAACGTAATAGTGACCTTTATTCTTCATTTGATCGAAGAACAGTTGCTAATTAAATTAATTCCGATAGATTTCCTTATCAAAGGCATTCATAGCTGTCTATCAGTATTCAGCAATAAAGCTAATTAGTCTTATATTTATTAAATTAGTATTGTATACTTTCCTTCATTCCTAAAAATAAAAAACCTGGACAAAAAAACTATCCACATTAAAGAAGGCAGATGATAATTAAAAAATAAAAAGGTAATTTACTTCTTATCATTTGTACGGATAAACTTAACAAAAGCGCTGCGAAAGCAGTGCTTTCATAAAGTATACTGTTTGTATTTGCCAATATGTTAATTTCAAGTAAGTTATTAAATGAAATAATACGATAAAGAAATTATATAAATAAAACTAAATAAATTACGATCCAAATAGATGGAACAATAGCAATATAAGCACCTAAGCTCTTAAGATATGAAAATTAGAGTTAATTAAACACATCCATATCTATACACATCATAAGAATCATTTAGTTTTAGTACCTGCAATTGAATTTATTATTTCGATTTTTTCTACATGTTTTACGACTTTTTAAAAAATAAAATATCTCTTGGTTGAATCAACAAACTTCATTGCCTTATTTTAGTTTATATACAGATAGCATCATATTAAACTGTGCCAAATAATTTGCAGTCTAAAGTCTTTTTTATTAAGATCATGGACACAATCATGAGTACTGTTACAAGTACTGCGATGTATGTTTTGGGATATTAATAATAATTGCAGGTTATTAATGCGTCATTACAGTATACAAGTCGGGTATTCTGTAATGTGTTTTATAAATACATGTAAACTTGCAGAA
Source organism: Arma custos (assembly GCA_037127475.1). NCBI lineage: Eukaryota > Metazoa > Arthropoda > Insecta > Hemiptera > Pentatomidae > Arma > Arma custos. The sequence goes on from CM073760.1 coordinate 74,274,638, forward strand.
TGTGTAAACTTGAATCTGATATAAATATTTATAGACTATTTGAGAGGTAATAATGTTAGGAACAACTCGATAGACTAAGTATGCAAATATTTATACGTTTAAATATTTTTGTAAATATTTAATATTTATATATTTAAAATATATATATATATAATATTTATATATTTAAAAAATATATAGTATTTTCTTATGAAGTAAAAATGTGACGGGAAAGAATATTTATTTTGTAACATCAATTCCAGGCCAATAGGTTGAAATGTGAAGAATTCCAAAAGAAATGAAAAAAAAAATGTCACCGAGTCAATGGATTCCTGAAAGCGAGAAAATAATAGAAAATAATTTGATAATAGCTGAGATTGAGGACCGGAAGTTGTTATAACATTGTCCTCATGCGCAGTGACCACAACCTGCACCTAGCTAATGATACGGCCAGCTAGGAGAATAATTGTACCACTTGCTGTGATTGCTCTGTCATCTTCCTCACCTTTTGCTTCATTGTTCTCCAGTTCTCATCCTAACCTGGTAGGCAGTAGTAAGGGGCGATTACTGATTACGAACGGAAGGAAGAGAAGTATGATTCGAGTGAAATTAAATGGGAGCTAGAGAAAACAGTCCAAACAATAATTAAAACCAAAAGCTGCAGCATTATAATATAACTATAATAAGGTATGATTCAATTTAGGGGATTGCATAACGCGGAATAGCGTCGCGATGATTAAGATGACCTTGTAAAGTTGTTGTACTGCACTTGTAAACATCTACGGTGGACCGAAGCGTAGGTTGGAGGATTTGGTTAATAGTGATCTGGCGGATTTGGAGTTGGGTAGTGATTCGAGGATATAAGTTTGGAAGGTAACTTTGATACTACCGGCGTCGAACATTCGGGTTCACTGAGCCTTAAGGGAACATTCACTTAGTTGATCCATGTTGCTTATATGCTGCTTACATTATGCCCCGTAGATCTAGGGCAATTTTTACTAAGCCATTAATTTATTATACTAATAATTTCAGAACTATCACATTGGAGGGTAATTCCAGACAGTTTCTTCTCTCCGATGGGGGAGTGGGGTAGCTCAGTGGCAGAACGTAGCCGTGCCGAAGGTACCAGGTACAAATCCGACTGTTGCAGATAATTGATTTAATCTGTTTATAATTTACACATTTGCAATTACGCAATGTTTTATATTGAGAACCATGCAACTGTTTGGTTGATTCCTATTTTAAAGTTATGATACAAAAAAAAACCTTAAAAGTATCTTTTTTTAATTTCAACTGTGTCTTTTTTAAAATTCTTAAGACGAATTAATGATTTTTTAAAGTTTTCAAACAAATCATGAGAATTGGGTCAGAATAATATTTTAAAGATCTCCTAAAACAAAAACTTTCTTGATTCTCACAAAATTACGGATGTGAAGAAGAAATAGTGGGGGAGGGGATGCAGTCAGAGAAAATAACGGGTTTCCTAGACAAGAAATAATGGAGATACGTAGGCTAAGACAAAATATGATGGCGTGCTACATGTCGGTAGGTAGCTCTGTAGGAGACCGCTTGGTATGGATCTAGTCTGGGCTAGACACAGCGGCGGCGACCCAAAATCACCTTAAACGCTAGTCTTTTATTTATTTATTATTTTATATTAGCTATAAGAAGATATAATGAGTGAATAAATATAGAATAATGATGATAGAAGTGTCACAATCGATAAAAATCTAATAGGAACTCTCATATGTTGAAACTAATTCGCGCTTATGACTTCCTTGGAAGACTTCAACAAAAATACGAAGGAAATTGAAATCACATAATAATATGAGCCCTGTGAAGGTGTATTTATAAATGTTTACTGATTCCATATTGAATGATTGATTGTTGACCTTGATAATATATGTGGAAGAAAGTGGCTCGGGTAGAGGTTACAAAGAATTTCTCGTAGAATTGGAGAAAAACTTTATTGATTAGCCAGATAAGCTCAATAAAGTTTTTCTCCAATTCTACGAGAAATTCTTTGTGACCTCTACCCGGACCACTTTCTTCCACGTTTACTGATTCCACAATACCATTTATTCATTAGATATGATTATTATTAAAAATAAATAAATAAACATAAATAAATATAAAACAACTTATTAGTATCAGGACAACATAAACAAAAAATATTTTATTGAGAATAAGCCTAATTAGGTATCTTTATTAGAATCTAGGCAATAGTTAATTAAGCATATATATAATAATCTGTTAACAGCTAGTGGGATTCACGGACCTTCCTCGGGCTCATCCAATCTCTATAAAGCGGGTACCCTTAATTGGGGGAAAACCTTATGCCATAGCGTGATCTCTGACAATATAATACGACAAATCACCTCCCTGTTCAACCGTTGCCCTAGAAACAATCTTTGCTATGTACTGCACCCATGATTATTCATGGGTTGTAGTGGTACATGTCAGGTTATTGTGGCCAGTAATAAACGATAATCTTAGCACTGTTACTCTCAAAGCTTGGCTTAACTTTCGAGTATTTAATGTTTTTGTATTTTTTTGTTGTATGAGTTAGTTTTTACTTCTAGGATCATTCATTGGTCATCGACGAGATAAAGGGTATTATTTTCCTAGACAATCATTTTTGAATCTATTCTAAACTTCTAATTACTGTGATAACACAAGTTGTGGTATTTATTAGTTTATAAATTTTATCAGAATTAAATATTTTATATCAGAGAAATAGAAATGAACCATTGCTTCACCCTTCTTCGTTGAACGATGATATTCTAACTTCAATATAAATCAATAATAAAATTAACGGTTCATCCGAAGCTCTCATGTCAGGAGATGAAGATCTACAACACCTATGAAACACTCTGAACTTACTTACAGTTATACTAATTATGCAGATTAATATTAATTATCAGCAGTACTAGGAGCTCCATTAATAATTATTTTAATAATGATGATATACGGTGGTTAGCAGGTGAATGGTCGATATATTTGTGACTTAGTAGCGACAGAATGGTGCCGCGTCTGGAACAGTTCATAAACTATAGTGACGGATTCGAATCACGCGATTTTTCAACTGGCTTTATTCTAGGTCTTTGGAAAGGAGTTAATAATAACAATGCAATACAAAGCTGCAGAAAAAGAGTAATAATAGATTTGAATGTGTTTAAGACCATAAACAGTAAACTGACAATCAAATAGAGCTAAAGACAATAGAAAAAAAATCGCAACTATAAAAAAATTATTCGAAGCTAAAAGGGAAAAAGGAAACTAGTAACTAAATAAGAAATATGAATTTAATTTCAAAATTTTAATAACCAAAATGACAATAAAAAAGTAATAAATTAAATGAATGAACTCGCAAATTAATACCTTACTAGGCAATAAGCATTATGAGTAAAACTTAAAATAAACGAGATAATTACTAGTTTCAGAACATAAAATACACAATGTGAGCAACAAAAAATTCCCTATTTATACAATTACTATTAATATGACGTAAGTCAATAAGATCCTAAAATTAAATTAATGTTTAAAGAACTTCGTTCTAGTGTATTCATCGCAAAAATTGCGAGAACACGAGGACATGGGATCAGATAAGAGAAAAGATTTGCCCTCTGCCGGCAGGCGGCCTTGGTGGCTCAAATGGTAGAGCGCTGAGAGACAAAGGTTCCGGGTTCGAATCCCGGCCGAGGGCCTATCTTTTCTCTTTAAAATTAAAAAAAAATTCTCTAGTTTGTCTAGTAAATACAGATCCGTGACTAAAACATTGTATCTGAATGAACAACCATGATATTTTTTTAAATTAAAAATAAATGAATTTTTAGATTCACCATGAAGTAACTTTCACAAAAATATTTATTTTATATTTAAAATATCATTTTTCGTCGAAAAAATCGCATTCAGATTATGAAAAATTTTACGTGGTAAATGAAAACTTTTAAACGCTTCATTTTGGCTTGGTGGCGTCATCAGGCTTGTTGGCATTTTTGTGATAATAAATTCCTGTGATGTTTTTGCAATTTCATATAGAATATTGTGTTCATATTAAGAAATAAAACAATTGCTTATTAATTAAATTAACTTATTTCAAGTAAAGAGTCAATTTTTGCTATTAATGACATCATCAGCCAGATATGTTTAAAATCTGGTGGGCGGTATTGAAAAACATAACAGTTTATTTAAGTAAAAACAAACTTATTTGTTAATACATATATAACAAGAAATAAATATGTCACATAGCGTATGTGCGTTGATGTAGAGATGTTCAGATGGATAGATCTTGATTCTTTTGGAATTTCCTTAGGCCTGCCCTCTTCTCCCACCCCCAGCTTAAGTCTGGGAAGCCTTAAAGCTACTGCTCCCTTGATGCAGATGTGGCCGAACAAATTTCCAATTTTATGGAAAAAGATCTTTCAAAAACTCCCTATTCTGACTTCAAACAGCGGTTACTTAACGAATTTGAGGAAACTCAAAGACGAAAAGTAAAAAAAATATTGACCGTATTACAATTAGGGGACAAAAAGCCCTCACATCTCCTTCGGGAAATGAGATCACTTGCCGGAACCAGTGTTCAAGATGAATTTCTTCGATCAATATTCCTTGACCGATTACCCCATTCAGCTAAATCTATCCTTGCTGCAAGTCCCAGTGACAAATTAGAACAGGCTGAATGTTTCTCCCATTTACCTTAATAACTCACCCACCCATCCCACAAAGAGACAAAGTACAATACCTTGGACTAACATTTGATAGGAGGATTACATGGGGTTCTCACGTTAAGATGAAACGCAAATCAGTATATCACAAACTCAAATTAATGTACTCGCTATTCAGGAAGAACTACAAATTAGATTTAAGTCAGAAATCAAGTACGTAAAGTTATTAAAACAAGTTTGAACATGTGCATTACAAATTTAGGGCATCGCTAAACAGACTCACAGAAAACGACTGCAAACATTTCAGTCAAAAGTACTTAGACTATCACCAAAGCACCATGGTACGTCAATAACAAAACTTTGCATACGTACTTGAAAATACAAACGGTGGACATCGTATGAACGTACTACAAACACTTTCAAGAAAAACTATAAACTAACTAAAAACTATAAAGACACCCAAGCCCATAGATACAAAAATGGCCACGGCTTTTTATATCTTGTGACGCGGAAACCATAGTAGTTTCGAGAAACAATTAAAGCATCATTTCCGGTTTTTTAACTACACCTATCTAAATATGTTATTTCTGTACAAATAAAACTGTTAAATAGTAAACATAATATCTTTCGATTATATTTAATTTATTTTTAGATATAAAATTGTTTTGTAATTTTTTTTTAGCAATTATAAAATATCTTAATATTTTTTAACATTGTTTTAGGAAAAACGGATTGAACAACGATGCCTATAAAAAGTAATTAGTATTGATTTTGTCCTATAATAAACTAGAACTTAGTTAAAGAGACCATAGAGAGGGGCAACTCAGTAAGTATGGCACTTTGCTACTATTCTACAGTCCCCGGGTTTGAGACCAGATGTGGTAGATAATAGTTTTTCTATTATCAGCTATGGGCCGACCATGGGGATCTAGAGACCCTCCTGGTATTGAACTAGCCAGCCTCTATTAAAGGGGTACCCTTAATCGGGGAACAGTCCTAGACTTGAGTGTGATCTTAATCCATCCTTCTACCTGCAGTGACGTAAGCAGAGGGGAATCGGAAGGTTATACCCCCTTCACTTAAGGTAGTTATAAAAAATAAATGGTTTTCATATCCACATATAGCATAAGGTTATATTTTAGTAATATTTATGCCGTAATATAACGAAAAACAAATGTCACAAATATACAATACAAGTAAATATTATGTATGATTGATATGTAACGGCAAGTAGGTAAAGGCAAGTAGAGAAATTACCAACAAATTACTGTAATCACAAATTCAACTTAAGAGTTTACGAGACCATCTTCTTTTCAGACGACATGGATGATTAACAGGAATTGAAGAGGTTGGTAGATTTGAAACTAGTGGGTTTCGTCGGTAATAAAAATTATCATGAAAAAATTTGTTATATCGGGTTCTGGCTAAAGCAGCAACAAAATGGGACATTAATGTCATTAAGGATGACTTTGTTACTAAAAAAAGTAAGGAGCATTGGGATTTTACGAAGGATTTTGGATTGTAAAGATTAGATACGGAACCGAGACCGCTCGCCGTTTCATGCTGCTTTATTGGTTATATCATCATCTATAACTTCGAAATGTTGTTAAAACGTTAATTTCTCAACGGAATGATTACCAAAATATACACGTTTCCATAACTGCACTCTTTTTTTTTTCATGTTAAATCTCAGAATTAATTTTATTTGCTAGAATATTAGAAAGGAAACGAATGAAAAGTTAAAAATTGTGAGCTCGAAGCGGCAACCTGCGGAACTTACAACTATTTTAAAAACGTATTTATTGTATAAGTAGAATACATCAAGTAAATAGAATGAATGATACAGCAAAGTCAATCCAATAACAAATTCAACTCGGAAGGTCACGAGGCAATCCTCTTTTCATATGATTCGGGGGGACTATGATGAATTTAAGAGGTTGCTAGGTTTGAGTGGGAATATAAAGTTCTTCATACAAGGATTGATATCGGATCTACAAAGGAGACGATGACATCATTATGGATGACTTTATTCGTAACAAAGTAAGAAGCATTGTGGATTGTTAATTGTGAGGGATCGATAGCAAAATGGAACCCCAAAAATTTTACTCCGCAAGTCCAAATGGACCTTATGTTAGTTATGTATTTTATAATTAATTGGGAACTCAAAAGTGTTTGATTGGTAAATGTTAAAGTCGCCGCTAAAAAACAAATAAAAAATAAACGGTGAAAATGTAAAGTAAATTATGTGACTAAAATCTAAGCGACAACCTGCGGAACTGGTAACCGATTATGTTCCTGACTTTCGATCACAGCAAATTGAATATAATTGATAATGCGGTTAAATTTATTTTTATTATTTCTTACAGAAATTTCCAGCTCGTTCGTCTAGCAGTTTTAAGACTACGTTGGGCTATGTTAAAGTAGTCACAAATGGTGAGTATTTTATTTTTTTTTTCTTAATTTGTATTATTTCTAATAGAAATTTCCCGAGTACAGTTTGTTACAAAAAAGTAGAATACTGTACAAGATAGAGAGTACGTCTCTGAACTACAGAATGAGGAGACAGAGCGAAGGCAAAGCGTTATAAAGATTCATGAGTTAGTAGATAGGGAGGGAGTTTGGGATGCTAGTGTGCTGGTCCGGGACCCAAGGTCAGCTTCTGGAATGTCCCGCCGGCCTTGGGGCCTGCTCTCTACCGTCCGTCTCCACAACTAACTTCTCTTTAATTTCAAATAGAAAAAGGAACGGAACCTCTCCGGATAAAGGATGAGATGAGGAACAAAAAGACAACCGAAGGGAAGAGAAAAAGGAAGAAGAATCGTGGGCTAACGGTAACCCGAAGGGCCGACAGGTCCTAACGATAATAAAAAGATTTGAGGCTTCCATTTCGGAGAGCCGTCCTTTTGTCTTATTTGTCTCAGGGAGTACTACAGTCAGCTGTGTCTTTTTTTATAATTTATATTCCTCCCCCCCGCACGAGTGGGAAGCTTATATTCACAAACGGAATTCTCCAGAACCGTTTTAAATGACGAAGTATATGGTATTCATTACGACCTAAGAAGCCAATGTCATACTTATCCTAAACATCGATATATCGAAAGTCAAAGTTAACAATTTATATTTACTATCATAAGGATTGACATAAAACCTCCTTTAATGTATTTTTTTTTTTGTGTTGCAGGGTAAGAAAAATATGTAGCAATTACCTTTTTTTTTTTCAGATTTGCTTCGTTATCATTACAAGGAAAGTACTATTATGATTATAGACAAATTTTATAAATTTCTTCGGATCTAAAATACATCGAATAATTCTGAATGTCGAACATCGATGTTCCGCATGCATTGGTCCTAAAACATGAACAGAACAGCATCCATTTTTGTACAGTTGAGAAGTAATTTATGTCATTATATAAAAGAAAATGATTGAATATAGCTGATATCTTTATTAATCTGACTGGATGTTACAATTTTGATTTTTTTCAGATTTTCTTTTTTATTTCCTTTTGAAACGAGCTATTAGAACATTATAAACATTTTTAATAAATTTCACTGACGATAGAATCGCTGTCCATCGAAAAACTCCGAAAATCGATGTTATCCATAAATTTTAAATAAATGTTTGTTGAATTCATTTATTTTATTTAACTTATTGCGATCTTTTTTTTTTTGTCGTACAAAAAAATTAAAAATGTTTATTCTTATAGACATATCTTTAAGAAATGTATTTAGGACTCATTCTTCTATAAGAGACATCATATTAAATTTAAAAAATAAGTTTTTTTTTATAATAGCACAAACTAAAGTTTGTTCCAAACAATCAAGCTATATTAGCTTTTGTAAATAAATATAGCTATTTGTATCTAAAAATGTATTTATTCATTATTTATTAACTTTTTAAAATAAAATAAGAAAAAAAAAAATTAATCGATTTTCGAAAATGGTCGAAACGTAAAATATAATTACATAATTCCTAAAGATTTTTATTTAAAAACCTGCAGACCTTGAGGAGATTATAAAAAAATTATTTCCAGTACCCACAATATAAATGAGTTAGTGATCCTATATATTTTTAATGACAGATATTTAATGTACTAATGTGCATGAAGTCAGTATTTTGTATACAGGATAGGGAGTAAAATTAATTTTAAAATAATTATCAATTATGTACTATAACACTGTTTCTAGGTTAGTGGAGTCATGGAGAATTTTAAAATGGAGATGTCCTTACATAATTTATCCATAAAATTATATAAATATATTTATTATGTAAAAATATATTGTGATTCATAATAAAAAAAGTATATCAGGAAATCTTTTTTATGTTTAACAATTATTTACGAATCTCTTCTTACCTTATTCATTGTAAAAGTTTAATAATCTAGTTAAAATGATATAGTCTCGCTGCATTAGGTTTAAACTACTTATAACGGTTATTTTTCTCTCAAAGCATAAAATAAAATAAATATTTATAAATTAGGCTAAACGGTCATGGAATAATCCTGAATTTGAATGGTGATTGTTGAAAAATAGTATTTTAGTCCCTCTATCATCATCCATCCATGGAGCACCCCTTAGAGATTGCTGGTCCAAGCGGAAGATAGATTTTGGTTAACTCTTTTATTTGTAGGCCATTTAGGAGGGTTGTGTAGAGAAGTATCATAATTGAGAAATAATTCTTGATAAGTTTTATTGCTTTAATAGCTCCACTTAATGCCACTGGCAGCAAAAAGCAAAAGCGTGTTCGAAAATCAGACTTTTGCTTGTTTTTCTCTTATAATTTTTGAATGATATATTAAATTGAAAAACCACGATGGTGATTAAACGAGTTTTCTAAAAAAAAATTAGACTGCATCTTCTCATACAATTATACATAAGCTCGAGTTGGGTTCATCTCTAGAGACATTTAAGCAGTCACCATAGGAGAGATGAAATATTCTAAAATGGCTAGAAAAAGTCAGTAAGGTATTACCAGAAATGACAGAACATATTAGATTTTGTTAGATAATGAGATCTTGAGAGAATTTATTAGATATCAAGAAAAAATGTAAAAAAAGCTAAATCATCAAGTAAAAGATTAAGATTGTAATGGATGAACTCATTCACTGAATTATACTGTTAGATTAGAAGACAAGAGAAGAAAGCAGCATGATTCAATGAAGATAAGGAACTAGATTCTACGAAATGGGATGGTTCGGACTAAATTTCTCTATGCTCAGAGAAATAAAGGAAGATGGAATAAAATATTTTAACCTTAAACAACTAAACCTTATGATATTTGAAATGTCATATTACAAACTGGTAATATAGCATAAAATAATTTTATAGCCTTAGGAGTTTTATTAAACAATAAAATTATGAAAATACAATATTTAGCTTAATTTAATAATTAAATGATCTGACAATACTTTTAGCAAAAAGTTTGTAATAACTTCAACAGAAAAGTTCTCAAAATAACTTAAAAATAAACATGAAATTGATTTACATAGTTATCAAGAAGAAAGATTTACCTTTAAGAGTATTGGCCAATAGGGATTGGTTATGACCAACACTCATCATGAGCAGTAGGGTTACTAGTTACTACTGGTTATTACTAGTTTAATCAATTGTAGACCTACCATCTACAAATAAAACCATTTGGCGGCCTGGAACTACATGAAATTGACTGAACATGATCGACTGTCATCAGCCATCAAATCAAATGATCACAATAGAAAAAATATCGCTGGAAAAAAAGAGAATAACGAAACACTGGATATGATCAAAATTGATGGAAGAAGTTTAAGTGCTACAATAATTTTATTTCTCTATAATTCTTTAACAGTTCAACTTCAGTTTACTAAAAGTAATTGTTATTATATTTTTATAATTTAAAATAGTCAATTAAAAAGGTAAAATTTAAAAAATTTGCTTTTATTGGTTTATTAAAGGAATAGAAGGAACGACTGACAATCCCATACCTATCAAAGTTCCTAATGAAGAAAATTACAAATCCGATTTCTTTTCCTAGTAATGATTTTTTTGTACATGATATACCCTTTTGTAAGTTCCTTAGTATGAAATTATAACCTTTTTAAAAAATATTAGGTTCTGAGTCCAAACTAATTTTTGAATTGTTGCTTGTAAACAAAGGCTTGTGAACTAAAAAAAAAAGTTATATTTTCTAAATGCAATCAGGAACATATACCAAATTCTTTTCAGGGTGATATTAATAAGAAAAAGGCAAGTAAATTATAAGTAATAAGTGTATAAAATCACCAAATATATTTAAATGCATTGTTATTTTGATTTGTGAACCAATTTTTTTTTTGTTATTTACTATATAAGTATTATTGGAAATAGAAACTTTATGTTGTTGGAAATGAAAATCATATTTTTTTCATAAATTTCAGAGGGAACAAATTTTTAAACTTCAGATAGTGATGATATAACTGAAGAAGAGATCAAGAGAATTTTTAATTGTTTTTATGGCCTTTGTTAAGGCATACGATTCAATTGATAAAGAAGCTCTATCAGAAGGCCAGTTGCACAGAAGGAAAATCAAATTACCGAGCTACCGTAGCTTTACAAATGCATGATAGCAGATGATGAGTATTATTTGGAGATTCAATTGAAACAGCCATCAAACAATTTTAAATAATTAAAGAGATAGTTAAAAAGTAAGTCTCTAATTATCTATTGAAAAATCCAATCAAGGAGGGTGATATGTAAAAGAGGCAACACAATAAATAACTCAACATTCAAAAAGAGAAAATCAGAAAGAGAAGAATATCTTTTTATAGCCATTTGTAAAGAAGAAAAAATTTACAGGACCTTTTGCCGACTTTATAAAGCAATTGAAAATGGACAATACATGGATCAAGGAAGCAGAAAAAGACATAGATGATGATTATATCACAGCTCAAGATTTTGAACCGAGCATTTCTCAGAAATAAACTAAGAATAATACAAGGCTTTCAAGGAAAAACAAAAAAAAAGAAAACTGGAGCCTGGACTAAAGAGAAGGAAAAACATAGGGAAAGAATGAAAGAATTTTGGGCGAAGAAGAAATTGGATGTTACTGGTTTAAGTGAAAGCGGTCTATAGAGGCTCAGTCAGAAAAAAAGGATTGTTGTAACTACAGATACAACAATGATAACTATCTGGTGTTGATAACTATCTATAGAAGAGTTAATTACCCGCCCTAGAATTGGTCACTATCGTTTGACCCACGAATATCTGATAACAAAGAGAGACCCACCTCAATGTACACTGTGTAAGGTGGCAGTTACAGTTCTCGAGGATTGTCCTAGGTACAGTAGTGTGATGGAAAGGTGTGGCGTGCCTCGGCAGATGCAGAGGTGCGTTGGGCAAAAACAGACAATGTGTAAATGTTACCTTAGGATTTATTAAAAACATCTATATGTTTATGTGTCTATAGAGTTTGTATGCGTATCCAGTATATGTATGTTTATACGTAATACCTTGCAACAATATTTCAATTATTCATTAATGACACAAGGATGCATATATGTATAAGCTAAGGATATGTATAAGAAAAATATTTTTTAATATGTATAATGTTTTATTTTAATATGAATAACTTTATATAAGTATTTATATTTCTATTTACTTATAACTTTAATATAAGTATTTATAACTTTATATAAGTATTTATATTTCTATTTACTTATAACTTTAATATAAGTATTTATAACTTTATATAAGTATTTATCCTTTCTATTACAGGTTTAATATGTTTCTATTATATGTTTAAAATAGTATAGTATGTTAATATTTTACTATGTAACAATATTTTTACTAAGTACTAATGTTATAAGTATGTATACCAATGTATATATATAATCATGTAGGTAATATGAATATGTATATTATCTTGTGGTGAGGGCAATAATAACCATTTTTAGTTGTTTGCCCTTAAAATAAAACATCAACAACTATCTTGTGTTAACTGTAACAGCAACAGATATTATAAAACTTTTTACTATTTATTATTATTATTTATTGAAAAATAAGTAAATATGTTATTATTTCTTTTATCAGCCACTATTAAATGTTATTTTACTTACTATATGATATTAATCTGAAGTTTATAGAAGAATATTGAAGTTGTTACTTCAAAACTAATGCAGCTAGAGAAATTAGAACAATTATTTTGGCTTATTTATAACATCTACAAAGTAAATATTCCACATCCTGGCTGGAATAGGTAATAATAACTTGCACCTTAATCAAAGTTAAATCATTATATAATTTGATTAATTCAAACTATGATTAGATGGCTATTATCAAGTTAAATCAGCTTGATTTTTATGGATACTATAAAATATAAGTTTATTTTGGTTGAGGAAAGTGCAATAATAAAATTATATTCAAAAGAGTTTCTTTGCACTCTTCCAAGGAAGCAATTGACAAAAATGTGTTGATTTATTTCATGAATTATAATTATACACATTTCAGTTAGATAAAATCAATATTTTTCAATTGAAAGTTATGGCAATATTACTTCTAAAATAAATAATTTTATAATTTAATCACCAACTTCAGTATTAAAATCAACAAAGTTTTAATTAAATTAATATAACTATTTAAATAATATATCTTACAGCAATACTTATGTATATATTATACTAGCTTTTGCCCGCGGCTTCGCTCGCATAGAATTTGGACTACCGCATAAAGTTTCTTGACAGTGCTTTTTAACAATAATTTAAAATAATAAATAATTTAATTTTTTTCACTATAGGTTACTCGTACAAAATTTCAGATGTCTAACTTCAAAACTGACAGATTCTATACAACCTTTGCACCCTTATTATAATAAGGGTGGAATTATCCAAACTTCTTTCTTAAATCATATAAAGGACCTATCTGAAAATTTCAAGATGCTAAATTCCTCATTTGTCGGGGGTGGGGAGGGGCACGTGCCCCCGTGCGCCCGCCTAAATCCGCGCTTGCTATAGCCCATGTGTTATTCTGATGTATAACCTATATTACTAGTAAAGTTTCATCCAAATCCGTTCAGTAGTTTTTGCGTGAAAGAGAGACAAACATACAAACTTTCACATTTATAATATTAGTAAGATTAGTAGTACCTATATCAAAACAAAAGGTTTGAATCTTGTTCTTTCTGATATTTTAACAACTATGATCATGTTATTTTCCTTTAATTATGTACTATAATGGATTCTCCACAGTTCCTATAAAACTGTCGGGGTAGGGGGGGGCGCCTGTCCCTGTGCGCTTCCCTAAATCCGCGCTTGATATAGCCCATGTGTTATTCTGATGTATAACCTATATTACTGTAAAGTTTCATCCAAATCCGTTCAGTAGTTTTTGCGTGAAAGAGAGACAAACATACAAACTTTCACATTTATAATATTAGTAAGATTAGTAGTATATCAAAACAAATAGTTTCACTCTTGTTCTTTCTGATAATTTAACAACTATGATCATGTTATTTCCCTTTAATTATGTACTATAATGGATTCTCCACAGTTCCTATAAAACTGTCGGGGAGGGGGCACCTGCCTCCGTGCGCCCCCCTAAATCCGCGCTTGCTATAGCCTATGTGTTATTCTGATGTATAACCTATATTACTGTAAAGTTTCATCCAAATCCGTTCAGTAGTTTTTGCGTGAAAGAGAGACAAACATACAAACTTTCACATTTATAATATTAGTAAGATTATAGTGGAAAATAGTTGACTGGATAATTCTAATGATGGATTGAATTGGCCAGTGGGTGCAGTTGATGATTACACAAAATAAGCAATACATATTTTATTGTGCCAAGGTTTCAGCCTAGGATGCAGGTCATCTTCCGGGCCGGCAAAAGAAACAATGAAGCAAGGAAAAAAAAAAGAAAACTGTTTCTTTTCCCAGCCCTGATGATGGCCTACATCTTAGGTCGAATATGTTGGCGTAAGAAAATAAGTTTTACTTACTTTGTGTAATCATCAACTGCATCCCCTGACTATTTCAATCCTTTATAATAATTAAAATGTGATTAAACACAACAGTTTCCTTGCTCCATCATACTTATGATGTGATTGAAGATATTTCTAAAATTCAATATATTGGAATTGTTACATTAATTGAGAAGGGGGTTGCTTTGACAGTTTGCTGGATGCTTTCACCTACATTTAAATATTGGTAACTGAACCATGCATGATTTCTGATTATTTTAAATTCTCAATGTTTTATCTCTGAAGTCATATTCCACTTTGACACCAGATATCCAGCAGTAGAACTAGCAGTGGTTTTGTACAGTCACCACCTTACCAACCTCACAACTGTTGCACTTAGTTGAATCAGTCTGGGTGGGTTGAAATTTACTTTGTGGTTTCCCACTAAATAAATTTTGACCATTCCACTCTGGTTAGATGGATTAATAACCTTTATAAATGAAACTGCTTAGTTGCAGAGGAAAGGGACCAGAGTAGGAAAGGAAGTTAAACCAACAGAAAAAAAATAATTAAAAAAATGTATAAGTACCCCCCAAAAAAACATCGCATTACCAATCTTCTTACTAAGTGTTATAATACTCTTTGACCCTCAACTATTCCTTCAACTTTGAACAATTTTTTTTCCTCGCCATATTTCTCAACTATGAAAAAGGTAGACAATCTAGAAACACCTTGAAAACCTGCCTATGATATAATGAAATAGTACTACATTCCCTTTTACTGTATTGCCTGGCATGGAAACATATTTTAAACCCTATTAAAATAGTAAAAGTCGTATCTCAAAACCCACCTATTTTCTTCTCTATCTATTTTCATATTTTTTCTTAACTTTGTACAACCATAATCATTTCTCGTTTTTGAATTAACCCCCCTCCACTACCCCATTTATTCTATGACAAATTTGCTACTCCTGGGTCGCCTATGACCCATACCTTTGAAATTTGCCTTGCTATTAAAAAATCAATCATTTAGCGTTTAAAATAAAAAGTTCAAAACTTGTAATTATAGAAACATCACTCACGAGAGCACTGGGTCGCTCTCGACCCAGTGGGTTGGGGAGGAGGGTTAATATTATTTAGATGCATATTATGTTTCTTTTTCTACTTACGTTTGTTTTTCTAAAGGGATTAAGTCCCAGAATTAAGTTAGTTTGATATTCTTTTCTTTTATTTCCTCCAATTTATTTTGTCTTTCTTTTCATCAAGTTGTATTCCATTTCAGGATATATATCAGCTTGTATATTTGTTCGTTTTTTTATTTATTAATCGCCCGGTACAGCTTTTATTTAACTCCTGAAGATGGAACTCAACTATCACTATTCTATCCACTCTACTATCATGGTATGACTTTTTTTTATCTACTTATTTATTTATATTATCTAATATTATATTATATTAATAAATTATTTTTGTAAACTATTCTTTTAAATTGTCTATAGATTTGACAAATTCATCATTTTATTGTTTTTTCATTATATATAGTATTTACTATGTAGAAGTAATAGTCCGTACTATAAACAAATCATCCAATCCATCAAACATAAATGACTTCCTTCCTATCTCTATACTCTCTAACCTTTCCAAACCTTTCGAAAGAATAGTTCAATCCCAAATGTCAAATTTTCTGGAACAGTCCCAAACTCCTCGATCCACTTCAATCAGGCTTCTGTCCTGGCCTCTCCTCACAATCTGCCTTCGTTAAAATCACCACTGACATACATACTGCCATGGATAAAAAAAACAAACAGTACTAATTCTACTCGTCTTTTCTAAAGCTTTTGATTCACTGAGCCATTCCATCCTTTTTTTCTAAATTAAAATCTCTTTCCTTTTCCAACAGTTCCATATTCTAGGCCCAAGCTTTCTTCTCGGATAGGACTCAAGCGGTCTCCATCCCAAATCAACCCCTATCTTCTTTTCTTCCTCTCAAAACAGGAGTGGCACAGGGCTCTAGTTTCCCCTCACTCCCTTTCAACTGATAAATTAATGACCTTCTCAAATGAATCAAACACTGTTTCCACCATCTACCTCATACACCCCCAAGGATGTCTCATGTGTCCCACCTCTATGATGAGTTAAAGTGGCTCTTCCCTTCTTTCCGTAGACTTCTATTCCTAGGTTCTTTCTTATACCAAACCATCAACTCACAACATCCATTTTGTTTATATGAGGAAGAAATAGTTGGGGGTGCAGTCAATAAAAACACCTTAATAAGTGTAACTTATTTATTGTGTGCCGACGTTTCGGCCTACAATGTAGGCCATCTTCAGGGCTAAGATAGAGAAACAAACAGAAAAACATATAAGAAACGTTGCAGTAACAAGAATATGGTGACATGTAATGTAGTAATATGGTACAAGTGTGGAAATTAAAATAGTGACTAGATATGATGAAATAGTGAATAGATATGATAATTATATATAATGAATATAAAAGTGGTTAGAGAATATAATAAAATTAAAATAGTGACAGATAATAATGAAATTATAGGTGATGAACAGAAATTAAAATAGTGACAGATACAATAATTAAAGAATACGAATATAAAATACAGAAAATAAATGTACAGAAAGGATGAAATGTAAACATAATATACAGGGAAAGAAAATGATATATTGATATTGATATTGATTCATACAATTAGTGATTATATTATATTGCGGACAGTATTCGATGTGTTTTCAAAAACTGAAACACCAATGAGACAGCAGCCTCGTTGTGACCAAGTGCATTCGCTAAATCTGGGACTAGTACTAATTTATTTATTGTTGACCGGTAATATACACATTTCTCATGTGTCTAGCTCTAAGGTTGGCATTCCAATGTTGGCATAAAGGAGGTTGTCGTTTTCTAATGATATGTAGATAAGCGAGCCGAGGGTGGCCCAGTCTCAAGCGGGTCAGGGCAAGCTTTTCTCTTCGGCTGTTCCTGTAAGAGGTAGACCACGCTGTTACTGTTTTTTTGATCATTTTTAATTTGCTAGCTTGACTTTCTTCCCATGTGGCTTGCCATTTCTCCAATATTTCTATTTTAAGAGGCCTACTTAATTCTGATAGAGTGAGAACCGTGGTGCCTCGGCCAGGTAGTGTAAGTTCCTCTCGAGCTGCCCGATCTG
The DNA here is from genome assembly GCA_037127475.1 of Arma custos. Classification (NCBI taxonomy): domain Eukaryota; kingdom Metazoa; phylum Arthropoda; class Insecta; order Hemiptera; family Pentatomidae; genus Arma; species Arma custos. Next base: position 74,292,362 of record CM073760.1, read on the forward strand.
TGAGTTCATTACCCTAAATGCCAATGGGGCCAGGGATCCATATAAAATATGGACTTGCCCTGCTCTATGATTCTTATAAGACAACATCCATTTTGTCCAATCCCAATTTCATGTTATTATTTAAATATTCTATTGTTCTAATAATGTAGCCCAATGGCCAGATATATATTTTTATTAAATTTTGCTTACTTCTGTTATTCTTAAGGGTCCCAGAATAACTGTTTTTTTCTATCTTTTCATTATTTAAGATATTCCTTGCATATCCATCTGTTTAATTTTTTGTTTGTTTCTGTATTGTTCAACACTGATGAAGACCTGCGATATGGGTCGAAACATTGGATTTCAGTAAATAGTTTCTTCTTTTTTATGTATTGAATCGAAAAAAAAAAAGCTTTTAGTGTTTTAATGTAAACTTGCAAATTTATCTTTGATTTTTTAATTCTTCTAATTGAGAGGTATGAAAAAGGACACTCTTGTGATCAAAGACGATCAAATACATGGAACAAGTATGGAGTATGATAAAATAGTTATTTCTATACTTTTGATAAGAAAGGTAAGAATTAATTTTAATATTTGCATAAGAGTTGGTCGGAATAATAATATAAAAGTGAATTTGAATGATTCAATAGTTGAAAGTCTATCTAATAAAACTACCCTATCGATATCATATAGTAATTCAAATAATATTACTTAAGTATATCCATTTTATAATTATACATAATATCATATAGTAAATTTAATAATATTACTTAATTAATTTTTACATATATCCAGATCTATTTCTATTTATACTAAAAGCATTCCACAATTGCTGGAAACACTACTCACAGCATATTTGGATGATACCATAATAAATTGGACAAATAATAACTCAAAAAAAGGTCTCCGGAATGAACAGACATATTTAAAAATATAAAATATTGGCTGGTTCATAGGCGTGTAAAAATTAGTATTCAAAAATAAAATCCATGTATCATAGTTAGACTCTCTTACTAACATCCCCTAACACTTAAAAATGCCCCGTTACCTAAACATATAAAATATTTGGGCCTTAAAAAGGACAGAAAAATGATTTTGAAATCACATTAAGTCTATTTAAAAAAAGAAGTGAATCACCGATTCTTCTTCTCTTACTAATATGGCAACTGCTACACCTTAAAAATAAACTGTCACTTGCTAAGAAAATTAATATTAAATAACGGATAAGGACATAAATCACACAATTATTGGGCTCATGCGAAAAAAATCCTTCTTGTAGATTATTCAAAAATTTCATTAGATGCTTATTTGGTATATTAGTCATTGTCCCTTTTACTGAACTAATAAATTATTACACAAAGAACTGGACATACCACTTGTGACTGATATAATTAAGAGGAGCTACAAATAAATTTGATGACTCACTTGCTGGATACCCAAGCTTATTGGTACAAATTTTACTGGCAACTATTTTATCACAAAATCTGACTAGGAGATTGAAGCATGTCAGGAGCAGAGATATACTACAGAGAGATCTAGGCAGCTAGTTTCTTCAATTGAAAGTTTTTCCATAAATTCCTGAGGGGAGAATTATAAAAGAAGAGTACAAATACAATGTATGCCAAAAGGTATTTGTAGAATATTATTATTATTTGTATTGATGGAAATTGTATTTATTTTACCATGATCTGTCTCCATGAAATTACCAGGAAGGTAGGGCCACAAACTGTACATTACTAAACAGCCATTAGTTATATTGATGGTATGGAATTTTAGTTTTATTCTCAAAAAGCTAGATTAACATTTATTAACATAAATGTAGCATATTATGTAAATAAGGCGTCCAAATAAATAAATACCCCAAAAAACTAAAATAATAAATTATTTTAACTTTGAGTTTCCTCCATATTTTCATTTTTTTTCACTTTTATATTACAGTTTAATTATTTTCCTAAAATACATTTATTAAACTCAAATAAAAGCCAAATATATCATTTTTGGGTAACTAAAAATGTAGATTTGTATGCAATACTGAAATACAATATTTACAACCCTTAACATGGAAGTTTTTATATCTTGGGCCTGATCGATACCGAAAATATAGTCAGAAAAATCAAAACTATTAAATGTTAAAGGCATTGAACATTTATATTAAAAATTATCTACATCGGTCTACATATAGTTGAATATTATAAAACCAAATTAAATAAAGCTGCAATGGATTTTTTAAAAAGCTGGTTGCTGGGTTGTTCCAAATCACCTGATTCAGATACAAAAATGAAACATACAACACCAACATTTTTACCCAAGTTTCATTATACTTGTTTACTAATATATTATATAAGAAATCTGACTGTTTTAGTAAATTTTTTTTCTAACTTAAACGACATTAAGAAGATTGATTTTTTAATAAATTTTAGGAAGATTAGGAGCAAACATAACGATCAGTATATTCGGATTGAATTTTAAGTTAATTTAAACAGAATTTGATTTGTGGGGTCATATGTGATCCAGTGGTTAGCAAAACAATCTACTATGCCCAAGGTCGCAGATTCGCAGTTTAGGACTTGTTAAAGGGAGTAAAAAATTTTCAGTTATGGTGTCCTTCGAAAGTTCATAAAATGGGTATACCGAGCCTGTAGGATGTCTGGTACTTGTTAAAGATCCTTATCCTGATTATACTTAGATAGGCAAAATTTAGGACACCCATTGTAACATTGTCTGATTAGCCATAGCAGCATAAAGTGATGTTAAATTAATAAACAACAAACAGAATTTGATGAATAAAATATTTGAAAAGAAACTTTAGAAACAAAATTTACTAAATAATATAAAAAGAGAAAAAATACTTTTTAAGGTAAAGTTTTTTGTTAGAGGTGCCATAAAAAATAAATGAAACGCAGTCAACTTTCTTTTAGGGAGTAGAATACCTTCTGTATTATTTAGCTTTTAGTAAATGCACAAAAATATTCACAAACAATAAAAACAAAAAGAAATTGATACATTTTTATTTTTTCACCATATCCATATATTTAAAGGAATTAACAAAAAGTTAAAAATCATCACTCGCTTAAACGATGAACAAATAGTTGTCAAGAAGAAGATCTGTACAATTTTACTATCTACCTCCTGTTTTTAAAATCATTATTGAAAACAATTTGGTAATTCTTCAGGAAAAAAAACAATTTTTTGTATCTAGAAAATTTAGGAAATCAGATAAAATTTAAGAATGTGACTGTGATTTCCTAAGAAAAAATATTTATTTTCGTACTTTTTTTTTGTCCTCTCCTGTCACACTAATGACGTATACATTAAGTTTAAAACCTTTTGTAATTCTACAATGTTGTCTCCATTTTGGACCATGAACACTTGGTTTCCAAAAGTTGAGGTAGCAGAATGACACAGTAAATTTTATTTTAAAATTTCAGTAATAAACAAAGTTAAGTTATTCTATAGAATTAATTGCACATTGAAAGTTAGGAACTGATGTAGTCGAGCTCAAAATAGAAATTGATGAACTTGATGAAGTATTTATCAAGTCATCAAAGTCTGAGACAAGATAAAGTCTAAATCATTGATAAGTTTTGTAAGAAAATGCCAAAAGTTAATGTGCAATTCACATTTTATGAAAATTATAATTCATTGAATCGTAATATTTTGTTTGTTACCTACTAATTAATTAAATTAAAATTATATATAAAAAAGTTGTTCTTGCCTGATTTAGGTTTAAAAAACTAACAAATGATTAATAGATTAATAACCAATAAAATATGAAAAAAGTAATCCAATAAAATTTGGTGTACAATATTATTATTATTTATTAGCCCAACGTTCCATATAGAGTTCATTGAGCCACAGCAATTACTGGATATATATTTCAGAGTAATGTTCATTTTAAATCATAATTATTATTAATTAATTGTGCTAGGTCCCAAGTTGAGACTTGGCCTGCACCAGAATCAACAAGTTTTTCCAATTATTTTTTTTTAAAATTTATTTATTGAAATTTACAACTGTATTACAATTATACAACAAGTAAATAGAATGCGTGTTTCCCAATTAAGTGATGCTAAGTAGAATCCTAGCATCAGTAGCTACAGAATATTTCCATGTAAGTTCTGGATAACCAAATCTCCTAGCTCCATAAACTTGCTCAGTTAACATCTTCTAAGGAATTTCTTCAGGGTTCATCCTTAATGCATGGCTAGCCCTTCATAACCTGGATAGTTTAATTACCTGCACAATCTCTATATTTTTGTAAAGGTTCTTAAACGCATTATTTATCCTTCCTCCCTTGATTACTCCGAGTTTTGGTGGAAGAAAATCCCAGATCAGTTGTTCAAGAGCTTGCAGGGAAACTCAAAGTCAGCAAATCAACTGTGGATGACCAGCTCAAGGTGATTGGGAAGATGAAATGCGCTGTTATTTAGGCAATACACTTCTTTGCCTAAACAACAGCGATAATTTTCTGTCCAGAATTGAGATTTGCGGTGAAAAGTGGATGCTCTACAACAACAGCAATCAGTGGCTTGACTAAGTAGAAGCACGACATTTTCAAAAGCCCCCCCAATCATCAAAATAAGTTTATGGTTACTGTTTGGTAGGTTTTCTATGGACAGCTTCTTGAGTTCAGGCAAAGCCTGTATAAAGCAATATTGTAACCGAATTGAAGTAATGCATCAGAAACTGGTTATAATAGACCCATCTTTGGTCAACCGAAAGGGGTCCATTCTGTTGCATGACAAAATTCTTGGAACGTGGCTATAAAGCTCAGCTTCACCCGGCCTACTTACCAGACCTCTTGCTTGAAAATATTGAATCAGAAAAAATATTGAGCAAAGAACACTAGAAAATGTGTTTTCTGAATTTATAACTTCTAAGGAGTCCAAATTCTATACATTTGTGTAAGGTACCCTTACTATGACAGAAATGTATAGAAAGTAATGAAAACTATTTTGATTAATAAAAACAGTTATAAATTATTAATTTTTCTTTGAAAACCAAAATCTTACATTATTTTCCGGACAACTCATTAAAAGGAGACTCAAGATCCTGCAGGATTGAGCTATAGTTTTGACAAAATAAATATTTTATCTGTCACAGTTGGTCTGAAATTTAATACGTTTTTTAATAAAAATTAACGAGGGCAATTTTTTTTTTTTTACCATTCATCAAGAGATTTCTTCTTATAAGAAAAACTGATTATGAAATATTTATTCCTTGTTTTTAAATATACTAAACTTGAAATCTATTAAATAACTAACAAAATAACTGAGCATATGTACTACTAAAAATAAATAAAACTTGGTGTTGAGAATTAAATCACACTAGTTAACAGTAATATTAAAACTGTTTTTTTCTTAAAAGGAAGACTGTTGCTCCCACAGTTGATCACAATTTACTCTAACATATTTAACCCATTTTTTAAAAAAAACAAGAATACTATTGATAGTTCTATTAGTCTTTTACACTAGGCATTTTTGGTATGTATAAATTCTAAAAAGTTAATAGAAAAATGTACACTTATATTTTAGACAATATCATAATTTAAAAAAATAATTTAATAAATTTTGATAAAACAAAAAACCTATAAATTTTATCGTACTGCAATCATGGCTGTACTGTAAATTCCAAAAATATTTAAAAATACGACTTTTGAAATATTGAATGTTCTTTGAAAAAAATCTCTTGTATCTTTTGGGATCTCGTGCCCTCTTATGTGACCGATGCTACAAATTCATTGAGTGCACATGGAATTAATAACATGTTGTACCTATCAGCAATATTGAATAAACAAGCCACTAATATTTTTATTGGTTTATTTAATGTATTTTATTCTTTTAGTTCAAAAAATAGTAAGATTGTATTTAAGCAAAATCTGTATTTTTTAATGTATAAACATATTTACTAGAAGTTACAATATGAACTTCTATTTGTAATTGTTTACTTTAGAACAATACTAGTAGTTGAAGGTGGACACATCTAGCAGTATTAAATTAATTTTTCAACCTGAACTTAAAAGGATCCGCTTGGCTTTGTTTGTAAGTCAACGGCAATAATACTTTTAAATAATAGTATATTAAAGCAGCAGTAATTTAACAAATCATATGAAAAAACTTTAATTTTAAATTGAAAGTTGTTATTTACAATGGATTCTGCAAAACAGCACTAGTACTGTGCTATGAACTGATAATGCGGTACTACTAGGAGACCACATTAAATTTAAAGCGAAACATATTTACAAATTTAAAAGCTTCAATTTAAATGTATTCAACCATAACATTAAATATTTCTAGCTAATTTACTCAAATAAACCTCCAATCAGGACAGTGAAATAATTTTCATTAGATTTTTAAGAGACCAAATTATGGTTAAATTTATTAGACTTATAACTTAATTCTTTGAAAACAAAAACAATATTGACTTGGTATCATATGCATGTCTTACCTTTTCCAAGAGACAAATATCAAAGATAATTCAGAAATTCCAGACGACCAGTATGCAGTTTTACGATCACTATGAAAAAAATATTAATTATAAAACAAATAATAATAATTTGTCCAAGTGGCAGAAGATACCTAAAAACTAAAACTAATTGAAATAAATAGATTGCAAAGTAGTATTAAGTGAAATACATTTTCATCTCTTCATAGATTTCATCTGCAAGATCTTGATTCAACTTTATGATTTCTATCTTTTATTTTTCAACCTCACATGCCATTTCTAGCATCGAGGAGCCTCTATTGTTTTTTGTTCAGAGGATAGGTAAATTTATTTGAACCTGTTATACTCAAATGATTGGCCTTGTGCTAAAGGCCCTGTATCCTCTGGTGGTTAGTCTATTCCCCCCAACCTCGCATCTTCTCAGGGAAGATGGCCCAGAGGTGAGTATGGTATATGACCTTGTGCATCAATAAAGTGTAAAGTGTACTTTGAAGTTAAAAAGAATATTTTCTGACCTCCACCCAGACCATTTCCTTAATACATAAACAAAAATCAACTAATACTATTAAACAGATTTTTAAAGATAGTTTATTCTGTATATAAAAATGTAGTTGATATAAAAAGTATTTTTACGGGCTACTAGGTGTTAAAATGAATTAAACTACTGCTAAATTAAATATACTAATATTTATTAACAAAAGTGATAAAAAGAATACAATTAAATTATTAAACTGATATAAATTTACAATTACAATATTCTAAATATTTGTTATCTAGGCCTAACTCCTATTTAATTATTCCAATAATATAAGATATTACTAATACTAAATAGCTTAACTATTTATATAAGCTTGTACAAATACCATAAAATTACAACTACTAATTAACACTTACAGTTCACTAGTCCACTGACCGTAAGATTCTCCAAGTATGACAAACTGACACACAGTAACAAACAGAAACAGTTTATTACACTCACGAGACTGTCACAGTTCACTGATACACTTATTACACGGGCCAGTTCAACACTGACTAGTTTATCACAGAGACACTCACTTGTTACAGATCATCACCATGCCTGGTCTACTCTCAGACTGACTCGCTCCAGGTGAGAGAGGTATTTAAATAGGCAAGGCCGAACATTCTAGAACACGGAAGGGTAGAGACTGTTCTGGAGCCTTCTTAATCTTTTCCGACAAAGCAGAGGTGGTTCTACTATGCTGAGAAGGTCCTAATCCAATCTTAACTTCTCCCGCCGACGGGCTTAAGCCGCTAATCCCTTGTTTCCGTCTATCTCTCTGTGGCTGTAACAGTATTAATAAGATTTTAATTTATTCTATGATATTCTTAAAATTAGATCAGAGTGTACTGAACTTCTGCCGTAACTCTTCAAGTGCTCCTACTACAGTTTACACGATCTAATCGCAAGTAATGTCTACAGCAACAGTCATGTATTAAATGAATCATGAAGATGAGCTTATGCTTCCCTTTTATTCTGTCTACTGGATAGTTATTTAAGTATTTATTTATTTTAGCTTCATATAGTTATAATAATCTGGTTAAGATAAAGTGAAAAGCACTTAAAGATAAACTTTGTATTTACTTAAAAATAAGTTAGGTTTTTGAGAGTAGAGTGGCTAAAATGGTAATATCGTTAAATGAATAAGCTTAATTTTTTTTTTTTAAATCTATTTGTTAACTAATAATCTAATGGTCGACTAAAACTTCTTTGCTTGTTTTAGAAACTGTAAAGGTCCTAGCCTAGTACCAACCCTGAAGATTCTTCCTGAGTTCCCAGTAATGGCTTCGACCATATTTTTGAGGTCGGTTCTTTCGAAGTGAATATATTTAGATTACAGTGCCTCTTATGCTATCTTCTACTATTTATGACTATTTAAGTGTAACCAATTAAAGCTATAGGTGTTAAATTATTGTTTATTTTAATTGATTTACTTATTTAATTATAACCAAAAGCTACTAATGAGAAACCTTGTGAAACAGAAAAAGGTTTCTGTTAAATAGAGACAATCGTTGTTTTATTATTTAGAATATTTAAAAATATAAGAAGCAATTATTTTTACGAAGAGTCGTATGTATAAGTTAAATGCCTGTAATTTTTTCACCTTTTTTTTTATGAATACATTTTTAAATTTACTCCTCACATATCATTCCTTTAAAAGAACGGTGTCATTACTCAAAAAACCTAATATTGCAATGGAGATATTTGAAAGTTACATGTGAGTTAAAAAAAATTTGGTTATTGATACAAAATTCTTTTATCGCTAGAAATTTTTTAAAAGCTTGAAACTTTTTCTTTCAATGCATTGATTGTTGTTTCTTTCAAGTTGATTGAAATTGTTTCTTTCAAGTTCAAACATAATACAACTCAAAATATGAACTGAAATGAACTGAAATGAAACTTCAAGTTCAAACATAATACAACTCAAAATATGACTTTATTAAAAAATGTTGGAAACGGAATATCAGATATGCTCTTTCTGAATTCTGAATCAATCAATACAATTGCTTCTGAAAGCTTAACTAAAAAATGCCAAATTTCGAGTTTATGTTAAATGTAGTTCTTTTGAAGGAGCGAATACTGTTGACAGATTTTTCTGTTTGATCTTTAATAGGAACAAATACCTGTTTTACCTTCTGTAATGCACTGGTATATTCGTATATATAAATGTTCTACATTAAATCGATGTATATTCCTGTTAACATAAACCAAATTTATGCATTATTGATTAATATTAAAGATGTTATATTTTGTGTTTCTGGTTTTTATTTAGTTTATTAAATTTTTGGATGTTCATAACGAACTTCATAATACACATATTTAATTTGGAGAAACTGTTTATTTTTTTTTATAGTAAAATTATTTAGGCTATGTTATTAATTAAGAATCTGTAGTAATTGTTCATGCTTTATGTACTTCATTAACTAATAAAAGCTTATCATTATATTAGTATTTTAATTTCGTTATACCCTTTTATCATCAATTACCTTTTATAATTTATTGTTGTACAGTAATCTCTTTTACAGTATTTTCCAACTTTGTGTTCATACTATAATAACTAGTCACCCTCTTAAACAAATCTATGGTGCCTATTAGCATTGTCAATGCTTTTCCATAACTCCATAGAATTGTTCCATATATATTTTATATTTCATATTGGTATACCAGTTCTGATAACGTAGGGGTCGCCACTTGAATAACGTCTAAGGCAGTTTTATGTTTTTAAAACATGTTTACTTAATATTTTTTCCATTTTTTTATGCGAATTAGCAAAGTTTGATTTTTTTTTAATTTTTCAATCAGTAATTGTGACTGAAATCCTTCTATATTCGCAAAAAACAGGCAACGAAGCCAAAAACACTTTAATAGTTCCGATAACATCTAAGATAACGTAGGAGTCGCCACTTGAATAACGCCTAAGGCAGTTTTATGGTTTTAAAACATATTTACTTGATATTTTTTCCATTTTTTTGTGCGAATTAGCAAAGTTTGATTTTTTGTTAATTTTTCAATCAGTAATTGTGAATGAAAACGCCTCGGTCTTCAGCTCTTATTGAAATCATGTCGAACTGCTATTTGGTTATTAGCGAGTGAAACGATGAAGGAGTTTTCCAATAACGGGCTCCTTCTGGTAACACGTTATCACAGTGACCGTTATTTTCCAATATTACGGTATTTTGGCCCCACCACTATAATGTAGTCAGTCGAGTTGAAACTATGCTAGTGTCGTATTTAGCCGTGGATTAAGTCTTAATATTGGTGTTTTTACCTTTTGTATTTTATATATTATCAAGGTAAAATCGAACAATATTACTATAACATTGCTGTAAAAATGTTTATTAAAATATATACTATGTAAATTTAATCAATTATTAAAATTTCTCACAAACATTTTTCCATTGCTAGCTTTTCCTTCTATGTGGTGGTTGTTTCCTACATAGATATAACCTTGGAATGAGTTTCAATTGATCTGACTATTGTTATTTAAACTGTTGAAGGTATAGGTAATATTGAGAGAACTATATTCAAATATTTCACTTTGAAATGTTTAAAAATATTTAATAAGTGTATTCAGAACAGTTATATACATTTTGATATGATAAGTTTTTATTTAAAAACATTAAATTATCAATATGTAAATGGAATAAATATAATTAATGATTTATTCAAATCGTCCTTTCCAAGTAAAACTGCCAAAAATTGTTAAACAAAAGTTCTTAATGAATATCTGAACTGACTTCCTCATACATTTATTATTAATGAAAGTAGTGGCTCAAAGCATAGAGATCCTAAATCAAATTAATTTTTCTTAACCTCCTTCATTCAATAATTGAATACAATTACAATTACAAATACATCCATTATACATTACAATACAATCAACTTAATATTTGCTTGTACAAGCAAATTTAATATTAACTATTAATGAATTGTCGGTTGTAAGTATTACAGTTACTATTGCTAAGGGGGAAATACACAATACGGACGAAATAATTGAAATCTGAAAATCGAAAATGTTCTCGATTACAATAATTTCTTTATTGCGCAAAAGTTAGTAAAACTGCCCAGACGATTTTTAGTACGTGCTGTCTCTTACTATTTGGTTGGTGAATGGGTGAAAGACAGTTTAGATTTTAAAATATCATTTCCGACTTATCCATTAGAATTTTTTTATTACATTAACTCAAAGTTAACATATACGTAAAGATGAAGAATATGTGTATTTATATATATTTTTTAATAGTTTCATTAAGTAATTATTAAGGTTAAAATTTTATTTGCTTTTATGTAAAACTGTTAAAAAAAGAGCGTAATTATGGAAAATGTGTTTACTTTGCTTATTATTTCATCTAGAAATGTAAGTTTCAACAAACACATATCATCTATATGTTTTTTGTTATATTTTACTTCTATGTCAACTTCAAAATGTTATTGAAACTTTTGTTTCTTGATGAAATGATTGCCGAAATATACTCATTAGCCATAATTACACTATTTTCCCCAAACTAAAGCTCACGATAACGTTTACTCAACTCGAAGCGACAACCTGCGGAACAAAATAAAATAAACGTTTCAACAAAAAAAAATAAAAAAGTCAACTAAGATTTCGAAGTACAGATGATGTATGTTTGTTGAAACGTTCATTTCTAGATGAAATGATTACCGGAGTATTCACATTTCCCATAATTACATTCTCTAGTCCATACTAAAGTTTACGATAACTTGTATTTTTGGCAAATATTAAAGAATAAACAGTTAAAACTTGTCGTGACTCAACTCGAAGTGACTATCTGCGGAAAGATTCCTCTAATTATATCTGTATAGGCAAAATTTAGGACTCTCACTGAAGCATCTTCCGATCAGCCATATCAGCGACGTGAAATGAATAAACAACTACCAACTTTTCTATGTCAACTCCTCAATTATGGAATATAAACGAAGATAAGCCTTGTTTGTTTCAAAATGATTCTGTATTTAATTCTTAAAGTACTATTGACGTGAAATTGAAAGTCACTATATGGGACTATAACGCACATATAGGTATACATTTTTAAAGTTTTATTATTTTTCATGTAATAATTACATGAAATTATGATTAAAATATTTATGTGAGACAGATACTTATATACATATAACTTTAGCTAAGGAAATAAAGAAAGACAGATTATGAAACAATGAGGTTAACAGAAACAAAATTAAATGTAATTCAAAATATTAAAGAGTTCAAATTAGCTAAAATATCCTGATATTATGGTATATCAATCAACTTTAAATACAGTTACTTTTCTGGATCTTGGTAGTGAGCAATTTTTCAAGTACATATTTCAGGAGTCCATAATAACAGCTATTAGCTGCAACGAGCTTCTGTGATACTTCCTCATACATACTGTTATTTATTTAAAATAGTCCTGTTATTTTGGGATGCCAGAGTAATCATTTCAGATAATTACTCAAATTATTATTTTTAAGAAATAATAAGTACGTTTTAAGAACGTACTAACTTTATTTTAAATTGGATTCTTTTCCAGAGGTTGGTTGTGTGTTTACAAATTTACTAATCAGTCAACTTAATATCTTAATTAAGCCATCGATATAGTATTCATAAATGTAAAGTGCATCTAGGTCAATTAAGCACCAAAATAATTATAAAGAATATACTTTGTTAATCCACTTTAAAATACGAATAATGATTCAGATACTATACCATAAAATACATACAGAACTTAAATTAAAACTTATCTTGCAAAACAGAGGTAGATATAGGGTTCTTTTTGTCCGATATGGTGGAGACTCTCCCTCTTCACGCCATATCTCCAGGCCCAAGCTCGCTTCTCTTTCAGCCTCTGCTTTGGCTGCTCTTCAAGAAGTGTTCCTTTAGCTCATGTTCTTGGACTTGCCTTCAGAGATTGCTTTTTCAAAAGTGGAAATTGGGATCCCTTTCTTTGGTATCTCTTGATCCCTTTAACCATGGGGTTTTGCTATCTGCCTGAGTGACCTATTTCTTATAACTGTCTTTTGCTGATTATACAAATTCATATTTATTTTTAGAATAATGTCCGGTACGATATGTTATAAATTGCTAAGGGATATAAAATAGGTAGTGCCCCTTAGGGGCGGTACCTTCACTCTGAAGATACAGAACAGGCAGTTGTTGGCAAGGAGCGGGCAACTAAAGTGGCAGGGAATTGGATGGAGCAATGGTCGAGAATTGCCAGTCACATATAGTGTCCCACTTTCTTTGTAAATAGTTTTATAAGTTATCTTGTAACCATGATCAGCCAAAATAAATATAATGTTATTCAATAATTATTATTTTTTAATAAAAAACTCCTTGTCAGTCAACCACGTTAACATTTGGAGAAGAGAGGGATATGTCTCTTATTCATTAATGATATAGAATTACTATAGTATAACGATCTCAGGGTAGCATCCCATTTTATTATTTAAATATAATTCAGATCCAAGGATCTGTCTTTTCCTTGAGATCATTGCTTGGGCAGTGAAACCAACATAGCGATACAGCGCCGGGTCTAGCCATGTCGCGCTCGTGTGCAATGGTGACCTAGGCACCCTCTAGTAGGCACGCGATTAAAATTGAACACTTACAGTTATACAAAGTGTTACAAAAACGGCAAATCTCCCAAGGAGGTGAATGTGCCCATGAAACTAAACAAATTTTGCTTTGGGATCAACATGAAATGAAATCGCGAAAATAAAACAGCCTCTCTGGAGGTTTCGCCTCGCGGCGCCACTTGAGACCCGGCGCCGTGTGCGAGTGCCCCGCACACCCTCCACATAAGGTAAAGCCGGCTCTGTAGTGATACCATTATCTGGTGTTACAGCCATGAACCAATGGTTGGGCTAGTCTGCCTGTTATCAGTCGTCATGCATTTAGTTTTTCCTTCGCTTATTTGTAGCACAGTCTTAAATATTTCTAGGATTTGTAAACTTTTAATATATACTGTTCTTATATCGCATACATGTTGCTATATTGGCTTCACTGCCCAAGCAATGATCTTAAGGAAAAGTCAGATCTTTTGATCTGAATTATATTTATATAATAAAATGGGATGCCATGTTGAGATAGTTATACTTAAGTTATAGTAATTCTATATCATTAATGAATAAGAGACATAACTCTTTCTTCTGAAAAGGTTGACGTGGTTGACTGGCCAGGAGTTGTTTATTAAATAATAATAATTATTGAATAACATTCTATTTATTTGAGCTGATCATGGCTACAAGATAACTTATAAAACTGCTTAGAAAGAAAGGGGCGCCCTTTTGCTAGATGTGACAGTCTACATGTTGAGTTGATAGCTTCTTGCCTACCATTCCTTCCTATCTTTTGACTTGCCCGCTCCTTGCCAACAGCTGTCTATTCTGTATTTTAAGAGTAAAAGTACACCGCCCCTCGAGGACACTTAATGCTAAGGAAAGGCTATCTGTTTATACCCTTTACCCTATTTATCTAGTTACTCCTAATGTTCCAGATAGTATCATATATAGCAGTTTATAAAAACATTACAGAAAAAAATGTCTCACAACATTTGTTGGGATACATCGTATGTACTGATTAACCGATAAAGGTTGAGGGGTTAAGTGAGTCGGGACACAAACCTGGAAAGGGGCTAAATGAATTTGCATGATTTCCAATTACCAGCGGACTGGAGACAGGAGAGCGGAAGTTAAGAAGAAAGGCGAAGGAAGCGGGATGAGTAAAATCGAAGTAGAGGAAGTTTGATACTCGGGAAGGGGGGGGGGCGGTTTAACCGAGTAATCACTTTCTATTCGTTGGTATAACTTCTGGGGGCGGGCCTTCCCCCTCCACCCCGCTAGGAAAAACTTCCAGTCCAAGTTGACTCCCGCTCCTGATTATATCTCGAGATGAGGGGCTCTCTCCTCTTCGGCCTCTGACATGCTTCCCGCCTCTTACACGTGAGTAGCTCCCAGTAGCACGTGAGTGAGTCCCAGTAGCACGTGACCTCCTTACGATGACACATAGCCAATGGGGTTCATCCACTTCCGATATGTGTGTCATCCAAAGTCGATGTCACCATCGATTTCAGTATTTTATAAATCCCAGCCCCATTAGATATTTAAAATTACTTCAATTCCGTTTATTTACTCCTGCAGGTTATGTCGTCGACTACATTGCAATTGCTCCTTATCTTTTACACATAAATATCTTAAGAAAATGTAAATATATATTAATATTAATAGCTCTATTTCTTATCTAAGTATCAGTTCGGCAGGTTGTCACTTCGAGTTGAATCACAAGTTTTAACTTTTCATTCGTTTCACTTTTAATATTCTCGAAAATACAAACATTCGTAAGCTTTAATATGGGGAAAATAATGTATGGTATTAGTCCCGCAGGTTGTCACTTCAATTGAATCACAAGTTTTAACTGTTTATTCGTTTTATTTTTAATATCCTCTACAAATGCAAGTTATGATAAGTTATAATATGAAAAAAAATAATGTAAGTATGGGAAATGTATATATATATATATATTAGTAATCATGAACGTTTCAACAAACATTTCGAAGTATAGATGAAGTTATAACCTAAACAATATGTGTAAAACGATTCTTTAATCTACACACTCAGTAATAGTCACTATACTATATTATATTTAATACAATTATTTTTATTTTCGAGAATATTATTAAAAGGGAAACGAATAAAAAGTTACAACTTGTTGTGATGTAACTCGGAACGACAGTCTGCTGAACTGATACCTGGCTCTTCAACTTGTGATATATGTGTCGATGTCGATATCTTCATCGATCTCAGTATTTTAAAAATTCGAATCGCACTAACTGCACAAGACGAGTTCAATCTCAAAAAGTTACTCCTAATACTTACTACTACATAGCGATAACTCCATACGTTTTATATGCGAATATCATTAAAAACTGTTATTGTTTATCGCTATTAATAGCTCTATTTCATAATTAAATGTCATTATATAAATCTAAGATTTCAGTCATCATTTTATTTACTATGATCTGTTTTACAAAGATTTGTTCACAATTCTTCTAGTTCGATCAGTTCTAATTACCCTTCCTGATAAAATTGTAAATAAATACTATTGTGGCAGATTTTATTTAATCTGTAACAACCCGGAGATGGTTCCATTGTGATGAAGCACCTCCTTGAGGCTCTTTAAGTGGGTACCCAAAGTAGGTGATCAAAGACAAATCACCTCCCTGCACAACCGTTGTCGAAGATCCTGGATTGTAGGGGAACAGGTCTAATAGTTTGATTATGAGTAAATTATATAATATACTTTTTAAATATTTTCTTTTAGTCAACTTATTCATTTTTCTTTATTATTTTTTTCTTTGTATATGCGCTCGGAAGTCTTCATCAAGCCTCTATGAAGAGTGCTCTGATGTGCGCGTGCGAAATATAGGAAATCAGATAATACCCAGAATATTAAGTATATTAACATTAAAACTGGTTACATAGAAAATATAATTGGTATATTTATAAAATCATTTTTATTTCAGTTAGTATTTTAATGAAAATTTTTGTAATTTAGAAAATTTTGAGTGAATTACTCGTTTAAAAACAATATCAAAAATAGCAATATATTTTATTGTTGTAAAATCTTTACTCTTATATTAAAAGTCGTTTTCGATTAAATATTCAAATACAACAATAGACATTAAAATGTATTTACGAAAAATGAAAAAAAAATATTAATTTCATAAAATATTATTAATACATTAGATAGTCTAGGTACTATTCAAAGATTGCTAGCAAATGGCCTGTTGAAATCCCCTGCATTTTTCTGACGCAGAGACATTAAAATACCTTTATTTTAAATAAATAACATATTTTTACATATACGTTTCATACTATATGTTGTATTTATATTTTAAACAGATATTAATGATGGATCGACTAAACTACTTCAGTTAATACAATTTACATATTTGCATTTTTAAAAATGTAATTAGTTAATATTTATTATTTAATGTGTAGTTGTTATCATGCTTTATTCGATTCATCATTATCCTTTTCTACTTTCCAACTTTTTAAAGTATTCATCTTTTATTCTCTTATCGCTTTAGTCCTCCAATCGTTGACCTAGGAACACGTTAGATCAATTATTTATTTGCGGACGTAGCGTGCTTTTCTGTTTGACAAGTACTTTTACATTCTTTCTGATATTCCTTACTTCCTTTGGACCGATAGTTTATTTTCGGCCCTCTTTGGTGCTTGTTGGAACCTTTTACTTTCAGTATTTAGTATTTTCTTTACATTTTCTCTTTATTTTATGATTTTTTCCGATTACTTCAATTCCTTTAGATCCCCTTCGACTTGAGCGAATCATTTACTTTTGGTTTCCTTTTTTTTATTATAATAATTTTTTTTTTTTATATTTTGAGATCTTGATGGACACAACTAAGCAAACTATTAACTGAAATAGCTAGTAATTAAAATCGTATTTTGCTTCATACTGAATACAACAGATTTACTTTTGTCTCTGCCATGCTGCTACGAGCTTCCTTTGTAGATTCTCAAGGTCTTTAATATTTTAAGTCTACTTAATTTGAAGTATTGCTTTTAAAATTCTATTTGCTTTAACCGTTTAGCATTCTTACCTCTCGCCTAAATCACCATTGACTCTATGCTGATTTATTTTATTATTAGCCCCTGATTCCCAACAATCTCCACGTTTCATTGGCTTTACCAATATGTTTTTTTTTATCAGGATTGTTGTTAAACTGCTATTTATTGCAGGAAATTTCAATAAATTGTGCAAGTATAAATAGAATTTCATCGTATTTAAACACGTCCCATTAGATGTCTTATGTTAACAAAATCATGGTTATACAACTGGCTTATGTGCTATATAAGATGGTGAAAATGTATTATATTATGCATCATTGTTTAATTGGAATTAATTATTTTTAATTAATGGAACAAAAAACTCTGACGAAACTGTAAGAACATCAATGCTGTAGGTAAGTGAAGTCAGGAGGTTGCCACTACAAATTTTACATAACTCATTACTTTGAAAAACAACAAATCTTTGCTAACTTTTATTTATAAATTTCAGTTTTAGTAATGGCATTTAGTGTTTTCATGATTCGCTTGAATTTTTCGTTCAAAAAACGCATTATGGGGATTCTTTGAGCTCATATTCCATTCCCTAGCCTATTCCAGTATTCCATTCCTTTCCTTCGAGCCTATAACCCTATTATTTTCATTATAGTGTATTTTATGGCAGTTTATTATAGGAAATATAATTTATATGCGATATAGTGAAAACACTCTGGAGAGAAAATGCGCTAATTATTTAATTTAGTATAATGCAATTGGGAAAAACCACAATGCAAAGCCTTATGTTTCAAATTTCTCCAGTAATACAACCACTTACCGGTCGACGTTTCACCTATTCAGGCATTATCAAGGCACAAAAACAAAAAAAAAATATGTGAATCACATCTCGAAGAAAAAGGTGCAATATATCCTAACGATCAACAGCCCGAACAGGCTCCAATCATGAGACAGCACCCCACCACCAAGACGTTCAATATACAACTAGAGTATATATATATATATATATATATATATATATATATATATATATATATATATATATATATATAGATGCCAACTGAAATCATTTTAAATTAATTTAATTATATTCCCTTAACTAAACTTTACAATTCAATACGAAATTGATAATAAATAAAACTTGTAGACATTCTCTTAATCCCAAAATCAAACGGCGAAATAGAAACTAAATGACTAGATGGCAAAAACCGTTTCATTCTGGTAGATACATAAATTACACATCCCATTGCCCCAAAAAATATAATATAAATACGGCAAAAAACATAATAAATTGCACAAGGAAACTATCATCCCCAATACACCAAAAACAGCCGAAAACCTCTTTTCTTATTAAAGAATGGTTATCCACATAGCCTCGTTTGTAATTTTCTAAAACCAACAAAAACCCTTTCTAACCAAAAAACCCTAAATTGAACCAATACTAAAAAATACTATATGATACCCTATACACACACACACACACACACACACACACACACACACACACACACACACACACACACAACGGAGGACGGTCCCAAAAGCTTCAAGGTGTCTGGCGGAGTACCCCAGGGTTCAGTGCTTGGGCCTGTCCTGTGGAACATCATGTATGACAGGATCCTCAGGCTTGGCCTACCAGAGGGTGCCAAGACAGTGGGTTTTGCTGACGACGTTGCAGTGGTAATTGAGGCCAAATACAAAGATGAAGGCCAACCAGAGTATCTCACTAATCCGTGATTGGCTGGCTTCGGTGGGGCTTCAGCTTGCAGACAAGAAAACAGAGGTTCTTCTTATTAGTAGCCGGAAAAGGAGGGAAGAAATAACCCTGAGAGTGGGCAGACAAGAGATCCAGTCCCAGCCCTCGCTGAGATATCTCGGAGTAATAATCGATGAAAGGCTGCGGTTCAAGGAGCATATCCAGCGAGTATGCGATAAAGCAGCAAGAGTGACCACAGCAATGGCTCGACTGATGCCCAACGTAGGCAGGCCTAGAAACAGTCGAAGACTATTATTATCGAGCGTCATCTCATCCGTCCTTCTCTACGCAGCCCCGATATGGAATGGTGCCTTGGACACACTGGCTTACAGGAGACCAATGGTGTCCATTTATCGTCGAAGTGCCCTGAGGGTAATCAGCGCGTTTCGCACTGTCTCTTACGAAGCTGCATGTGTAGTGGCCAGGATGCCACCAATAGAACTGATCGCAGAAGAGAGACAGCGTTGGTATAAAAGAGTTGCTCGCATCCCCAGAACTGAGGAAAGGAAGATGACAATCGAGAAGTGGCAACAACGCTGGGATATGGCCACGAACGGGAGGTGGACCCATAGGCTGGTTCCTCGCATCGAACCCTGGATGGATAGGAGCCACGGGGAAGTAGACTACTACCTAACCCAGATGCTTACAGGACATGGCTGCTTCAGAGCATACCAATTGCGGTTTAAGCTGGACAATACAGCAGAATGTCCAAGCTGCCCAACAATAGAGGAGACGGTGGAACATGTATTCTTCAGCTGTCCCCGTTTTCAAGAAGAACGGAATGATTTTAAAGGAGTCTGTGGCTCAGCAGCGACAGCCGACAATATCGTTAGCCTGATGCTGCTTTCACAGGAGTACTGGACAGCTGGCCAGCGCCTGGCCGTAGAGGTCATCAAGAAGCTGAGGAAGGAAGAGAAGGAGAGGCGTGCCTAGAGCAGAGGTAGCCTAGCACAAAGAGGCGGCACACAGCCACTCCCCCTCCATGAAGTAATGCCTAACGGTGGTCCCGTGGAGGGTGGGAAACAGGTGTAGGGAGGTGGTTTTAGTGGGTAAAAATCCCACACTACGGATAGGTACGGGCCTATCCGTGTCTTTTGAAGATTTCCACCTACCCCCGTAAAAAAAAAAACACACACACAAAACACACACACACACACACACACACACACACATATATATATATATATATATATATATATATATATATATATATATATATATATAAGGTAAATTATGTAGATTTATTAAGTTTTATTAGATTCAGGGTACAACTGTATTATAACTAACATATTTACCACATAGTTGATAAGAATTAGTTTTGTATTTTTATTAATTAGAAATCTTTCTCCTTCCGTCATTTTTTCTTTTACTATTCTCAAACAACGTAGCAACAATCATTCAAGTTACAAAATGTGACCTGTTTTACTTATCCTCGACTTCAAAGTTGTTCGAAATTGGATAATAATTAAGTATTGCAGTATATTTACTTCGAGCAAAGGAAAACTTTGATCATAATGGCGATAAAGTTTTATTCAAAATTCTAATTACAGGGAACTCTCCAACAACAACAGACCTTTATATTATTAAGCGAACAAGTAATTCATCAGGGCTGAATCCTTAGTGAGATATTTTTTATTTAAAGGGTTTGAAAGTTTGTAACGTAGGGCGGAAAGGGCCAGATGTCCCGTGGAAAACAAAGGTGAATAAAGGTTACAACTCGACAGTTAAATGGTCTCTTAAAGCCGTCGAGATGAACAGTAAATTAAAAGTTTTGACAAAACAAATTTTATATAGCGCCACATTATTTTTTTACATGTTCCGAGCATTGCCCGCTCTCTCGCTAGAGGGAGTTAAAACTTGAGCGGGGAAAAAGTTAGGGCGAAGGGAAAAAGTTTTTCCATCTGACAAAGTATCTGTGAGGGAAACTTGTCCGAGATCGGAGGTACCGGTCTCCACGTGGGTCGTTCTCCTACAATGGCCAATAAGGAGTCCTTATTCTTTATTATTATCTTCAATAAAAGTCCTCTTATTAATGCTTAATTTAGTTAATTGCCGTAATTAAGTCTTGGACTTTTGGATTACTCCATACCTCACAGATTAGCCTCGTCATGTTGTAGAAGTATAGTAATTATCCAGTCAAAATATAACTGAAAATTCTAGTCTCAAATTGTCATTTACAAAATAAAATCGTCACTTTCAATGTCCCTTACACTGTCACCTTCATTTCTCCGTTAATAGTGCCGAGATTCCAAATAACAAATTCGTGAAAAAAAAAAAGTTGAAGTAAAAACTACATATCTGAGCCATAAACATCATGTACTCAAATTGTTCTCAGCTGATTGGTGAGATAAGCTGATGTCATAATTATGTCCCATTAGTTACTGTAACTGTGTGACAGTAACTAAGGAGACAAATTAGTTCTGAACAACTTGCTTTTCAATTTTACTGGTCATCAATTTAATTTTTTTTTTTGGAATATATGGAGCTACATAATGTTTGACAGAGGCAATATCCTGCTTCAAGATTAAGGATATAATTCCTAAGAAAAGCATTTGTCCAATTACTTACATCACATAAGTTGTTGATCCTCTAACACCGATTCAAAGCAATGAAATGATAAAAGTGCTAGGCTTAACCAAGTTCCACCTCCATTATTATTTTGAAGTTGAGAGATGTCTGGAGGTTTTCTCCGTCACATTGCTACTATAAAATTTTTGATTATCCGTGAGACTAATCAAGTTGTCGTTTGCATGGTGATTAGCTGTTGTTATACTTGTGTGGCTCCCATACTCCCAGCCTTAAAACAATTAAAGGCAGAATGACTTTTTTAAATTAAAAAGAAATCGCTAAAAAAAGTTCACGTTAATTACTGGAATTTGGTATATACAGGTGGAAAATGATATATTTTTTAAACAAAAAATAAAAGAAAACAATAATGCCATTACAAAATGGAACTATTAATTGAATACGTTTAATTTGGATTTTCTAAACATGATTAAAATTTTTTTCTCACTGTACTGAATCGACCTTATTTCCGCAGAAAATAAGTTTAAGATTTGTCCTGAAGTTTGAATAAGTTTCTTGTATAAGTTGCCTCATTTAAATACATAATATGTTTGATTTAGCTTGTAAGAAAGGGGGGGGGCGAATCTAACAACTATTGTTTGTTTTGTTTCCTTGTAGGAAGGAAGGAGAAAGAGCTGAACAAGACGAACACTTCTAAATCGGTTCTTCTCCAAGTTGTTCCGAATAACTCTTTCAATAGCCGTCTAAGTACCAAGTTATTCCGAACTTATTTAATCCAAATATTAAACTTTTTTTTGTAAATGAAAACATTAAAAAGATTATTTATCGATACATTTTAAACCATTTGTATTGATATGAGTCCTAATATCTTGTACAGATTTTGGCATTATGGGATTTAACCCAATCTCGCATTGATCCTGTATCTTCTCTTGTATAGATTATTTTTTTCTGTTAAATTGGCAGATGGAAAGTGAATTTCGTCTATTACAGTCGTTTTCATAGAAATTGCATCACTTGAAAATGATGGAGGATCTCCTTAAACCAATGTTGTTCTTACCTTTCGATGATTTTAAAATGTTTTGCAAAGGATAGTATGTTATTAGGCGTGAAAAATGGTTAAAACCCAAACAAAAAATAAATAACATCCATAAAATGATAAGTAAAATTTTTAGTGTTAACCAGGAATTTAAGAAAAAAAAACTGTTTTTTACGTAATCATATGAATTTATTTGGAAAAATTGTATAAAAACATTAAAATATATATTATATATAAACTAGTATTTTGTCGAACCGCCATTAGGCCTGATAACTAAGCCCCCGTTTGGCATCAAGTCGATCAATTTTTATGATTTCTTCACTAATCTCCTCATTCCACACCTTTTCGATTGTCTGTTGTAGCTAATCTTTAATCTTAGGCTTTGCATTTTTAATTACTTTTTTCATGATCACCCACAAGTTTTCTATGGGAATTAAATCAGGGCTATTGCCTGGCCATGGTATCCTGTAGATCTCGTTTTCTGTTAGAAACCTCTATACCTATCCAAAAACACAATAGTAAAGGTAATAAAAAATAATGTATCCTACAGCTAATACATTTTTATAAATAAATAAATAATTAACTTACCGATTTGGCTCTATGGCATGGAGCAGAATCATCTTGAAAAATTAAGTCTCCGTGGTGTGTGAGATGGGAATTCATTAAGGTAATCAAACTTTCTTCCAAAATTCTTTTATATTTTTCTGCTTTAACCGTCCCATCTATGACTTTTATTTTGCCAATTCCAATGTAGGAAAAACATCCCCAGAGCATCACACTTACCTGGTTTTCTTGCCCATAAACCTATTTCTCTTAATCTTCTGCCAACTGTTTCTCGCCTTACTTCTGCTAAATTGCTTTTTTCTCTTTACTTCTGCTACATCTCTAGATATTTCTTTAGCGATTTTCTAAGGACCATCTCATCATCATGCGATCTAATCGCTCATCTGTCTTCCTTTTCCTTCCAGTCCCTTTCTTTCGCTCGGTAGATCCCTGGGAAAGATTTTTGTTTATTATTCTTACCACAGTGGATTGATTGCACCTCACTCTCCTTGCTATTTCACACGAAGAAAGTCCAGCTTCAGCAAACGTCAATGTTTTTATTTTTGTTTTGAAGAGATAAGATTTGCCCTGGCCGGGATTCGAACCCGGGTCGTCTGCTTCTCCGTAGCAGTGCTCTAAACCACTGAGTTACCAGTCAGTCAAATCCGTTCTCTTCACCAATCCTATATGAGACTGGGATGCGACCCCTGGTAGTGGTTTAGAGCACTGCTACGGAGAAGCAGACGACCCGGGTTCGAATCCCGGCCAGGACAAATCTTTTCTCTTCAAAACAAAAATATTTAAAAATAGTAACAAATAAAAGTCACTATTTTAACTTTTTCCTCATTAAACATTTGTTTGAAACTACTAGCAGATAAAAAATACAATCCTACTATTTTTTTACACACTTACGATCAAAAAGGTAACACTCATAGGTGATGCAATTTCCATGACCACGACTGTGTATAGCTGAAGGGATCTGTCTCGAATGTTTTTTCCTAAATAATACTTACTTATATCTGCTCATACCAAGTAAGATTGAATAGATATGCCATTACAAGAATATAAATCTGGCTTAAGCCCACTAAACCAATAGCAACGAAAGTTTGGACTAAGTTGAGAATCTACAAACCGTGAATATTGTATTATTTCAATATCGAACAAATTGTTTTAATATTTCTGTTTTGTAATTAGAGCCATCGTCAGAGACTATTGATATACGAATCATGCTAACACGAGGAATGTGGCATTACATTATCGACTTTGCTCTAAACAATATTTCCATATTTTTCTCAGATAAACTAATTCGCAGAATAAGAAAATGTTATATAAAAGAATAAGATAGTGCTAATTCGAAAAAAAAACCTGTACCTCTACATCCGTGAAGGGTCTGGGATCCAGTACATGATAGAGATTAACTGTTTCTTGGACAACGGTTGTGCAGACAGATGATTTGCCCTAGGTCACGCTCAACCTCCAGATGTTCCCCTTAGTCCCAGATGTTAACCCACTTCATAGAGGCTGCGTGAGCCCCAGGAAGGCCCTAGACCCATAGGATCCATCTCTGGTCGGTAACAGATTAAATAAAAGTTCGACAACGAGCAGGAATTGTACCCAGGACCTTCGGCATTGCAACCCAGCGCGCTACCAATTGCCACTCCGCTCCCATGCTGATTAACAAAAGCTCATGGTAATCATAACAAGCTAAAATTTATTGGCAACATGCAAAAACAAATGCCTATTATCTTTAATTTCCCCTTGATGCTTAAGTTTATTTTACATTTTATTTGCTTGTTCTCTAGAATGCCACGGAGATTACTGTATGGAAAAAAAATCTTTTAATTATAACCATAATAAAAAAAAATATTATATTTAGAGCCACTTATTATTATAATTATTTTTTTCTTAACATTGTTTGTTATGAACTAATAATAATTATTCATGATTTAAGTTTAATTAGTTTCGAAAATTGAGATTGAGAAAGAAAAAGTTAAGTAGAAGAATAATTCTCAATTAAATCCTGCCCCGAGGCAACAGAACTTTTCGCTAAGATAGGGTTGGGGCTCAGGGTTTTTGAAAACATCGATAATCAATTCTCTAGAATCGATGTTTTGGTCGTTCGAGAAATCAAACTAATAAAGAATAAAATAATGAAAAGAAATATATATCTAGCATTTCTTGATCTGAAGGCAGCGTTTGATGTGGTCCCAAGAAAAGCAGTTTGGTATGCACTAATAGCTAAGGGTGTACCAGGAGACTTACAAGCGGTCATACAATCAGCCTGCCAAAGAGCCATGACAATGGTAAGGATGAATGGAATCGGAATCTTTTCCAATTGCGAGGGGAGTTAGACAAGGAGATAGCTTAAGCCTTCTACTATTTATAAATGTAATGGACGAAATCCACAAATTATGCAAACGCAGAACTTCATGGACACAATTGGGAAATGGAACATGATAACTGTCCTCATACAAAGCCTCTTATATGCGGATGGCATAGTCCTAATAGCCGATATCAAGACCAAACTACAACAAGCCCTGGAAGAATGGGAAGAAGAGTTGCACAGGAAAGGGATGCAAACACACAAAAAACACCTCCAAGAGTAAAGTGCAGGTTATGGTGAGGGAAGATCAAGAAGATCCCCAACTGATATGCAACCGCGAGACACTTGAGGTAGTGAAGGAATATACCTACTTAGGGACCGTAATTAGTAGCTCGCCTAGGATGGATTCAGAAATATCTAACATAATATGTTAAGCAAATCAAGTGTATTACCAGACTACCAATAGCACCATCAGCCACCGCTAAGCAGCCAAGAGGACCAAAATACATATATATAAGTCTGTTTACCTACCTGCACTCACCTACGGCGGAGAAAGTTGGACAATGCTGGACAGGCAGTCTAGTCGCATAACGGCAGCAGAAATGAGGTTCCTTCGCAAATCTGTTGGGAGAACCAGAAGAGATCGCATCAGAAACGAAAGCATTAGAGAACAACTAGAAGTCACAGTACTTAAAACCACTCTAGAAAGTCGGCAACTCCAGTGGTTTGGACTTGTCTGCCGCATGAACGAGAATATGAATCCAATAAAGGTATTAGAGACGCGGCCCACAGGAAAGAGACCGCGCGGACGCCCCAGAATCACTATCAAGAGTATATCCAGAGAATTGGAAGCAAAAGAGGCAGATCCCTCATTGAAATGAAGCGGCTAAGCAGAAACCGGGAAGAATGGTTGCATTGGCTTGAGGCTCCTCGACACTAGATAAATGGCATAAGAGGAAGACAAAGAAGAAGAAGAAGAAATCAAAAAGTGCAGTTTGGGGAACCTAACGTCACTGTCGGGAGTCGGAGAGCTTCAACAAACATCTTTACTATTACTCCAACTGGGCCCAGAAAACCTTTTTTTTTATTTGCGACTATTTGAGAGTTATCAAAGCGCTATTAAATTTCCTGAATATTTGTAAGTACTAGAAGTCGTGGGCATGGTTTTAATGATATGATGTTGTTTGGCAATGTTGGTTATGTGCGAAATGGATTTTATTTAGGCCTTAAGGCACCGTCAAATCTCTAGTCTTGAAACTTGATTTTTCCTCTTGAAATTTTGTCTATATGCCGTTTATATTTAAAAATTATAATCACAAACACGCTTTAATCACGCTTCACTTTAAGGAAATAGACAATTCAGTCAATATTTAACTTTCACCTTAATTCCATTAATTTCAAATACATTTATTCTTCTGGAAGTGTATTTTAAAGATGAACAGTAAAGAAACATTCGCGTTTAGAAGTTTCACGAATTCTACAGTAGGTACGAAGATATTTTAGTTAATTCATCTAATCAGGATAGTTAAATACAATGAATTACTATATTTAAAGCTAATACTCTTCCATTGTTTGAAAAGGATAAAGCAACTCTTTTAAAACGTTATTGACTGGCCTTATAATAACCACAAGTTGGTCGGAGTAAACTTTAGCTCTGATGGAATTCTGTTTTCTCATAAGACAATTAATTTCCTTAAGCAGATCTTATAATGAAGGCCACAAGACAGTGAGATTACCGCGTCTTTTCTTCGGAGAGGGGGGGGGGGGTGTTCGGCAACGAAGAAGTTTAAACTGTAGAACTTAAAACTTGACTTACTCTCAACTCGATTACGGGACTTAAGGGAAAAGTTGGAAGGTAGTCGGGGGCCGTAATTCATTTTCTCTCTTTTCTTCTTGTTAAGTCGGATGTGCGCCGCTACACGCGAAAAAAAATCCCTTTATTTATACTCCTTGGTAATTTGTTATTTGTCAAATGTTTCTCCAATTGAGGTTTCTTCTCTGGGTCTCTTTATAAAAATATATTTCCGTGTCCCGGAGGTAAAGGACATCATGCCCGCAAAATATTTTACGTATCTAGCCATAAATGAATATAATGACCAATACTTCCAATTACTTATCAATAGCACGGTCACCTGTGGTCTAGTGGTTAGCGTAACAAACTACTAAACTCAAGATCGCGGGTTCGTAGCCCAGCAGGTGGCCCTAGGATTTTTTTAAGGGAGTAAAAAATCCTTAGTTACGCCGTCCTTCGGAATATAAGAGTAAGACACTATCATCTGTGATCACAAGTGTCTATAATCAACAAATTTTATGTCGAAGATCAACAAAATCATGTTTATTTCTCATTTTATTCATTTAGATCACTTTTACTTACATTTTTTTTTAGTTGCGCCGTCCTTCGGAAGGGGGGTCCCGAGCATGTACGATGTCAGGTACTCGTTAAAAATCCCTATCCTAATTAAATCTAGGTAGGCAAAATTTAGAGCTCCCACTGTAGCATCGTCTGATTAGCCATAGCAGCATAAAGTGACGTTAAATGAACAAACAAACAACTTATCAATAGCTATAACAATGTGATCAATTTTCTTTAAGCTGTGACTAAAAAAAAAAAAGGGGCAAATTTTAAAAGAATAGAAAAATAATTTTATTCTGTGACCAGGCCTCTTAAGAATAACATATGTGTACAAAATTAAATGAATATGTATCTGGAAAAGGTACTACATTATAAGAAAAAAAACTGTCCCACTACAACCGGTGAAGGGTTTTGATAGAGACTGTACTGTTTCTTCGACTCTTCAAGGGTTGTGCAGGGAGATGATTTGTCCTAGATCACGCTCAACCGCCAGATTTTTCCCGTTTATTTTGTGTACACAATTTATAGATTTATAGCTGGGTGAGCCCGAGGACATAGACCTCATAGGATTCATTTCCAGGCACTAACAGATTAAATAAAAGTCTGCCAACGAGTGGGATTTGGACCCAGGACCTTCGGCATGGTAACAGCGCTCTACCACGGAGCCACTCCACTCCCTCTACATTATAAGAATGACAGAATATTTACATTAGTACGTGAAACTAAAAGGTATGTTCTGGTAAAGAAATAACAGGAATTCAGCAGTGGGAAAAAATAAATAAAAGCACATGACATTATAAATATAATATTTTAAGTGAGCAAAATTGACAGTAATTCATTCATTACTACTGATGGATATGAGCTATTGATTTTAACTGATTAGAGAGCATCTGGTTTTAAGAATTTAGGAGATGTAGGAAAACTGGATTTGAATGTGGGTAAGGAAAAAGCATGGCGATTATTAAGTGGAAGTGAGTTCCAAACTGTGGTGGAAAGGGCGAGAAAGCAACACTCAAATGATTTGGCTCTATGGGACCGAGTTCAAAGTTATGGAAATTGGATCTTCTGAACAAATACAAAAATTAAAAAATGTGACAAGGTGCCCTTTACCTCGGGGGTAAATATTTTAAGGTGTCAACTGACATTCCTTCCAATCTCTCATTTTTCAGTCTGGTTTATTTACATCTTTAACTGGAAGAGTATATATGACGATTGATTGAAGTAGAACATAATATCTTAATATAACATAGATTTATTTTGTAGAATTGATTGAACTAGAAGAAATGTGAACTGGGTCCCAATCTTTAAACCCTAGCAATCCCCTAATTATCTGTTATGTAGTCAATTATAAAATTATTCAGAGCACATTCTACAGGTCATATGAACAATGTGACCAATGGCAAGAGTAAGCTACTGTTCTACTGTTCTCAAAATGAAGCTACAACCCATGAAGGGTATTGGTAGAGACTTTACTGTCTCTAGGACAGTTATGGAGGAAGGAGATTTTTCGGAGATCAGGTTCAACCGCCAAATTTGTCCTCCAATTAAGGATACACACTTAATAGAGGTTGAGTAAGCCCCATGAGGGTCTGCAGATCCCATGAGGTCAACCTGTAGTTTTAAACAGATTAAATAATTTATCTACCAAAGCACTATTGGAACCTGGAACCGTTCTATTTTAAATATTCTCTCATTTATGAGGCAGCATAAAGTAATTTCAAGTTAACAAAAATTGAGTAAGCACTGCTATTGGATTAATCTATTCTAATATATTTAATGTAAAAATCACTCTAAGTCTTCATTCTTCAACTTGGGCCATTGTAGTTGCATTATCTACGCAGATGTAACTCAGCTGAAATAAAGATTAATGTCCAGAATCTGAAAAAATTAAAGAAAAATAGTTGTATTTTGCTTCATTTGAATCAGTTGATAATTTTCCATAAAATGCCACTTTGTGAGTTAGGCGAGTAATGTAGGATATTACTGAAGATACCAATGCCGATTTATTTTTGAAATGACTTTATTGTGATATGATTTACATTTTTATTTATTTATAGACTTATTTTTGTTATCTTCTAAAAACATAAATTGCTGTATATTTTACCCTGTTAATTTTTTTTCCCAAATACTTATACCTCAATAAAATGAATTTACTTATTAATTCGATTCTATTTCACCAACTTAAAAGCTCAAGTTTTAGGACAGAAAAAAAAAATGTTCTTGTAAATTATTTAGGGTTTACCTCGAAATAGCTTGTGGAGCATTATTTTTTCATAAATACAGCAATAGACTTAATAAACAGAAGTCTATTCGTGTTAAAATTAGAAGTAGCTTATAATGGTTATCTTTGTTGTGAGAACAGTGTATGTGATGTTTATCAAAATAAATCACTTATCAAATCACCTCAGTTTTGGAAAAATGTTAATTTTATAAAAAATGGCAACTAGATAACTAGAAATAAATTTAAAATGTTTCCATATTGCTTCCAAAAAAATCATTTTGTCACAACTTAAAATATAAACTGCTGTATATTATAACAAAGTTGTTAATTTTTTTTCTAAGTACTTATACTGCAATAAAATATGTTATGTCTTTGTTGTCCAATCAAAATAATTTCCTAATTTCCCTTTAGTTTAGAGTTCAGATAATAAAATCATTAACCAAATAACTATCTAATATTTGGTTCTAACTGTAGTATATTTAAGAAACTAAATGAAAATAATGTTAGAGATGTCTTGTAAGACCAGTAGGCATATATGGAATGGAAACTTGGTGTTTATTCCAAGAAGATTGTTAAGAACTGAGACTTACAAAAAAAAAAATGTTACAAAGCAAGTATGATATCATGGGCTTAAAATGAAATCAGAATAGAGGATGAAGTAGCATGGAGGTATGGAGTCCATAAACAGAAGAGAGAAGTGTAAGAAAGGGAAAATGATTCAGAATGCCAAGTGGCGGGAAAATGACTTAGTCTATAAAGTTCAATTAGCTGTATTTTAATTAATATAGGCTTGATTTCTTAATCACTTAAAATCTAATAATACCTTTATCATAAGAGATAACATCATTGTGAAAACTCTAATTTTAGGTTGGCATTTTCTATTTTTCAATTTGTCTTGCTTATAAGAGTTTAGTAGCGATGCTATACACATCTTGCTGCTTGGAAGGGTCCCCTGTTTGTTATAATATTGTGGTACTACATCCCTAGATATGCCTCTCTCTACTTTATTTATTTCCTAAATTCCTATTTATATCCTACATATCCTAAACATTTACATCCTACGTAGCATAAACATTTTTTATATCCTATTTACAATCTGCTTATATCATATGAAGAAATAAAACTTAAAAAATGTATCCCAATAAGTAGTTTACAAGATAGGGGTCAACTGTGGTGTAGTGGTTAGCAAAACAACATTTTAAGACTAAGTTTGCAGCCCGGCAGGTGGTCTTAGAGTTTTTTAAAAGGAGTGAAATGTTATTGGTTATGCCATCCTAAAGAGTACTCATTACAGATCGCTATCCTAGCTATACACGGATAGGCAAAACTTATGACTCCTACTGTTACATTGCATGATTAGCAATATCAGCATAAAGTGACATTAAAGTTTACGAGGAAGTTGGTTGTTTCCCTAAAATTGAAGATGTAAAAATTCATATTTGGATGTATTGTAACTCTCCTGAAAATCAAATATATTTATGTAAATGATAGCTGTGACAAATCTATGAGACAATTGCATTTACATATAAGTACACATCGGTGAAACTAAAAACTTCCTTAAAGATCATATTATCCAACACAAATATGCCATTTCCTCCCATAACCAAACCTCCTCTAAACTCTCCGAACATGCCCTTTCTTTAAACCACATTTTCGATTTCGAAAATACCTCTATCCCAGTTTCTGTTCCCATCCATGATAAACGCATCCTCTCTGAAACGATCCACATCAATTTAGATTCCTCCGCTATCAATCTTAAGACCGACTCACATCACCTTTCCTCCACCTACTCCCAAATTTTTAATTTACTCCAAAAACCTTAAATTATTTTACATTTGTTACTGCTTCCCACTTCCATTCCGTTATATTTATATATACTCCCCCCTTTTTCTATGACACATTATGACATAAATTTTATTGTTATTATCTTTCTACCATTTCTCATTTATTCAGTCATTATTACTTTTTGCTATCTCTCATTTATCATTATCTTTAGTATTTTTACACATTTTTTATGTGTCATATAATTCACCTATTTACTCATTTTCCAATACTCTTTCTCTTAGTTACGTTTTTGGCCGTTAGAGATCGCTTCTAGCGCTTCCGTCTTGCTTTGTAACATATTTTAATTGCCAGTTACACGGTACACCCAGCCACCTCTCCCATTAGGTTCATACTCATCTTAATATTTATATCTTATCGATTTCTCCCTTCATTACTTTGACATCCATCATATGTTGTAATCAAAGAGTTCATATTTATAAGCATCATTTTTTAATTTTTAATTTTCAAATGTATTATAGTACAATTAACTACATTTATATTGCATCCCATACTTATATTTTCTAATTTTACATTCCTACCTGTCATTCAACGAGATACCTATTTATTATTTTCTACATATTTCTTCTGTATTTATTCTTTGGCATCATATTTTGTATCATTTTTCATACTTATGTAACCTCTAGGAGTCTATTATCATACATTTTATATTTGATCTGTAATTAAACTAGGTTTTCCATGACTTTATATCTCACCTTTTTATATTTTAATCTTTTTTCATTTTGTATCTTTCCGTTTTTATTTTCTAATTTTTCTTTCTCTTTGTATTATGTTTACATTATCACCCTTCTGTACATTTATTCCGTAATTTTATATTCTTTATCCTTAATTATATACCTGTCACTTTTCTTCACTCTATGTTATTATATTCTTGGTACTGTAATGTTTTTTGTTTTGTTTGTTTTTTCTCTCATAGTCCTGAAGATGAACTACAAAGTAGGTTGAAACGTTGTCACAAATAAAAATAAGTTTTGACTTATTTGGTGTTTTTTTTTTACTGCACCCCCAACTTCAACTATTTTCCTCGATAATTCAGACTGTAATTGATTTAGAAATTCAAAAAAGAAATATTTTTATTTTAAAGAGAAAAGATATGTGCCCCGCCGGGATTCGAACCCGGAACCTCTGTCTTATAATATATTTATATTTATATATTATTATATGTAAAAATCAAAACAGTTGACCAAAAATTACAAAAAATTACAAAAAAGAAATAGTATTCCAAAGTCTTGAGTTTTCATTTCTGTCCTCATGCAGTCCTCATGACTGCCTATTTAATTTTTTTTTAATATCGGATGTAACATAGATAAACAATTTATAGAAAATTTAATTTTCATTAGTATTTTAAAGAAACAATTTTTTTTTCTGATAAGAGAGAAGTTGCCAGTTTGTGAATTTTTTGTTACCATTCAATTATCACAGGATTATCATTATGAATTATTATAGGAACTACTGTTCCTACAAAGAAAATTATCATAAAAACTTAATGGATCATTAAACTAGCCTTAATTTAAGTGGTACAGCTCATTACACTTTCTAGTTCTTGAGGTGATGTTAATTAGTGGACTCTGTTGTCCACTATGTTTAGATTTTAATCAGCTATGACTAATCCACTCCTTTTTGATAATGTTGACTATCACTACAATTGGATGAACATAGTTTAGTATAACATCTAATATGACCATAGAAACGCATGATTTTCATGTATTTTTTTTTAATGTGTTTCAGCAGCCCAAATTGCAAGAAATATTACCACCATCTTTGGTGAAGGGTTTTGAAACAAGGGGTCTATTTGCCGTTGGTTTAAGAAATTTTTAGATAGTGACACAAATTAATTCATAAATAAATAACAATTCATTTCCCATTTCTACCCAGAGGTGAAAACATCATATCCACATCATTTTGCAGGGATCATAATGCAACAAAAACTTACCAAAAAAAACAATCTGCATTAGTTAATCGGAAGGGGCTTATACTCTTACACTACAATGCCAGAACTCATGTTCACGTACAGTGAAAAAACTAATCGAGCTTGGTTATGAAGTCCTCCTACATCCACCTCATTGCCCTGACTTAGTCTAACTGATTTACATATGTTCAGTAACTTGGACAAATTTCTAAAAGATAAAATTTTTGACAATGATTCTCAAGTAAAAAACACATTTTCAGACATTATTTCATTACAAAACCCTGGATTTTTCATTTATGAGGCGATAATGTGATAATATGTTTACAAAAATGTATAGAAAATTAAGGTAAATATTTTGAATAAAATGTTTTGATTTATTAAAGTTGTTTTAAATAATTTTTCCTTTGAAACCGGAGATTTCATTTGAAACGACCCAATAAATACCCAATACCCGTTCCCTTAACTGATTAGGAGAGATGAGAAAGAGAATGAGCTATAAAAAATATTAATTAATTAATGGAAACAAGTCATCAACTCTATTGCTCCATTTTAGAATTGCCAGTGCTCGGTTGGAAAACAGGAGTAAAAATCTCTGTCTAGTAAGTTAAAGTTGTTTAGAAAATGTATAGAAAAGGAAAATAGATTTAAATTAAGTTAAACTAACTAGTTTTTCTCTTAAACTAGGGTGCCCAGGAAGGTTTAGAGGGCAGCGTTAATCCACAGGTGATGTCAAATAAATAATTTTTCTAAAACTGTTTATTTCAAACCTTGGACCCTGATGCATAATCAAAATAATGCATAATTTAATGGCACGGTCGAAACCCGAAGAAAATTTTGATGAATGGATTCATAATCCAATTTTATATTCCGTTCTTTTCTTTTTATTCTTCCTTGAAAGATTTTTAGAGCT
Organism: Arma custos; assembly: GCA_037127475.1. Taxonomy (NCBI): domain Eukaryota; kingdom Metazoa; phylum Arthropoda; class Insecta; order Hemiptera; family Pentatomidae; genus Arma; species Arma custos. The sequence continues at coordinate 74,327,302 of CM073760.1, forward strand.
CACAGTTTTAAGCACATCCTTTAATTCAACTATAACAACTACTCTAATTAGCTGTTATCTACTAACACCTCAGTCCGATTGTGGTTCTTATGTTAATGGATTATTATTTATTACGTTTTCTTAGACTATCATTTGTTGGAGACTGCTAGAGGAAGCCAAGACTTGCTCAGCGGGTTGTCGTGCCAATCATCATGATGATGCTCTCTATAATGCAGTTGCTAATGACATCTGTGATAAATGGTTGAAATGATCCCGGCTAGATGACCTGCAAGTAAAATCCATTGTCAAGAAACCGTTTTCAGGTTCTTAGTAACTACTGAATCCAAGGCTTTCCATGGATTGCAAGAAATACTGGTGTATCTATTGTAAGTAAAACTGGAAGAAGTTATAAATCTGGCTATTCTTATTCTACCCAGAATAAGTCAAACCTGTTAATAATTCATATCAGACCAACTTTCGCTGATGCAAAACTTATTTCAGTGCTACGTTACTAAGTTAAGTCTTTATTCATACTATAAATTTGAATCCCTCCTTATTTCTTTCAAACAGAAGACAGAAACAGAAAAAAAAAAAAGAACATCTAATGTTTGTATGCAATTAAATAATGAGGCAGCAATGAAATATTAATGAGTAAACTCGTGTATTTAGACAAGAGTAAATATATTATACATTACAACTTCATGGTGAACTTTGCCTGTGATTTGTTTTTTACTAGTAGATCATTTTACCTTATTTTTATTATTTTCCATTTTAATTATTTGTGATATTTCTTGTTTCAGAGAGTGTGGCGGGAGGCCTTGTTTTTGTATACGTCACCTTATTGGTCAAGGCATCAGAGATGAAGTATGTAATATCAATATTAGCTTTATTTCTGTATCTCAGGGGTAAAGGACACCATGTAACATTTAAGTAATTTTTGTATCTGTTCAGGAGAAACAATTTTCCATAAATTTGTTTCTTATTGAAAAAGCTCAAAGAAAACTGTTCAATTTGGTACAGGCATTGAAGTTTTGATACATGGAAGTTTTGATCATAGTATTTATTTAAGACAATTTACCAAGAATAATGTGTGAAAATGGTATCATTTACCTGTGGGGCATAGATATATTAATGATTAATTCAAATTTGTTTAATTATTAACGGATGTACAATAATTTTTGTAAAACAACTTCTTTAACATGAATATTTACAAATGTTGATTCAACAAAAAAAAAATCCATGAGCAGTAATTTACATAGGGTGGGGAATTGTCTTTCAAATTAATAAGAAATTGGGATCAAATTAAAGAATTTTAATTTTTTATAATTATTGGTCATTTTTTATGAGTTATAAATATTTTTATTTTTTAAAGAGAAAAGATAGGCCCTCGACCGGGATTTGAACCCGGAACCTTTGTCTCACCGTGACATCGCTCTGCCAATTGAGCTATCCAAGGCACTTCTTGGTCGAGGACAAAGCTTTTCTCTTTTAGATCCTAAAGCCCCAGTGTGCTCCCGCCATTTTTGCGATGAATACAGTAGAACGAAGTTCTTTGAACATTAATTTTAATTTAGGATCTTATTGACTTTCTTCATATTATTATTTATAATTTTTTATAATTATTGGTCATTTTTTATGAGTTATAAATATTTTTATTTTTTAAAGAGAAAAGATAGGCCCTCGACCGGGATTTGAACCCGGAACCTTTGTCTCACCGTGACATCGCTCTGCCAATTGAGCTATCCAAGACACTTCTCTTAAAAAATAAAGAATTTTAAGATTGCTTATGCAAATAGATCTTTGGTAATTATAGAAGACAATGTTAGTTATATTACACAACCAAAGAATAAATATCGGTTGTAAATAAAAAGCAACTTACGATGATCACAATTTTTGTTTTGAATGATAGCACAACCAAGTTGATAGTTTTCCTCATAATATTTGAATTGTAAGGAGCATCAATGATGTTCATATAATATTCATTTATCAACTTTAATATTACATAATCATAAATATATATTTAATGTGAAGTATTAATTGTCTTTTAGTAATAACTACTATGCTACTAGAAGTATATAAAGATATAAATCCTTGATAATTAAAAGATTGAGAGGTGACCTTTTCTGTTACTTAAACCAAAGGATTGTATATCTTCAATTCAAAAGTACTTTGTTGGATCTTTCATTGCTTCTTGCCTAGCCAAATTGGGTTATTATAAAAATCCTAAATATTTTGTGTTTAAAAATTATCTGTCTTTCCACATTCAACTCTATTTGTTAATAAAATATATAAGGAAGTAATTTATCATAATTATACATCTTTCGTTTTGTTTTATTTCCACTTAGCTGACACTCTATTTTCTTTCTTTACTGCTGTTTCAATTTATGAAAGGCTAAATAAATCTGTTGTGGATAAAATTAAATGCCATTATTATATAAACAATAGATAAAATTAATTTTTTTTTGCTATTATTATGAATTAAGACATGTATACAAGAAGACGTTACAGAAGTTACACTTATTAGAAGAAAATATGTGTTATAGCACCTCTATCTACACATATCTTAAATTTTCAATTGTGTTATAAAAAATGATTAATAAAAAGGAAAGCAAATAAATCATATTTTATCTAATACACATTTAAAAAAATGACATAAATGTTTTTTACTTTTGTTATTATGGTTATTGTTTTGCAAAAGATTATAGTTACTTTGGAGAAAATGCATCTAAACTTAGTGATGAAAACTTTGAACTAGCGTATTTTAATATTGTTCAGGATATTTATTATTAATTTTTGTTTACATCTAACATTCGAACAAGGAAAAATGTGAGATATTAAAAAAAATCCAATGCTAACGAGGGGGCTAATCACTTATACCACCACTATACTAGTGCACATATTTTGAACAACAAAATCAATTAGGAATTCAAGTTATGAAAATTTGTCCCTTTTGTTGGTATAATTTTATTTGTTTGCTAATTTGATCTCGATTCCATCCATAATGCGCTCTGGAAATTATTATCAGAAGTAAAGAGAACAAATCATAAATAGTGAGATTACTCGGAACGTTGTTGGAGTTAAACATTTCAAATATATCTAAATTTTTAATTTTGAAGCACCTTACTCTCATGAAAATTAGAATAAACATTTTTAATGGAATTTTTAACAAAATATAATAAGGGGTTGAAAAGTGAAACAATTTTTGCTTATATTAAAACAGCATAAAAAACAAAAATGTTTTGGGTGTTTAATGAATATTCACTTATTTACATTTAATATTTAATGAAGTTAAATAGTATAACTTTTCAGTAAATCCTCGCTGTTTATAAACTGGTTTTAATCATTTTTAAAACTTATTTTGGAATTTAGGAGGATTTTGACTATAAAAACTTGAATAATTAGGGGCTAGAAGGTTTTACTATTAAAGTGAAGAAGGTTCATATTAATATATTGCTTAGAGTTTAAATTAATATCCCTCTATATATATAATAATTCAGAATTGTTTTTAAATTATTATCTAACCATCCCTTAATTTTAAATTCATTTTATACATGAATTAGCTCCTAATGTTACATTTTTTAGTCAATTTTAATTTTAGTGTTTTCAAAATTACTACAGTTTAATTATTAAAGCAGACAAAATTTCTTCCTCTTCTAAGATATATTTAATAATATATATTAATAATATATTTGAATAGGTGTAGTAATTAAAACTAGTTTTTTATTGCTATTTGTATTAATATTTTAAAATCAGCGATAAGTATAACATTTTGGAATGTAAAGAATAGTTAATAATATAAACCCTTATATTTATAATAGTTTATAAATATTAATATACTGTTAATATTAATAATATTTATTTACTAATATGAATATAAGTTTATAATTGTAATATACTGGAAAGTATATTTATTTTTTGAGTTCTGTATAGTGGAGTATCAGGGATGTAGAGAGCACTCTTTTGGAAAGTCACTGCACTACATGCTTTGCTATAGTTCACTCTACCACCAACAGAAAGCGCAACAACCTCTAAAATTATCTTGATGTATATTAGTTTTGATAAGCTTATGATTAAAGGTTAGAATTATTTATTGATATATTATACTTGTTACGCGTTATTAATTTAATTTAAAAAATTATTACTTTTAACTTTAAACGATTTTTTTTTAAATTAACCCTGAAAAGTAATTCCAACGAAGTAAATATTGTTTACAAGTTAAATAATATTAATGTTCAGGATAAAATCGATCTTATTATTTAAGCATGATTATATTTATTCTCATATTTTTATAAATTTAATTTAGAAAATGAAGACATTAAAAAAAGTAAATGACCATTTCACAGATATTTAGGATTTCTTTACGCTGAAATCTTTACAATTAAGAAATAACATCACAAATATAACACAATAGCCCAGTAATGTTTTTGGAGATTAAAAAAAAAGTATTGTTATTTTTTTTTGTTATTCGGGATTTAGGTTTCATTCTTTTCATATTGTTCTCAATGTAGGAAAAACTCTGATTTTTTAAATAAATTTTTCAAAGGGCTTAAAAAACAAATATTTCCTTATTTACATTTTTAAAAATACAACTTATTTTCAACATTTTTAATATCAAATATTTTTCTTAAAAATAAACCGAACTGCTACTTTGATATATTTCAACTCGTGGATAAGTATATTTCGATATATATTTAAAGATATTAGTATCCATAACTAAAATAAAAAAAAATGAAGAAGATGGCTGATTTCTACGTGGCTAAAGCGTTTTCTGGACTTTTTATTTCCTTCTTTGACTCACAGCATTAGTTTTAAGTGTTGGTATTTTCACAGTTTACATAATGTTATTTTGCATAATTAGTTTAGTTTTGGCTTTTCTTGGCTTCTTCGCGAGATGACGAGGCTAAATTAAGTTCATTGAAGCTGTTTTCTTATATCATTCCTTTCTTAAATAGACTTTATTGAAGGTTTTAAGAACTTTCTTTTAACCAGATAATGTTACTTATTGAAGTATCTTGCGGATGTCAGCAAGTCCCGGATTCTTCTACAGTAGCTGGGCGTCTGCAGTGTTAAGGGATCCAAAGTGTATAATAAAAAGCTACAGGAACGGATATATGTATATCTATAAGGAATATATAATTAACTTTTATATAATTGGTTTTAAGGAGGCACGAAATGTGCCTATTCTCCCCTAGCACTTGCTTAGTTACCTCTTCTACTCCATTCCTTGGCTTTTTGTTTGTTTTTCTCTGATTAGTTCTGCTAGTATATCCTTTATTTATTGTAGAATCTAAAAATTTTAAAAAGTATATGGCATAAAATAAAGGTATGTAGATACTAACTACTGGCACTACTCAATTAACAGTTTTAACTTGGAGGATCGCGATGCCATCCTCTTTTCAGACGGCACGTAGGATTATCAGGAATTAAGAGGTAGCTAGGTTTAAAACTAGTGGATTTTATTGGGAAAAACGTTTGTCATGAAAGGAATGATATCCGGTAAGGGCCAAATCAGCAAGAAATTGAACATTAAGGTCACTATGAATGACTTTGTTCGTAATATAGTTAGGAGCTTTGAGGATTTTGTATTTTAGAGGTTGGAAACAAGCGGAATTCAATGGTCTAGTGTAGCTCCAACGGACTTCTTCGTAAGTCCAACTGGGTCTTATAATAGTATATGAGTCTTTTGTAATTAATTGGGAGCTTAGAGCATTCGTCTAGTGAGTGATGAAGTTGCCTGAAACTACGAAACCGATGAAGTAAATTTTTTTGTCGGTCTATTTTTCAGCCTTTTTCTCTGAATCAATCTTATTTTTCTGACCTGTCTGTACAAAACTTTTTAAATACTTTATATTTTTATGGTTTTACTATAATTTGATTTAAAAACCGATTATTTTATTCATTACTACTTAGGATTTCTTAAAGCTTGATAATAATTAGTTTATTAATTTAGTATAATAATTAGTTGTAACTTTTCGTTTCCCCTTTAAGATTTTATTTGAGACAGTGATTGAATTATTGCTGAACTTGCCAATGATAATATAGCTTAAAATGAAAATAAAGTTCATTAACATCTATGTTAATACAAATACAAGGTAACAATAATATAACTATATTGTTATTATTTCAATAAAATTATTCATATCCTGTATTGAGCTTGTGCAGCCTATCGTTTGTTTTAATTAATGAATAAACTACTTGAAAATATAATTATTGCTCGGAGTGCTATACATGTAGAAATAAGACTAATATTAATAGTTTCTACAGTTATTCCAAATTTTCGAGTTTTATCTTCTGAGGGCAGTCTTCATTACAGTCTGTTTAACTTTTTTTTAACATGCTTTTATTAGCTTTGCTTAAATCTAGGTATCTATGAGACGGAGTATTCGAACTCAATTTTCGGCCGATTCATAACAAATAATTAAAGTGAACCTTTGCACATTTCTGAAGGACCAATTACAACACAACAATTTAATAAGTCTGATTATACTGAACAGGATCAGAATTAGGTATTTTTATATCTGAAGATACAGTAATGTCTTGTGCCAAGTACTAAGCTTTCTATTTTTATTTTAAACTTATTGAAAATTATTTTTTACTTTTTAGTTTTATTTTCTACTAATATGTTTTTTATTTATTTTTCATCTATTACTTATTTCACTTCTAAATGTGCATTGATAACTTTGCCAAATGGGTATTTTGTTTGGAATTATAAATCTCCTTAATAAAGTTTTGATTTTCCACTTCTGTCGGTAGTCCTCATACCTACCTGTTTACATTTTTTATTTTCTCCCCTTTTCAAGTCAACGCCTCAATTATTGGAAACATCGCAGTTTTAGGTTATATCATACTTTGGCAAGAACTTTATCGTCTAGATGCCTTCGATGGAGGCTTGGAAGCGGAAGGACATCATTCTAAAGCCCTTACCCTCGTTAATCGGGAGCAGACAATAAGGGCCGGTAAGATAGAGAGGACGTCGCAGCTGCCCGAAGACGTCCGAACTTAAGATCCCGGTATTAGCGAGCGGTTATCAATTAGAAGGCAGGCCCGAGCGGTGCCCCCCCCCCTGATACTCAATAACCCCCAACTACGGCCACTATTAATAATTGCTCCTCCTCTTGTCCGATACATCACTCGAATTTGTCCGCTCGGTAATCCACCGCCAGAACTCTCACCTAAGCCACTTCACTGATTTATGTAACGGACTTAAGTTATGCCAACTATACTCCGATTGGCCGTGGCCTAACCCCAGTTCATATTTAGGGGATCTATCTCGAATATCTTGTCGGGAATGGAATGGGTGCTTGTGCTATGGCCTTCCTCGTCCGCTTTTTGGCCTCCTCCTCTGATCTAATGGTCAGTCGTTGAATAGTTGTGAAGTGGTATATTTTAATTATAATAGTAAGGATTAGGAAAGGTTCGATGTCGACATCACCAATCTCTACTCACACACTTCTGTCCATCGACCATTACCTAAACCCAAATTCGCTATGTCACTCTTAACGCAATACTCCCATCTATGCCTTGATCTATCCCTCCCCAGTTGGCACAGCAATTAACTTTTTAGGAATTCGTTCGTTACCAGGTATTTTTTAACACGCTTTTATTAACTTCCCCTGGAGGTACGTATGCATGTAACGGAATTTTTTAATTCGATTTGGGCCATTTCAAAACATCTAATTATATTGAAACTTTGTGCACTTCTCAGGGACGGATGTAAATAAAATTATTTAATAAGTTTGTCTCATTGTCCTGACCAGGATCTTTAGGAATAGTGTCATCTTTTTCATTTCCGTCAAGTTAGTGCCTTGTGCCAAGTGCTTATGTATGAACTAAGGTATACATGACTTAATCTTTGAGACAAGCTTATGACTACTGGCAAGTTTCGAATATTTTGGAACAAAAAATTATAGTCTGAGGAACTAAAATAAACGGTTTAACGGTATAAGAAAAATTAAAAAGAATTATATGACTTTTAATCGTTGATCCATGGCATAATGGGTCATGTGGTAAATTTGTAAATCGCTGAAGACTAAGAAATCAATAATAGCTTAGAAAAACAAAAAAAAAATGAAAATAATTTTTAATAAGTTTAAATTAAGTACAGAATCGTGAAATTCCATGTGATTTTAACTCGGAAATAACAACCGACTGAAATTTGTGGCAAGTCAAAAACACACTGTAGAGCACTGAGTTGCTATACTTAAGGTCCCGAGTTCAAACATATTTGCTACAGATAATTATTCAATGTGTTAACAACAGACACGAATTGACTCTGTTGGATCTACAGAGCCTCCTGGGGCTAACATAGCCTTTCCAGATAGTTACCCTTAATTGTGCTTGATCTCGTGGTAATCGCCTCTCTGCACTACCGCTGTCTAGGAACCAGTACATTTCTTACCATGTACTGAACTCTGGACCCTTCATGGATTGTAGAGGGAAAAGTTTATCAGCAGTAAGTCAACAATTATTATTTATGATTAGGCTTTTGGATTAAAGTTGTTCTTATAGTTTATATATTTTTTCTGATGAATATATCTTCTGAAGAAGATAGCCATTAAATGTAAACCTTTTCTGACCGCGACCTTGATAGTTCTTCAATGTCTCGCCCTCGACTCCAGCGCTGGAGCATGACTGGATTAAAGAAACCTGGAGTCGAGGAGAGGTTAGGAAAGGGCTGGCGGTTACTTGAGCCCAATTAAAGAATTAAAGGCGAGGGGTGTGTAGGTGGGAGTTTGCAATGCATAACCAATTAGTTGAAGCAAAAGTTTAAATTAGCTCTCTCCGATATATCTCCTCTCTCTCCCTTCTCTCACTCTCTCTCTCTCTCTCTCTCTCTCTCTCTCTCTCTCTCTTTCTCTCTCTCTCTCTCTCTCTCTCGGCATATATCTACCTCACTCTCTCACCCCAGACTTTACTATTTTTGCACAACCTAATCCGTCGCATTTCACCCTCATACTATTATTTGTAGACATATCAATAACTGAAGTAATGTAATAGTTTGAAAATCTATCAACTAGGTCCAAAAATGAGAGACCAAGATGATGTGAACCTGCGAATCAAGGTACAGCACACAGCATTCCAAACCATTCTTTCTGCATTGAATATGATTTATAATAAAGCAAAGTTTCCAGAAATAAAAGTAGGATGATGTATCTCTACAGGATCCGTCAGAGGTCATCAAAAACATTAATTATTAAATAATTTATCACATAAATTTACCTATTCGTACAATTTCAGTTTTGATTCTGATGACCTATATAAACTCTGAAGGATACTGTAGAGGTACATCGAGGATTAAACAAAACTGAAATAGAGGAAGACAGAAATGAGACAGGTGTACATACATAGTTTCTTATTTTAAAAATAAGTTGATTTATGTTTTTCAAGCTATATCATTACCACCCATTATTATATACCCCATTTATCCCATTTTGAAGCAGATCTTTCGAGGATTAACAGTAACGAAACGCTAGTTGGATTCTGAAATCGAAAGAGGAACGATTAAAATTCCATTATGAGTTAAAAGGGTTATAATAGTGTTGATTAACTGGATAGGGTGCTTACATGATGATTTTTCGCACTTCTTGTCTAAAACATGATTCGTAAAATGTAAAAAAGATCATGTAAACCGATAATAGTACACCTAATCAAGTTGTGTCAATGTTCGGTTGAATTGGAAGGTGGATTGGACAGGAATAATTAAAACAGAATCATACCAAAAAAACCTACCGCAAAAAATCTGCTTCAAATTATTGTTTTTATGCTTGGATAAATTGTGAAGTGGGGTATTGTTTGACTTCATTCCTATATATTAACGTGTAAAATAAAGAATTGAAAATTATAAGAGTAAAACTTAAATAGTGTTATTGATATAAATATATATGTATATGATATATAATAATGCAATAAATATAGTCTGTGCAACATGCCTGATATTACCCTTAACACTATCTTTTTCACTGCTTTTTTGTCAAACTCCTCTGTTTACCATCAGATTATATTTCTATTTAGTTTATACAGTTATTAATAAATCCAACAATAACAATATGCTTCATAATTCCGTATTGTGTGTCTCGTCTCTTGTGGACTTATCGTTGCTCCTAAAGTACATTCTAATTGATATTTTACTCTCAACAAAAAATAAACATGCACGCCAAGGCTAATTATGGGTAGGTAGCCAAAATTGTCTTGAAAACTTCACGTCCAAAAATATACATATTTTCTTCATGCGAAAAAAAATTGACTACATTAACATTTAATAAACATTTTTAAACTTGTGTTTATTAGAAGATGAATTATTGTCATTTCTTGTATATTGTAGATGACAGTATAAAATTTTCAATAGTAGAAAAGTTATCTTTTGATTCAAAACGCTTCATATGACGGAGTTATAGAGTCATATGTTGTAATCATGAAATGAACTGTTTGGATCTTGTCTCTTTTATTTTGCACCATCGGCAAATTCATGTTTTAATAAAGCCTAAAGGGATATAGAGCGATTTGCTCCGCCTTATGAAGCAATCCCACACCGCGGTAGATGTTTACCCTGAGCTAGGGGATTAGCGCGGAGGTAAGACGAACCTCCCCCAGATCCCAGCGGAGATGTTGAAGACAAAGGGTTGGATGGAAGGCTGTGTAGGAGGATGCAAACAAGTCCTAATTAGCATCTGCTGGCCAAGCAGGGGATAGCACTTAGGCGTCATCCGCCCGTCAGGTGTCTGCGAGGGGAGATGCTCTTTTCCTCCTGATCTGCCGTAGCTAGGATATCGATCTCTACATATCTTCTCAGCTCTACTAGATCAGTATTCTATGAATATGCAAATTATCACATGGAACTATAAACATCCTAGTTTTTTACAATTAATGCAGGTACGGAAAACATCTTTAGCCGCGTTTTTCGATTATTGGTAGGGGAAAAACTTTTGGAATCTCATCACCAACATGCTCTTGAAATATTACACGACACTAGCGGCCTGTGTATGAGGTATAAGATTTGATTTCGTCAATGTTAAGACAGCCGAAAAATTCCAACGAAAAGCCCTTAAGTCTCCAAACTAAAACAGAAATCTGTCCAATATTTCGCCTATTCAGGCATCCTCAGGGTAGAAAGAGAATAATAGCAAAACAAAACATGCATAGTGATTTCATCAACTTTGAATCGCATTGTTAAAAGAAGTATTATATTTAACTAAAAGATTTTTTACTAGTTGTGCTATACATACTAATAATAACTTAAAACATTAATAACTATTAGGACCTTTCGTTTTTCTTAAAATATTTTAATTGCCACAGTTAAATGTTCCGTTTTACTAAATGACTGAATGTAAAAATTATCTAAGTATTGATGAACTTATCGACAGTAATAATAATACTAAAAATGAAAATAAAGGTTATTAACATCTACTAATACAAGCCTATCAGTCGTTCTGATTAATAAATAAACTATTAGAAAATGTATATAATTGCTGCTCGGGGTGTCAGTAGATGTGAAAACCAGGCTGATGTTAATAATTAGTATTAACAAATTTGAAATTTAAATACTATTTAAATAAATGAGGCGTGGAGATGCAAAAAGGGATGGATCCATATTTTATAATTTTTTAATGTTTTTCACAAGTTTAGCGTCCTCTAAGCGGTGGTACATGGTTCACCTTTCAAAAACTGTCAAAGCCATTCTAAGTTTTCTAAAAATAATTGTCTCAAATAAATAATCATTTCATAATAACCTAAAGTATGCATATGTTTGTGATTCCTGAAAAATGTTTAAATTTGGATTTACCCCCTTTTGCGTCTTAACGCCTCAATTGATTTCGAAATTTAAAAATATTTCTAATTTTTTTAGTTTTTATTTTTGTCGGCAGTCTTCATGACCGCCTATATAATTTTATTCTATTATAAAGACGCTTGCATTGCATGCTACGACAAAACATCGAATCAAATTGGAACTTTGCACTCTTCTGAAGGACCAATGACAATACAATCATATATTACGTCTGCCTCATTATCCTGATGAGGATCTTCAGGATTTTTCATATCCGAAGTGTCTTGGTAGTGTCTTGCGCCAATTACGAAGTCGTGTACTAATAAGATATACCTACTCGTACTAGCTTAATCATTCAGACAACCTATGACTAGCTGGAGAAACTGTGGAGTTTCATTTATTTTTCAACAAAAAATAATAGTTAAAAAAAACTACTAAAAAACACTCATTTGCAGATTGGTGACTAAAAAGTTAAAAACCAATATTATTAAAAAAAAAAATTAGACTACGCTTTTGTAGCTAGCAGAATTAAAAAGTAGAAACAATTAATAGTTTAAAAACTAGAAAACACGCTTTAATATAAGACAATACTAAGGAGAAATTAATTTCCAATAAGTGTTACTTAGAGTGGTAAACAAAAAAAATTCACGTTTTCGTAAAAAAGCGATTTTTTTTATTACGATTAAGTCAATATGTTCATAATGGCTCTACTTTTACCAATATCTATTTTTTTCATTCGATAAAATATTTACAATAATTAACATCAATCATCCCTCTCTTTTTTAAGATAAAATAAATTTTTTTAAATCTTTCTATTATATAAATTTATTTTTAACTTATTGGAAATTATTGTATTTAAACTACATCTTTCTTCTTCTATGAACGCATGTGTTATTAGTTGGATTGTTTCATTAGATTTATGATATAAGAGCGCCATTTTCCTTGTTGAAGCCTTTCAGGATAAGGAAAAGTAACCGGGTTTCCGCATTAACCGACACGTGCTAGCTTAGGAGTGAATTTCACAAAATTTAGGATTTTATCTAAAGCTATTAACGATGTGATTGAAAGAAAGTATTATGTAATAAATTTGATTTTTTTTTAAGAATGAAGTTGTATGCTTATCTATGATCATATCAATATTTACAATCCATTTTCATAAATGAATCAATTTTGATAATCAAAGGGGAAAAATTATTTTAATTTTTTCAAAGCTTCAAAATTTGGTTTTGAATTATATTTTTATTATTCTCATTCTTTCTCGAGGATAATATTTGTATCCTCTTTTTCTCTTTTCTATAGGAGCCTTTGGTGTTAAAGCTAACTCATGATAAAACAATTGCTTAAATCAGAAAAAAATCTTGATAAAATCATTACTAACATGAACCTTTGGAAAACGTAGTTTTCTACCGATTTATTGGGTCGTTCCAAATGAAATGTCCGTTTTTTTTATTCCTAAGATTCAATGTGGAATTAGTGGACTTCTGTTGTTTACTATGTTTATTTTCAAAGATTTTAATGAGCTGTTATTAATCATCTCTGTTTGGATAATATATACTATCATTACAATTGAACGGACATTGTTTAACATGCGATCAAACACGCGATTATCGTGTGATTTTTTTTAAGAGTTTAAACTCGGACACTAAGTCGAAACTGCAGGAAACGTAACCATCTAATTTGAAAACACATTTGGAAAAATGTATAGAAAATGAGGGTAAATATTTTCAATAAACATATTTTGTACATAAAAAGTTATTTTCTTTGAAAACATTCATTTCATATGAAACGGCACAATGACTAAGTTTTGTGAAATGATCAAACGTTATTAAAAAAAAAAATCATAATTTTTTCGGAATAAATAATAATCATTTAAATGTATAACTTTATAACCAGTAGTAAAAAGAAAATAAGGAATTGGCTCCACTTTAAACCTCTTTGTCTGCGATATTTTCCGACTTTTGTCTTTTTAATCGAAGCCTGTGTTTGTTGAAGCTAACTAAAGATAAAACAATTGCTTAAATAAAAAAAAAATTCTCGATAAAATCAATACTAACAGGGAATTTAGGATTGTTGTGAAATTCCCTCCTTATTTCGCAAATATTAACCGGGCCCAGATGCCCCCTCGTGTTGTACTGAGAAATTCCCTTAACTGGGGGAGAACTGAGAATTCATTAGGAGTCCAGATTTTACAGCCCTGATTTTAATATTGGGACAGCTGGTCGCGCCTCTTAATTTTAATTTCCTCCCATTAACACCAAACCGAAAGAATTATCAAAAACATTATTATTTATTTATTGTCATAACTTTTTCGGAATTCTCATTATTACACCTCATATTTTTGAAGTGCGGCATTATTGAATTTGGTTTGGCTTGACCGACTTTATTCACTGGGAAGATATAAAAAACAACAAAGTTGTAAAAACGACTATTAATAACGATAAAGATCACTATTGCCCTAAATGAAAAATAACAAAACATAATTAATCAAAAAATAACCTGTATTGGTTAATTTGAAGGGTCCAATACTCTTACAACGCCAGACAGTGAACATGCTAAACGTGCTGGGTTTTGTAGTACCTACTCCAAACACCCACCTTATTCGCCAGACTTATCTATGGATTTCCATATTTTCAGAAATTTGGACAACTCTTTGAGGATAAATTTTTTTAAAATGATTCTGAAATCAAAAACGCATGTTTAGAACTTATTCATCACAAAAGCCTGAATTTTTTAGCCCTGGGATTGAAAATTTGGTAAATGTATAGATGAGGATAAATATTTCGAAAACAAATGTTATGATTTCATAAAATTGTTTTAATAAATAAAGTTTCCTTTGAAAATCGATATTTCATATGAAACGAGCCAATAGAAGTAAACATTTTTATAAAAAATAAATTTTTTTATGGAACATTATTTCACTAAATGGAACTTCTTTAACTATAGTTGACTACAAAAAATACTATTGGTAAAAGTTATCTATGTTTGGGTTTTGTTTAAAATTTACAATTATTGATGAATTGTTACTTAAATTACTAATTTTATTACCTTTTGGGCCATATCGGAAGCACTTTAAATCAAGAAACTCGCAATAGACCATTAACTTCCATAAAACAGTTCCTTTGATATGTTTAGCCGTGCAACGCAATCAGAGAGCTTTAATCCTCATCTCATTGTCCTGATTCCTCAGGGGGAAAAGAAAAGGGATACGGGATCGGGGACTCAACCAAGCTCATCGGGAGAGGGGGTGGTTCCATTATATCAAAAAGTGGTAATTAACAGAGAGACGGTAACTAGCTTCATCCTTTGTATTTTATTAGTGCTTTGGCCATCGGAGCCATTGTACTTAACTTCTCTTTCTCTTTGTTCCCGACTCACTTTCGTTTTTAACTCGTTCCCTTCAACGTTATTCGGTTCTCTCTGGAAACGCCATTTTGAAAAGACGTCTGTATAAGTTGTCACGATCTAATTACGATCGGAACTCTTAATTTGAAAATAAATAAAATATTTCAATTGTTTGAAGTGAAAACTTCTTTAGCAGCGTTTATTGACTTTTGGTAGGGAATAAACTTGTGGGTTCGCGTCAGCAACATGCTCGAGACTGGCGACACTTACCGGCCTGTGCATGAGCTATGCAATTTCTTTTAATCACCTTTGCTCTAAAGAATTATTTTGTCTTAGGGTGTATAAAAATACAAGTATCCAAATTCGTTTGCTATATATATATATATATATACACTATAAACGTTTCGACCTAAATGGTCATTTTCAATAAATATGTTTCGTGATCAACAGTATAAAATTTCCGTCTTTTTCTGTAGATTAAAAGGATGTATATTTAATTTTTTTTTTTTTTAATTTTTGTATTTTTATACACCCTAAGAAAAAATATGATCGGTAAAGTCCAGTACCCTAGACGAGTAATATCTAAAGAATTATTAAATTTATCTAAATACGTCATTTAATTCATATCATTAATAGTTGTATAATTCATACTATTAAAACACGAAACATCAGTAACTTCTTAAACTATTCGTTTCCCCTAAAAGATTTTATTTGTAATAGTTAATGTTTTGTTTGTTTTATAAAATGATTGAAAGTACAAATGGTTGAAGTATTGTTGAACATAACCATAATAGTAATGCTAAAAATGAAAATAATATCTTAGTAAATACAAATTCATGGTCTAAATAATATAAATATATACTAATTATTTTTATTATTTAAAGAGAAAAGATAGGCCCTCGACAGGGATTTGAACCCGGAACCTTTGTCTCACCGTGACATCGCTCTGCCAATTGAGCTATCCAAGGCCCCTACCGGTCGAGGACAAACCTTCTCTCTCATAGATCCTAAATCCCCAGTGTGTTCCTGGCATTTTTGCGATGAATACACTAGAACGAAGTTCTTTGAACATTAATTTTAATTTAGGATCTTATTGACTTACGTCATATTATTATTTATAATTTTTTTATAATTATTGGTCATTTTTTTGAGTTTTTAATATTTTTATTTTTTAAAGAGAAAAGATAGGCCCTCCATCGGGATTTGAACCCGGAACTGGCCAATAATTATAAAAAATTATAAATAGTAATATGACGTAAGTCAATAAGATCCTAAAATTAAAATTAATGTTCAAAGAACTTCGTTCTAGTGTATTCATCGCAAAAATGGCGAGCACCGGGACATGGGATCTATGAGAGAAAAGGTTTGTCCTCGGCCGGCAGGCGGCCTTGGATAGCTCAACTGGTAGACAGATGTCCCGGTGAGACAAAGGTTCCGGATTCAAATCCCGGTCGAGAGCCTATCTTTTCTCTTTAAAAAATAAAAATATTTAAAACTCAAAAAATGACCAATAATTATAAAAAATATACTAATTATTATTTCTATTAGCCCGTCATAAGTTTTCGTTAATAAATAAACTGCTTGAAAATTTATGATTTTATATATTGGTGATTTAAATTTCTTTTTTTCTTGCTGTTCTCTTCTTTCTTCCATCCGCTTCTTTTCCATCTAAAACTTTGGGCTTTCCTGAAAACCCTGGTGGCCATTAAGTTCCATCCTGAGACGGTCGCATTATAAAGTATCCTAGCAAGTAATATCCGTCGCTTGCAAATCTTTTTCTACCACTTCGGACCAAGCAAGCTAGGTTTTCTTTTCTTTTTAAAATTGGCAAAAATCCAGTTCGCCAATCTTATGCTTTTCATTCTTAGCAAGTGGCCAAAAAATAATATTCTGCTTGTTCTAATAAAATCCGATATTTTTTTAAAACGAGTGTACTGGTGACTGTTATACAATCGTCTGTATTCACGCTGCTCATCAATGGGGCCAAGAGTTTTCCTCATGATCTTTCTTTTTTTGATCTCAAATTATTCTATCAGGCCTTTCTTATTCATAGTGAGGCATTCCGCAGCGTAGAGAACCTCTAGTCGTATAACAGTGCAATAATGCCTGATTTTTATTTCATATGTTTTTGTTTTTTTTATATTTCTACTCTTTGTACCCAGTTCGTGGTAATAAACGGATGGGATATTATTATATTCTACTATAGTTAATCGGATGGTGATACAGTAGGAGCCATAAAATTTGTTTAAGTCATAATAACTAGAATAAGGTTCTATAAAGAGCCCATGGTACTGCACAGACTGAGGATCGTTATACATCCTCTACGAAGACGGTTTAAGCAAGGATTTTTTAACTTCCTTAAAAATATCCTAAGGCTACCAAATTGATTGTGAACCCGTGATTTTGCTCACAGAATGTTGTTATGTTAATCACTACACGACAGGTGACCTTGGATTCAGTTATGTTAACACAAAAATAATTATAAATATTCATATTTAACTTAATTTAAACTGAAAGGTTGTTCAAGTTCACAGTTATTATTAATGGAATGATATTAGGATTAATTTAATACTGTTAGTGCAGAATTCACGTCAGCTGATTTTAGCTCCGAAACAAGGAGAGTACATTGAGCAGTGCCGCCTATGAATGGATTGCAGTTTGAACGGTCCCGTGTTGTATTTAGCCAAGGGCCGCCCTAGTTAACTTTCTATCTCAACAAGAAAAAGTAGACTTGTTTGTTGTTTGAACTTGCGCATGTTTCCAAAGTCAAGGGCGACATACAGAATAACTTCCCTTCCCCGGCTCTAATATCTTCTTCAGTCAAGTTTTCCTGACTTACTCGCCGGAAACTAGTTTGTAGCAACCTCCCTCTGTTTACAGGCCCAACTTGTACCTTAAACAGCCCCCTTGTTTTTCTCTCTCAAGGAGAACAAGTAGTCGTGCGTTTGCGGTAACATTCTGTGACCGTAACACGGCATACAGTTAGACAAGTTTTTTGAATTTTGCTTATTATAGGCAAATTATTGCTGATCCACCTAGACTAAACAAGGGCGATCTATTGCAACCCTGAACATCGTATAGGACTGAATATGCATATGTGACACTATATGGAACCCTATAAATATGTAAATAAATAGATTAAGGGTCACTGAGCAGGTAGCGTAAGTGTCTTTTAAGATCGGTACCTGAAGATCAGTACCTGAAGATACCTGAAGCGGCAGTCGTATGGAAGAAGCTTGCAACTCATGATGTAGGCATTCGCATACAGTGAAAGAGGCGACCCTTCAGGCCCAGAGAACCCATTAGCCTTAGAAGTTTTTTAAGGGAGAGAAAAATCATTAGTTATGACGTCCTTTGGAGAGGACTTAAACTTGTGGTCTTGAGCCAGTGCAGTACAAGGTACTGGTTAAAGTTCTCGATCCCAAACTTCGTTATGCAAAATTTACTCACACTCACACTCAAGAATCGACACATAAAGAAAAATATCACTGTACCTCAGTGGTATCAATCTGAGGGTGGCATCCCCTTTTATTGTTTAAATTATTGTTGAGATCAAAGGACTTTTCTCTGAGATGATTACAGTTGAACTGTGATGCCAATATCGCATTTTAATACTGAAGCCAACGTATCGTGACTATGGGGCGGAAAACATTAGTTTCGAATTATGATTCCTGAAGTAAGGAAAGTTAATTTCGTAAATTTTGGTTCCTTAATTTGTGACGTCACACAGTCAGTCAGGAATTTTGGGCATTATAAAAATTAGTACTCTATAGTTAAAATCCTACTATCCTCCCCAAATAAAAAACTTGCACCATTACAACCCATGAAGATTCTTGAGTTAAGTCAATGGTAGAGACTGTATACTATTTCTTGGACAAAAGTTTTGCAGGGAGGTGATTCCCCCCCCATAATTCCATAGAGTCCATATAACAGAATAATTTTTTTAGCCTACAGCCAGATTTTAAGCATTGCCATTCAGCAGTCTACACACTGAGCTACTGAGTAGAGAATATTAAATATATATATACACTTACACTTTACAGAGGCGGAGCGAGCCCCACGAGATTCCACGGGGCCCATCCGCGGTTATTAGCTGATTGAATAATTCGTCACAGCCGGATTTGAACCCTGAACTTTGAGAACTTCAGCTGAAGCAGCTCAGGACTCTACACACTGAGCAACCCCTCTCCCAATTATGAACCAAAACATCTGAAAAAATCATAAAAATCAATCTTTAAGCTGAAATATTTTAATTATTTGTAAGGTTAAAGTACAGCACTAAAATCATGAGAAATAAGGCGTAAAAGTATCGTGTTCGAGAAATTGCATGACTAAACTAGCGAAAAAATATTAAAATTTAAAAAGTCCATTTTTAAATTTTCAGAATTATGCGCTCTTTATCCTGAAATGTCTCAAATCTATATATATTATAAAACAAAGTCCTCGGCCGAGTTTGTTCGCGGTAAACTAAATAACTACTGCACGGATTTTCATGCGATTTTCACTAATAGACAGAGTGATGCACTCTGCACTGGGTATATAATTTGTCGAGGCTTTGTGTAAATGGGTTGGAATATAGCGATATTTTGCGGAAATGTTGGAAAAAGTACAGCCACCTGAGAGGTTTCATGGAAGATGCTGCCAAATATCTCTTATCTATCTAATTATACAAAACAAAGTCCTTGGCCGTGTCTGTCTGTCTGTTCGCGTTAATCTTTTTTGTTTATGATAGCTACATAATAAAATACATTAGGCAGAGAAAACATGTAGGCATAATATGTCATCCTACCCGTGCAATGCAGGGACGGGTCGCTAGTATAGAATAAAAAACGATAATGATTTAGATAAGACTATTACAGTTAATTAAAGTTCATAACTCTAATCAAATATTAATATTTTCGCCATTTGTTCCACAGGTTGCCCCATTTGACTATCCGAAAGTTCAGTTACAAGTTTTAACTGATTCATTCCCAGTCAGTACATATCGTCAAACTTATTTCAACTACCTCATTAAACGAGCTTTTGTGGATCACAGATGAATCTATGTGAATTTTATATGAATTATTCACTGTTTCAAAGGTTGTCGCTTCGAGTTGAGTTACAACACGTTTTTACCGTTTATTGGTTTTATTTTTAACTTTTTCCAAAGGAACTAGTTGTAGCAAGCTTTAGGATGGAAAAGGCAATGTGAATTTGGATAATGATAATGATAATGATATTGATAATGATATGATAATGATAACTTATATCTTTGAAAAATATTAAAAGGGAAACGAATGAAAAATTACAACTTGTGACTCGAATCGAATCGACAACCTCCGGAACTGATGCCTCTTTTTTCTTTTATTGATTGTTGAAACGTTCATTTCTAGATGAGATGATTACCGAATTATACTCATTTCCCACAATTAAATTAACTTTTCCGTACTAAAACTCACGTTAACTTAAAATATTAAAAGGGAAAATGATGAAAAGTTAAAACTTGTGACTGAACTCGAAGTGACAACCTGTGGAAAAAATACCAAAAATGTTAATATTTTATTGTAGTTATTAATGGTTTAAAAATAATCTATTATATTTCAAGTAATATTAAAAATTATTTTAATCATCAATTAAGACTATTTAATAAGCTAGGAGTATTAACTTTAATAGTCTTATCTAAATTCAACTTAATTATCTAGCTCATAATTATTTTCTAATTCTATATTTGAGGCGTGAGATGATTGCTGAAGCATATACATTTCCCATAATTACATTCTCTTTTCCATACTAAAGCTCAGGATGAAAAGTTGGAAAGTATTTAAAAGCAAACGAATGAAAACTTGTGACTCAACTCGAAGCGACAATCCGCGGAATGATTACCATGTTTTTGTATCTTGAATTTTGGCTCTTCCTCTCAGTAACTGATAAGGTAAAAAAATAAGCTCACATCATTAATACTGCGGTAGTTACTTTGAGTTGAATTAAAATATGTTTTAACTATTTATTCGTTTCCCTTTTAATATTTTCCAAAAGAGAATCTAACTATGGGAATTATATATATTTCGGTAATCATTACATCAAAAAATAAAAGTTTCAACTAACATTTTGAAGTATAGGCGTTATAATTTTTTGTTTTTTCTTTATTAATGTTACAATTTTAAATATTTTTATTTTGAAGAGAAACCGAGAAACCCGGGTCTCCCGAACCAGGATAGCTCAGTTGGTAGAGCACCATGACGGAGACATGAGAGACCCGGGTTCGAATTCCGGCCCTGAGAATATCTTTTTTCTTCAAAATAATAATTTTGAAAATTATATTTACCATTGTTACGTTTTCTTTTCCATACTAAAGCTCACAATAACTTGTATTTTTGGAAAATATTAAAAGAGAAACAAATGAAAAGTTAAAACTTGTTGTGACTTAACTCGAAGCGACAACTTGTGGAATAATCACCATATTTTTGGTTTCTTAAATGTTTGGTCTTCCTATACAATAGGAAGGATAAAACTCAATAGAATAGATGTATTGGAATTGATTTTGTCTATACTGAGGTAAAAAATACCGCACAAACACACTCATCCTGTAAAATATGGGTGTATACAATCAAAGAATTTAGGAATATGAATAAATATTAGAGACCGCTTCCCTACCATGGTTTGCAGGTAAGAGCAACATACAAGTGAAGCTGAGAAGTCAGACGGGGAAGTTGAAGTAATTTTGTAAAAGGTCCTGGTTTCTGGGTTTGTCAAAGGGATGACGTGAAAGGAAACAAATTTGCATGGGGCCCTATGTTTACAATCTTGCTAATGGAGGAGTCAAGTTTGACATGGGCCCCAGATGCGGCTGGCCCTGCCAATATTAATATAGGCTCGGACACCAGGGACCTCATTCGATATGTAGCCTCCGCTCTCTTCTTCTCCGTCCTTCCATCTCTGTCACTCCTTGTACCCTCGTCCTGGTAGGGCCATCTTCCGGCATTTACATTTGATATCAGAATATGTTCCTAAGTAATTTCAAGTAAAGAGTAAAATAATTCCCAATGTTGCTTGTGTCATAAAGAATTTATAGAGCTAAATGTCTTGCTGACATCAAGGAATCGGATCCCAAATTATTATCTGATTGGATGGCCTATGAGGCATCTGGCTCAACCATAGCCGTGCTTATTATTGTTACCATTATTATCTCACTTATCCCTCAAGTATGTACTGAAATATGGTACTTGGGAACTTTTGGTACCATTTTTTTTTAATTTCTCTCCCTTCCTTTCAAGGGAAATCGCCGTATGACTCAGTACTTTCCTATTTTGCCATCTTTCTATTAATTCTGTCTATTTAATAGTTAATATTAATAAATAGAAGTATCAGTGACATTTTATAATTTATAAATGTTTTCAAAATAGTAACCGTTTATCTTTTTTTTTTAATTTATGCATTATTTTGATATATTTTTAATTCTGTTACAATTTTGGAACCCCAAATCTTGCAAATCAAAACTAGTTATTAGGACCGGATGCTGTGTGAAAAAATACGCCTCTTGTTCGATGATATGCAAAAGCATTGTAAAGGAAATTATCCTTTCTTTGTGATATATGCAAACAACTAATATGCTTGGAGTGCTCCAAGAAACTGTGTGTCAATTGCTTGGAATATTGATAATTTTAATTTTGGAAAGTATTTTTATTTTCATTAATATACTTAATTGTTTGAAATAAAATTAAAAATGCTATAGATACGCAAGTATTAAAACACTTAGTTTTTGATTTTCACTATTTCCTTCATTGATCCTATTTGCTATTTTTACCGAAGATTGAAAAAATATTCTATATTCGTTGATTTTAGGAATAGCAAGAAGGTTCATGTAAGTATTATTTAATTTTTTATTGATTAATGATTTTTTAAATCAGGTGGTTCGTGGGACTAGGTGCTAGTAAAAAAGGAGAAAACTATACAGTACTTGAGGTTTAAGAAAATAATGTACCATAATTAAATTAATAAAAAATCCTCTAGCGAACTGTTTCCAAGCAAACTATTGCGTCAGGAAGTTATTTTACACAGATTACACTGCTGGTTTTTGCCTCCAATTTAGGGTACCTACCGCACTTATTCATGACTGGGTGAGTCTCAGGTGTATATATATATATATATATATATATATATATATATATATATATATTAATAAGGTATTTACATATATAAATACTTTAATAAGATTTCATCATAAAATTTTAATTTTTTAACTCACATGGAGCATTCAAATACCTCTTTTGAATGATTACATTTTTGAGTTACAACATTGTTCTTTTGGAGAAGCGATATGTTGCCTTTCATTACTCAATATAGTCCATGAAATAAATGAAAATGTATAAAGCTAATACTGTAGCGACTGAATAATTTACACATATTTTATTATTAAAAAAATTATTGAATTCTTCATCGTAGAAATCCATCATTATTGCGAAAAAATAATACTCGAGGAATCCTTGAAGTTACCACCCATTGTTCCAGGACGTGGTCCCGTCCTCTTCTTGCCTGTTCTTGCTCGGCTGTCCGTTTTTGCGCGGGCATGAAATTAGGTAAGTATTCGACTTGTGTAATTTAGTTTGATTGGAGTGGGGCAGAGCGAGGTCCCGAGGGCATTGTTTTGTCAAACAACACGCCTGGCGAAACTGCTAGCCAAACTGATAATTAGTTTCCGATTTGGAGCCTCCCTCGGAGCTCTCAATGTCTGCTACTGTTCCGGCGAAACCTCTCATTAGCGGAAAGTTCGTCGGTGCGGCGATCATTAGGATAGCTACTGTATTTTTAAGTAGAGCAAATACATCCACCTTTCACTGAAGTATTTTAGGCCAGGACTGCTCACTAGGAATGCCGATTTCAATAAAAGTACCGCAAAACGGATTGCACTTGGTTTGTAATTTTTATTCCTACTTTCTAATATCTTGGAGTAATATTGGGTCGTTTCATTTGGAATGTCCATTTTTAAAGGTAAAAATTATCCAGTACAAACTTTAAAATCAAAACATTTCTATTCAAATTAGTTACCCTTATTTTCTACACAATTTTCCCCTCGTGTTATCAAATTTTCAATTCCAGCACTGAAAAATGGAGAGTTTTGAGATGATATAGTCTGAAAATGCGCTTTAGGCTCGAGAATAATTTTTATCCTTTAAGAAGTTTTCCAAATTTCAGGACAGTTGAAAATCTGTTTGATATAGGTCTGGTGAATAAGGTGTCGAAATACTTTTAACTTAGCTCGTTTCCAAATTCTCTGTTGTAAAACATGAGGTGTACAAAATATTAATACTACTTGATCAAAATAAAAATTAGTGTACAGTTATATTATTCATGCCATCCTAATTCTTATGCATTAGCAACGTACAATCAGACATTTAACTATGACAAATAAAATGTTTTCGGGAAGAACGTAAAGTTTTTACTAGTTAGTGATGTTTCTAGTTATTATTAATAAGAATTTAGAAACTATTAAACGATCTTTTAGTTAAGTATTATTACTATTATACCAATAGAATTAAAAAATTTAAACTAATTTTGATTAAAACAAATCGTAAATATGCCGCTACACTTCGCCATTCTCGTCGAGCATGTCATGGATGCCGTTATCCTTAACCCGTAAGTATTTGCCTTACAGAAAATCGCTCAACTTAGCTAAAATGTTCACTTCAAAAAGCATAGAGGGCTGAGGGGGCTAATAAATGCTTGTTTGGATTTTCCTATATATTTATTTAAAAAAAAAATCATTAAGCAGTAGTGCAATGTTTGTATCTCGATTTTAAATTTAGGGCCTCACGTGTATAGTATGCAGTAGTTTTTTCATTTTAAGGTCATCCGTAATATTCATAATAATATTAATAACCATCTGACCCCTCCCATCGATCGTCATACGCTATGAAGACGATTCAAGACTAACCTTTGTGACAGAGGGCAAAGGACATGAATGGTTGAAGGTAGAGATATATGAGGGTTTTAATTACAGAGCCGGAGGACGGAGACAATCGAAGGTGGGAAGACGACTATAAAAGCGAGGGGTTATTGAGAGGAAGCGAACGAGCGCGTGATATAGAGCGCCTGACAATACACTCGGGCCTAGGGAGTGAGAAAATAATTGCAAGAGCTCATCTCGGATTCAGGACCTAGTCGCAAGTTAGGTTTTAGGATATGGCCTCACGTAGGGCAAAACCAATCCGCCCTTATCTCCATGTTTCACTGGTAATTACATATGTCGCCTGTCCTCCTACAACTTTTACCTATTAGCCTTCACGGGACATAACCTCGCCCCTTCCTCACATGTATAATGCAATAGTCTCTCACGATACTTCTCTTCAATAGGGTCTCTCTCTCTCTCTCTCTCTCTCTCTCTTAGTTCTGTGCATCTCCAGCTAATTGTTTTATATTAGAGAAGAAATTGTTTAATACTAATTGTATTATACTTGGCTGAGTTTTTCTGTCGGTCTATAAACAACTTTAATTGAAAAGAAGGGATATGGCTGGCCGTGAAGCGAAGCCAGGATAGCTGAGATGGATAAGGCGTCGTCACGGAGAGGCGAAGGTCCCGGGTTTGAGTCCCGATCTATATCTTTTCTTTTCAAAAAAAAGTATTAAAAAAAATATATAACATAAAGATAAAATAAATAATATTAATTATTTTTCTATTTTATTGTTATATGTTATAACATTATAAAATTATAATTTTGTTAATATTTTATTTGAAAAGAAAATATATGACCAGGACTTGGACATGGTAGTAAGTGGCTAAGCACCGCGACGGATACATGGGAGACCCGGGTTCGAGTCCAGGTCCTGGTCATATCTTTCCTTACAAATAAAATATTTATAAATAATTTTTCAGTAATTATCGAAATATACGACTTTAAGAGTGGCATAATGGCCTTCTGGCAGGCTAGCTCTGTTGAATCAGTTTTGATGAGTAATGAAGAGTGTTTAGCCGCGCACCGTGCACTAACCGCCAGTAGGAACAGACCGATCTTTGCCTCTGATATCGGCAGATATAGTTTTACCACCAAAACGAAGGAGAGGGGGGAGTGACGCTCTGAGCACTTCACTTGCTTCATGGACGGCCTAGATCGACCGTCATTTACAGCCTGTCACTCGCCAGTAACTTTGCTGAGATACAAGATGGTTATGCTGAATTGATAATTGGACATAGATCACACAAATCGTAAGTCCCATTTCATTATCCTAAGGCCTCACATCGCCAACTAATACTTCCGCTGATGATCAACGATTCATTGTGCCCACCTGGTACCAACAGGACGATTCGAGCTAATTAATCGGATCATACTTATTACCCCTTCTTGCCGTGATCACTGGCGAAGATAATAATTATTCGCACATCTTCTCACCTTATCATTGAATTCTTCATTATAACGTTCCTGTTTATGTTTTTTTATTATATTTTTGGCCATAATGCTGCATGGAGCAATGTCTGTTAATGTTTATTATCGCTCCTATTCAATGTTAATCTTCTGTATTAATGTTAAGACCGTGGAAAAATTCCAACGAAAAGCCCTTAGTCTCCAATCTAAAACAGAAATAGAAAATATCTGTCCAATGTTTCGCCCATTCAGGCATCATCAGGGTAGAAAGAGAATAACAGCAAAACAAAACATGAATAATGCACCCAAGAAACATCCCACCAAACAATCAATATTAGTTGCATTTGAGGCTTCGAGGTGGTGGGATGTTTCTTGGGTGCATTTCATGTTTTGTTTTGCTGTTATTCTCTTTCTACCCTGATGATGCCTGAATGGGCGAAATATTGGACAGATATTTTCTATTTCTATTTTAGATATATTTCTGTTTCCCGTTGTACTTCAATTTACTTCATATTAATTATTCTTCAGTCTAATACATCAAAGAAACAAAGAGATTTTCTAGTCACCGATTATTTATTGATGATTAGAGTCGTTTTAGAAGTACTAATGCGATATATCCAAAATTGTTTTAGTACAAAAGTGTATGTGTTTTATAGAAATACTAGCTTTTGCCCACGGCTTCGCTCGCGTAGAATTTGATCTGTCACATAAAATTTCGTGACATATAATTTTAAATTAATTAATTAATTTTTTTAAAAAACTATAAGTTACTCGTACATCCGAAATTTCAGATGTCTAACTTCAAAACTGACCGATTCCCTACAATCTTTGAACCTCTATTATATTAAGGGGGAACCCTTAAGGTTGGAACTATCCAAATTCCTTCTTTGAGCTCATTTAAGCTATACAAAGTACCTATCTGCAAAGCTGGTAAGTTCAGTGGTTTCTGCTGCGCATTGACCGTTGGGCGGGTTAGTCAATCAGGTTACAGTTTTATATAAACTTCGCCTGTGTGGTGTGTTGATAAAAAGTAGCCTTATGTCCTTCCCCAGGCTTGAGATTATCCATATCAAATTTCATCATAAACAGATCAGCACAGCCGTGAAACATGCATTGATACTGATTAACAAACGGGACGGACAGAAGTTACTTTCGTTGACTGTTGTTTGGATCAGTAAAGGATTAGTATGTAATGTTATTGAATTTATTGAAAAGAATTACTTAGTGTAATGGTTTCACTTGTCGTACGGCAGCAGCGAGAAATTAAAACTGAAAGAATTAGAATCATGTACATATGTAGGTAATTTATCGATGTGTTGTAATTTAGCGGTATAGCCAATATTACTGTAAAGTTTCATCCGAATCCGTTCTGTAGTTTCGCCTACAGCACTTTAGACTAACAAACATTCATCCATCTTCTTTAACTTTTGCATTTATAACATTAGTAGCGAAAATATGTAGATTTTGCGAGGAAGAAAGACGTGAGGAAGTTACTCAGGGGTGGCCCTAGAGCGATGCTCAAAATTTTTAAAATATTTAACAATTAAATTAAATAAGCGCGATTATTTACTGACTATATGTTGGAGGTAATATTGATAATGTGTTATAACCTAGTACTTTTCAATGATATTTATCTTTTTATGATGACCGAATTACACAAAATCATTGTAAATTGTAGCCTATATGTTATTCTGATATATAACCTATATTACTGTAAAGTTTCATCTAAATCCGTTCAGTAGTTTTTGCGTGAAAGAGAGACAAACATAAAAACTTTCGCATTTATAATATTAGTAAGATTAAAAAAAATTGCATACCAGCCTTTTTCGAGTTATTGGTCTTGTCTGGAAGCTACAATATGGCTGTGAATCCCCTTATCTCACCCTATCAAAGTGCAGCGACTCTTACAGACATCTCAAGACAATGGCGGAGAGAGGAGAAAGGGTTTGTAGGGGCCGCTGGAGCGAGACTGGAGGGTGGCAGGAGCCTCCTGAAGACACGGCTCTCTGCTTAGGCGATCATTGTCGCGGCAGAGCCTTCAATGTCGGGCCCCGAGCATTATGACTAAAGAGCTCGGCTGGAACCTCATCAAAGGTGGGATGGGTTTTAACATAGTGGGCCGCCATTGTGCCGCCTCTGATTACATTGTGGCCTATAGAATAGTTGGGGCGGGAGTTGACCCCCACGTCTAAGAAACCTCCTTCGCCTCCTTCTTCATTAATTACCTCGAAGGCTCACAATGGCCTCCCCAGACAATGCACCACCCTGCTCCCTTATTTAACTATTTCTCCATAAATATCCAAATACCCAAAACCTTGGGCTCGGAATAGTTTAAATATATATGGCCTGCGCAAGTAATTTAAAAAAATATACATTTGTATAATAACGACGCAACAAGAATATATATAATATATTAATGATATATAATGGCATTACATATCATTAATATATATTAATGATAAATGGAAGTGTAGAAACTACCCTGTGGTAGTACTCAAATTACAAACTCAACTTAGATGGTCGCGAAGCCATTTTCTTTTCAGACATCTCGGAGGATTAACAGGAATTGAAGAAATATCGATCCTCTGTCGAATTACTTGGTTTCTAACTTTATCCAGCCTAGTGATACGGAGACACCTCCTCCAGAAATCCATCTCAACCGCCTGCACTTTTGGGTACAGATGGGGGCTCATATTCCAGGTTTTCGAGGAATATGGCAGGGTGGTTTCCACTATGGCTGTGAAAATACGGCGTTTATATTCTTTAGATAATCTCTGTATTCCAAAGGATCGGACGCAGCATTCTGGTAGCCTTTCGGGCTTGCTCAACCTTTCTTCTGACGTCATGCTCGGACGATCCGGTAGCATCCAAACAAGAACCCAGGTACACGAATACATTTACATTTTTACAGGCCTCCCTGTCAACCAGAAACTGACCAATATCAGTATCTGCGATTGCCATGTACTCGGTCTTTTAAAAAGTTAATTTTTAAGCCCACTGTTTCGTAGCACATCTTCAGGGCATACACCATCATTTCAAGGTAGACCTTCCGCCTCGCAAATACAACCTGGTCGTCAGCGAAGAAAAAGGACAGTCGTTGTTCCCCATCAATGAACGGTCCAACATTCACCCAGTCATTGTTTTTAGTGGAAGAAAGATACCTTCCATAGGCCAGCTTCTTTTCCCTTACTAGTTGGGCTATTTCTTGTATCCACCAATTTGGCAGACGCCTCTCCTCCTCTTCACCAAGAGCCTCTGCCAAATGGCCACATTTCTTCAGATGCCTATATTTCTCTTTCGCTGTTCGCCCATTCAGGCATCATCAGGGTAGAAAGAGAATAACAGCAAAACAAAACATGAATAATGCAACCAAGAAACATCCCACCAAACAATCAATATTAGTTGCATTTGAGGCTTCGAGGTGGTGGGATGTTTCTTGGGTGCATTTCATGTTTTGTTTTGCTGTTATTCTCTTTCTACCCTGATGATGCCTGAATGGGCGAAATATTGGACAGATATTTTCTATTTCTATTTTAGATATATTTCTGTTTCCCGTTGTACTTCAATCTTCTCATCCAACCTCCACTTATATAGGTTTTTAACACTCACATCACACAGAAGTTGCAACTTGTACTTTGGGGTTTCCAAACGATGTGTGCTCCGTTTTTCCGGGGTATCTCTTGACATCCTCCAGGGGAAGAGAATCTTGACTCTAAGCGTGTAGTGGTCACTGCCACACTCCTCTCCCCTGAAAACCCTCACGTCTTCGACCTTAAATGAGCATCTTTGCCTTGTAATGCAGTAATCTAACATCGAGGACTGGAATCCCGGCTTACTCCATGTTCTTTGGTGGATCTTCTTGTGTTCAAAAAAGGTGTTTTGAATTTTTAGATCGAATATCTAGCAGATACCTATAAGCCTCCGACCATTATCTGTCACCACTCCCTCACCAAAGCGTCCGATAACCTGACTTCTCGTCCTACTCTCGCATTGAAATCCCCAGCAAGGATGATTTCTGCATTAGGATACACTTTTTCTAAAGCTTCTCTCAAGCTATCCTCAAATGCATCTTTACTCGCATGAGGTTCATGGTTTCCTGGTGCGTACACTACTATAATCACAACGCATCTGCCCCAGAGGTTGAGATCCACTTTCATTAACCTTTCGGGCATTTCATCGATATGTGTGATCCTACTTTTTCTTCACCATCATGGAAACCCCTGCTCCGCTCTTTCCTCCTTTGACACACCACTCCACAGGGAAAATAATCCCCCATCTACTCCTGACCTTTTCCTTTAATCTTAGTCTCAGTAAGCAAAATTACGTCCAGTTGGGAAGCAGAAATCTCTCTTTGTATCTCCTGTTTCTTTATGCACTGTACATTCCATGTTCCAAAATGAAGGGACCGTGTCCGTTTCCAAAGTCTTTTTCCGCGTAATCATCCGAATCCGAGGCTCTCTGTTGACTGTTTTTAGCAAATCAGATTTTACATCGCTGAGCAGCTAATCCTAACGAAATCCCCCAACCTGGAGGACCAGGGTTTTTCTTTCAGGGTTTTCCTTCCCTTAGACAGACTGCCAGAATTAAAAGTAATTAAGAAATAATATATGATGATATGATTATATACAACATCATACAACTAATGAGAAAATTTAATTTGCCTAAGGCTCTCTTATCATCAGGAGACCAAAGAATGGTAAGTCAATCAAGAATTTTCCGATAGTTTCTTTGCCGGTTGTGCCAGTTCCATTCCATACGAGTACACTTGTGGCCATGTAAATTCGTAGAATTAACTGAAAAATTAAAAATATACACTAATTAAAAACAAAAGAAATCATGCTAGGAATGAAATTTGCAAAGAAATAGACATGAAAGAAGAATTCTGAACGTCACCTTATTGTTTCTTTAATAGTTAAGCAATATTGTCATCACTCCCAGGAGAAACCCTGTGTTGAAGTTAGGTTTGTTTGTTTGTTTTCTTGGGTTTAGGGGCGTAAAACATCCAGGTCATCAACGCCCGTTGGTTATTAAGTTATGGTAACCCACCTATCTGGGCCCGAGAAAGAACGAAGCGAGAGGCGCGCCCAGACCCGAGGGGGCAGGCCGAAGTCCAGAAGGCGCCCAAGTCCCACAAGTCAAGTGGTGGTTATATTGTTATTTATGACACGAAGATTGGTCAGAGGATGTGGATAAAAACCATGTTAACCACCCAGCCACACTAAGGACATTAGTACAATCCACTAATGTTTACAATGGACCATTCATGGAAAAGTCCAAATCCTCTCAGATCTTCGGAGCTAACATGCTCTGCGGGACAAGTGGCGCCCCCATAGCCCCCAGCACCAGCCCCCCCGGAGCCCAGGCCACTCCTCCCCCCAGCCCACGCGGGCCCGCACCAGTGAGCTTCGTTTTAGTTTATGTATATGTTATATATCTACTTTGCTATAATAGATAATGGATGATAATAACAACACTTGGTTATTTATCGAAAAATTAGCTTGGAACAAGATGTGTAATA
The DNA here is from genome assembly GCA_037127475.1 of Arma custos. NCBI lineage: Eukaryota > Metazoa > Arthropoda > Insecta > Hemiptera > Pentatomidae > Arma > Arma custos. The sequence goes on from CM073760.1 coordinate 74,359,238, forward strand.
CATATACACACCCACATATTCATAAACATAAACACTTATATATACACATATATATTTCACATCAAATGGTGGTCATCAGATTACACTTGGTAATGAATTTAATGACCGCATCTATTGTGGATTCGTCATCTCTCAGAGCCATTGAGATATTAAAAGGTAACCCGAGTTGGTGTAGCACAGATCGATAGTAATGGCATTCTTCGAATATGTGTCTGATGGTCAAGATGCCATTGCATTTTGGACATTTCGGAGGTGCTTCTCTTGTCATTAGGTAAACATGGGTTAGTCGACTATGGCCTATTCTGAGGCGGGTGATTACCACTTCTTCACGGCGTTTGCTACGGTTGGAGGTAGTCCATGGATTTACGCATTTCTTAATACGTTTTAATTTATTGGATGGGCTTTCGTCCCACATTGATTGCCATCTATTTTTTACACACTCCTTTAGAGGGCGTGCAAGCTCTGGGCCAGTTATGATAGCTGTGCCTCTACCCGGGAGGGATAGTGCTTCTCTTGCAGCTTTGTCGGCCATCTCATTTCCTATGATGCCTACATGGCCTGGAGCCCAGACGAAGTGGAGTGACTTGCCTATACCTTCTAGCATTATTAAGTATTCGTGAATGCGGTGAATGATCGGGTGGTCTGAGTACATATCATTCAATCCTTGGAGAGCGCTAAGTGAGTCGGATACTATCGTTATATTATCTATTGGTATTTCTGTCATGCAAAGGTAGAGAGCGGATGCGATGGCATTTAATTCGGCTGAATAGACATTGCATAGATGGTGTAGTTTTTGCTTGTGTGTTGAGTTTGGTGTAACAAAAGCAGATCCTGTTGAGCTATCAGACTTCGATCCATCAGTATATATAGCTGTGTGTTTTGGTAGGGTATGGATGAGCTGCTGGTATCTTTCCTGATATTGTAAAGGTGTTGTGTTTTGTTTGCGGAATTTGGAGAGTTGGAGGTGTATTTTTGGAGGTTGGTAAGTCCACGGAGGTGTGTTCATATCTAGAATTTTAACGTTTATTGATTTTAATTCATTGATGGCGAAAGAAAATCTTTCAGCGATTGGCAGCGTTGCATTTCTTGTCTGTAGGAACTGTCTGGAGAATTTAGGTTGGAATATATACTTATAGGCTGGATGTGAGGGTTGCAAGTATAGTCGGGACAGATAGTTCATTGCTAGTTTTTGACGCCTGAATAATAGTGGTTGGACCCCTGACTCAGCACATATACTTAAAATGGGGCTTGTCCTAAATGCACCAGTGCCAATGCGGATTCCGGTATTGTGGATGGTATCGAGTTTGGCTAAGCTTTGGAAGCGAGCTGAGCCGTATACAAAGCTCCCATAGTCTATTTTGGAACAGATCAAAGCCTTATATATTCTTAGCATCGTTGATCTGTCTGCTCCCCATGATGTTCTACAGAGAACTTTTAAGATTTTAATTTTAGAAATACATTTTTCTTTAAGATTAATGATATGAGTATTCCACGATAATCGCCTGTCGAATATCAGCCCTAAAAATTTGCATTGTTCGACATATGGCAAAGGTGTCGCTCCTAGAGTAAGTTCAGGGGACGGTGGAGTTCGTCTTTTGCGGCTAAAGTGGACACATTTAGTTTTTTCTGTGGAGAATTCAAGACCTGCGGATTGTGACCAGGCATTAAGTCGATTTAGGGCTTCCTGGAGTTTTCCTTTTATTGAATCTACATCGTTTGAGCGACACATAATAGCGAGGTCGTCTACATAAAGCAGCGGCTTTACTCCTCTGGGCAAGTTTCTTCCCAGGTCATTAATTGCCAGCGCAAACAGAGTTGTGCTCAGAACACATCCTTGTGGTACTCCTATTTTTTGATTGACGTCTCGGGACATCACGTTTCCTATTCGAATTTTAAATTGTCGTTGTGTTAGAAACTTTTGAATAAATTTTAGGAGATTGCCTGAAAAATCTAAAGATATCAACTTTTTCATAATAATATCTATGCTTGTGCGATCAAATGCTTTAACCATGTCGAAGAAGATTACAACTGCTTGTTGCTTTTCGATAAATGCGTATTGTAGTTCGGCTTCGAGTTGGACTAAGTGATCGATAGTTGTTCTTCCTCTGCGAAAGCCGCATTGGAAATTCTGGAGAACGTTGTTTTTTTCGAAGATCCACACAAGGCGTTTATTAACCATGCGTTCCATAATCTTACAGAGGCAGCTAGTGAGAAATATAGGGCGATAGCTGCTTACTTGGCGCTTGTCTTTGCCAGTTTTCAGAATTGGCACTATTTCTGATTGTCGCCAGACGCTGGGAAATTCGCCTCTTTCCCACACATGGTTATAGAAGTTCAGTAGCCAGCTTAGACAGTTTTGTGGGAGCTGTTGGATCATTGCATAGTGAATATCATCTGGGCCGGGTGATGATCCTTTGAGGCTTCTTAGGGTTGATCTAAGTTCCCACATAGAGAACGATCGGTTATATATTATATCGGAGGCTTCAGAGTGATGGCATGTGATTTCATTTTCCGGATTTGTTTCTTTTGTTACACATGGATGAGTGGGAGGTAGGTTGAAGGTTTCTGAATAATATCCAGCGAACATTTCAGCAATTATCTCAGGGTTGTCCGTAAGTTTACCATCATAGAGTAAGGTGTATCGAGTGGCTGAGTAATTTTTGTGAATTTTTCTTATTTTATTCCAAACGAGGCTAGAGGGGGTGGATGAGTTTATGGTTTCGACGAATTGTTTCCATGATTCGGATTTGCTATTGTTTATTGTTCTTCTGCATATGGCTCTTTGTTTTTTATACTCGGTTAGATTTGTTACGGTGGCATTTTTCTGAAACTTCCTGTATGCTCTTCTACGGTTTCTTATAGCAGTTTTGCATTGTTCGTTGAACCAGGGAACAGAGGGTCTTTTAGAGTTGTTTTTAGTTTTAGGGATCGCAAGTTTTGCTGCTTGTAGTACGGTATCTGTAAAAAGTTGACATCCTATTTCAATACTTATTTCAGACGGATGTTTTTCAGGTGGTTTAACGATTGATGTGAAAAGCGTCCAATCTGCTTTTTCGACTATCCACCGAGGTTTACCGTTTCTGTTCTGGTTGCGATTTTCGAATTTTATGCGGAGAGGGAAGTGATCACTACCGTATAGGTCTGGTAATACTGTCCATTCAATGATATTGTATAGTGAGGGGCTGCACATGGAAAGGTCGAGAGATGTGTAGGTGCCGTAGGTGGAGCTTAGGTATGTGGGTTCACCTGTGTTGAGGAGTAGAACGTTTGATAGGTCTATGAATGTTTCTATCATTCTTCCTCTCGCATTTAGGTCTATGGAACCCCACATTGGGCTGTGGCCATTAAAGTCTCCGACAAGAAGAACAGGTTGGGGTAGCTTATTGTAGATATTTAAAATGTCTTCTGTTTGTATGAGTCGGTCCTGGGGTAGGTAGATGTTGCAGATTGAGAAAGTAAAGCCAAAGTGAATAGTCACGGCTATAATTTGGAGGTTTGAATCAATTTCTATTTGTTTGGAATATACGGAATTATTAACGGCAATGAGGACTCCTCTACATGCATGATCATCGTTCGGACTGTCAGTACGATAAATGGCAAAGTCTTTTAACGAGATTTTGTCTCTTTTTTTAAGGTGCGTTTCTTGTATGCATATACAGAATGGATTTTCATCTTTTATGAGTATTTTTAGGTCATTAAAGTGCGTTTTTAATCCATTACAATTCCACTGTATAAGGGTCATTTTTAGTTTTTAAGGAATGTGAGAGATAATAAATAAATAAATAAATAAATAAAAGATTTGGAGGTCCAATCCATTTTAAATTTCAAATAAAATAAAGTAAAGGAGTGGTAATATATTATATTGATAGTAAATGAGTGAATAAACCCAGAATAAGTCGTACCCACACATGTATTCATACACGTACATATAGACCGGTATATATGAATACTCACATACAAAAAAATAAAATTTAGTAAATAGATTAGAAATAGAGAGAGAATTAAAATTAATAAAGAATACACAAACAAATGTAACAAATGAAGATGAAAAAGACTAAAAAGAAAAAAGTAAATATACCTGCATACCCATATGTACATATAAACACAAACCCAACAATATCCATACACATACACACATAAACATCCATACGCGCACGCACTCGTATGTGTGTATACACACACGCCCATATACAGAGATATACCGGAGATGTAGATATATTCTCTCATTTTCGGACGTATTAAATAGTAAATAAATGTATGTACAGATATAAGGCCGTATTCATTTGAAATACGTGAAATTATATGTATATAATGTTGGTTATTCTGTATAAGTACGTAGTACATTATATCGTATGTGGCTATTTTCATAAATAGAGATGGATATATACTCGCTAAGAGAACGAGTAATAATAACAGGTATGAACTATTGTTTTCAGAGCTGATATTAAGTAGTTTATTGGTGTTCAACATTATAAACAGAGCAGAGATAAAAGTGAATGGGATAAACAGGGCTTGTAGTCTATATGGTATAGTTTTGTCAGTCGGATTAGTATTATTGTTGCTACTAAATTTGTTATGGCTGTGTACTCTGTTATATAAACGATAATTATTGTTTAAGTGCAAATTTACAGGTGAATTAGGGTACAGGGTGTAGGTGTTGATGTTTATTCCATTATACATAATGTTATAAATAAGTTTCGTACGTATCATTATTATTTTTTTCTAGCTTTGCGGCTGACCTGTTTTTTGTTATTTACTGTAGTAAATTCTCCTTCTGGGTCGACTTATGAGCATTGGGCATCCATTAGCTCAGACTCGATTGATAAGGAGGACGGGTCATCTCCAGGCCGGGATGCGGCGGGAAGAGGAGTGGTGGGGAGAGGAGTGGGGGTATCGCAGCGCTTACTAGATCGCGATCGCGATCTTGAAGCTCTCGGTGGCGCAGGAGTATTTTCCTGCACATTAGGTGAGGTTAAAGGGTTTAGGGAGAGGGAAACTGAAGGTTCTGAGGGAGGAGGGGGTGTGGATGTAGGGACTGGTAGGGGTAGGGAAGTAGGAACTGGGGGGGTAGGGAGATAGGGACTGGGAGGGGGAGGGGGATAGTTACTGAAGAGTGAGTTGGTTCGTAATTATTATTAGTATTATTTTTATGATTAATCTTGTTTTCTCCAAAGTTAAAAATACTGTCTGTTTGAATAGCTATGTCTTTTTTTTCAATATTATTAAATTTTTGTTTTGTTATTTCGGAATAACTTTTGTTGAATGGTACAGGATTTCGTTCTTTGTAGACTTTTTTTGCCTCATTTAAAGAAACTTTATTTGTTACTTGGATGGCTTTTATTTCCTTTTGAATTTTGAAGATTTGACATGTGCGATCTAGTGCGTTGTGAGGGCCATCGCAATTCGCGCATTTAGCCGGCAGGATGCATTTAATATTTTCTCCGTGTTTTGCCTGTCCGCAATTTATACATTTGGCCTCTTGTTTACATTGGTTAGTAGGATGAGAAAATCCGAGACAGTTAAAGCAGCGCATGGGATTAGGGACGTATTGTTGAACTTTAACTTTCAGAAATCCTATGTTTATATAATCCGGATTAGTAGGAGTCGGAAATGTAACCACGTAGGTGTTCGTTAGAATTTCATTACCATTTTTTTTAATTTTTATTCTCATTATATCTTTAATTTTGGTTGATAGTTCTTTTTTAATTTCATCGATCTCCAGAAATTGGAGATCATAACAGCGAATAACTCCCTTGCTGTAGTTCAGGGTGTTGTGGGGTGTTACTCTAATGGGGAATTGGCCACCAAAAGTTTCACATTTTAGTAATTTTTCTGACTGCTTACCATTAGTAGTTTCTATGAGTAAAGAGCCATCTCTCAACTTTTTTACATTTTTTAATTCACCTACATGTCCTGATAGAAATTTACTAATTAGAAATGGTGAAACCATTTTGAAGTCTTTATTATCGGTTCTTTGAACGATTAAAAAAGAAGGGCTAATTTGGATCGGTGTTGCGTCATTTTTTTCGGTTGACGGTTTAAGGCGGGTACGAAGCCGTTTTCTTTTAGCTTTGGGGCTACTGAGATCTATCGGATCTCCCATTGAAGTCTAATTAACACCCAAGTATAAACCAGAAAAATAAAAATAAGAAATAAAACAAAAAAAAAAAAATTTAAAGAAGAAGACAAATGAAAAGATTATCTGTTATAATAATAAAAATAAAAATAAAAATAATAATATATATACAGCTATGTTAAAAATTAATTTAAAATAAAAGAAATTGTAAGTTCTTATCTGGCGGAGCTAGCCGGTGGTCCTCTCTCTTCTAATACCAAACACAGACTCGTTGAAGTTAGGTGTTTTGGCTTCGACACCAACTGGAAGGCTGCCATATTTACTGACGAATCGCGTTTCTGTTTTTGTACTGATAGCAGACGCCGAAGAATCTTCAGAGAATATGGGATGCACTCATTACCTTGTTCTGCTTCCAGTACAGTATGTAGGTGTCTTATCCATATAAAATATATAGAATGTAAACTACAAAAATATCAAAGTGGATCGTATAGTAATTGTTAGGCCAAAATGGAAAATTCTAAACTAGCGCGATTTAGTCTCGAAAATAACAGAATTGCAAAAATTTGGAATTCCTTTCGATATTGAAACGAATAGTGAATTATCTCGAAATACGAGGATCATCCTTGGTTGATCTGTGACTTAAGAAACAAGTTTTAAAAAAATTTAGCCAACCATACACGGGAAAGAGATATGATTTACTTTTTTTATTATTGTTCCTTTTTATTTCTGTTGACATTAAATATTAAAATATGTATAACTGAATGATTGTGGAAATACTGATTTATTATTCATTATTTGGTGTACTATCAGTTGATAGTTTGTCTGCTTGCCTTTTAGTTATGTCAATATATTTCATACACAGCATTTACTTGTATTATGAAATACAGTTGAAAATTAAAGTAAATGCATTATTAAGCAATATAGTTTAATTAGGCTATTTTTTAGTTTAGTCGGGACAATTTTAAGTGGGCCGATGGAATGGCAGAGGATGCGCTGTCCATCTTGGAAATAAGGAACTGGAATGCAGCAGCATTGCAACGAGACGACTGGCGTTTCATGCTACAGGAGGCCTTGACTACGAGTTGTAGCGCCGGAAAGAAGAAGAAGGGATATTTTTAAGGAGTTTTAAGTTAAAACGAACAAAATACATAAATAAACGGTGAAGAACCGGATGTTTAGAATCCATACCACGTAGATGAGGAAAAAGTCACGTCTGGCTTTCCATATCAAAAGGAACGCTATAAAACGCTAGTGAAATAAAGGCTCTATATCGATCAACTCACGCAAAAGGTCGGTTGCCCTGCATTAGGCTAAAATATCCATCCTCTTGTCTACCTTCATGCCAGGAATATGGATTAGTACCTTTAAGGTTTAAACATTATGCTCATAGTTTAATGTACTTTTGTTGTAATAAAATAATAACCGAAAGAATCCCATGCGGGAAATAAAGATATAAATTAGTGAAAATAATTAAACCGTTGCTATTTAATTTTATTTTATGAAGTCTTGAAAACATTTAAATGGAACTTCGGGTCATTACTTTTATTAAGATTAAACTTAATGGTTATTTGGCTTACATGTTATTTATCTACATCTTTTTAACTGTTTTTATATGAATAAAATACAATAATAAAGGTTCAGTTCCGCAGGTTTTGGCTTCGAGCTATATCACAAGTTTCAATTTTTCATTTTTTTTCATTTTAATGTTATAGATATTAAAAATAATCGTGAGTTATAGTATGTAAAATGAGAGTAGTTATGGGAACAATGTAAATTTCGGCAATTATCTTGTTAAAAAATGCTTCAACAAACACTTCGAAGTATAGCCGATAATATGTAACTTACCTAAACAGTAAGTGTGAGTCGGTTCTTAAATCTATGTGCAGTCAGTAATAGTTACTATCTATAGTGTTAGCCTTTGAAACCAAACAACATCAAAGTGATCGGTTATAAAACTTAAAATGGCATATAAAATGCACATCACTCATTATTAATCTCTAGCTAAATCTCCGTCATAATTATTAGCGCGACAACCCACTTAGCGAGTCCGGGTCTCCTCACCTGCAGCTCATAGAAGAGGAAAATATCAATTATTTGGTAAAGGGTATGGTCCGTCTAGAGATCAAAATAAAATGTTAACTACTTATTAATGGTGACGACTCGTATGCCTGAGAACACTAGGAGGAGACTAAAGATAACGGTGATGATGGGAACTATTACCATATGAAATTGAATCAAGCCAATGGAGAGGTGCCGCTGGCTACTGTTCTTCTTCATGACTTTCATGTCACTCTGTACTATTTTCGTGTCAGCCAATCTGCTGATTGTCAATTATTTTTATTTTATAGATGTGGATCAAAATATAAAGAGAAATAAAAACTACTTATTAAATCCATACTGAATGATAATTGTTGAACTTGACAATATATGTGGAAGAAAGTGGTCCGGGTAGAGGTCTAAGAATTTCTCATCGAAAAGGAGAAACTTTATTGAGTAGCCAACGTTTCGACTCAGTTAAACAGGAGGAGTTTTTAGCTAGTGTAAGACCTATCAAGCCCACAGCCCTGAAGAAGACCTACAAAGTAGGTCGAAACGTTGGCTACTCAATAAAGTTTACTCCTTTTCTATGAGAAATTCTTTGACCCTCTACCCGGACCACTTGCTTCCACATACTTATTAAATTATAATACTACTGATTTTAATTACTTAAATATATTAACTACCAATAAGAATTAGAAAGTAAGGAGTTAGTTATTAAAAAGCAAAGTTTCGGATAATATTACTGATCTTAATTATGGCCTAATACTACCACCACTACTACTACTTCTTTGACACTACAGCCCATCCCGAGCCTTGGCCTCCTCTTCCAGCACTCTCTGTCCACCTGACCTCCCCATCTAGTTTTTGACCTTCCCGTCTTGCCTAAACCAAGAGTCTTGTACTGTAGGAGTCTTCGTGGCATCTCAATTTGACCCATCCTCACTATATTCCCGGTCCATCGTAATCGCCTGTCTTTCAAAAGTGTAAATATGTATAATTGAGAGCGGGGTGGCTCAGCGGTAGAGCGCAGAGTTGCCAAGCCGAAGGTTTTAAATCTCGCTTCTTGGCAGACTTTTAGCGGCCGGAGATGGATCCAATGGGATTTAAGACTCATGGGAGCTCACCTCTGGCGGGCGAGCTTGATCTAGGGCAAATTGCATCCCTGTGCAACCGTTGTCCAAGAAACAGTACAGTCTCCTACAAGAAACAGTACAGTCTCCTTTAAGAAACAGTACAGTCTCCTACTTATGCATATTGCAATGTAAGTAAATTATACTCTAAATTTACCAAGACCCTTCATCGGTTGCAGTGGTACATTTTTTTATTTCTTTATATTTAAGAAAATACTAATACCTATAGGCAGCTGAATTGGGATATAAAAAGATGCCTGATTTAAAAAAAAATAACAAGGCTCTTTACGGGTTGCGGTGGTAATGGTTAATTGTCTATAATGAAGGAGGATGAACTACTTATGTATATACTTAGTTTTGGCAACGTTAGGGCCTATAGTCGCAAGTATATAGCAGTCTCGTGATTTGGAACATAAAGCCCTGATGAAGACTTGCAATGTAAATAAAAACTTTGGGTTCCAGTAAGTAGTTGCCTATTTTCTAAGATTTTGTATTTTACTCCACCCCGACAATTTTATCCTCCATTATTTTTTGGTTAGTAGTTATACTATTTTGTGTAAAGTTGGGTTGATTCGAAATGAAATTGTTTTAACATTATGAATCGCAATAGCCAGATTGATTTAGAATTAGCCAATATGAGGCAAAGCTAATATTGGGGGTAGTGTTGACGGGTTGTTTACACTAGCAGCCGAGCCGGGTATTCATCGGACTGGGATGAATGTTAAGAAGGGCGGCTCCTTCGGACCCCCGCAAGATGCAAATCTTGTTCCACCCTCGGCATTAGGCATTCATGGCCGAGGCTTGTTAGTGCTGGGGCATTCGTACGAATCACGGGGCCATCTCTAATGTCTCCGAGGCACACCCAGCCTCATAAAACTGACGGCAATAAATAAAATTACCGTCGCGGGGCGAAGCTCTTACTCTCCGACTCGTACCGGCTAATGAAGCGGACTGGCACACAGGGTCTCGCGGAGTTTTCTTTTCCAACGATTTCGGTGTCGAAAATAATTTTATTTAGAAAATACCCAAACATACTGGCACACACATTACTAACAGATTCCGACAAGTAGCCTGAAACATCTCTAGAGCATCTACTACTGTGAGATGAATCTCGCTAGGAGTGCCTTCTATGTGAGGTTTCTCCATCCATGCTTCCACGTGAACCCCTTAATGGAGGCTGTCGAAAGAAGATCGCATATACTATATTGACCAAATGGCATTTGTATAATTTCTTAAATAAATGTTTTTGTTATTATTAGTAGTAGTATAATAAAATAATTTTTGTATTTCTATTATAATTAACTGTTTTCATTAGTCATGGTGTAGTTGTGTTTCGATATGCATAGTTCCTACATATTGACTTATCCAAAGAGAGAAGGCCATCCTAAAGGTAAATGAAATTTGATGCTTTTATTTTAAACAAAAAAAGAAGAAAAGAAAAGATTTTTCTGAAATACATATTTCTTATATATTTTAATTTTAGATATTTAGTTTTTATATGTTTTACCATATATAAAAGGAATATAAATAATATCGGGTTGTATCATATGTAATGCCCGTTTTTATTATTTCTAAAATTCAAAGTGGAATTAGTGGACTTCTGTTGTTTACAGATGTGCTGGTATCATTTCTGACTTCTTTTTTTTTTAAATATTAACTATCACTACAATTGAACGAACATTTTTAGCTCAGCCATAAAATATTCCATTGAAACACACAATTTTCGTGTAATTTGTTTATGAGTTTAAACTTGGCATTCGGCAACCCGAGCTGGTGACGTAGTTAACTCATTAATAATTTATTTCTCCTTTTTACCCAGAAGTGAAACCATCACATCCACATCTTAATATAGGAATAGCGACATAATGCAACAAAAACCATCTGCATCGGCTAATCAGATGGGAACTATAGGTACTCTCACTTCGCAATGCCAGATCTCATGTTTCGCGACAGTGAAGAAACTAAACGAGGTGCTTCATGATGTCCTCCCTCACCCAACGTACTCGCCAGACATTTCCAACAGATACCCATCTGTTCCGAAATTTGGATAACTATCTTGAGAATAAAATTTTGAAAATAATTCTCAGGTCAAAAACGCAATTTCAGATTTTATTTCATCGCAAAATTCTGAAATTTTCAGTTCCGGGATAGAAAATTTGATAAGTTTGGATAATTGTAAAGAAAATGTTGGTTAATATTTTGATTTCATATCGTGAGTGGTTTTTCCTTTGAAAATGAACATTTTATATGAAACTACCGATATATATTTCACAACAAAATTAGTCAAAACCAAGGACAATCAAAATCAATCACTTGGTCGTGATGAGCACCTCAATAACAATATTACATGTAACCATGATTTGCAATAGGTTTTCTTGTTTATGTTCATTTTGTAATTTACTTAGTTAATGAAAAATATGCTAATCTATATAGAGCAAAGACTTTATATCACTCATGAAATACTACTTATGCGTCATTAATTACTTCATCTTCAACGTATTCGGCTGTTTTAATTACCTTCAATACGTATGTTTAAATATATTGCGTGTATTGAATAATTGCAGATGAACTTTAGATGGATGAGTTATCCATAGAATCTGTTAATCGTATATAAGTGCCATGATGTACATTTAAGGGGATATCAATATTGCGAGCTCCACCTTCCTCAGAATAGATTCTAATTAACAATAAGGTATGTGCTATAATTCAGTGCAAGAGAGAAGTAGATAGCCGGGATAGCGTTGAAGGAAAGCATTAGACGGAAATAATATCATGGGGGCCCTGGCACGAGCCTTATCTCCCGCCAAACACGGCCTCCTTAATTACCCGCTCATTCTTACTCCTCCTTATCGTTTTCCCGCTCATTTAGACGTTTCCAATCCCTTTTTCCAAAACGCCGTCCCCGTCTGTCTGTCGAGATTCCTGAAGTCCCCAGGAGCACGGGCGCCCCCCCTTAACTAAATCAGCGGATTGTCTTTAACATGCCCTCTCCTACCCGCGCCCCGCCATTATCATTCCAAGGAACCCCCCAACCTCAATATTACATAATAAATCATTTATTACGGCTATTAAACCCACTCCTCCTTTCAGTGGTAAGTTTAATTGTTCCAAGCCCCGCGCTTGCTGTCTTCCAAGAATGTATTGCACTTAGGGAGGAATGTGTTTTTAATTTTTACACAGACGAAATATTATGTAGATATTAAATAGGCCTGGCCTATTGATATGTTTTATCTGCAGCTAAAAAATGGTGGACGACTTGCAAGAAATATAGAATAGAATAGGAAACAAACTTTATTCTGGGACCAAGTCCCTTTAGAATAACTGGACAGGATTTTAATCAATTTTGGAGAATAAATATATTAATAACAACATTTACCAAATAAAATAAATGAATGGGATAGCATGCAATAAATTCTTTAGATAGTGTATATATTCTTTAAGAAAAAGAAACAAAAACGAGTAAGCAACATAATGGATTATTCTATTCTGATTTATTTAAGCAAATGATTGACTTAAATGAGGATAGTGAAGTAACATGACTAATGATAAGAGGGATTGAGTCACATTGTGTTGGAGCGGGCGACAAAGGAACGCTATTATACTGTGGTACTGAGGGGACGATTATAGAGACAGGAAAGGCGAGATCTTGTTTTGTGTTGCTGGACTGAGGATTTGAATTGGAGGAGACTGTAGAAATATGAAGGGTGTTCACTAAGTAATGGATTGATATAGGAAAGCACTAATGAACCCAACTCGTATGGTGTAAATTAGTTCTCATCTTAGCCACGATGAACAGCTCCACTTAAATAATTATCCCGGGAGACAGATGATTTTGAATTTTCCTCCACCGCCCAGGAGTTTTGTGAAAAGTCCTAGGCGTTTAAGACGAACGTGTACTTAATTGCCGTGACCATTTATCAGACATGTGTTGGCAACACGTCTCGTGATGAATCGGCAACGAAGATGATTAATACCTTCCGGTGGGCAGAGATGAGAAAAAGTTGAACTCCTTGGCAGCATCGCAGAAAATTGATAATGAATTGCGGCGATGATGGCCGGCTCTCCCCCCCCTGCCATTTCACCCTCCGTTAGTTTTCTTTGTCGTCTCGGACGTCCCTCACCTTTTCTTCTCCTGTCGGATTGAATTCTTCCGCGAGTGCCAACGTTCTGGTTGATAGCACCTGTCGGTATTGGCATGTTGTATGCTGTCATTTTCAGCCATTTTTAAAATCGATGCATGGAAAGTATGAGTGGAACTATATTTTCCCATTTTTTTTTTTAATTTTTTAATGATTCTGTCTCGCAATATCAGTAAATGAGTTGCAGTGTCTAAAACCTATATATAACTCATTTACTTTAATATGTTGCAAAATATTAGTTTCCATTTACTTTCTACTAGGCATCCTAATTATGTTCAGAGTTGCTGTTTCCTGAGATTAAATGAAAGAAAAGGAAACAGAGTAATCTTGAAATTAAATACTTATTTCATTTCTCTCTTTCGAAATTTAAAATTAATATAGAAATGAACTACGTAGCATTTATTTCATATTTCAAAATCATGCTTTCAGATTTTCATTATTGTTGTAACTTTATGGTCACTTTTCAGTGTACAAACAAAGCTGTTTTTTAAATTAAATTCTAATTAATAATATAATAATAAATAATTAAAGCTGCGGCAAAATTTGGCTATTCCTAGGCTATCCATAAGGGATTCCATTTCTCTAGCCTATTTTTGTATGATTTCTGAAAAACAAATTTTTGATACCCTATGACGACATTCAATTGAAGAGCTGGCGAACAGAACCGGATTAGTCCACGAAATTAAATTTTATAGGATGGCTAAAAACAAATATTAATATATGGAGGAGATTAATAAGACAACATTACATTATTATAGATAGGTGGTTTAGTGCTATTGTTACAAGAGTAATTAATTTTTAATTTGCTTTTACAATATATGCTAGAAGTTATTTATGAAACAAAATGGGCTAGTCTGGTTTTGTTCTAAAAACCTTATCCGGTTTAAAAGACTTATCCGGTTGTGATCGTAAACATGTGACAAGTCCGGTTTTGTTACTATTGTACGAATCCGATTTTGTATTTAAAAGTACTTTCAAAAATGAGACAAAATGTATAAATTTGAAATATTGTTTGTGTTTTTATTAGATGCATTAGATAGTGTTTGATGATGTTGTTTTAGATGTATTTATTATTGTTGCATTAGATAACAATTTCCGTAATTTCCACATACAGACATTCGCAATCCTCAATATTATCACATTCACCTTCTCTACCAATCTCATTTTCTTCAATAATGCCTTTCGATCCTGATGTAGTCTGTATTATCTCTTTGTACCATTCTACTTCAGGATACTCGACCCATTTATCACCAAACTGCGCTACTAAAATACCCTCCAAGTCTTTTTTTAAGTTTTATCTCATTTACTGAAGACATTCTTAGAAGCAATGATGGATGTTTTAGTCCCTGCTTAACAAGACTCGTGTAAGGTACAGTATTTTCGTCAATATTGCAGTTATTTAAATATTTAACACCGCACTTAAAGTAATGAAGCAAAAAATATTAATGTTTTTAACTGAGTATTTAATTTTTGCTGGACATGTACGCATTTGATTAAAAATGTGTTAAAGATATGAACACTACATGAGACTAATCCGCTTTAGAATCAAAATGAATGTACATTTTAATATGTTTGGTAAAAACTCGGAATAAACCGATTTTGTTTGAAAATGCACTTTTTAAAGCTATTTTTTCCCTACTTAGAGACAGTTTTGATTAAAAATGTTAACAGGGATCGACGTAACGAAGTCCAAGGAATCATAATTCGAAAAAAAAAGTGTGTTCGAAATATAGTGGACTGATCCGGTTCTGTTCCCCTGCTCCTCAATTGTAATAGTTAGTTTCATTACAATATAGGAAGAAAAATTATATTAAAATAAATATTATAATCCTAATAGATCAAAAATATATTTTTTTACTCGTACCTGAAATTCTGCAGTTCAAGGCTGACTAATTTTTATGGAAAGTTAAATCCATCCTTATAGTTTTAATTTAGCGAAAAAATCTGAATAAAAAGGCCTTTGTTGGTGTTTACCTCTTAAGTTAAAATCGAAATAATAACAGTCCTTGGTTCAGAACATTACAGAATACAACATTACAGTATCGGAAGATTCTGAGCTTGTTTTAGCCTATATCGATTCCAGCTTTGGTTTTTGATTATGCTTCGCGGGACGCAATCATACGGTATAAAATATGTGTTATTGCCGTCAGGGAATGAGGGACGAAGTAGGGTGAATAAGTAAGTATGTCTAAGGACCTCATATTTGTCTTAGCGAGGACTTTACTATACAGACTTTATGGTTTCTCTATGCATCCAAAACACATCAAACCCAGCCTCTTCCAGTTTTCCGTAATAAAATGCTTCTGTTTTAGTGGCTTTGTGAGAACGTCAAAAAACACTTAGCATGTCGAATGGAATGCCACGGATTTTGATATCTGGCCTTGTGGAACCGAATATATATCTTCTTTTAGTCTAATGATTTGAGACTGTTTTATCCTGAGAGAAACAAGGACAAATATTGTAAATATTATAAAAGTTTTATAATCAATGTGTTATAAAAGTATAACATTATGATAAGCCAAGACACTCAAAAATGAAGAGAGAATACTGAGAGATAAATAAGACGAAAATGAGAAAAGAGAAGTAATTTTAGTGTGGTCTTGAAAGGCCGTTTTTGAAAAAAAATTATTAATATCATTTGTACTGCCGTTTTTGTAATATAATACCTTAAGCCATGGATAAAGACAAATAAAGAAACTACCCAGTATAAATAACAAATTTTTTTACTTAGAAGGTCACGAGGCCATCTTATTTTCAGACGCTTAGGAGGATTGCCAGGAATTGAAGAATAAGCTAAGCTTGAAACTAGTGAGTTTGAGTGAGAATAAAGTTTTTTATGAAAATACGGGCATCGGGTTCGGGCCAAATCATCAACAAATGGGACATTCAGGTCTTTATGGATGACTTTATTCGTAATTAGTTTGCTGGAGCATTAAGGATTTTGGATTGTTTGTACTCATTTTTTTTAAATGTATTTACTGATATTGACAACTGTATATTGAATACATCAAGTTAATATAATTAAAGATAAATAATGTCCCGAGATACTGAGAACTGCCCAGTGGTACCTAGTACTCAAAATTTACTAATTTAAATTTAAAATAAGGCTAATGTCTGTTCTTTAGAGGGTAGGTCAATGTTATATGCAAATAAAATATATAAATATAAAAAAACTCCCATATACTCCCATATGCAATGTTCTATTATGTATAACGTGCAATATTTTAGAATGAATTAAGTAAATTATTAATTTACAAAACGTTTATATAAAAATTGTCAAAGATTGTCCTTTATGAACATATCATAATGTAGCAATACTTGATATCTTGCTTTTTGATATACTTTTTTTGATTTTAAAATGACATATTTACTCTATATGAGGTGCTATTCTTGCAATCTAGCTTACGCTATTTAGAAGTAACAATCTAATGGAACCTAAGCAAAATATTGATTAATGATTTTATTTTTCATTAGTCATTAGTCAGGAGTGTCACTTAATTTAGAGACTTTTTCTTACTCGTAATAAGAAAAATATGTGTTATTGAATTACCGTCAAGTATAATTAGATACATTCCGTATTATATAAAAAAGAAAAACAATAGTGGTGACACGTAAAGAATAATGGCTATCACTTATACAATTTTTTTAATAAAAATTAAATAATAAAAATTAAATAATAAAATTTTAAATAAATGGAGTATGTAGAATAAATGAATTAATTCTAGACCCCCCATTGTCAAGTCGTTTCCGTGGTGTAGCGGTTATCACATCTGCCTAACACGCAGAAGGTCCCCAGTTCGATCCTGGGCGGAAACAAGTCTTTTTTTTTTTAATAACCAGAATATTTGATTACCTTATTGTTTTTATTTTAGTAATTTTAATTTATTTAATAATAATGTATTTTTTTTTAAGCTTGTGTTAATTTCTTTTATAGTAAAATTCCAGCCCGAATTAATTTATTTTATAATAAATTTGGTTTTACTATAATCATCTTCAAAAATAATTACCATAATTTTTATTTAAATTATAAAATTAATAAAACTGTTTAAGTGCTTAATTTATTGCAAATTATTTGTTGCTTTTTTTTAGCTAATGGTGAATGTCAGATAATATTTGTCTTTTTAAGAATTATTATCTTAAAAATACATAAATTAAAGATAAAAAGAGTATATTAAGTCCGGTGGAAGAAGAGGTACAATATAAATAAATATAAATTTAAAACACATTGTCTACGATATTTTATTATTTAACTTGTGATTAAATGAAAAATATAATTGATTATACACGTAATAATATTGGTAAATATCCCTATCACATTCTGATATAAAATTTAAATATTTCGTTTAAAAAAATACTTTACATGCATGCCACTAGCCTTATTTTCTTATTATTCAGGTCTGTCAGATAGTGAAGAATGCCTTCGCTTTATTTAAGTTTATCTTAAATTCGTTTATATAATTTAAAAAATGTCCTTTGCTAATAATATATTAACAAATAACGAGAAATGTTAATGTTGAGAACAATAGACGGTTACGTCTAGACCGCTCGAAAAAACGCTTATTCTGTACTGACATTGGCCTAATTAAGATTCCTAATTAGGTTAAACAATAAAATCGTACTGTATAAATGAATCAACAATTTTGATAGACGCTTTTTATGTTTGTTTTTTTTGTATGTGTAACAAAAAAAAAAATTGTTGCATTCACAATTATATTCCTTAAATTTTGTGCAATCTAAACACAAATGTTTTCAATAAATTTTTAATATTTTATATATGTGTGTTTTTTCTAATTTTCGTTCACTACCATACATGCATCTAATTCTAAATAAGGAATTTGCCTCATTTATTTTTTATATTTATTTATTTCATTGGCATATTTGGGTTTTAATATTTACTCCTTAACGCTCGGTTTTTGTTTTCTCACAAAAATGTAACCAAAAACATCAGGTTTTTTTATAATCTATTTAAAAAGTTTATATATTTTTTAATTTGTCATTTTTTATTTATAATTTTTTGATTAGACATGTAATACGAACATCTAGAAACCTGCGAGCAGCACGCGGATTGGTGCGTTAGATTATGGCGATTAATTAATGGCGTTAATAGCTACAAGTATATTAAAACTAAATTTTCTTTCTTTTCACTTGGGTAATTCAATATAAAATGGACTTGTATTTTAATTATGGATTAGTTGTATTCGGAAAATTCATTTTTTGAATTTTATGGGCATTGAATCCAAAACTAATTACTAATTTAAACTAATCACTAATTTCTCATATTCAGGCAAATGAATCTGTTGATCTCTTACTGACATAAGTTGTCATAATTTTTTTATCATTTCTTTTTTTTTTTTAATGTGTTGTAATTAGGAACTTGAGTACTCTAGCCTTTTCATCAGACTTTTCTCACAATCATGTTTTTGATTTAGGTTGTCACTTATTCTCTTTTGAATAAGAGAAATAAATTATTTCAATAATTTATAAGGTATATTACACATGTATAAACACAAGCACACACTTTGAGTCCCAATATGTAACACTTACTGTAGATATATATTTATAAAATTTTGTTATTATTATTTATTTTAGGTTTTTATTTGTAATTTTACTAATAATGTGGCAATCATGATATTTTATAACTAAATCATCCCCTTTTAATTATACTGTGTTTTATTATCTTCATTAACTATGTTTTATTGTCGTCTAGATTTCTTTTCATTTCTCATCATTTGTTTCATAATTTATCTTTTACTCTTTGTATTTCCTTTCATTCTTATCATTTCCATTTATAAAATTGTTATATCTTATTTGGTACTGCTATGTTCGTATAGCTTTTCTGCTTTCTTTTATTCTCAGCCTTGAAGATGGCTGAATAAGCCGAAACTTAGGCACAAATAAATTACGTTTAACTTATTTTATGTAATTTATTGACTGTGCTATTTTACCCTCTTCTAAGAACTATCCAAGCAATTCCACATGGTATTAACGCTTATATTAATGTTCTTGTTTTGTTTTTTACAAAATACCAATAAACATCCATTACAACACAACTATATAATTAAATAGAGGTACACAGTTAACTATACGACCAGGATCGTATATCAAAGGACATTAGGTAAACCTTTATCCCTGTTTAGCACTGGATAGAGAGCTAGAGAGAAGACTAAGAGGGACAGTGGAGGCGTCAAGTAGGGGCTAGATTTACTGCCCTGTTGTCCACTAAGGCACCCTCCGCTAAATCCTTTTACCATCCAGTTTGTCTGGATCCTCTTCTGTTTACACCTCCTCTTTGTCACCATCACCATCCTCTCTTTCGGCAAATTAGTCTCCTTCTAGGTCCCCAGGGAGTTAGGGATTGTACTATACTGTCCCATAATTGATTACTTCATCGCGACTTGAAAATCAACATTTATGTTCTACTTTTAATAAATTTTGACATTGTAGAAATACATTATAAATGAGATATAATGCTGATACCACTACATCCCATCAAGTAAGTATAGACTCTATTGTTTCTTGGAAAACGGCTGAACCCAAAGCAAGTACTTTACCATGCTAGGAAAATAGAAGTGACCAAAATTCATGACCATAAGAAATGATGCGGTTGACTTTTTTCGTGAAAACTGAATCATAAGGAAAGTAAAAGGATACCAGTTGGAAATCGTTAAAAGAAATAAAATAAATAAATGAATGAAATGCTATGATAAAATATTCAGAAAGCTAAGAGGATCATCATATCATATCATCACAATGTCTCTCATCAGTAAGAATACTACAGCTACTAAGAGAATGAAGAAGATTTGAAAGAGGAAAGGAACTGCCCAAAGATTGAATACGAGCCTCGTGGACCTCAGAAGAAGAAACAATAAAGTAACATTAAATAAAATTCAAAATATAATACCTGTTCCACTACAACCCATGAAGGGTCTTGTATTACATGGCATAGACCGTACTGTTTCTTGCACAATGGCTGGGCTGGGAGGTGTTTTTTTCTAGATCACGATTAACCGTTAAGTTTTTTTTCTACATTGTATATACCCATTTTATAGAGACTGGGTGAGCCCGGGAGGGTCCCAGATCCAAAATTATCCATCCTCAGCTGTTAGCAGACACAGAGCCACTCCGATCCCCTTGTATTGAAAATAATGTTATCATTTATATAAATGTTGAAAATGGTCCAGGGGGTACAATCAATTAATTTTATACAAAATCAGTATAACTTACTTAGTCTGTCCCTATGTTTCGTCCTAATTGTTAGGTCATCAAAGCTGAGAATAAAACAAACTGATTAACAATACTAACAGTACAGTAATAAAGATAATAAATCAGGTAAAATAGAAAACTTAACGCAAGGCTTTTAAGATTGACATAAGGTTTGCAACATGCACCAAAACATGACTACTCCTCAAAAAATCCCTTTCCAAATTTTAACTACAAGCCTATTTTGATAAAAATCAAATCAAATAGTTGTTTGAAGAAATCCAGAACCAAATTATATTCTATTTCATGTTACTAGCGATTTGGTAAAATTCAATTTATTTTCCTTATGTATAAAAAAAAAGGTGTGCGCCCAACGTGGGGCTCGAACCCACGACCCTGAGATTAAGAGTCTCATGCTCTACCGACTGAGCTAGCCGGGCCATGTGGAGAGCGCCTTTCAAATTAGCAAAAAAATCAATTTTCTATCTTGAGTATTCGTTACATTATTATTTTTTATTTATTATGTATTTTTTTTTAGCAAAGCTGAAATATTTGGTACTTTTATAATCCTTTGTCAATTATCAAATTTATATAATCTTACGGCTTATTTACGGTCGCTTTTCCGTTCTCTGGTCCCAATTTCTTTGGTCGCAGCTCATATTTTCTTCCAAATCTTCGGATTCCATTTTTTCATCTATCAATCCCCTCCAGCTTCTTCTCGGTCGATCTCTTTTCCTTTTTTCTCGTGGTAGTCAAAATCCTGTCAAGTGAAGTTACGTTATGTCATTTCTACCTCACAATCTTGTAATCTATAAAATGGGAATGGGTAGGGAAAAAAGTAGATCGGAAATATAACTCAATAAAATAAAGTTACAGCTTATTTTATAATAACTAACATAGCTAGTATGGGCAATTCTCTCTTATTTTTTTCAAACTCGCATGTCATTTCTAGCTTCGAGGAGCCTCTACTATTTTCCATTTCAAGGTTAGGTAAATTACTTTGAATTTGGTATACTCCTGACGTGTGATTAGTCCAGTGCTATAGGACCCCAATCTTCGGTCTTCCCATGGTGGTCCTGAGGTGAGTATTGTATATGAGCTTGTATATGAATAAAGTGTAAAGTGGGCTGTTCTGTCGTGTGAAGAACTGGAAGGATCGTTATTCTCCACAAGTCTGGCACTTACCACTAGTCCTTGTGGGAGTTACGAGTTATTCAAGATGAGTAATTTCAACTGGAATAATTTTCTGATATAAGGGATTCGTAATAATACCAAAATATGTTATAAGGTTAAATATCTTAAGCGGTTATTTTTTTGGTACTTATGGTTTTTGAGATTTATTTATTGAGAAGAAATGCTGAGACACTCCGCCGATACATATAAGATCGTGTCGTAAAAATGACATAACATGACGTCACTTGACCGGACCGGACTGTCCCTACTATCAAGCAGACAACATGCGGATTAAGTACCTAATTGAGGATATGTTAAGCTATGTGGTTTCTACTTGATATCATATTTATGTCAGGTTATTCTTCCACCTACCTCGACCTTATGATCCGGACTTACCTGACGAAGTACGACGGTAAGTTGGAAGCGCGGACAGTGACCCCGACAACTTTTCCTAATCAGCTGTTCTCGGCACTTACTAACTTTAACCGCCCCCTCTTGCTCTCCCCGGCCCAAACTCAGTTTTTGTGTTGATTGGTAAAGTTGCCCACGACCTTGAGTCAAGGTCACATTTAGATGAACAGGGCTCTCTGACCTCTAATACTTTCTCATAGTTAGTCGACCTCATCGGTACGCCATTTATTTATAACAATGATAATAATAATTTATTACTTAGTCTCGAGGGGTCTGATATCTATTCTTATATATTAGTTGTTTTTTTTTACAGAAAGAATAATGATATTTAATTTTTGGTATCTTTTCCCCAGGTTGTCGCTCCGAGTTAAGTCACTACAAGTTCTAACTTTTCTTTCGTTTTTTTAATATCTTCAAAAATATAAATAATCGGGTGTTTTAGTATGAAAAAAAGGGTGTAATTAGGGAAAATGTGTATATATCGGTAGTCATTTCATAAAGATATTTAGGTTCTGTCTATCCCGGTATTATTAGGATAGACACAAATTGGGACACCTCCACGCTGAGAGGCACTAAGGAGGAAGTTAAAGAAGAAGATGTGGTTTGAGCCAAAGGAAAGAAGTCCTTGACATTCGCGCCTCCATATTTGCGGGGGATAAAAAGGTATTATTAGGATAATAATGCCTATAACATGATAACCACCACATCATAGACGACCAAAAAAAAAGAAAAAAAAAGTGTTTTGTTTTTTATTCAGCCTATAAAGACTACTTAAAAATTCTACTTCTGGGCTAATTTTTATTATATATTGTATACGTGTTCACCACGGTGTGTTTTAGACATTTCAGGTCGTTGTGTTTAATTCCTAAGAAAGGTTTAACAAAAAAAAAAAAGAAGATTTTTCCAGCATATTTCGATCTTTACTGTAATCTTCATCATAACTTCAATGACGTTGAAGGCTTATGTTAACACTGATTACTTCTATCTTTATTGTCACTGTATTTAAATAAGGATAAATATATAAATATCAATAAATTTTTTTCCGTTATTAAAATGGTTCCTTAGGACGCCGTTCTCTCTTTTTATCTGTGTTTGGTTTGTAATAAAAATTAATTCTAATAGTTTATTAGTCTTAATTAGAAATGTTTGAATGTAAAATTAAATTTGAAAACCCTAAATGTTTTTTGACTTCTTTAATGTACAAAAAATGTATATCCCCAAAAATTCTGTTTTGTAAACAGCCGATAAAACATCTCACTGAACTGGTTTTGTGCTTCTACCTGGAAGCATCTGCTGAAAGCCAATGATGTTATATATATATGTTCGATTTAAAATAGAACAGGTTCAGCCGAAAAATTAGGTCATTTAGTGGTTTCGTTCTTGAGGAAGACCCAGACTGCAATAGATGGACCACATCTCAAGGATTGGCGAAAGGAAGGGAAGGAATATGAATGAGATGAGAGTGCTGGCTGGACATCGAAGGGCTTGGCTGCCCTGGATTGGGGCACCTCCACGGTGAGAGGCACTAAGGAGGAAAATAAAGAAGAACAAGTGTTTTCAGTCAAAGGAAAGAAGTGCTTGACATTCGCGTCTCCATATTTGCGGTGGATAAAATCTGTGTGTTTTGACGATCCTCTGTTCTAATCGTTAATTGTCGTAAATCCTCATTAGCTGTGCTCCTGACGAAGTTGACTTGCCCAGAACTGATCAGCCTTTTCAGAAATCACTTATTTCGTTTTGCTCCTTTCTTTGACAGCCATTTTCCATGTAACTATTTTTTTTCAATGATATTTTTATGAAGGATTTGTTTTCTTGACATTTTAACTTTAGCCTAGGAGCCTGTCGTGGTACAATTATAATTATAATTAATATTATTATAAATGTCGAATATAATACGAAATATCCATTTTGTTCACATTTGAAAAAAATATTATTGAGAATTCGTTCATTGTTTCCATGTGCCATTACGTCCTTGGTTGCGAAACAAGGAAAGGTTGGTTCAGAACTGGAGGTGAGTGAAAGTATTGTAACAAATCGGCGTGGGTGTAGTCCTTAGGCAATCGGAGGCAACTCATAACTAAACTCATTGGACAGATATGCTCATTATAGGCATATAAAACCATAATAAGGAACTAAAAATAATCTAGAAAATAATAATGGCACCCTTTAGGATATAAATTTGAAGCAAAAACTTCTTTAGTGACTTTTAGTAAACTTGTTGGTTCGCGTAAGCAATATGCTCGAGACTTGCGACACCTAGCGGCCTCTGCAGGAGTTTATGAAATTTCTATTAATCAACTTTACTCTAAAGATTTGGAATTCAATTGATATGAGAATAATTGTATTTAGCTAAAAAGTCCTGTAATAGTTGTACAATTGATACAATTGAATAATAATAATATTATGAATAATAATTTCACTTTTCGTTTTCCCTAACAGATTTTATTTGTAACAGCTAAATGCCTTGTTTTATGAAATGATTGAAAGTAAAAATGATCGGAGTGTTAATAAATGTGAAAACCAGACTAATGTTAATAATTTAAATTTACGAATTTGCAATTTAAATAATTCAGTCTACAAATGATTTATAAATTTAAAAAAGAACATAATTATTCCAAAGTCTTGAGTTTTCACTTCTGTTGGCAGTCCTCATGACTGCCTATTTTATTTATATCTATCTCTGTACTTTCAAAATCATCAAAGAGAAGTCAACTTCAACGAAGTTACAAAATCCGTGGGATTTAGTTGGGTAGTTTTCTATGAATGAACTACTTACTATAAATAAATAATAAAACGTCTTATAAAAATGAAAGGATTTATTTTTTTAATTTACTCTTTTGTTTCCATTATAAAATAAAAAAAATTCCAAAAGTGTAATGTAAAAAAACATAGCTTCCAATGGTATAATTTAGATAGAATCATAGGAACTTAAAAATTCTAATCAAACATCGAACATTTGATTTATAAATCTCCAAAATTTCACAAAAATTTCCCTCCATGTTGTTAGTTGGGAGGTGTAAAAAACGAACCTGATTTTTTTTTCTTATTTAGCTTTTAGAGGTTTAACGTTTTTAAGTTATACAAGAGAAGCTACGCGATCTACGAACTTATTAACATAATCTCTGAACAGATAGCACATTTATATTTCTTATATATATATATATATATATATATATATATATATATATATATATATGCGTATAACAAATATATATGAAAAGATAGCACATGTATATCAAATATGTAAGTACACATAAATCAATGTAGATTCATCGATGACCAAAAATGCTTCCGTTATTAGGTCAAAAACAAACATTTTCGTGGTCACAACACATCCGATCTGTGTATTAGGAGGTAAGAATAGTATTTTAGTGATACAGGGTGTTATTTATTATAAAATCTGATTATTGATATAAAGTTTAAACATTCGAAACAGGAATGTTAAAAAATACTAATACAAATGAATTCAGAAAATCATAATATTTATAAATAACTTATTTTTTTATTAATTGTTATAATTTTTAAATAATTTTGTTTTAAAGAGAAAAGATTTGCTCTGACCGGGATTCGAACCTGGGTCGACTGCGTCTCCGTCGTAGTGCTCTAAACTACTGAGCTACTCGGGGTAGTATCAGCCTGACTGACATAAGACTCCTGGTAGCTCAGTGGTTTAGAGCACTGCGACGGAGACGCTGACGACACGGGTTCGAATCCCGGCCAGAGCTAAGCATTTCTCTTCAAAACAAAAATATATTAATAAAACATAATATTTAGATACTGCGCAAAAATGAATAAGGATATTGCCAATTTTGTATTATATCCTTTACCTAACATTTATATGTTATATATTTAAAACTACATTAATATTTAATGTAGTATAATTTATAATAAATATTAATTAATGCTTTGTGTAATAAAAATAATATTAAAATGCTAGGCAAAGTAAATACAACAAAATTAGTGGTATCCCTGTTCATTTTAGTCTAGTTATAACTTCAACGAATAAACCATTTTCCTGGTTTAATCTAACAGGGTTTTATAGAAATTATTCTAATTGACTTGAGTATTTTTTTTATTAATTTTCTGTTCTAAATCACGGTCAAAAACTGAGATAAAGTATTTAATATTTGAGTTCTTTTAAGTTGGTTAAAAATAAGTTACTATTTACTTAAAGAGGAAAACAGTTGACTGGATGATCTAATGTGATTTGATTACCGTGACATATACGGCCCGGTATGTCAATAAATATTCCAAATTATCGGCCAAAATGCTAAATATATATATATATATATATATATATATATATATATATATAATAAAAACAGTGTTTATTCCAGATTAATAACTCTTTTTCAACGTAGTTTACCAAAAAATACCGTTTATCGTACTAGGAAATATATATTTATAAAGAAGGGTAGAATTACATTCTATTGTGTATTATAAAAGTTATAATATTCTCTGTTAAAATGGAGGGAAACATAAACAGATCAGCCGCTACTCAAATCGAATTCATTAAAACTACAACATGTTGTTTATGCGATGATAATATTGCAATAATTTGAATAAAGGATATCTTCAGTTTCCAGACCAATTTATTTAAAATTTAACCATTTTTTTTAAAAGTAGAGCTACCAAGTTATTTCAGTATATCTAAGTGCCTATTGGGTGAAAGTGCAGTAAAACGAACTTATGTCTTCCGAACATTTTTGTATAAAGATATTTTCTTATTTTCTAATTCTTAACGGAAAACTGATGTTTCTTTATTTTTTTATTTAAAAAAAATACAGCACGTTTGTTATAAAGAAACGACTTATACAAAATTATAGGATGTGTAAAATTATAGAATGAAGACACATAACCATTTTTTAGCTCTTGTACTGGTTAATTGGTAATGTTGGTATACGTTACACCAATAATAATATAAAAACAATATACATGTTTTTGCTTATAACGAAGCATTTTAACCTTTCAAAATCACAATCGAACCGAAATTAATTTATTGTTGTAGGGATTGTAACTACCACTGGGTAACTTCTCTGTATGCCCTTTTGTACCATTAACGCCATGATATTTACTTCCGGCATTGCTAAAATACAGGAGTTGTTAATTTCAAAAAATTAATTTAATAAAAGTATTAAAAATAGATTAAAAAATTAATAACACTTAAAAAACTTCAACCTTATAAGAAATCTAGTGGTTAGCTTAGTAGATTTGAAAATGCAGAATTAAAAATAGTAAACAACATGTTACAATTTTTCAAGGTTATAATATATTTTTGTGTAGGTGTTGCAGTTATAAATGTATTTTTTTATTTATTTTTTCTGTTTAGTGTATAGGAAACTAATGGATAGCGTATTATAACAAAGGTATGATATTGAATAAAAACGCGGTTACAAGTGATTGAATTCCTTCATAAATATTCAGCATCGAAATAAGGAAGGAGCATAAAAAGTTATGAAGAAGTTTTTAACTTGATTACGGAACTAAAATGGATCTCTAAGCTTTTAGAAAAGTTTTTATTCAGCGGCCGCAGAAAGGATTTCTAGATCCATTTAAAGGCATGATAAGTGTTATCGGTACGTGTAATATATGAGATATACAATAGTTTTGTATTATGAGGATCGGGGATTTCTCCGGTTTTTTCCTGGTATTATACTTTTTTAAAAGAGTCCGTTTGATAGATTTTTATTTATTTATATATAATTTTTTTGCGGTTTCCTCTAGAAAGGTCGTGGTGTGGAGTTGAGTAAAACATTTAAAACTTTTCCTTGGTCCGTCCATCATTCGGTTTTCCCGGCGAGGAGGTTAGTCCGGGTTTTCCCGAAGCCGCGGCAAGATGGCGGATCCGAGTATTTTTCTTGGCCTGACCAATCGGGAAGGTGCCTGGGCGTGCCGGCGCATGCGCACCTTCCTCCCAGGTCGTTTTTCCGAACCCCCCAGCTCGGTGAAAAGTTTGACCCCGTTTTTCCGACCCTAATCGATGAACGGCCGACCACTCCAGACTAGCGAAAGGTCACCGCCTCGATCTGTTGATAAATTATTTTATCCCTTCGGAGGCACAACATTTCTTTGAGGGCGATCTGAATCCAGATGTCCCTTAGGACGTCCTAATTTTGGGAACGGGAACTTTTAGATGCTCCCTTAAATACAAATTTTCCAAAATATATTGAGTTTCTATCAATTTTTTTTATAATTTAGTAAAAGTGGAATTAAGAGTATTTCCAAATAATGTAAATTACCCAAATGGACTATACATATAGACCACTTATCAATACTAGTTATCGAGTTTCAATCACGTTAAAATGGACCCTACATATTTTAGTTTAATTGTAATAAAAACTAATTTCGCATCATATAAATGCTCTGAATGGACTGAATGAAATATTTTGATAGGATAAATCATTTTTTATTTTTTATAGTTAAATCCATAGAAACAGAATTAATATTACCTAGCAATGCATGGTCGTGTTTCTTTTCATATAGTTAATGTATTGCTATTAGACTAATGTTTTTTTTTTTATATTCAGCAGTATTAAGCATTATAATAAAGTTAAAAGAATTGTTGGTTCATGTAAAATTTAAGAAATGATATGTTGAATATAATGTTGGATAGTAAATTTCTTATTATATTTAATTAATACAAAAATCATAGTATGAGCATATTGTACGTATGAGTTGGGTTTTCCTATACAAGGGGTTTTCCAGTGCTTTTTTTCCGAAAGTTGATTTCAGCGCCGCTACTTTAAACCATAAAAAGGGTTGGTGATCATATTCGCGAAGATACCTTTGGCTTATGTAAAACTTTAAATCATTACACTGATTAGATAATGCTTTCGGAAATATGTGCTTCTTCTATTTCAGATATAAAATAAAGACCGTTCTCATTTATTGGGTTAACTGAGTGTCTATAGATTTTTATTTTTTATTTCATAAAGGCAATTTTCGCAATAGTAAAACCACTTTTGATCCATTAATTACTTTATTTGTTTTTATTTTCCTAATAATTTATAGGAAACTATACTCTTCAATTTCACATGTTTTTATTCTACTTTAAATGTTAAACTTTAACAGTTTTAAATAATTAATAAACTTATTAATTTACTATAAAAACATTGGATGCATATGAAAAATAAAGGAATTGCTAAATACAGATGTACCCATGTGGTTCTATGTTTGTAATCTTACTGATTTTGGCTCGTTTAAATGGAAAATCCAGGAATAAAAGAAACCTCGGTAATAAAATTATTACTTGTCAGTTTAATTAATTATGATAGCCAAATAAAATGCCACTATATTTAAAGTACAAACATATAAAGAATTATCTAACCCTATTGCTTATATTTACAACTATTCCTCCTGGATCTTAAGCTCTATTTTCTGTTATTTATTAATTTACAATAAGTTTTAATTATAAAAGCTTGTATTCATAGATTCCTATCTCTGCCATCCTTGAACATTTTATCCAAAATAATACGTTTTATCCTAGAAATGTTTAATGAAATTATTCTCAGAAAAATTATTAATGCACCATGGTATGTTTCGAATCACACTATACACAACGACATGAACATTTCCACTGTAAAATCATATATTCATAACAAACACATAACATCCCACTCATCGATACAATATCACCCAAACCCACTCGTTTTTCCGCTTTCCTACTCCCTGTTACCTGGAATTGATAAAAAAAGATTAAAAAGTTCATTGGCCAAGAGACCTACTGAACAATTGAATATTTTCCCCAAATAACTGGATGATCATGGAGAAAAACGAAGAGAAAGAAACTTCATTCAAATTTGCTAGATGCGCAATTGCGCAGGTGCAAATAAAAAAAATAATAATAAAAATTGAACAGAAATTAATAAATGATTATTCCATGAAAGAAGGTATTAGGAATTTTAAAAAAATAATCACACATATGAAGTGAAAGAGGTAAATACATAAAGTGTCTTCTTAAATTATGAGATGTGAGCTGGATGGCCATGACCTTGAACTAAAGCAATATAACTGATAACAGCTTGAGAACTCCAGTAATAAGAACAACTCCTTATCTCAACCGTCTAACTTCTAACACTTCTTCAATGCTGTATTCTTCAAGGTTCTTAAATTCGATTCACCCAGACCGAAATCTAAGCAATTGTTATCAGTAAAACCCGTAATTGAAGGTATAAAATTTATAAATGAAATTAATTTTTCGTGTGTCATAAAATAGATCAATAAAAAAAAAATCAACATTTTCTCAATTCATGTTGGACAATATCACGAAAACTGCTTATAAAAATTATAACAAATTACTACATAATGTTTATAACTATCTAAATTTTAATTGTGATTGACATTTCCTTGTCTATTTGTTTCTTCCTTACTTTACTTAAGCCTGAAATATATAATTTCACAAAGTCAGAATATGTAAAATGGATTACATCCAATAATCCAGCTCCAATAATCTAAAAAAGCTCTGAATTTTTTTCTGAGTCTAAATTTTTCTTTGGAAGAGCAGTAAACTGTTGGTATCTGTTTTGTACAGCATGACCTTGGTTCTTCTTAATTTCGTGAAATTTTCGCCATCCCAAAATAACATCTATTAGCGGCCAAAATTCTTCTTTGAACTTCTGGGCTGTTGAGCTATCTGCTTTGACCAGAGAACCGAGGTAGACAAAACTGTCGACACTTTCGAATGTGTAGGTACCAAACGTGATGGTGGGATCCGATTGTCTTGAAGGGTTAGCCACCATTACTCTCGGTACTTAACCTTTACTTGGGTTACCTGAAGACCTACAAGCCGTCCAGCGTTCTCCAAAGCAAGGAAAAACCTCGGTTATAGATCCTTCGGTGTTCTTTCCACTATGTCCATACCATCTGCATAGGCCAGTATTTAGTCAGAATCGTACCAATGACTTGCTACCCTGAGTCTCTTATGACCTTTTCCAGTACAAAAATAAAATAGAAAATATTAATAAAAAATAAGCAAATAAAAAAGAGATAATAAAAAGGAGGCGTTGACCGTGTTAGATATTTTAAATTAATCTTTCTTTTGAAATCAATGCACTTATTCCCATTTCTCGAAACCATTACAATATTTTCTCTGACCAAATCCATTGGAAGCATGATGCTTTCACTTCCTAAATCTATATAATCGAATGTAAATTAATACAAATATACTTTTCTCAATCAAAATTATAATCCTAAGTAATTATTTTTGTTTTACCAGTAAATTCGTATTTTTTTCTTATTCTCTTCTTTCATTGCTATTATTATCTTTCTGTCTTGATGATACCTCAATTGGCGAAATATTACCAGGATTTTTCTTGTGGCTCTTATTGTAGTGTCTTGATGCTTTTTGTTTGGGATTTTTCCATTTGTGTCTTAACAGGTATTTTATATCTCTTATTAGCTCATCAAAATTAATTGTAAAAGGGACAACTAGCAGCTTAAAAAGAGATATTTAAATATTTTTAAAAAATACCCACAGCTTTGGCTATCTAATGTTGGGATATCGGCTTTCTAAGAAGGGCACTATAGATAAAAAGTAAAAAGATTATTTTTTTATAACCATCTCTTTTTCTAAACCATGTTTTCAAGCCGATGATTTCCGAGATAAGAAATTCTCTCGTTATATTACAGATTTTACACATCACAATGAAATATAGAAAAAACTCACTTAATGTGGATCTATAGACAAAATTCAAAGATATCTCAATTGTATAATTCATTAAAATCATGAGAATGAGATGAACTTGGCATAAGATAGGATATGTTTTGGAATATCCAATGACTGGAGAAAGAAAAAAATAGGTGGACCAGAGTGGATAAGATGCAGTGAGACTGGTTGCACAGAGGTAGTGGAAAATGGCACAGGACCGAGATCTATGGGGACGGTTTCTGATTGAGGCCAGGGCCCATGAGAAGTTGTAGCGCCCAGGATCTATGCATGTATTTCACAGATTAGATCTTCCTGCTTCCTCGCTACATACTACATCAATGAAACCTTGTGGGATCTATATGTAGACTCTCCCGTGGTTCACACAATCTCTATTATATGGCTACTCTTAATAGGGGGAAAAACTGGCGGTTGAATGTGCGTAACATTCAGCTTAAACAGCTTCCAACATTTCTGAACCGAGAACCATTCATGTTTTCCTATATTAACTGCATCGAGGAAACAATCCGACTACCCAATAAACATTGGCGTGTTAGGGATTAGGAGAAGCGCAATCTTCCATTTTGATTATTTTAAGATTATACATTAGACGTTGTGCAACTTAGTGACATTATTCTGATTCTGTTCTGTATTAATTTTTCCTTCACGCTGTCCTTGTCTGTTTAACATTCAGACAACGGGAGCGTTTAGAGCCGGTATTCCGCGGGACATTGAATAGCCTCCTGAAGAAGACCGGAACCAAGGATGGAAAAGAAGTTGGGCGGGAGGGTATTATTTGAGAGGGAGGCTAGACTCGGGAGTTGAGGACGAGCAAGTTGGCGGAACAAGTTTGCGGACGAGAGCCAGATGTGCCCTAGGACGTGACCAGCGCGGGCCTAATTACAGAGAGGACTCGCTCTCCCACTGTCTCCTTTAATTAAACTTTATTCACGTAGTTAGCCCTATCCTCGTCTTGTCAAATAGGCCATGTAAATATTAATTAATAACCATCAAATGCTCAAATTTTACAACTTTTAAGATCTGTTTGGACCAAAGCAATAGCTAAATGAATCAATTTTCTAAGATATAGCAATATATTTTATTATTATTATAGGATTATTGCAGGATTAAGATTATATTTTGTTATTATCATAGTAGGTTACTTTATCACTCATATAGTCGCTGTAAAAACAATACCGCCTATCTACAACTATTGGTGAAAATGAGTTAGTAACGGTAACGGACGTATTAAGGTCAGCAACATGGCAGAGTATGATTTTTTGATACTTCTTTTCAATCTTTTTAGTAATAGTTTCAAAATTGTAAAGATAAAAAATAGATTATAAATCGCCAAGTCTACAGTCGGCGCGGTTTTTTTTCTCTCCGGTAAAATCACCTAAAGTGTACTTCGGCGGTACCCAATGGCCATACCACGTTGATCACTCGGTTCCCATCCGATCACCGGAGTTAAGCATCGTCGGCCGTGGTTAGGACTTGGATGGGTGACCGCCTGGGAAAAACAGGCGGTAACCATCAGGGAAAAACCGCGTGCTGTTGGCATCCAACTTTTTACGTCGTGGATTCTCCTAAGAATCCTTCTCTCTATTTTAAATGGTTTCCCTAAACTGGGAAAGCACAGTCTAGGCCCGTACAATATCACTATTTTACCATTGTACTGTAGTGCCTAATTTTGGCCTTTTTGCAGAGGTATTTTTTATTATATATAATACTCATTAAGTAGCATAAATTCTCCAAATTCCTAATCCTGTACTCTATGCTTCCTTTTTCAGACAAGTTTCTGCTTATTATCTCGCCCAGATATTTAAAACTTAACCATCCGGATTTTACCGAATTCCTTTTTCACTTCTTTGCCACTAAAGTGGGGGTTTGTGGTCATAAATTTGGTCTTTTGAACGGAAATTTTCCAGCTTTTTTCCGCTACTTTCTTCAGGGAATTTATTTGCTTAATCACCTCTTCTTCCCACTCTGCCAGTAGGACCATGTCATCCACAAGAGTCAGACATTTTACCAGGATATTGCTCTTCTGATTTTCTACTTTAGCTCCTGATGTTTCTTTATAATTCGTGACCAGGACCAGGTTTTTGAAGGTTTTAGGTCCATGGTTCGAATGAAAAAAAAAAGCCCCAATAACACCAAGTTGTTTTACTTCTTCACCGAACCATAACATAACAGTATAAAGCCATAACATGGCATAAAACCACCTAAAAATAGTTAAGGAACAACTATTCTTAAGAAAAAACAACTATGCACAATACTATTTACTGATTACCATAGGATGTATAACTCTGAGCAGCAAAGAAAAAGATGAAGGAAAATTTTTGATATTTCTTGGCAAAAAAATTGAGGTTGTGAGATATATTTAGACGTGAAGATAATTCACCACATAATGAGCCCGTAGATGGTGGGCTTCAAAATCCCTTCGGTCTACACCGGTAGGTAGCAGCACCAGACGAACGAGATAAGCAAGTATGTATGTATATTAATGATTTAGTATACATTCAACAACTCGGTGTGAGTATGAGACCAACCTAGTCTCGAAACGACCCTAGAAAGAAGTTTGAAAAACTGGTTGAAATTGACATTTGAACATATATGTGTGTTTTTTTTACGAGGGTAGGTGGAAATCTTCAAAAGACGCTAACAGGCCCCTACCCATCCGTGTATGGAATTTTTACCCACTAAAACCAACCTCCCTACATCTGTTTCTCACCCTCCACTGGAACGCTGTTCGCCTTTCTTTCCCTTCCTTTCAAAGCTTTTGTAGCATATGTGCTGCTAACCATTGGCCTGCCATCCAATAATCCTGATTGATCAGCATAAGGTTGGCAACATTATTTGCAGTGGAATCTGAGCCACAGACGCGTTGGAACTCCATCCTCTCTTCTTGAAAGCGGGAACAGAAGAAGAATATGTGCTCTGTGCTCTCCTCCACTCCTGTGCAGAATTTAAATTCACCTGTATCATCGAGCTTAAATCTATGCTGGTAGGCTCGAAAGCAACCATGCCCTGTGAGAAAATTTGCCACGGTTCCTATTCACCCAAGCCTCAATGTGGGGTACCAACCTGTGCGTCCACCTTCCACTGAATGCCATATCCCAACGACGTTGCCACTCCCTAACTGTCTGCTTTCTTAATTCGCCTCGGGGAATAGGGTCTGCACTGTTATAAGAGCGCCTCCTCTCTTCAGCGATCAGATCAATCGGTGGCATCCCGGCCACCATGCAGGCCGTTTCGTATGATACTGCACGAAACGCGCTGATCACTCTTAGCGCACACCGTCGATATACCGACACCATCGGTCTTCTATATGCAGCAGTGTCCAGCGCATCCTTCCATATCGCAGCTGCGTAGAGCAGAATGGATGGGACCACACTGGATATCAGCAGCCTGCGGATGTTCCTGGGTTCGCCTACGTTGGGTATTAAACGTGACAGTGCGGTGGTTACTCGAGCTGCTTTATCACTAACCCCCTGAATATGGTCCTTGAACCGGAGCCGATTCTCACCCCGAGATAAGTCAAGGAAGGCTTGGACTGAATATCTTCCCTACCTTCTCTCAAGGTGACACTTTCTCTTCTTTTTCTGCTACTGACAAGAAGGACCTCTGTCTTATCATGTTTAGCTGCAACCCTACAGGCACCAGCCAATCTCGAGTCAATGCGACACAATGGTTGGCCTTTAGCACGATCTCTTCTTTGTACATTGCCTCGACCACCACAGTGATATCATCAGCAAAGCGCACAATTACTGCACTCTCTGGTAGTTTAAGCCTAAGGACTCCGTCGTACATAACATTTCACAGGAGGGGTCCAAGCACGGATCCCTGGGGTACACCGCCAGTCAACTTAAACCTTCTCGAGCCGTCCTGTATCGGACATATCAAGGTCCTGTCCCTGAAGTAGTCACAGATTATACTCCTGAGGTCAGGGACATTCATTGACCTTAGAGCATCCAGAATACAGCTCCATCTCGCTGTGTTAAAGGCGTTCCTTACACCCATCGTGACTATTGCATATTAGCATTTAGCGCCTCCCCTCCATCTCTTCTCTGCTACAGCCTTCTTGGCAATTTCCGCTACCAACGCAATAGCGTCTACCGTGGATCTTGTTTTCCGGAAGTCAAATTGGTTCCTGGAGAGGCCTCTCCCTCCTTCTGTGAAATCTTGCAGCCTATTTGCCCTTATCTTCACCAAAGTCTTCCCAGCTGTATCCAATAGGCAAATCGGTGGATAGGCCGAAGCTTCTGATGCTCTTTCTTTGATCTTCGGGATCAGAACCAGGCGTTGCCTTTTCCATGGTGGGGGAAAGGACCCCTCGCGTAAACAAGAATTGGAGACATCCAGAAGAGATCTGGTCGGGCTTCCATGGCTGCCTTCAGTGCCAAATTCGGAATGCCATTCAGGCCAGGGGATTTACCCATCTGAAGACAACGGCAGATGTCACCAGGCTCTTCAGCCGATACCGCTGGTACATCAAGTGGGGGAAAGGACGCTGTCTGCCTTAATTTCTCTTGTTCAGGAAACAAAGTGGCAACGATCCTCTCCACGACCACGGGGCACATGGGCGAGTTCACAGCACTGCTCTTCAGTTTCGTCATAACTCCCCCACGGGTCCTCCACTTATGCTCAGAGCCCTTTCCAGCATTGCCGCTTAATTATTTTGACAGCTCGCCGGAGTTCTCGCCTCTGAGCTTTATACTCCTCCTGGAATTGGTGAAACAGCGGGCTGCCTCTCGCTCACTGGTATTACCTCCTTGCTACGTGTTCGGCTATAAAGTCGTTCCACCACTAAACTGGAAATCTACCACCAACTATATTGGAACGAACCATATCCGCGTCGCACGCATTATTGACCAGTCCCATCACCTGGCGAGCCTTGTCCTCCGCTGTGCCTGACAGATTAAATTCGGCCTCCATCATGATTTGGAACGATTTTCTGTAAAACGTCCTGGTTTTCCTGCGAACCACACCACTCTCATGCCTATTGACCCTTAGTTCAAGATTCCGTTGTGTGGTCAGGATAGCTTGGTGATCACTGTGTGTGTACAGGTCGCAGACCTGCCAGCTAGTATTTGCGTGGAGGCTGTCAATAACTAATGTGAGGTCGATCACCGAGTTCCTACCTCCCCTCACGAACGTGGACTCCGACCCAGTATTTGCCAAAACCAGGTTGTCTATCTGGGCAAAGGCTTCTAGTAGGATTTCTCCACGTCGATTAGTTGCCTGACTACCCCACCTGTCGCCCAGGCATTGAAATCTCCGGCAAGGAATACAGGTCTTCTCCCTCTGGCATCTTAAACTATGCGATCTATAGGACATTCGAATTCCTCAATTGTGGTATTTGGTGGAGCATAGCAGCTATAAAGGTAAAGGGCCTGTATCTTAGCCCAGACAAACCCACATGTAGGGTCTTTTGCCGTTTCAGTTATGGCCTGTCAGTTACATGCCCATTTCGCAGCTCTTCCTGTGGCGTCAGATATCCAGGAGACGCTAACCAGCTTTTTATATTGTTCACTAAGGATGGAAATGAAAATCCTTAAGTCTTTCACAGTCTGCCAGAGAAGATCTTGAACGACTTCGCAGTGATTGAGGTTGAGTTGTAAGATCCTCATTTTGCATGATTTCCCTGCCTCCTTTGCGATTGCAATGCATGATGTAATTCCGGACATTTATTTCCGCCCCAAGATTGCCCGTTGTCGCCTTTACCAGTGCAAGGTGCACAGCTAGGACTCTGTGTACAGTCGGTGGCCAAGTGCCCTTCTTTGCTACATTCGCGACATCATTTTGTTCTGTCAGGTCTCTGACATCTTCTGGCCAAGTGTCCGAATTCCCAATACCGGAAACAGCGTTAAAGTCGCACCTCCTCCCGTACCCGGCTGATTACTAGGCCTAATCTCATCCTGCCTTTCGAGACAGCCTTCCGGACCAGTAGAACTGGCAGAGCAACCACTGCGTTCTGTGTTCCAGGATACGCTACTCTCACCGATCGCACCGTGGTAGGTTGGATCACTTCTCTATCTACAAGGGCTTTGAGAGCTATTAAGATATTGCTTCTTTTGACGTAAGTGCGTCCAAATCTCTGGTTTCGATCAGTGACTCTTGCGTCCACCCTCTGATTTAGAGCCTCTGATCCCAGTGCACCCTCTAGAGTGCGCTTCTTGGTCTGCAGGGCCCCACCAGACTTCAGATCCAGCTGGATTAATAGGTTCCCAGCTTCATTTTTAAGGACCTTTGAGATATTTGCATCCAGGTTTTTCAAGGCGGGCTCGTCTCGGACCCTCCGGAGAGTATCCGCATAGGTGCTGGGACTCCAAGATCTTAATAATCAAAGCATCCGGCCTTGGTGGTTTAGGGCACTTTTCCTTCCCAATGTCCTTTTTCCTCCTGGAAACTGTTTCTCATTGCTCATCTTTCGAGTATTAACGGTTTTCCAAAAGTTGTCGGGGCTGATCCGACATCCTTCCTTTTGTCGATACCTTTGTTTTCACCATAATGCGGATGGGATTCAGTCGTGGTTTTGAAGGCACTGGTTGCCTAGATGCTCCTTTCTTTGAAACCTTCGACTTCTTTTTAATCTTAGTTACCTTCGTTCTTTCTTCTTGGAATCCAGCTGGTAAAGATGGAGGGACATTAACCTTCTCCCTTGATAAGAGTGTGCCTGGTGGCATCACTGTCTGAATGCCTACGTTTGCTTTCATACTCACTGCTGTCTGTTCCCGTAGTTTGCTTTTCATCGCTTCGAGGTAGTTCTGTATCTTACGGACATATTCCCTTATTTCACCCTGGACGTTATGCCTTTGCTGGATGTACTTCTGTTGGCCATCTACCACTCTAGTTAGCTTTGTCAAATCTTCTTGACAATCTTCAAGACTTTTATTGTGTTTGTGTGTATTTTCCCCTGGTGGCAAACCTATTACAGGACTATTAATTTTTAGAAACTAGACTTTTTCCATAAACTTTGTTGGTGTTACTACTTATATAAAATATGATACCCAAATCTCATATCATACGAAAGTCGAATTAAAAAAATATCTTTTCTTAATTAAACTTTTTTTCATAGTGATATGTATATCTTTAATGACAACATTTTTGTTGAAGGTCATTTTATTCACACATTAATCATCTTGTTAGCAACTCTATTGTAATGTTTTACAAGAATAATTTTCCCTTTTTTATTGGTTTTATAATAGTGTTTATATTTGTTTTTCTGGCTAGAAAACTTGTTTTTTTAAATACATCTTTGTTGTTCTTAAGCGACATTGATCAAAAATAAAAATTGTTTTCTATTCCATATAAGTTTATGTGGGTTTTTGAGTCAATATACAAATAAATGACATTCTTTTGGGAGCATTCTTCACTTCTGACCGCTGTAAGCAAATCAAATTCTAAAAAGGAATAAGGATATGATAAAATTATTCTTTTAAGTTGACTTTCAACACCATTATGAATATGGAGAATTTGAAATATTGTTTATTTTATTTCTTATTATTTATTTTAATTATTCACATTATCGTTTTCGCAATAATTGCCTAATTGACCAAAATAACAGGTAAATAACAATTACAAACAAATTAAACTATAAATATTCGGTTAAATGTTTCAAATTAGCGGTGATATGTTGTTAGGTCTTGCAAGGGCCAGGGGCCTACGCACTATAAATTTTCCATTACAGCCTGTAACGATCCTATTAGCACTATGAGGTCATATATTTGTCCCTTCGCCTAATTCTCTCTTTATGCTAGGTATACACATGTTGCACCAACATTAGCATCCATATATTTATCGATTTAGTTTAATAAATGTAACACTGAACTAGTATTTTTATTATTTTCTTTGAGTTATGGCATTTTTAAAATTTTAGGTCTAAAATCTACGTTCCGTGTAGTTGTTTAAAATTCATTAGAATAAATCATCATTATTCTTTCCATTTTTTAAAATTATTTTGGAATGGTGGGTAAATGTTACTACCAGTATTAATTGATCTTTATTATTAAAATTTTATATTAATTGAGATTTTTTAGTGGCAATACAACACACCCGGAGAGGGGTATAGGCGAAAATCCAACGAAGAAATATACAACAATTTAGAAGATCTTGAAACAGTCATCAGGACCAAGAGACTGAGGTTCTACGGCCACATAGTCAGAATGAACAATAATAGCCTCAACAAAAAATCTTTGATAAAGCCTAAAGCTCTAAGGGTGTAGGTGGATATGGGAAAAAATAAAAGAGAAGCTGGAGAGGCTAAAACTCTAGGATAAGGACTGCTTTCGGGAAAAAATTAAAAGAAGTTGGGGCTCTTGCAGAAGTAAGGAAGACGAGGAAGAAAATGGACTGAGGAGGAGTGAGAGGAACAGTCTAGGAAGATGAGAAAGTATTGGATGGAATAGAAGGAAGGCGGAGGGTGTGAAGAAGATTTAAGTGATATTCGCGTGGTCTTTGCCGGCTGATTCGTGGCGGAAAAAATAAAAATAAAGCAAATAAAAACAATTAGAAAATTAGAGAGAAAATTGCTATTTTTGGGATTTATTTTCAGATTGGATGATTCTCAGAATGAAAATGATTGGGAAAAAGAAGTAACG
This sequence comes from Arma custos, assembly GCA_037127475.1. NCBI lineage: Eukaryota > Metazoa > Arthropoda > Insecta > Hemiptera > Pentatomidae > Arma > Arma custos. The sequence continues at coordinate 74,399,650 of CM073760.1, forward strand.
CTTCTTAAAGCTTCAATAAAGGGGATAACCAAAATAGGGGGGAAATCTGTGGTCCTTTTTTATTTATTTATTTTTTTTAAGCCGCTGACCACTTACCAGAGAATTGCACAAGCAAAGGAATTCTGGTTTTTCTACTCATTTATCACACAGAAATTAGCTCAATTAGCCTTCATGTTCTTGTTCAAAGTATCAGTACCACTACTTTTAACTGCTAAAAGTGTTTGTCCATGTCCAGAATCAGGAAAAAGGAAGTATTCAGATATTCGACATTGTCGCGATAATCTAATCGCTTCTTTCCAGAAGCTCTGAATGAGATAACGTGCATGCGCACCTGTTCATGAAACCGGTTGAAAAGTATTCTTCCATGTCCTTTCACAAATGTGAACAGGAACGAAGAAAGAATCTCCTATATGGACTTGGCTGCTCTTGGATGACCTAGATCAATAGCCATTGTGTGGGTTACATAACTATGGTAATTTTAGTTAGTTCACATAATTAAACTGCAAAAGGTTAATCTGTTGCTGCATTACTCTCGTAAGTGTCCTGCGACTTTTGGTGGTTAATTATACTTCTGCTGAGTCGAGATTTTCGAAGTTTTATTACAAGCTTCAAATTATTAAGAAAATGAATTCTCAAAGTATTCTTTTATAATGGTCTACACCCAAAATTTCTTTGCGTCGCGATTTTGACTTGATTATATCTCAATACTAGATTATATCTTTGGTCCAAAATTCTCAGAAAATGTATTAATCCATCATGGTATATTTCGAATCACACTATACACAACGACATGAACATTCCCACTATAAAATCATATATTCATAACAAATACATAACATTTCACTCATTGACACAATATCACCCAAATCCAATAGTTTTTCCGCTTTCCTACTCCCTGTACCTGGATTTAATAAAAAAAGATTAAAACGACATTGGCCAAGAACAACGATTGATATTTTTTTTTTTGATCATGTAGAAAAGCGACGAGAAAGACACTTCAAATTTTCTGGTTGCGCAATTGCGCAGGTGCAAATGAAAATCTTTGGTATTATTCATGATGAACGATCTTGAAGTAACCTGCCAAGTAACCTGGCTGAGTAGTACAAACATGACGTCATCAGGTATTCAATTATTGTTTTGCCTCCAAAAATTATGAATATTATAATATTAACCTTCATAACGGCTCTTACAAAAACTTCACGAGCTTCTGTGTGTTATTCAACAACAATGTATACCATATTTTATATATCAAACCATTATTATTCATCTATAAAATAAACAAAAATTTTATGTTGCAAACTATGAGCGATTTTGTGACCTAAGGGTAGTTATTCAGGCGTGTTCGATATACAGCCATTTTAGTGGATCTAAGCTACAGATATACCTCAGATATTTTAGATGTTCATTTTTCAGATATTTAGAATAATATAGTAGAAACGAAATTGTACATTAAGATTAGGCTGCAGTATGAATATCTATGATATTTGTCCCGGCTATTACATGACGTAAATTGTGGAGGCGATGGTAGACCAACGGCTAAGACAGAAAACAAAGAAAGGAAGCGGTAGAGGCTGGCGGCGTGCTAAGTCTGAGTCCTGATAAGACGGGGGTTGATAAGGGCCGGACCTGAGATAGGACAACCCTTCCTTATTCCATCCCCTATCTCGCCGCCCGGGCAAATCGACTCCGATCGCAAGGATCGATAGTGCTCCTCTCCTCCCGTTAGTTCCCCACTCCTCCTTCTAGTAATAATAATAATAATAATATAACATGTATTTGCTGAAACATAATAATAATGGCAAAAATTGTTCACGAAGAATTGCCAATGAAATTCAAAACAGTGGACATGATCTACCCTTATAAGTAAAGCCCAAAACGAGTAAACATCAAACATAAGAACAAGGCCATCATAACTAATCACACAATTCCTCCCAACAAGTCTGATATTTTGCTAATCCTAAGAAGAAGAAAAATGTGTGAATTTAGTTGAAATAGGAGTAACGACAGGTGATAACCTCCACAAGATGGTGGCCGAAAAAAATAGAAAATATCAGGACCTGGCTGTTGAACTGAAGCAATTATATAAGCTTGATAAAATGTTTTGCCGTTAGTCATATCAAAAAATGTAAAAATGTAAATAGCACAAAAAAAAAAATGTGTCTAGAACAAATGTAAAAAGCAGTGTTACTCGGAACTATAAGTATCGTTAGAAAAGTAATGAACATAACAAATTAATTTTGAAATTTTTTGTCCGGGTATGTACATTTTGCGGTAGAAGTCGGAAATAGAATGAATAATATAATCTATTTAATATAACAATTTATGGGTCTTCTTCTTCTTCTTTCGCATCACCCTTGTGGCGCCTTTCAGCGTAGGGTCATATATTCTCTCTTAGAAATGTCATACAAAAAACCTGGGACCGGGATAGGAACATGTACTTCGTCTTCCTCGATCTTAAAGCAGCATTTGACTCTGTTCCAGGGGTACATGTCGCTTTTTCAAAATACCAACGAAATAACTCAAAAAGTGTCATTTTTTTAAGTTAAAACTTCAGTAGCAATAGTATTAGTTGAAGCTTTTTTATTTAAGAACCATATATCTGATATTTCATTTCCAATATATTGTTGTTTTTTTTTGTGAAAATTGCTTTAGCCACCTTTAGCGACTTTTGGTTGAGGGTGAACTACATTTTTCTAATTATCTGACCAATGAATAACTACAATAGCTTATATAGATATTTAGTTTGGAGCTACTAAAATTCATGCATTTCTAACAGAATTTGAAGCTTTAATTTTGTTTGTTTTAAAACTTTAAGGCCCTGAGGTTTGCTGTATAAAATGTTGGTGTATATTGTTGTTGAATAATACACACACAAGCTCATGAATCTTTGTGTAGGACCTATTATTGAGGTTGTATTAATTTTTAAGGACGATATTTGAACACCTACAAACGTCGTGTAAGTAAGACACTTGTATGTTATACATCGAAATGTTTGTTGAAACGTTAATTTCATATACCTCTTTTGAAAATTTAGGCTTATGGCATTGTTCTTTCGAAGGAACGATACGTTGACCTCTCCTGATCGCAAGGCTCGGTACAATGCTCCGCTACAAATCCTCGGGAGTCAATTGGCCAAATAAAAAATTCACGAGCTCTATTCGCCTCGCCAATTAGACCCTGAGCAATTTCAGATGATTATAAAAAGTTGAGCCTGCGCTGGGATCTACTCGACTACCCCATTTCCCTAATTATTCCCATTGGGCTGGCCTCGAACAAGTTTTTTAATGATTATTATTTGTTAGGCCAAGTTTCCAGGGCCCCAACAATGGCGCCCTCCTCCCCCGGTTCCAAAAACAAAGACACCCCTCGCCCCCTCTCCACCCCCTCCCCGGAAGGAAATAAAAAAAAAATATCAGCCCCGAGTGCTTTAGAGGCTCTTATGCACAGGTTTCAATTAAGTGGGCTAAGTCAGGTGTGAGCTCTCTTTGCAACCCTATCTTAATTACGATATTGAAACACTTTTATTAATAAACCTTCTTTTCTTCGCTATTGGCTTCCTTTTTAATTTTTTTTCTTCCTTCTCCTTTATGGATCGAATATACTTTGAGCGAGAGAGGAAAGAATTTCCTTTTGTCCTTAAATTAAAAAATAGACGGAAAGAGATGTGGATGAGAAAGGGTTGGGTCCCATTGTCGCCAAGAAACCTTAGAAGCGTTTAAATTACTCGGAGAGAGTTACATCTAAGAGAAATATTAATTTGAACTTGAGCGGAATGCCCCCTTTCTGCAGCGCCTCTTTAATCCTGTCTTAGGCCCTCGCCCAAAGCTTATGTGAGATCTGACGTATGTAATTAATTAATATTAGTAACTTCTAACATCCTAGCCCTTTAGCAGGAATAGCATTAAACTTTATAATCGAAATGGAATAGAAGCGTCATTATGCTTTTTTTTACGTGCATATATTTAGCACTGAATGAGGAGCTAGTTGGCTCCTTGTGTAACAGTGCTCATTTGGTATGCTGAAGGTTACTGAAGAGACTTGAATGTATAACTCGAACAAACAAATCGTGTACTCTATTTAATTGTCGATTTATTATCAATCTTCCAAACAATACAATTTCAATCTGAAACAGAAACAATACAATTTCTTGTTTCTGTTTCAGATGTTGGATTATTTCATTTTTTATTTTTATGAGTGAACAGAAGAATACGAGGGTGGTCTGAAAAGTTTCTGCCGAACATCGCTAAAGTTCACCAAATGGTGCTAGGCGACCGAGATCTGTTGGTGCAGTTCAGGCGTAATAAATCCGATGACACTAGGATACACTATTATACGCCCAAAACAAAAATGGGCGAACCGGCTCCAAAAAAAAACCAAAAACTGTTTTCTCGGCTGGGAAAGTGATAGCGACTGTTTTTGGGATATTCATGGAGTTATTTTAATCGATTGTCTCCAAAAATGAAAAACATTACAGGAGCATACTAGGCATCATTACTTGACAAGCTGAAGTCAGAACTTGCGGAAAAACGGCTACATTTTCAGAAAAAGAAAATCCTGTTTCACCAAGTACAAAGTACAAATGTACCGAGTACAGAGATAGGAGCATCGCTGGGAGAAGTTTGTAGAGTTACAAGGAAGGAAATAAAAATTAAAAAAATTGTTGTTTTTTTTTCAGATCATCCTCGTATATTTTAAGGACTGAGCTGTTATTTAATGTTTTTATACCATTGTGATCCTAATTGATTATTGTTGTGTGCTTGTTTCTGCTTAGAAAACCTTTTTTTTTTTTTTTAAATATATTATTAAAGTACATTATATATATATATATATATATATATATATATATATATATATATATATATATATATATATATATGTTACTAATATTATAAATGTGAAAGTTTGTATGTTTGTCTCTCTTTCACGCAAAAACTACTGAACGGATTTGGATGAAACTTTACAGTAATATATGTTATACATCAGAATAAACATGGGCTATAGCAAGCGCGGATTTAGGGGGGCGCACGGGGGCAAGCGCCCCCCCCCCCCGACAGTTTTATAGGAACTGTGGAGAATCCATTATAGTACATAATTAAAGGAAAATAACATGATCATAGTTGTTAAAATATCAGAAAGAACAAGAGTGAAACTATTTGTTTTGATATACTACTAATCTTACTAATATCATAAATGTGAAAGTTTGTATGTTTGTCTCTCTTTCACGCAAAAACTACTGAACGGATTTGGATGAAACTTTACAGTAATATAGGTTATACATCAGAATAACACATGGGTTATAGTAAGCGCGGACTTAGGGGGGCGCACGGGGGCACGTGCCCCTCCCCCCCCCCGACGGTTTTAGAGATACTGTGGAGAATCCATTATAGTACATAATTAAAGGCAAATCAGGAATTTAGCATCTTGAAATTTGCAGATAGCTCCTTTGTATGATTTAAGAAAGAAGTTTGGATAATTCCACCCTTATTATAATAAGGGTTCAAAGGTTGTATGGAATCCGTCAGTTTTGAAGTTAGACATACGAAATTTTGTACGAGTAACCTATAGTGAAAAAAATTAAATTATTTAAATAATTAAATTATTTATTATTTTAAATTTTTCTTAAAAAGCACTGTCAAGAAACTTTATGCGGTAGTTCAAATTCTATGCGAGCGAAGCCGCGGGCAAAAGCTAGTATATATATTAAAAAAGAACCATAAATAAAAAATAAAAAAATCTATATATATATATATATATATATATATATTAAAAAAAAAGTATAAATAAAAAAAAAATCTATATATATATTGTTATAAAATTATTACAGTACATTTTACCAATGTAAAGATTTATTTTACTATTATTGTCTAAATCTGTGAATTTTGTCGCTTTAATAGAAAATCCATATTGAATGATAATTGTTGACCTTGATAATATATGTGGAAGAAAGTGGTCTGGGTTCGGAAACGTTGGCAAATCAATGAAGTTTTTCTCTAATTCTACGAGAAATTCATTGTGACCTCTACCCGGACCACTTTCTTCCACATATAAATAGAAAACTTTATGACTGCTCTGTGGGCTTGCATTAAATATATTCAAAACTTTTATTTAGCCACCTGTGGTATAGTGGTTAGCATGACAACGTATCATGCACAAGATAACTGGTTCGCATAGGATTTTTTTAAGATAACAAAAAATCCTTGGTTATGCCATACTTGGATATCTGGACGTGAAATGGGAATCCAGAGCTTGAGCAGTTTCTGTTACTCGTTAAAGATCTCTTTCATAATTTTACCTGGGTAGGCAAAATTTAGGACTCCCACTGTAGTATCGTTCGATTAGTCATAACAGCATGATGTGGTGTTAAATTAATTTAAAAAAATTAGTTATATTTTTAGATCATTTAATTGACATTGACCTTGGGCAGAAAGGTAAATCGTTATTCCTAGCATTATTCGGAGCATTGTGTGTATTAGCTTTCAATTAAAGTAAAGTTACTGTTTACCAATGTACTTAGATGATGGAACGGTGCTAATCGAGACGCCTTGGTAGCAGAAGGGCTCTAATACAGGCAGCGACAAGGCGGTAATGTAAAAACTATAGGCCGGTATTAAGGGAAGGAAGGGAAGGGAGGCCTGGAAGAAATATGATGTATGGGAGCTGAGTCTGGTCACGTCCTGGCAACCACAATTATCCAGCTCCGCTGCTTCGGCTAATCCTCAACCATTACCGCCCTAGAGGATGCTTTTCGGGGGTTTTCGCGATATCCCTTCCAGCGAAAGTAGTATCTTGTCCATGGAAGAAACCATTATGATTGTGGTATTATTGTCATTACACTATTGCCAGGGGAATTAAATAATTTTCTTTTATTCTTTTATATTATTTTTAGAACGCGCCCAGCGAATTTCATGTTTATGGTTTCTCTCCTCTCATAGGATACCCGGAATATGAAAATTTAATAATTATTAAATAGTTAAGCCTATCACGTCATAATCTTTAAATATCTGGTAGCGCACCTGAAGGATAATGAAATCATTGAAGATAAGGACTTTTTTTAACTGAGCTTAAAAAAATGTTCCATGTTGTTGATAGAAATGTCCTGAATTAAGGAGCTTGTCTCCAAAATAAACCAACTGAGGGTGAATATGTCTATATTTCTTCCCGTAATGACTAATTCCTCAAAATCTTGGTCACTAACCACGAAGCATAAGAATAGAATTTAAGCTTCCGAAATGAGATACCTCAGGAAGATAGAAGGGGAAACCTGACGAGACCGCAGTCATAACACAACACTTAGATCAAACCTCAGAGCGAGACCAGGAGAAAAAGATATTAAGGTTAAACGTTGAAGACGATTCGGAAATGTCTGAAGAATGGAAAACAACTGCCCAAGAGGACACACGAGGCTAAGGTTGACAGAAGAAGGTCCAGATTTTTTTCTGCGCAACACCTTATTTTCGAATATCTTAACACGTTGTTCATCCCTCAGTGTCAGCGTCCACATTTCACATCCGTAATGGAGAGTTGGAAGGATGATTTATAAATACTGATTTTTAGACTTCTGGACAAAAGACGCGAACTTAGTAATCTTGAGACCGAATAATGACAAGCACTTCCTGCCTTTATTTCCTCTTGAGTTAAAGAGTGCTTCGTGATGAGACATTCTAGAATGGAACAGAAGGGAAATAGCGGAAGATCGTACGGTGTGAAGAAGGGAACTACATGAATAGTAGAGAGAAATGATTATGATGAAGAAGAAATAATGGTTGATCAGCAGGCCTCTTGGCCATTGTCTTTTCAATATTTCCAAGAGAGCTATTAATAGAGAGGGAAACAAATGAATTCCAAAGTTAATTTCGTTGTGAATATAACAAATGGTTTACGAATGTTCGTAAGAATCCGAACAGTGTCTTATGGTATTTGCGAAACTAAAATTATTTTGGCTCTAACAAAAAAAAATGGTTAATAGGTACGCTAAAAGAAATGGTGCGTTTTCTGTTAATTTGTATGGTAAATTTTATTATATTCAGGTGCTTTTCGTTTGATTGGTTATTTGTAGGACGATCATTGAAAATTTAAGCGTTCAAATTCATCATTGTTTAAGTTTTCGCATTAGTTCAACACTTTTAGGAACTAGTGATGATTGATCCATCAATCTCTTTAAATTTATCTTATTAATGGTGTTTGTACATTGAAAAAAACGCAAGAATAAAATAACTTAACTATTATTAATTATTATTAACTATTATTAAAATAATAGTTTTAACAAAAAAACAAAAACAAGCAGTTATATCAAAGCTCATTTAGATATTTAATCTTTTTAATTTCCAATTGGGAACCAGAATAAGTGTGTAGAGCGCTGCGTTGGTGTACTGAAGGCCTCTGGTTACCTAATAATTATCTGGCAAATAGATTAAATAATCTTTTAACAGCTGCAGTTGTACCCTGTGGGATCTAAATGCCCTTCTGGGGCTTCCCAGCTTCAAAAAGTGGGTACTTTTAATTTGGAGTAAGAACCCGGCAGTTGATCGTGATCTCGTACAAATAACCTCTTCGCACAACCGTTACTCTGGGGCAGTACAGTCTCTATCACGTACTGAAACCATGACCATTTATGAATGGTAGTTATGCATGTTTTATCTTCGATCATTTGGCAAGAAAAACTGTTTTTTTAATGAGTTCTTCTATGTAATAATATTTTTGAATTAATTTTATTCTTTTTCATTTTACTGGTTTTTTTATCATAACATTCTTTATGTAAAGTTATTCACTTTAGATACATGTTTTATGAAATAAATCAAAACGTCTGGATTGTATGTTAATCCGAATTGGATTCATAACGACTTCTGGGTGGTAGGGCGAAGGGGCTGAGAAGGGTCCATAAGTCAGATCAAGGTAATTACAGGAGCTGTTGACCCGACGAAGGGAGGTTTGTAGGTAGGGTGGAGAGCTGCCAAGATCAGGCTGCAGCCGGACCTCAATGCACTCGCAAGGCTTTGACATGTTAAATAGGGCGCTATATTGTGGCCGAGGAAGCCCAAGGCAAACACCGAGGCAAATGAGGTGTGCTCCGGCCCTAAGCCACTACTAATCACCGCCGCCCAATCACCGAGGGGGGTAGAAAACCCGGGGGGTGGGCAGAAAACCCGCTCCTCGCTCAGGAATAATTAAAACGGGGGGCTAATTGTTGTTAGGCGCGGCATCGATCACCCTCTTCTTGGTCGTCTTCGTCATAATGCTCGGTCATTCTTCCCTTCCAGAGAATCTGGCTTAGCTGAGGACCTTTAAAGAGGAAGCAACAAGTCAACCTGAGCGGGCCCATTTATTATCTCTTCCCGCTCTGTGCAGTCCTTTTTTTTCTTTTTTGTCTTTATTAGTGCTTTTAATGAGAAGTATCTCCATACACGTTTTCGCGTGTATTCTGTAGGGAAGGAATTCAAAAGAAGAGTACAAATACAATATGTGCCAAGTGGCATTGCATTTCTCCACATATATTTATATTATTATTATAGGACAGGCAGGTCTTATAATTCAGAACCGATTGTCTCGTCTAGTCGCACAGTGTTTCGATTAGTAGGAGCTAGCTGGACAAAATTCATGTTCAAAATTCTAAACAGTTTTATTGGAATATTGTAAATAATTGTTCAAAACCTATAAATCCAATATTTGTTTATGCCTGGCACACTTCATCTCGTCAGTAATAGAGTCCGAAGTAATGAATCCATAGAAATAGACTAAATCAGTTGTACTATTCAAAGCTTTATTTAAACCGCACAAAATTATAATGTTACTGATATAAGGAAGAAATAGTTGGGGGTGCAGTCATTAAAACACTTAAATAAGTGTAACTTATTTATTGTGTACACAAACAATAAATAAATAAATAAATAAGTTACACTTATTTAAGTGTTTTTATTGACTGCACCCCCAACCATTTCTTCCTTATATTAGAAGATACAGTTCTCTAATATAATGTTACTGATTTGATATGAATCAATTGTTGAATATTGATAATATATGTACTCATAGGTGCTTTTCCAATTAAAAAAATCTCCTGATAATCTATGTTTAACAATTTTTTAAAAAAATGCATGACGGATTTTTCCTCATTTTGAAAATTTCAAGATATTGCAATGACTTGTATCCAGTTGTACCCGGGCTAAATTTTATATATTTCATAGCTGCATTTCTCCCATTAATAATAAGATGCATTATAGCCTGCACACCCGAGTACAACATTGTTTTTTTATTTTATTTTAGAGTACTTCTTTTTCTTCTTCTCCTTCTTCTTCGATCCTCCTTTAGATGACTATGTCAGTCAACAGAGAGGAAAACTCGGTTTTCTCCTGAGATCCTCCAAGCTTCCGCACAGCTTCCTCTCCAATGACACTGGCTCTGCCCAAATATTGCGGACATTTTCATGGAGTCGGCAGGACTGGAGGACACCTGTTTGCTTCTCTTCACCGCAATCGCATGGGGGGCTCCTTCCTATCTTGAACTTTCTGAACATCTGCGATTTGAGCCGCTTGTGCCCAGTCCGAGGTCTAATTATCAGCACTTGTTCTCTTCTGCTTAATTTGTAGTAGTCAACGTGGGAGCCCTGTGAGGGATATGTTTCTAACCATCGCATCACGATGATGCACTTATTAAGTGCCTTGACCTCATCAAATTGGAGTACTGGGGCAAACTGAGGCATCAGGGATCCTGCTTTTGCCAGCGTGTCCGCTCTTTCATTGCTGGCGATCTCACAGTGGCCCGGGACCCACTGAAGGAGAGTTGCTCTAGCTAGGTTTCTCATCGAATTTATCGCGGAGACAAGGTTTTTCAGGCCTGCAAGAACTTTTGTATCTGTCTTGTATTGCTTGGAGAACAAAGCTTGCATCAGTGAAAATGACCACCTTTCGGAGATCATGGGAAGAAGAGGAAATTATCCCGCAGGCCTCAATTATGGCTTCCTGCTCAGCTCGGTAGTTGCTAGAGTTTAGGCCTGTAGCTATAGACTTGTCTACAGTTGCACCACACTGAAATTCTATGTAGATTCCACCCCATTGCCCTTCTTTTATTCTGGAACTGAACCGTCCGTGAAGGCTCTTGTCTAGTGGTGGGTACTCCTCATTGATAAATATTAGAGTCTCATATAGGATTTCGATTGGCAGGAGTTCTTTTTTGCTAATTATGCCTGGTATGTTGTCTGATATTCTTGCTTTTGTAGCAACCTCCCAGAGTGGGGGAAGAGTTTCGCAGTCAAGCAGCACTAGCTGAATATCTCGCATACTGAACCCTTCTTGTAGAGATTTGATGTGGTGCACAGGATTCTTTCTCTTGATTCAGGCTGAGTATCCGTGCGTAAGCCTCTCTTTCAGATGGTACTCCGGAATGTATTCGGCTTTTGATGCCAGGTTCAAGAACTTGAGGTCTCTTCTGTCACTGAGCGATTGTAGTTTTGTCAGGGCTCCAAGTTTATTAAGAGGTAATGACCTCATTGCCCCTGTAATCAATCTTAGGCCATGTTTTTGGACTGTAGAAACCTTTTGGAAGTTTGGGCTTACCGATGTGCACCAGCTGGTTATGTCATATTCCAAGACTGGTCGGACATAGCCCGCATAGAGAGTTTGGAGATTTTTGTGATCTGCGCCCCAGGCCAACCCTGTGATATTTCTCATGAGGTACAGTCTTCTGAGGCCCTTTGTTGTGCATGATAAGAGTACTTATTTTCAAGAAAAATTTTTTTTGAAGAATGGTAGAAACATTCTTATTTTTTATTTTATAGTGCTTTTCTACCAAATTCATTTATGTTAGAAACCTTTCATAGGCCTCTTAAATGAAAATTAAAATAAGACTGGCTAACTATTTTTCCAAAATTTCTGATAAATGACGGAAAAATCAAAAGAGCACACAGTATTTCGTTTAGTACAAAATAGTTGATGAGTAGTATGAAGTTAGGACAAAATTCGTGTTTAGAAATCTGAAATTTGGGATTGGAATATCGTAAACAATACTTCAAAACATGGTAATCCAATATTTGATTAAGTCTGACACACTCCACAGCTTGAGGGTTAGGGCCCAAAGTAATCATAGCCCAGAATAAATGAGTGAAATTCAAGGCACCATTTCAACCTCAAAAATTTATTTTTCAACTACTTTTATCGAACTAATCGTTAAATATTGATGTTAATTGTACTGGTAAGTGCTATTTTTTTTTAAAATAAAAAAGGGTTCTGGTAATCAAACTATATTTTTTTTTTTAATGGCCGAAGATATTATCCTCATTTTGAAACTTTGAAGTGATGAAAATGACTTGCATCTATTTGTATCCGGGCTAATTTTTCTATATTTAATAGCTGCATCTTTCCTGTGAATAATAAAACACATTTTAGCCTGCACGCTAATGCACAACATTTTTTTTAGAATACTTTATTTCGAGAAGATTTTTGTTAAAGAATGGTTGATGCACCCAAAGGAAGAAAGAAACTCTTATCTCCTAGAGTTTCTTTCAACCAAAATTAATTTTGAAAATATTACAGAGGACTCTGAATTGGATGGATGAATGATGAGCAGTAGTTTATATATGGTTACACACACATGATTATTTTTAAAATAATTATAGTTTTTTGTTTCTTTAATTTCTTAAATTATTTTGTTGTTGTTTTGTTTTCCATAATGCTTGAATATATGTAAATATTAATAGTTATCTTTCTTTATAATTATTATAAAAGTTACACTTCACTTGCGGTCATGGCACTTGGTACTTCGTATGTTTAGGATAAATCAACATTAAAGGTGCATTAATATTGAAATGGAAATTTAATTACTATCACAATTATAGGATTAATTCAAAATCAGTATATAACTAAAAATCCGGTGTGACCTTGTTTCATTTCATGACAGGTGAGTTAAATATTGTCAATTGAATCTGCAATTATTCTAGTAAACATTTACGACATCGATTGGTTCAGGACCTTTTGTCTGTCCCTTTTACATTTTTTAAAAAACTAGAGCTAATATAATCTATAAAAAAGAAAGCTATTTCTGATGAAGGTTTAAAATAGAATATTTGAAGTTGCTAATGTTAATTGAATATATATACATATTAGATCTCAGGCCTAAGATCCTACAAGATTGCATTTTGGTTGTTAAAAGGTTAAATATTTTATCTTCCACATCCGTATTCGAACCTAGGACTTTCAGCTCAGCAACTCTACAGATCTTAAATTAACTCTCTCCTATTTACCTTAAAATGGGAATGAATGGACATTAAACACCTCTCGTGATAAAAATAAAATCTTCTAATAAAAAGACTTACTAATATATTTTTCCTCTTTTTATTTTTATCCACAGCTAACAAGTACAAATAATTGACAATCAAAAGATTGGCTGACAGCAAAGTATCACAGAATGGTATGAAAAAGAACAGTACATCTCCCAAGGCATGATTTAATTTACAATGAGATCTATGGCTTGAGCGTCCGTTCGGTTTTCTTGAAAACGTTTGTATTGTATTCGTTTGTGCTGAACAACCGTTGGTATTTTAAGTACGTATGCGAAGTTTTGTTATTGACTTACCAAGGTGCTTTTGTGACAAGGCTGAGTATTATTAATTGAAATATTTGTAGTCGATTACTGTGAGTCTGTTTAACGATGCCGTTAGTTATTAATGCATATGTCCAAGTTAGTTTTAGTAAGTCAATGTTAATTTTCGTCTTATTTAAAATTTGTAGTCTTTTCTCAATAGAGAATACATTAGTTTCAGTTCAAGATTCAGTGATTGGCGTTTCATCTTAACGTGACGACCACATGTGATTCTCCTATGAAATTTCCAAGTTATTGTACTTTGTCTCTCTGTGAGATGGGCGGGTTATTGCGGTAAATGATGGTATGTCTAAGTATTTTTGAGCTAATATATGTTTTTGTAGTATATAGATTAACTTGTAAAGGTTAAATTGTAATCATTATTTAACTAATGATGCTTAGGTCGTATACCATAAGTGATACGACATATCTCACGCTTGATATATGATTGACATACGGCACACACACTCATGCACACCCGATGGCAGGAACTTTTCCTACAAGAGATAAGGCCTCGGTAACAGTATTACCCTGAAATGCAAAGTAGTGAGTTGGACGAGGAGTTACAAAGAGCATTGTTCCCGGTGTCGATGCGTCCTAAAAAGAGATGGCCGATCCAGTGACAAGGCTATTTAGCGCTAGAGCGGCGGTGAAAGATGCGGTCAGGTGAAGTTTGAAAGGGAGATAATGACGGAGTTGCTTTCATTCCATTTGCTATCGACAATGCGGAGCGGAGTCCATTCATTTGGCCCATCTCATTAAACGCCACTAGCTCTCCCTCGATGGAAGGAAATAGCGAGGAAGTTGCTCTGCTTGTTCGCTCCCTCCGTCCATCGCAAGCGATAGTTAAATCTGCTAAAACTAGGCTTGTCGTTCATATAGTATATTTACAACGAGAACAGCTGTTTTGCAAGTAGGAGTATACTTTTAAATGATCCGATACCGTTCTTCCCTCCAAACCTCAATTAACTAATTAATTCAGTAAAAATCCATTAAATCTTTCCAACATGAAAAGAAACTTAAAAATATAGATATGGATCGCTTGTCCACTGTCCTGGCACGCAAGAAGTAGACTTAGTAATATTATACTTTTCTAATAACACTAGTAAGTTTACATGCAATACAACGCTGTGGTTCGTATCGATATTGAACAGCCTTTTACAACAATCATTCTAAACATCATTGTTGTTGCATTCCCAAGCAAAAACATATTATATGGTTCTACACTTTCATCATAGAATCGTTTTAAAATCGGTTAATTATTCAAAATACTCTGTTTGCCATACTTAAGTTAGGGGCCATAACTATTAATTAATATATATCTATCTGTTTTTAAAATAATTAAAAAATGCTACTACACCTCTTTCTTTTAATGATATAGCGTGCTATATCAAAAGATTTTTTTTTATGGGAAATGTTTTACTCAAATAGTATTAAGGAAAATATACAAATATACACACATATCAGGTTTCTACTAGTTTTTGAAAATAAGTGGTCTGTAAAAGTATGGGACTGTGAACAGAAACATTAACCTGGTTGTATTTAATATTTTTTCAGTTCTAATAATTCTAAACATGTTTAATAAGACTCACAAAATGTTTATAGCATGTCTTTTTTCTGGTGGAACTAACAGAAGAGATAAATACACATTCCTATAATGTTGGTTTTTTATATATTACAAAGAAAGTTTATTAAAACTACCAAATTTTAGTACTCTCTCGCCCTTGATCTATTTATATATATTGTAAATTAAAACATGGAGCATCATTTCACCGTTTAAATATGCACAGAAAATTGTTAAATTCCGGGTAGTAAAATGCTTGTAGATAAGTGTTTGATTTGACTATTTCTGACTATCTGTGCATATTAATTAATCTCTATATCTTTGCGAAGCTAGTTAAATATGATTTTTATTTTTTATATCACTTCAGTAGACCTTGTATCGTTACGACTTTGGCAGAGCCGAAATATCCTTCTGGGTCATCCTCTATAAAATGGGTCTGATCGTGATATCGGACAAATCACCTCCCTTCACAACCGTAGTCCTAAAAACAGAACAGCCTCTAACATATACTAAAGATTTTTTTTCTTTTTTTGAAATTTTATCGTTAGAATAATCAATTTGTATTTAATTATATTTTAATTGCATTTAATGCTATTATGCTTGAAATCCTACTATATAATAAAAACGCTATTCATCTAGAGCGCTGGAGGAGGGTTGAGATGCGGCTCATCAGCAGTAGCCAGCCGGAGGAGTTGGCCGGGCAGAAG
This sequence comes from Arma custos, assembly GCA_037127475.1. Classification (NCBI taxonomy): domain Eukaryota; kingdom Metazoa; phylum Arthropoda; class Insecta; order Hemiptera; family Pentatomidae; genus Arma; species Arma custos. The sequence goes on from CM073760.1 coordinate 74,415,487, forward strand.
TTTCTAGACAAATGAGGCCTCGAGAGTTGTGTTCAGTCCCAGCCCTCGGCTCGTTAGGCACTGTCTTGCAGCCTCTGTTTTCGTTACATGTCACCTCTATCTTTAGAGTCATAGGCTCTATGTACTCTACTCTCTGTGTGCAAGTGGCCAGATGATGTTGGGTTCATCAACCGCCAAGCTGCTAGAGGAATAATGGACGGATGGTTGTTAAGGAACCTCAAAAGAAATTCAGGTTGCTATGTTGGGGTCTAGTAAAAAATACTTTATTAATAGATCTTACACAATGACTTTTTTTTGCTATAGTTTGCTAAACCTATGGGTTGTAATATGTCACAGATTAATCCAAGGTATATAATCCTTAAATAATAATAAATAATGGTATTTATTTATGATGTATAATAATAATTCTTGTCGTACAGCAAGCTCAATCATACAAATTTTCAGATAGCATTTTTTATTTAGATCACCATTATAGATCATTCAGGAAATAGTTATTCTTATTTTAGGAAGCTGAAGCTTTTAAAATCTTTAGATTATATTTGGTATTTCTCATACTCTATTACCTAACTCCACCTCAGCTGTCAGGAATTCACAGATAATAAATTCAAATAATAAATAATAGTATAAATCAGAATTATGAGGTGTATTTTTTTTTCTAGGGAATTATTTAATAATAAATGAAGTTATGTATACAGGGTGTTCACTTAACTAGTTTTGAATATAATTTTTTTGCTAATTTTAGGCCCAGAAAAAATGTTTCTCCTTGAAGTCAATGGTTGGCATTATCTATATTCTTTATATCGCTATAAAAATATTATTAAAATACGTTTTAAATTAGAAATAAAACGATTGACTATTTCGGTGCCGACAATGTGAAAGTCGAAAAAAAAAATAATTATATTCGAAAACGACTCTTTTTTATTTCCCTTCTCTAAATTTTTGATGAACCACACTGTTTCGATTACTTAGTACATTAACTTAAGTTCGTGAGAATCCCAGAAAAATAATGAGTTTATTTATTTTGTGGATTATCTTATGTTCCAATAGCATAAGAAAACACGATAGGTCGCATTGCATCACTTACTGAGGACTTATTGGAATATTTATTTCAGTTTTAAAATTTTCTAGTACTGTCTCGTATGTTTAATATGATAAATAAAAGTTTAAACAAAATTTAAACCTCGAGACGGCGTTAAACGAAAGAAAAAGCAAATCTGACTTTTCAGCAATTTTATTGTTTATTATGAGTTCACATTATACCTAGAAATAAATATAAAGCATGGAAAATGTAAAACCCACTTTTCAGGAAAGTGGAAAAACTGTTTTAATTTTCATTCAAAATCAGTCTGTTCCGTCAACTGTATTTTACCTATATTATTAATCATGGTTTTGAGTCTTATGATGGCTGTATATGAATTTTATATCAATTATCAATCCTCATGCAATCGCTAACAACTTGAAAACGAAAAATGTGTATTCACATTCGATACTTCGCATTTGCATCGACGACATTATCAGGATTATGAACTGTTTTGTTACATGTAGTTTTTACTTGTTCTATATAAAAAAATATTCTTACATTTAAATAATTCTATAAAAATAAATGAACAGGCTAGTGGTAATTTTGTATCCATAGCCATAGCTCGTGGGTTACTTATTCTATACAGTTTGAATACTTGATATCATGGATTCTTTTTAATTACAGTTATAAGAGCAAACGTTCTGGATAATTACCAAACCTGTGCGAATATTCATCTTCACGTTATCTTCGGAAATATTGGCTTGTTTATCATAGATTTTTCAAGCATAGCAATAACATAGTTTCCATAGCTTCTGCATACATACTGTTAATTTAAGAGTTCACTAATTAATTAATTTCACTTCATTTTGCATATGTAAATTGAATCTTAACTGGAACTCGGGCTTTCAAAGACTCACGGAGAGAAGTTGGTTCATTGTAGAAAGCACTCGGCGGAATTGGGGAAAACTTGGAGTGAGACCTGATCACATCCGCTCTGGAGCAAAATCAATCCAATCCAGTCTCTCGTATCCAGCTTCTAGTTCGGAATTAGTCTCTTTATCTCATTACGGGAACTCCCTTATCTAGCATATTCGATTACACATTCGATCGGGTCCTCCGCGCAGAATCTTATGAAAAATAAAAGTAAAATGCAATGGAATGACAAACAAAATCCTTGCATGCTACAACTTAGTCTATCCGGCTGTGACAGATTAATTTTTTAATCTGTAAAAAATTACAGAGAGACCCAGTGTAGTCTACAGATCCTCCTTGGGCGCACCCAGTATATATTAAGTTGTTACCCTTAAATGGAGGAAAAACCTGAATGTTGAGGGTGATCTCGGATGAATCACGCCCGAGGAAACAATTTTTCTTTATACGATTCGGTTGCTTTCTTACCGGATGCTCATTACAGATACCAATGCTGATGAGTCAAGAAATGTATATTTACAATCGGAAAATTCGGAACATCGCTAATAAATCATTCTTGTAGAGATTGGCCTTCTTTTTTTCTAGTATAATTAGTTTTTTTTTTTTTTTGTAGAATTTATAGTAATCGTTCAGTCAGTATTAGTAGATATAATTCACCATTCGTTTTTCCCATTTCCATTTCCATTAACCTTTATATTACAGAGAACAGTCCTACCTCTTTACCGTAGCAGAAGCTTCCCTTCCTTAGTGGAGTATAGTTGCTGTTGGCATAAATAAATAATTGATGAAGGCTTCCCCAGACACCTAAAAGGTTGGCAAGTTGGCTGCCGCGGAGATTTAAGTGGATGACGCCTGATGACGCCGAGAAGAGTTAATGAGAATTGATGATGATAGAATCGCCTGGATCCCCCTCGGCTAATCTGTCTGCGGATTAGAGTCCGTGATGATCCCATCTTCGGGGGATCCTACCGGTCGGTCATCCCATCTTCGCTAGGAGTGCTTCTTCCTCCGGTGTCCGCTACATGTCATCATCAGTTTTGACCATTCATGGTATCGGGAAATATGGAATGTTTTTAGAAGAAAATATTAACTAATAATGATCTGTGAAAAGAAGGTGGCTCAAAATTGTGATGAGCTATTTGGAATTTAGATATAATTCCTATTATTTAATAGTTTGGGGAAGAATCAGGGTTATTGCAACAAAATGGTTTAGGGTATTAATAACAATAATAGGTAAAATAAAATATTTTAAAAATTTCTTAAAAGTTCACCTTATATATGATTGAACTGGCATCTTGATATCTATAAAACGGTAGAACCGAGGAAAATAATAGTGAAAATAAGAAATAAAAATTAAAAACCCGGACCATCTCCTTCTTGAAAACAATAAAAGAGATGAACAATGTTAGGAGTGCCTTCAATGGGCGGTTTCTCCATCCACACTTCTATCTGAATCACTTGGAAAGGTCTGCAAAGATCAGAAATACAATAATAAAAAATTCTAAGAATGATACGATTCAGCATCTAGAAACGCAATACAAATCCGCATCCCATCCTCCCGCCTACAAATCTCTCTGGATAGTTAACCACTTATTCCCCGGGTCTGCAGATATTGCAAAAGCTCTTATCGTCATAATTGCAGTACGTAAACATGTCTTTATTTTTCTCTTTTTTTTGTTTTGATTTAATGGTATTACACAATTTGTGAACCCATTGGATCCAATCCTTTGTTAAAATGTATAGAATTTCTGCTCAGCAGAATCGAACCGTGACATGGAAAGGAGGGATCGATCCGAAGAAAGGAAAAGGGACCCTGGGGGGAGGGTCAGCTCTCATTGTAGCCTCTTGTCCCAAACATGGGGCTCTTCATGCCCAACCCAGCTTCGTGTTTTCGCATCCGTTGTCGTCGGATACCATATAGTGTATCCTGTTCGTATTGTGAACATTTAATACTCCATTATAGTTCATAATGAAGCAATATGGTATATGAGTTTATTTTAATATTGTTAAAAGCACTAGGGGAGCACCTGTAGCACAACAACCTACTATGTCCTAGACCGCGATATCGCAGCCCGGCACGTGATCTTTAAAGGATTTTTAAAGGGAGTGAAAAATTCTAATGTATGCCGTCATTCGGAAGAGACTTCCTTGGGGGCTAGAGCCTAACGGTGTGTGTCCGGTATTTGTTAAAAACCCCTTCTCTAATTGTACCTAAATAGACAAATTTTGAACTCCCTCGGTAGCATTTGCTATGCCTACATACCCCGGCGTTAAATGAACTAAAAACAACTTTAAGATCGTTAGTCAGATATGAGTAGTTCCCCAGTGTATCTGCTGGCGATTTCAACGTGTATAACTGACCTGCTTGGAGTTTTAAAAAGGTGTTGAACAGTATCATATGTATATGATATTCTTCACAGATGCCGATAACAGTCCGCCACGGTCGTTTCTCTCTCCCAGTCCGAGACCTCCCACGGCATTCTGAACAAGAATAAATAGATGCTGGAAAGCAAAACTCAACAAACAGTCTGACACTCAATTGTGAATAATCAGATGATTCAACACGTAGATGTGTACCTTGCAACATCTATTAACTGAAATGGGACCAGACAGTTGAGATACGTTCCAGAATTGAAAAGAGCGAAATTTTGTAATATGAGAACTGCTGCATAAGATTGGCCAAATGCAACGTATGTATTTCCGGTTTTGCTATTGTGCAGACACTGACGTAAAGACGTGGATGTGGATGTGAGATGTGGATATACCGGCGCATTCTCCGGTATCTAAGTATATATCGTATACTTACATCAGTACAATTATTTAGAAATATGGCAATCAGGATTAAATTAACTATGATGGTAACCCGTTTCTTAACGGGCAAGGTGCATGAATATGAAGAAGAAAAAGAAGCTAAATATAGACTAGTGAAGATCGAAAGAGAAGTCTTTAGAATACCAGGCCTTAGAAAAAACACAGACATAATAAAAGGTATTAGAATGAAATGGCATGAAAACGTTTTGATAATGAAAGGTAATAGAATACCGAAAGCCATAGGCGGATCCAGAGGGGGCACGGGGACACGTGCCCCCCCAGACGGTTGCTTGTGTACTGTTGAGAATCTATTACAGTACATACTTATAGGCAAATCATGTGATGATAGTTGTTAAAATAACAGAAATAACATGAGTAAACTATTGTTTAGATATTTTAATAAGCCTTTCCATAAATACTACAACAGTATTTCTAAGTTATTGTTGATTTTTTTGCCCGTCTGCCCGTTGTGCCCCCCACCCCCAGAAAAAAATCCTGGATCCGTCCTTACTAAAAGCTGTTATAGACGACAAGAAAGAAGAAATGTTGGTCCCCTAAAAAAACGGTGTTATGATCGTATAATATCCTCTTGAAATATGAATAGGCAAAACTACCGAAAATTAATGATATGATCATTAACTTTATTATGTCATATAGTTAATGATGATCGATAAGACTAATCATAATAATGTCGAGGCATCGATTGAGCCAAGATTAGCCGCCATTGACTGGCTCGAAGGGAAGGAGACATCTCCTGGGGTTATCTTATTCGGATGATTGGTACATCCTCCCCATGCTAATGCTCGGCGAAATTGGTGGCCGGAAGAGAGCGATGGGGGAGGGGGCTGTCAGCGGCGATAATTGTGGATAATTAGACTGCGGACGTGAGAGCGCTTTCCTCACGTACTCGATATTTAAATGCCTTAGCTCCTCCAATCTGTGCCCTACCCACCACTACCCTCCTCTGTCCCTAATACCTGCCTCAGTCTCCTTGGTCATTATTATTCTACAACCACTTCCTTTCGGGGGGTTTAATGGTTTGACCGCTAAAGATCTGTCTGATCATAGGTTTAGTAGGTAGCTATGCATATAGAAATGTATACTAAAGGCGATTTACGCAAAAACTGAATACATAAAACTTAAGTAAGTATTAGATATTGAATTTTCGGATGGAATACATATGCATATCGCTCGAACAATTTTTAAATTATAAATGATAAACGGTTTCATTTCTGATGCTAGAATGCTCCTAGGAAAAGAGGACCTTCTGGGTCTGGAAGCTACCTAAATTGTCCGGGACAATTCGTGATATTGTGTTGTTTCTGGTCATTTCTCTGGTATAATGTGATCCTCTAATACAAATATTTTAATGGAAATTTTAATAATACTATTTCGAAAGAACTGTAGTTCAGTTTTTCATGGTTTTCTAAGATTCAGAAAGATTGGTAGACCATTTCTCAGCTTCCGTAAAACACGTGCATATATGTAGCACATATAAGTAAATTCATCATTTATCATTCAATATAAGTAAATTCAATCTTATACTAAAATCTTAATTATCATAAAATCTGTTTTATATGAAGTAAGATACTTAATGTTTCTTTTCTTTAGGATGAAACATAACTGTGATTAATCAGATTCGTCATATTTGTTGCGCAACGAAAGTAAACGTAATGCTATCCATTACGATGGTATGTGAAAAGGATTGTCTTTAGTGCGATTTAGGTTTTTTTTAAACTTAATTAATGAGGCTACTTCGCCCATTGCTGTAATGATAAAAAAAAAAAAAAATGGAACTCCAATAATAATAGTACTTTCTATTTTTTTTTCAACCAAAAGGCGATTTAAATGTTTTTTTGAAAATTCGGAGTAAAATGTTTGGATAGATTATCTTCTTTGCAAAATTTGAAACATTAGAATGATCGGTGTAAATTTAATATTACAAGTCTATTTTATTAAAAAAAAAAAAAAAAAAAATCGGAAAACCATAAAGCCGAACCATTACTTGTGTAAATAAATGATACCAAAATTATTTATTAGGATACTAAATAATATGCTTTATCTTAAGTTTTTACTTCATTCAATATATTTTTAAAAAATAAATTTATGATAAGAAAAATTATCAAGCGGGAAAAGGGTTGCTCTTGTGATCCAGTAGTGATTTTACAAAAAAGAAATAATTTAAATTTAGGCAATTAATAATAAAAAATAATGTTTCCGCCCAGGATCGAACTGGGGACCTTCTGCGTGTTAGGCAGATGTGATAACCGCTACACCACGGAAACTTGCTGGGGGTACATGGTCATTTTAACTCAATCCCGCTCCCGTTACACTTCTTAATTATTTTATTTAATTTTTTTAAATTTAACAAATGTTAATAATTTATGAATAGTTTAATTGTTGATTAGATTTCAACTAAATCAAATTTGGTGTAATGAAATTTCCAGTTTTCCTATGAAAGCTGTCAAATAGATTTATTTGTTATTAATATTTTATATTTTGTATTATCGCAACGAAAACGAATTATTACAATTTATCACATTTTCAGGGTAATAGAGTGTATTTATGTTTTTTATTTCTTAACCCCTTTGGTTGTTATTAATATTTGAAAAAATAACATATTAATATTACTAATGATACATTGTATCTCTTCTACTGCACCAGTTGGATTTTAAGAGAGGATTGTCTGAAGGATTTTCTGAACATTAATTAAATGGAAGGAGTGGGGGATCCAGTGATGGGGCTCACTAGTTCTGTCTGATTGGAGTTTGTTAGTAGTTGACTCAGTCCATGTTGAGTGTCTGTACGTGTGTTTGCCAGCGCTGAGGTCGGCCTGTCGGTGAAAGTGCGTTGAATAGTGGGTTCGTGCAGTGTTGGAGGCTATCAAAGAATTTGATATGCCTCCGTGTGATGAAGTCCGTTACCGTCGGGAGTCCGAGAGTCTCGTGTATTATGTCTGATTTCGTCCTTTGTAGAGAAGTGTGCCTTAGTATACGCCTCAGCATACGGTTTTGAAATTGTTGGAGCCTTTTTGAAGTTGTTGGCGAAATGTTATTCAACATAGGCGCCCCATAAAGGAGTGCTGATCGAATAACTGCCTTGTAGATCATTACTTTGAGGCGGAGTGATAAATTCGGTGAGGTTAAAAGATGATTTAGCCTGTAAGATTTGGTTCTCACCGGCCTGATCTTCTTATTGCAATGTTGGGATAACGTCAAGTGCCGGTCGAGGGTGACACCGAGATACGTTATCCTATTCGCAGGTTTGTTAATTCTGCCTGCTACTCTATAAACCTTAGGTAGAAGGCGCTTATTCTTTTGGAAGGAGAGAATAATACAGTCGGTCTTCTTGGGATTAACAGTAATATTCAATCCATCCAGTCTTTTAGTTATTTCCTCACAGGCCACCTCCGCCTGCCGTAGAGCTCTCTCTGCATTCAATGAGCTACTGTAGATGGCAATGTCATCGGCATACGCCGCCACAGTAGCTTTTTTGTATTTGGCACCAACGATTTCCGCCGTATAAACTGAGAATAATACCGGTGATAGCACAGACCCTTGAGGTACACCATACGTGAGTGGAAAGGAGTTGGACAGCTCTTCGCCGACTCGTACCTTTATTGAACCTTGTGTCAGAAAGGACCTTATGATAGAATATAGCTGCTCGGGAAACTCGTTGTCCTGCAGTGTCTTACATAGCAGGCTATGGGACACTGAGTCAAACGCCTCCGTGCAGTCTATGGATATCAAAGCGGTTGCCTCGTTCTTAACTGTTTTCTGGCTTACTTCCGCGTGTAGCTTCGCCAGATGGTGATCCGGGCACAGTCCGGCCTGGAAGCCGGTCTGCTCCGGTGGGATTAACGCTATTTCTGAGCAATAGGTTTTGAGATAATTAAGAATAATTTTCTCAAAAACTTTGCCCATGTGCGGAAGTAAGCTAATAGGCCGGTAGTCGACTGGCTGATTACCATTTCTTGCGGGCTTCAGCAGCGGAAAGAGGATAGCTCTTTTCCATGCCTCAGGAAAGTATCTTAGCCTGAGACAGGAGTTGTAGAGGTTAGTCAGGTGAGCTATGCCTCTTCTTGGTAATTGTTTTAGGAGTATAGTTAGTATTCCGTCGTGGCCTGGGGCTTTATTCCCTCGCGAACGACGGAGTATCGCCTTCAGCTGCTTCGGGGATACAAACATATAATTATTTCCTATTTTTTCGTTCGGGATTTCGGTCATACTGATTGTTCGACGGGCTATGGTGGCTATAGTGTATAGTGCATAGTGTATTTATGACAATTTTTTTATTACTTTATACTTGATGATGTTTTTTATATCCATGTTAGATAATCTAGTTTTTTGGATTATTATGTTGTATAGTATCGTATTTTTAAGCCGGCACAGACCGCTCGTTAATAACTTATCTTATAGACGTGTCTTAGAAATCTGCTCTAAATTATTGTCTTAAACCTATGAAGCAGGTTAAAGTTTTTATTTATTAATATTGTACATAAACATGTTATTTATAACGCAGCATGAACATGTTAGTATGGCTTGACAAATTGCATTTAATTAATCTTGAGATCATATTTTCTTATTAAATGAGCTTTTACTTGTTTCAATTAGGTATCTGAGGCGGATAACTCCAAATTTCATAAATACACTTTCATTTTCTGCTTGTCTAGCAATGCTTTATGCTCTCGGAACTCCAGGTTCCGGGCTAAAACCAAAAAATAAAGTAATTTCGTCGTGATAGACACAATTGCTTTACTAAACTATCCTAAAATGAGTTACCCGCTTTTGATCCTTAACGCCTTATATATGCAACTTCTTTTTATTGAAATATAAGCTCGATTATAATACTTGATAATACTGAATTTAGTAACCTTAATATAAATATAAATGAAATTATATTGTTAAGGCTCTCATGTATGGCGTAGGGATTTGGCGGCCCCATCGCCCAGTCATCTGACTGCAATCAGCCGTTGGTCCTCCAGTTTGGGGGAAACCCGGTACAGGGGGTATAGCACGGTCACCCTTTCTCCTGAGGGGATATAAATATTGTAGTAAATTTTATTCAAAGATAACAATAGCCTCGGATGTGGACAGATCTCAAGGAAACGAAAGGGACTGCGAGGCACGGTTGCATTGGGTGGAGGCTCCTGGACGCTAGCAATGGCATAAGAGGAAGTCAATGAAGAAGAAGAAGGCTCTCATGTGTCGTCGAGACGTGCTTACCCAGGCTCTGTTGACAGAAACTGGAAACTAGCCAGGGATTTCTCAATTATTCCCATGACAGAAAAAGAAATTAGCCAACTTTGTCCACCAGGTGGCAGCACATCCCGGGCACAGGAGAGAAAATGTTTATGTTAGTTGAATTGAGCCTTTTTAAGACCGTTCATTTTTCCCCATAAGTCAAATTTGAGAACAAATACTTACAGGTACTTCCGGGGAGCAGGGTCGTGGCCCGACTGGAAGAAAGATGAACTGTCAAGGTAGGAGTCTCGCAGTCTGACAATTAAATATTTTATTTTCCTTCTCTCTTTTGTAAAGTTTCGGTCACTAAGCAGATGGGATTGGAAATGGAATCTTATTTTAAATTACAGTAATTATTTTTATTAGTCATTATTTAGTTTATGGTGAATTTTGGTTTAAAATTGTAGTGATTATTTTATTAATGCATTTAGGATTATTGTTATTGATAGTAGTAATTTAATTTTAATATAGAAGAGTTTTTAATGATACAAGGATGTTTTGGGTTTATTCCTTTACCTAGTTTCCCTATGTGTCCTCAGCTATCCCTTGTCCCCATCCAGCCCTTTTCAGGTGTCCACGAAGTCTAAAAGAGGAGCCGCAGATAGCAAAGAGTATGCACAAGATCATAAAATCTATTAACGAAATATTTTTCTTGTAAGCCTTAACATTTTTTAGTATTTTTCATGTAAACATCAATCTATATATTTGCGTGATAAAATATGCCAGTATTTTGTTTTGAACCCCTTGTTGAAACACCCTCTTCCTACAAAAAACATAATAAGTAACATAACATAGTAAGCATAATCTCACTCGTATACATACAGATACAATTACTCACACCGGAGGAAGCTGATTGCTTTCAGGACGATCAGCGTTAAGCCAATTTCGCAATTTCCAAGCATGAGATAATGGTAAAGAAAAAGAATGAGATAATGAGAGTATTATAGAGAGGGATGGGATCTAGAAAAGAATACTAAGAAGGGGAGGTTTATTGTCTAACATGTGAGGAGGAGGAGAGTTGGGAATTTATAAGACTTTGTGTTGGAAGGGATAGCTTCTGAATACCTAATGGATCCACGAGGATATTGAAATTCTGTGAGTCCGGCTGGAGGCGGGTTTACCTTGGCCAACTTGCCAGGGTCATTACAGAGTCCCCGGCGTCAAGATGTAAAAAGTCTTCTTCTCCAAACTCTTAGAATAATGCTCTGTCGTCCCTTCCCAATTCCTAGCCTGATCTCAGCAATGCATCGTCCATTTTTAAACAGGGCCATATTTGTGTAAATGCCTACGATTCCAGAGAGTTCCAAGAGGAATATTTCGTGAAATCTATTATATAGTCAATAGTTTTGAAGCTTATATAGCTTTATAATGAGTTTTATTATTAATGTATTTCAGAGTTATTATTTTATAAATATAAAATATAATATATATAATAAATATAAATATAGTTTATGATGGTGTTCGAAATAAGGATATATAAGTGTAATTTGGATAAGGAACGGTACAGTCATGGCCACATGTGGGAAAATAATTTTCATTATTGATTAGCTCTATAATTAAATGAAACTACTACCTTGCTACACCGAGGATCTAGTCAGACTATAGCAATAAGAAAGAACTACCTTCAGAATTCATCTTACTTCCGTTAAGATCAAGACACTTCTCGCCGGGAGTACCAGTATTCAAACTGAATTATTGAAAAAATCCAATTGGCTGAGATTAATAAATGAAAAGCAAGCTGTTCTTCTACAAACCAAGTTCTAAGGCAGAGATGTTGCAATGACAGTTGTCCAAGATCAACTTCAACCTACATTAGGTTATTCTCCGAAGAGTACCCAATTTAGTGCCCAACCAAGTGCTGGGTGAGCACCAAGAAGGCCCCAAAGGACCCATAAATGGCTGTTAAGAGATTAAATAATTTATCTGTCGTGTTAAATTCCGATTCAGGATATGCACCACAGCAACTCAGCGCTATAAATACTGAACTAACCCGCTCACCCTGGATTAATAAATAAATGAAAGAATATATTTCGATACTGTTACGGAAATATGTGTTACTTTGTGTTATTTTAAATGTGTGTGACATATCTTCTCTTCTTTGTCTTCCTCTTTGTGCCTTATAACGTCGAGGAACCGCATCATATCCAATTTTTTTTAACCCATGACAGAATCCTCAGATCCTGTATACTCTTTCCTCTTGCTTGTCCCAACTTTGTTAAATTTTTGCAGTGGGTAAGCCTTGGTCTCCCCCTAAGTCTAGTTTGGTTGGCCCACGGGTTTGGTTTCTATTAACTTCTCCAAAGGTTCTTTTAGAGAGGCAATATACTTATCCTATCTAATCATCACGATCTAGATCCTATCTCTTGTTGTCTTGGAAGCAAGGAGGAGGAATTTCATTTCGGCAGCTCCAGTCTTTATCTAAAAATACTCAACTCTCTGTCCCATATAACAGAACTGGCCAGGGGCGACCTATGGTCTAGGGGTTAGCAAAACCTAGCCTCATTTTATGCCCAAAATCGTGGATTTGTAGCCCGGCAGGTGGCCATAGGATTTTTTAAAGGGAGTAAAAAATCGTTGGTTATTTCTGTAAAAAATCTGTACGATGCCAGGTACTCGTTAAAAATCGGCAAATATTAGAGCTCCCAATATAGTACCGACCGATTAGTCATAGCAGCATAAAGTGACGTTAAATGAACAAACAAAGAGAGAAATGCCCAATATAATTTTGAATATGTGGTATTTCACATCCATTTTGATTTCTCCTTTGGTTACAATAGTGTTGTAGATCTGGTTGTTTACATTATTTAGATTTATAATCCTGTGTGAAATTTTCCGTTCTGCTTTCTCATTACTGAAAATCATTGTGCCCTGGTATGTAATATGTGTGTGACGTGCTAACAGTAATTAGCATTATTAATAAATTAATAAGGACATATGTACCTTATTTTTCATTTTCAGTTTGTTTTAATTCCCTCCTCTTCATTTGTTTTATCTAAGTAAATACAAATATCAACCTGTTAGTTAACCCTTGGTTCTGTAACTTGTTTAAAAAAGGGCATGATTAAGAGATTAAGAGGGTTTCCCCCCGTCGGTACTCGTTTAGCTGTGGCCATTCTGTTATGAAATAATTGGTAAGAGGGAAGAAAAGAGTTTTTCCATAGAGGTAGGCCACAATTGGCCAGATCCATGGAGGTAGTTAACCTCCCGGGATGAAAGGGCTCCTGGCTCACAATGGCCCCGCTCGTAATCACCAATTAAATGGAGGAGAGTTCTCGTTACCAGCGCCTCGTTTTCACCTGCCTGCCCTCATTGCCCAATTAATGTTTCATTACGCTTCTCTGATTTGTTGATCATTTTGTTTTTTATTTTTAGTACGGCTACATAAGGAAGGATCGAGGTTAAAATAATAATAAATCATAACTTAATCATATTCTCTCCTCTGGAACTGTCTATGTAGTGGAGGAATATTGTACAGCCTTCTCTAGGATAAATAGTAGTAATAAAATAATAATGAATTTTTTATATTAAAAAAAATGTTCTTTCGAGTAGGAAAATAACTATTAACAGTTGTGCGTAAAATTTAGGCTAAAATAAATAATATTTATAGTAAAAAAAACTCTTTGATAGTAAACAAGACTGAAAATTAGAAAATAATTTTCAATAAGTTTAGTGACGAATAAATAAATCAATTTTAACCTAAAAGACCTGTTTATCATTTTTATTTTATTTTTAATGTTCCTAAATGATGGAAAATTGAGGTAAAAATAGAGAAAAATGCTTTACTTTCAGCAGTGCTGCCCAATTACATTGGATTGCCTTAATACACAGCATACTGATCAATCCAATCGGACATAATGTACATTAAAATTTGTTTGTTTAAAATGCATACTTAAAAACTAAAGTACAATTCTTAATTGTTTTCTACTTTTTTTTTTCTACTTTTTCATATACAAGAAAATAAAGAAAATACAAACCAGATAAACGTACAAATTATAAAGATAAACAAATCTTTAAAAAAAAAAAAAAAACAAAAAAAAAAACAGCGTATCAGCTACTATATATATGATGGTAAATTATCCCCAGGGAGTCAAGAATAATATTCTCGGCGAGCACCATCACATCCCTGCCATTGACACCCAGGTCATCGAGGAAGCTTCATGTTCTTTTCTCTCTCTCTCCGAAGGTCTCGCGGAATTTCTCCTTCAAGATAGGGATGCATTTGTCATATATTTCCTTCTTTTCCCTTTCCACTCCACCCGCCTGGTCAAGGTCATTATTTTCAAATCTCACCGTCGGATCCAACACCAAGGCTACCTTTCCGGTCTTCGGAAATGCGACAATATCTGCATATCTTGTGGATCGCTCCGTGTCGATACAATAGACCTCGTCAAAGCAGGCGAAGTCTTTTTCCTTTAGGAGCCTCATTAATTCGTGTTTGACCCTGTGGTGTCGGCGTGTTATGAGGAGGGAGTTGTTGGGGCATTTTCCCAGCACATGGGCTGGTGTTTCTGACTCTGCCGCATTTGCGACAGAGGGACCCAACTTCTCTCGCCTGTCCACCGGCTCCTGGGACTCCACGCAGAGGCGCATAATTGATGTTCAGGTTTAGGGCGTTGGTCCACTCCGACCCCGAAAGTACCTGTTTCTCGCATATGAACCTATTGGCTTTCGGTGTCTCCTTGAAATAATAAATAATAGTAATCAAGTAATAATGATTTTTTTATATCTAAAAAAAAGAAATCACTTCAGTGAAGAAAATAACAATTAACAGTTGTGGGTAAAATTTAGGCCTAAATATGAAATATTAGTTTGAAAAACTAAAAAACACTTTTTAATAGAAAACAAGACTGAAAAACAGAAAATAATTTTCAATAAGAATGGAGTGTTGAAAGAAAATTGATAAAAATTAATTTTTTGTAAAAAATCGTGAGATGCTTGATGTTATTCGTTGTATTTTGTTTTCTGATATTGGTAAAGGTTGAGTCATTGATAGAATGAATTTTTTTGTTCATAACTCTATTCGCATATTGAATGAAAATTTATAAAAATTAATTTTTTGTAAAAAATCGTGGGATGCTTGATGTTATTCGTTGTATTTTGTTTTCTGATATTGGTAAAGGTTGAGTCATTGATAAAATGAATTTTTTTGTTCATAACTCTATTCGCATATTGAATGAAAATTGATAAAAATTAATTTTTTGTAAAAAATCGTGGGATGCTTGATGTTATTCGTTGTATTTTGTTTTCTGATATTGGTAAAGGTTGAGCCATTGATAAAATGAATTTTTTTGTTCATAACTCTATTCACATATTGAATAAAAATTGATAAAAATTATTTTTTTGTAAAAAATCGGGGGATGCTTGATGTTATTCGTTGTATTTTGTTTTCTGATATTGCTAAAGGTTGAGTCATTGATAAAATGAATTTTTTTCATAATGAATTATGAAAAAATGTCGCCTATTCAAGCATTCTCAGGGTAGAAACAGAATAACAGCAAAACATAACGTGAATAATGCACCCAAGAAACATCCCACCACCTTCAAGGCTCAAATGCAACTAATGAATCATAAGGAAGGTTACTGGAGTGTTTATCAGCTGTTTTTATCTAACCTTATCCTGGATAAAAATTAGATAAAAATCCTTTATGTAAAGTCTCTTTTTACTTTTCCATATTAGTATTGAAAATAAGTTTCTACAGTTGTTTTTTCTGTTTCAATCAATTATTTATTTTTTATATGTGCTGTAAGATCTGACATGAGAGTAACATGGTTTGTTTTGTATTTCTATAGAGCAGACAGACGCAGCTACTAATAGCCACATCAGTTCTTTCCTCACGTATTCCTAACAAGCATTACTCCTTTATTTCTTCCTTCCTTGGGCCAGTGACCATTGAGGACCTTTGGGGTGATCACTTAGCAGGAGGTGACCGCAAACAGTGTTACCACTACGCGGACTGTGTGCAGGATAACAACAGGTGGACAGAAGGAATTATTCATGTCCATGCTCTAAGAAGGAGACCATCCCCAGGGGTAGTTCACTTGGTACGAGGAGGAAATACCAAAGAGGCTTCTTGACCTTAAAAAATATATCAATTGCATCACTTGCATGTATCGAGCAGTGGCTTTTGCTGTTTGTATTTAGAAAATAATAATCAGAAGCATAAACAAATTTACTGCATCATTTTTGGGATATCACGAAATAAATGCGAACAATGAAGTTTAGTTTTACATCCAAAATTGTTGCGTTAAAATCTATTTTTGAATAAATGTATATATATTTTGCTCCATTGCTTGACGTCATTACACATCGCATGGTTATTTTGATCGGATGGAATATTTGGAGTTTTATGCTTTTTTTTATGTTTTTGTTTTGTCATTTTCATAGTAAGGAATATCCGAAGAAGACAATGCGCTGTTCAATAAATTGCTCGTGAGTTTCCCGGTAATACGCAACATTAAAGTTTTTCTCCATTTAAATTATTAAAACATCAGGTATTTTTGATAGAACACTTTTTATCCAATCAATTTTGTCCCGGAAGTCCAATGTCAAGTCCAATCTCCCGAAAAACTTCCTTGTTATTAATAAATTTTGTGACTTCCATAAACATTTTCTAGATCTACTCCTAACTTAGAGTGACCGTCTTTATTTGTTTTCCTAGCGCATTAAGGCTTTTCTCTACTCATGTTTCATAAAGTGTATATTGTACATATACAATATACCTAACTTTGCAACATTATATAACATACAGTCTGGCCAGAGACACCGTCCTGTACACATCGTATTATCTCCTAATTTCTTCTGCTCTTTGTTCCGTGTTTTTGTAGTGTTGTGTTTAGTTTTGTCTCTTTTCTTCTCTCTATATATTTATCGGTTATTATTTATTATTTATTATACTATAAACTTATTCAAAAAAAAGCAGAGAGAAGATTTTCATTCGATAAATTAAGCTAAGTTCGACGACCTTGAAGACGGTGAAGCTTTCGGTCCTAATACCAACAGCATTAGGCATTATCCCGAACATACAAACAATTGTGAGTTATTTATTTACTTACGTAATTATTTTTTCTCTTCTTATTCATTATGGTTCACTGCACTATTTGCAACGGCGTTATTACCCGAGATGACAAAATCAATATTAGTTGCTCTAAATGCAATCTCATATTTCACGGGCGATGCATTAACCTCACTGATAAAGATTTAGAGGCCCTTAAATCTGTCAAAAAAAATCTGTGGTTATGCTCTCAGTGTGACCAGGCGAAAAAGAATACGGCGACGGGAGAAAAACTTAAAGCTGAACTCTCTTTATCAGATGTTCTAACGGCCGTGAAACAAATTGACACCAGTATTAAAGATGAGATTAAAAATATCAAAACAGCCATTGATAAACAAGGGGACCTCACCTTTGAGTTTAGTGATAAACTAACCACAATAGAAAAACATCTAGAGGGCCAATCAAGATTCATAGAAGAGATATTGGCGGAAAATAAAGCTTTAAAGGCCCGGGTAGGAGATCTCGAAGTGCGGGTAAACAAAAGTGAGCAGGGCATGTTATCTAACTCCCTGGAGATCCGGGGGATCCCAGTCCTAGCCGGTGAGACCCCTTCCGGCCTATTAACTAGTATCGGTGCGGGCCTAGGCATAAAGTTAAATCTAGAGGATCTGGACACAGTGCAACGACGGAGAGCAAGAAATGATGACCCGCGACCCCCACCTATCATAGCACGCTTCGTGAGGAAATCAGTGAGGGATGACTTGTTACATAAAAGAAAAGTCAAAAGAGATTTCTCTACGCGAGATTTAGGTTGGCAGGGAAATGACTGCCACCGTATCTATCTGAGCGAGGAGATGACAAAAGGTAACAAGCACCTCTACTGGTTAGCCCGTCAGAAGAAGGCAGCGGGAAAGATAAAGTATGTGTGGTTCTCTGGGGGCAGAGTGCGCTGTAGAAAAGAAGATGGTCACCAGGTGGTCTTCATAGATCAGGCCCAAGATCTAGACGTCTTCGGGTGACTACTAAAGTTTTGTTTCCCCGCTAGCTCTATGACAACCTATGGCGCTCACCACGGAATTTTGGATTTTGCCCACGCCCTCTCTATACAGTTAATTTCTTTTTATTGGTCCATATTTTTAGTTCTTAGGATCTTTTGTTCTATATTTTTAAGTTTGTTCATGTTCAAGCAGCTATATATATTCTATTACTTTGCTTCTCTCATTATTAATTCATTATTTTCTCTTTTTACATATTTTAACAGTATTATCATTTCTATACTATTAATATTCTTATATGTTTTTTGTTTTATCTTGCATGTCTTCAACTATCTGGAACATTTCATAGCTTTTTACCTAATCTACCTGCTAAAATTAATTGCACACAGCATCTTCTCCTCTTTTACGGGGATCTTCTCTCCTACCTCACCATCATGTCCAGTATCCTGACATCCTGTCACGTCAACACCCAATCCTTACCTGCCCATTATGACGAATTCCTTCAATATTTTACCCAAAACTTTTATCATTCCATTGGAATTTCCGAAACATGGCTAAAACCCCACATCCCCTCCTCTGCAATATCCTTACCAGACTATTCATTCCTTCGCCACGACCGGGTAGACCGGACTGGTGGAGGAGTAGGTCTTTACGTACACAACTCCCTAAAATCACGTATCCTTGATTCCTCACCCGCAACTGGTTATCCTCACACAGAATTCCTTCTGGTTGAAATCTCTTTTAACCCAAACCCTCTCCTTTATGTCGTAGTATATCGCCCTCCTTTGGCCCCTCTTGATTCAATTTTTGAATCTACCCTTTACGACTACATTCCTCTCTACAACCATATCATTATCTCCGGTGATTTTAATGCCAATCTCCTTGTCCAATCCTACGATCAACTAAACCTGGAAAACCTCTTTTACTCTCTACACCTTTCCATTGTCCCATTTTCTCCCACCCATCACACCTTTCAATCCGACACATGGTTAGACCTGTTTGTCATTGATTCACGGCAGAACCTCCTTTCTTCCTCTCAATTACCCGTTCCATTTCTGTCCTCTCATGATCTCATCCATATTTCATACAATATCCAAACTCCTGTTATACTACCTAAAACCGTAACCTTTCGCAACTTAGATGCTCTCACCCCAGAGAACATCTCACCCTCTCTTGAAGCCTTGGATTGGAGAGAGATTTATTCTTGTGCCTCTATTGATTCGATGGTTGACATACTTACTTCCAATCTCAAATATATCCTTGACACCCATGCCCCACTGAAAACCTCAACCTTCCGTCACCAGCCTGCTCCCTGGTTGTGTCAAAAAATTAAAGATCTTCAAAGGAAGCGTGATGCGGCCCGAAGACGCTTTAGACGGACAAGGTTAACTGACGACTATCAAGCGTTTAGGGCCCTCCGCAATCTGACACAGTCGGCAATCAGGCAGGCAAAAACCAAATACTTCCACGAAGCCCTTTCATCTGCTCCCGATTCTAAATCCAAATGGCATCTCCTTCGAAAGCTTTCTCTTCTTAATTCATCTTGTTCTAGGCCCTTTCCAGCCTCTCCCAATGAAATTAACTCATATTTTTTGTCCACCTCAGTTAATACTTCTAAATCATCCTCTCCCGTATTTTCCCTACCACCATCTTTCAACCCTGACAACTTTTACTTCGCTGACATTTCACCCAACGACATTATTTCCTCTGTTCTGAAATCCCACTCCATCTCCACAGGCTTCGATGGAATTCCTGTCAAACTGCTAAAATCCTGCCTTATCGATATTATACCTGTCCTACTCTTTATATACAATTTTTCACTGCAAAACGGAGTATTCCCAGCCTCCTGGAAAAAAGCCATAGTCCATCCTATTAATAAATCCTCTAACCCTGTCTCACTCAAAGACTACCGCCCAATCTCAATCCTCTCAAACCTTTCCAAGCCTCTAGAAAGAATAGTCCAGTCACAAATGTCAAATTTCCTCGAACAGTCCAACCTCCTTGACCCACTTCAATCTGGTTTCCGTCCCGGTTTCTCCACACAATCGGCACTTACCAAAATCACCAATGACATACATACCGCTATGGACGACAAAAAACTAACTGTGCTTATCCTTCTTGATTTTACTAAAGCTTTTGATTCCTTGGACCATTCTATCCTTTTTAGCAAACTCAAATCAATGTCCTTTTCTAACAGTTCCATCCGATGGTTCCAATCCTTCCTCTCTGATAGATCTCAAGCAGTTTCTATACCTAATCATCCCCTTTCCTCTTTCCTCACTCTTTCCTCAGGCGTGGCACAGGGCTCAAGTATCTCTCCTCTTCTTTTCAACTGCTATATCAATGATCTCCCTAAATCTGTTCACCACTGTTCCCATCATCTATATGCTGACGATTTCCAAATATATCTGTCCTTTCCCCCTTCCGAGCTATTTTTTGCGTTCGCTAGTATTCAGGAAGACCTGGATAGGATCTGTGCCTGGGCAAAGCTGAACAAACTGGAATTGAACGCATTGAAAACTCAGGCCATTGTTTTAGGTTCCAATTCCCTCCTTACATCCATCCACACCCTCCCAACATTACTCCTAAACGATAATCCTATCACGTTTACCTCCTCGGTGAAAAACCTAGGCATCACCATCGACCAAAACCTTTCCTGGAAATCCCACATCGCCCAAATATCCCGACGGACAATTAGTTCCCTGAAGTTGTTCCATCGTTCTCGTCATCTCCTTACACAATCTTCCCGTAAGCTTCTCGTATCTTCTCTCATCTTCCCCCACTTTGACTATTGTAGCGTGGTATATGGAGGCCTCTCTAAATTGCTTGAAGACAGATTAAAGAGAATAATGAATTGCTCTCTAAGATTTGTGCTTGGTACTCCGAAGCGATCGCGCGTCTCCCACCTCTATGATGGGTTAAAGTGGCTCTTCCCTCCCTTCCGAAGACAATATTTCCTCTGTTCATTCTTATACCAATCCATTCACTCTCAACACCCTTCATATATCTACAGTCTCCTCCAATTCAAATCATCAGTGCAACACCATAAAACAAGATCCCGCCTTTCTGATCTCTATATACGTTCACACAGAACTAAAGCATTCGAACGTTCCTTTCTCGCCCGCTCCACCACAATGTGGAACTCAATCCCTCCTAATATCCGTCATACTCCCTCTCTATCATTATTCAAATCCTGGCTGTTTCAACATCTATTAGCTTCCCAGAAGGATAGTCTCTAGGCAGGTTAGTCATTTGCTTAGAATACAATGTATATAATAACAAACTGTGTTATCTAGTTCTTTTAACTCTGCTCTTTGAAAAGCTGTACATCATGTAAACAAATTATGGAATGCTAGCTCATGCATTCAATTTCAAAAGCTTTGGATTTATCTATTCTCTGTAATTGCTTAATATCCTGTCAAGATCTGTACTATTTATTTACTTACTATTATTTTTGTTTATATATTTCTTTTTAAATTGTTTTCTGTCATGTTTTCACGCTTTATGATTTGTAACATTTAGCCTTCTGGCCAGATAAATATTATGTTTTTATTCCTGTTCATATCTGTTATTCTAAAGGGACGTTGTCCCAGAATAAAGTTACTTTTCTATTCTATTCTATTCTATTCTATAAACATTTTTAATTGCGAGAAAACCAATGTAATACTTTAATGGCTTAATGAGTGTTGAATATATATAAACGCTTACTAACTTCTAACGGAATATCTTTTTTATGTCTTATAGAAAAATAAAATGATAAATAAGGGGTTCATAAAAATATAAATGATCACCTTGTTAATTTCTTTCGTTTCCACATTTCAGCCACAGCAGTTAATTCGGTTTTTATTTGTATTGTGAGCTGATAGCCTGTACTATTTACAAAGGATATAATAAAGAAAGGAAAAAAAGTTGAATTGGAAGTAATAACAAATATACAAGGTTAATATGTTTTTATTAATATTAATAAATATAATTAATATAATAAAGTTAATATATATGATAAAATATTATCATTTCAAGATATATAATTATATGACTAAAGATTTATTATTTCATCATAATTGTTTCTTATTATTATATTATTTATAGTACAATACGAAATATTCCTTTCCCTCAATATTAACTCACCCTTAAGCCGACATTGAATAAGAAATAAATAATGTAGATAAGGGCATTGGCTGGGATAAGGGAGAGATGTACTAATCTGTTACTCCATCTGTATTGATCAGGGGATCCGATTGCTTGAAGAACTCCGATCGTCTTATTTTCGTTCTGTGGACAATATCGTTTATTTATCATTGATAATTTTTTTACTGTACATTTAGCTGTTAAAATCATTTGTTGCTGATACTTAAGGCATAGTCATAGCTAAAAGGCGCCGTATTCGAATAAATGGTGACCAAAAGGCAAAATGTCTTGTAGATAGACCTAAACTCATGTTTAGAAAATCACATATATGCGAGAAATATTAAGCAAACTAGCTATTAAATAAAAAATAGATTGCTATTAAAAAAAATATATTAAATCCTCTTGAATATTCTGGGTAAGCTGACATTAGCCTAGAACAATGCGTACTTTTTTAATCTATTTTATTTAATTGAGGAAATTGAAGCAAATCATAATAATTATAAAAGGTTAATCATAATTAGTGCCCGGATTTATATGCAATAAAAATCCTTAAATATGTACATATAATATGCATTTATTTTTGGGAAATATATAACAAAACTAGATAAAAATGCAAAATAAAAAATGTATTACGTACTTTTTAATTTATAATATGAAAAATTAGTTACGATACGCAAATTCCTCTTTCAAATTAATATTTGAAATTGTTTACATCCTTAGATTATCGAATGTGAAGCTGTGACGATCAGGTCAATATTTTTTTATACCTAATAAATGATCTTTCCACGTCGACTGATGTAAGGTGAGCTCTTTTAAAACATGATGATGAGGGCTGAATGACGTTTCCTTCTAGAATGTCGCAAGTGGATCGTAAATGTAGCCCAGGGTTGTTTTCGAAAATGTGTTAAACTTTTTGTGTGATTTTTGGTGCAAATGTTCCATGGACGCTTTTTAATTTTTGAATGGAATCATCTAGCATCATTGCAGCAGCATATTCATGTCAGACATAGGTACTTAAAAATCAGCAGCTGAAAGTTGGATATCTTTGAGCTCACCCATACCCTATAAAATGGGTACCATTGATTTGGGGAATACCTGGCAATTGAGGGTGATCTCGGACAAGGCCCTTCACGGATTATAGTAATACAGGGTTTTTAAAAGGTATTTTTGAATAGGCACTGAGGCACTGAAATCGTGGCTTGGAATCGAATCCACGTGATTTGCCAGCGCACCACAGCATTCATACGCTTTGAAAGCCGAGTTGAGAGCTCCTGATGTCCTGGGTAGGCCGAGTAGCCAAGAGACCACTTAGGAGATTTATACGAGAGAGTAGATTATCCGCTAGTGGCCCTGCCCTGCTAATTACAAGGACACCCCCTTACTTATGTCCCTTGGCACCCTCCTACACGCTTCCACGTATATATTAGACTTTTTTTCCCTTTAGGGACACTTAATTCCTAGCTCTACCGCCACATTTTTGGCACTTATTCAAAATGATACTTTTTCCTGAGAAAAAAACCTTATCGCTTAGTGTGTGTAGGGAGATAGCTTAATGTTCTTTTCCTTAGGCTAATAATCTTTTGTCCTTTTTTTTTTTTTGCCTAAGAATATCTACATTTAATATCAAAATGAGAAAAAAAGTGTTTCACTGTTCCTGCTCAGTAAGAACAGATTGAACAGCGTGGTATTAAAGAATATTTTAGATTTAATACTAGAAATCATAATTCGTTGAACTTGCCTAAGGCTAGAGAAAACAACCGTTTGGGACACAGCTGGATTTCAAATATTCGATTCGTGTTTGTTAGGGGAATTATTCGAAAAAAGTAGCATGTCGCAAAAACGCAAACATCGTCAGTATATGATACTATCCCTACACTAATCCCTGTCTTATTTTGCTTCGAACTCTATTACCTTACCGTTTTTCATCGACATTATTGTATAGGTGTAATAGTTTCCGCGTCTCCACAAAACAGGACCATTCTAAAAAAACTACGACTATATTTAAACAAAGGATACTCGCAGATATGGTCAATTAGAATAATCATGATAGTACAATATTAACTACCATCTTTTTTTTTTCTTTTCTGGGTTTTTTTACAACTTAAAGAGTCATATCCCCAATACCCAAAGGCCACTGCTCTCTGTCAATCCAATCCCCCTCATGGAGTCCTCTGGCTGCCATGCACTCCTCCACGTCCTCCATCCATTTTCTCTTTGGTCTTCCGCTTCTTCACCAGAAATCCATTGCCAAGGAAAGCAACCCATTATCCACCTTTTTCGTGAATGTCCAAACCTCTGATCCGTAAGTGGCTACTATATATATATATATATATATATATATATATATATATATATATATATATATATATATATATGTATATATATATTAATCCCCGCGTAAACATATTCAGGCTGGCCTGTGTATGCTGCTGCTCTATTAGAGCTATCGACTTACTTCTTTTCAGTGCATATATTTATCAAAACTTGACAAAAGTTGTTTCTTTCTTTAACACGTGTCTGCACAAAAACTTCGCCTTGGAACTAAATGGGTTGCAACGCCAGAATCACTGTCGAAATGTTTTTCCTTAATATTACAATGTATCTTAAATATAAATATTACCTTAATTATAATGTTACTTTTACGTCATTACATAAATTTTTTCATATAGGTCAAAGTAACCTCCTTCGGTCCATAAGTTAATAACATACGGTATTGCCGATGCGCTTAAGGGATTATGAGATAAACAACAATATATCCTTAATAAATCTTCTTGTACGGGGACAGTTAAGGGAAAACGGGGACTCCTTTGGGAAATGCCCTAAAAGAGGCCCTGGAACGGAAAGGTGGGACCTAATGAACGGCAGAAGAGAGGAAAAGCGGCTACCGTGACCGGAGATTTGTTGGAATGGACCAAGTTGAGACCGAAAAGAGGCTGATGAGGAGCCAGGCCGGGACATTGAGCACGAGTTAGTGTTCCCGGTCCCCGTCCCGTGGGACTCTCTTCTCGATGGATTGCTCCAAGAGAGTCCTGTCTTGGTGTCCGTAGGCCCCCCACGGTCAGTCTCTCCTTCGTTGTTACTTATTTTTTTATTTGGTATGTTAATTGGGTCCAATAATTAGACATATACGCAGCGAGATTATTGTATTTTTTGATTTGAATTATTTAATGTTAAAAAAATATTGAAAAAAGTAAAAAATTAAAAAAAAAAACTGTTTTTTTTTGTTTCTACACTAACTATACAAACGCTAAAATCTAAAGTAATTACAAAAGACTCATATACATGACTATTATAAGACCCATTTGTACTTACGGAGTAGAGCTTTCGGGCTCCACTAATATTTCGAACCCCTCTTGTATCCAATTCTTACAATACAAAATCCTTAATGCTCCTTACTTTGTTACAAATAAAGTTATAAAAATGTCTCATTAGTTGTTGATTTCACACGAACCCGATATCAATCCCTTCATGACAATCTTTATATCCACTCAAACTTACTAATTTCAAGCCACTTCTTCGATTCCCG
Organism: Arma custos; assembly: GCA_037127475.1. NCBI lineage: Eukaryota > Metazoa > Arthropoda > Insecta > Hemiptera > Pentatomidae > Arma > Arma custos. Next base: position 74,441,133 of record CM073760.1, read on the forward strand.
ACAATCCTTCAAGGCGTCTAAAAAGAAGATGGCATCGTGATCGTGTTGAATTTGTTATTTCAGTACTACCTGTGAGCAGTTTCCCTATTCCATATTATTATTTATCATTGATTCTATTTGCTTGTTGTATTAAAATGCAGTTATAAATTACAATAAATGCATCTTTTTAAAATCCTTTTTTTGAAAAATCTCAATTATTAATGGGGATCTAACTTTAAATTAATGTTTATTAAACCACAATTTTTCATTATAGCTTGAATGATCAATTAAATAGCACCTATTTCGTACATGTTTAAACTAAAATCTATTGTCGCTACGTCCATAAGGCTATTTACAACAGATTTTACTTTTACTCTTGGGGTTTGGAAAATCACTGCCAATTTCAGTGTGGGGTTGACAACGAGTCCGACCAATTGAAATACACGGAGGAAATGAGTCAGCGGGAGCAAACGGGGCGGTATTAAAGAAATATCAGGAAGAGGGTGGAAGTGGGGTGAAGGGCGCTTCCTGTCCAGTTCCTTACCCTTGAGGTTTTATCCCTTTCCTTTGGCCGAGTCCTGACTTAGCATTAGGAAGGAATTGTGGTCTATCAGCTTCGGCGCAATTGTAAATCACCATTACGGAAAGGTTCGTACTTAAATACTTCTTTTAATGTTGTTACGGTACTAGATGCTATATTGTGTTCTTGGTCGGAAGGTGCAGGAAATCTGATCATTGTTTAAACGATAGGAAAAAACACAGGATGGGTAAAAGCCAGCGAAGAAGAATATTAACAAATCCTTCAAACGATAGTGAAATGAGATTAATAAAAGATTATTTTTAATAAAATAAACTTCTGATTTTCAGAAAAGAGTCATGTTTCATGCTTGTTTAGTATTTAAGAACAGTAGAACTTCCATTCTCCGATCTTATATCGTGGGTGGTTCGAAAAATCGAAGCTCTGTAGTTAAGAAAATATCAAACAATCGCAACGTTGGTAAACAAAAAACAATTTATTATAATGCAATTGGGAAAAACCACAATGCAAAGCCTTATGTTTAAAAAATACACCCACTTACCAGTCGACGTTTCTCGCCTATTCAGGCATTATCAAACACCAAAAACAAAAAAGGAGTTATGTGAATCATATCTCGAAGAAAAAGGGGCAATACATCCCAAACGATCAACAGCCCAAACATGCTCCAAACATGAGACAGCACCCCACCACCAAGACGTCCAACATACAAATAAAAAACAATTTATTTATTTTGTAATACTGAGGTTAAAACAATGAAAAATCAATATAAATATTTGGTCGGAAGATTTATCTAGTTTATGACACAAAGAATGTTGCAATATTAGATTGATTCAATATTTACTTCCTCTGGTGACTGCTAAATCTCTAAATCTTTAAGTATAAGAATTAAGTAATAGTTGTTCAGGACAAGGTGAGAAATGAAAAATACAACTAAAAACCAGAATGTTCTCCTTGCTCCACAATGTGTAGTAGAAGAGATCACTTCCGAACTCCTTCCTAGTACAACAACACATACAAGTACATAAACAATGGGCTGAGAAAAAAAATATAAAGTAAATGTTATAGGAAAATTTTTTTTTACAGAAAAACCTCTTCAAACTTCTTTTCGAGACTTGGCATAGTAGTTGGCTCTCCTTCCGCTCCTTCCGATTTTTCCGTGATGCCGGTTCGGATAATTGACGTTCAGATGATCGACGCTGGGCTGTATTTACATTTAGACATTAAAAAATACGAATTTTTTTTTTAAATTTTTTACTAAGCTTTTCTATTTTCATTAATATCCATATTACAACACACTGTTCGAAATTTATGAGAATATTTATGTTTTTATAGAAACATCTAGTTGAAAAAGGCCCTCCTACTTCCATAAACAAGTAGATAATCCTTTCATTTTGCTTTATATTCCTATATTATATTCCCAGAATAAAGTTTATTTTCTATTCTATTCTATTCTATTCTATATAACGTGTCTTCCACTTTATTGGTCGGAACGTAATGCAATTGGATCATCATATTCCATAAACTGTTATTCAAAATATTATTTGATTTCCTCTCTTTTTTAAAAACATTATTGAATTCCTTTTTTAAAAACGTAAATAAATGACTGCGATATGACTAACTTACGGAAAAAATCACCAATATTATATTTATGCAGTATTAATTTCAATATTATAAACATATAATGCAATCTTTTTTTTGTTGCAGATCCTGATAGATAACACAAAACAGGAGGATGCGGTAAGGTAAATTAATTTTAATTTAATTACATCAATAGTAACACATTTTATTATTATTATTAATAAAGTCTAACTAAATTTATCATTTATCAATTATCAGTAATTAAAATGGAATTGAATTGATTCAGAAATTGATTATATGATGGAGGTGTACTGTTAAATATTTGAAATAATTGAATTTCTAGTCAATTTTTCGTGTAGGTTTTTTTTTTAAATATCTAATATTTACAGTTTAACAAGCATAGCTGATTTTTCATCTAATTTTTAAGAATGCCCAATTATCTTACAGAAGTCAAACGCTCCCAAATAAACTTTATGGGTATGTAATTATTTAGTAATTAAGTTGCGGTATGTAGTTATTAAACAATTAACACTAATGAGTAGTGGTTTCCAACCTTTAGTGTTTTTTTTTTTAATTTTTAGTGGTTTTCAAGCCCAGTGTTAATGAATGTAAGGATACAGAGGGCAATGGGTGATCAACCAGAAAAGAATATTAGTGAAATGAAGTGACTACTTCAGGAGCCTTCTAAATGGAGAAGAGACCTCTAAGGATGGGTTAGTGACAGAAATTCCCGACCTGGAAGAGGTACAGGTATCTAGAACCTAAAGAATAACAAGGCACCGGGAGCGGATGAACTACATTCTGAATTGCTAAAAGATGGAAAAGAGTTTACGTTTCTGTGTTCAGGGCATCAATCATCAATATCATCTTAATAATTACTAAAGTAATTAATTTCTGAATTTCAAGGTTTCGGTTTGATTCTAAATAAGTTTTTTTTTTTTAAATTATTGTTTGAATTCTGTTTGTCTTTAAACGCAAAACCACCAACTTTAAAGAGGATGAATATAATTTTGTCCTTAACCGTTTTCAAAGGGTCATTAAGGGAAATAATATACCAAACTGTAATAAATAAAAAAAAACTGTAAGAAAACGACACATGAAGAGTCCTGGGTTCAGTAAATTGTCAAAGCTGAGGAAACTTTAGTCTCAAAAAAGTACTAAACTACATTTACACGACAAATATAAGTGATCCAATACCGCCTAACACTAATAATAGAGAAGTTCTTTTGATTTTAGAGGTTACATATATACGAATAGAAGATTTGGAAGGTACTAGGGTGAATGCACCTCCTCAGATCCAAGATGTATCATTGTCTTGTGGGGATATGAACGTCTTCAGTAACAATTTCTGAATTATAAATTTCTGATGTGTGTAGAAGCGTCTGTAATGTTTCTAAGCCAACGATTGTGCAGGCAGGTGATTAGTTTTAGTGACACTCAACCGCTAGGTTTATCCCCCATTCATGGTATCTATTTTGTAGAGGCTGCCATATGAAGCTGGTACCTACTGCACAGTGATATCCCGCACTCTGTGATATCCCGCTCCCAAAATCCTCGTCTTCTACATCTACCTCACATGCTATTTCTAGTGTTGAAGAACCTCTACTATTTTTTGTTCCGAGGTAGTATTTTTGAATATGTTATACTCTAGAATGGTGATTTGCCAAGGGCTAGAGACCCCTTATTCACGGGACAACTGTTGGTTAGGCTATCTATACACCTCAACATTGGTCTTCTCAGGGAAGGTGGCACTGATTTGAGTACTTTTTATAGCCTATTGCATGAATAAATTGTAAGCGTACTGTTCTGTCCTGTTAGACACTGAAATCAGGAACCCGGTGGAGCACTAATCCCCGCTCCCGAAATCAATTAATATTAATTATTAGGCCAGCGAACGCGAAGGCTCGATACCGGTACCGCCAATCTCTGATGACGAACTAAGGTCCACGGGCCAATAACCAAACCCTTAACCGCCAGATCCCTCTTAATGCAATCCTCCCACCTATGCCTCGGCCTACCTCTCAGAGGTTTGCCAGTCGCTTATTAACTTATTGACTTTTTAGGAAATCGATATTTAATGAGCCCATCATGATCTTCACGACGCTAATACTTCAATAATATTCACTAGGTGTAGGCTCCGCAATTCTGCGTTGCCTCCAGAGGTCTCATCCTTTTTGGTCCTAATATTGTTCACCTTATTTTGGACTATTTGGAATATTTATGTTAATACCTTGTGACGATGTTTATCATTCAGAAGTAGCGGATACGTTTTAACATCCATAACGAACAGATGAAAGGATGATAGTTCTATAGATTCTGCAAAAAATCAATTAATAATAATGATAGTTGCAGCTATGTGATAGATGAAGAACCGTTTATGTATGAACAGTGATTTTTTAATTAATTAGGATTCCTAGTTAAATTAAAGATTTATTCGTCATTAACAACCATACACATAATATAGCTGCTCTACATTTTGCCGGATCCATATTGGTTAACATGAATCCTCTAGCGAAATAGTAATGATATCGATTAGGCTAAGACAAGGAGGAAACCAAAGCGAGTGAAGGGTCATGTAGCAAATGGACAGAAGTTGGTGCGGATAAGGAAACTGAATGGAACAGTTCTTGGGAACAGGGCTCTTCACTCTCAGCCCCAGGCACAATTACTCACAGTGCGCTCTGTAGCCACAATTTCTTCCTTTTCAATTCCGACAAGGATCCCTACTTAAAATGTTTAAGAGGAAATATGTATTAGAAAATGGGCTCCTAACCGATCAAGGGTTTTTTTGTATCGCTTGCCTTGCTCGATTCCCCTTTGTTTCGATCCATTGATCCGAATTAGCTGTTTTCCGTGTTTGATTCCCCTTCTTCTTCTTTAGACAGCCAAGATGATGACGCATTTGAAGTTCAAAATTAAATTTTCTTCAAGTATCTTTTCATTCTTCATCTTTTTTTTTTTATTTAGCCTAACGACTTTTAATGTAATTACATTACATATATAATATTTTAAATAATAACCTTTAGCAGTATATTCCATGAAGATATTTGACTAGCATATGGTGTAGCTTGTTTCTTAGCAAGTGATTGTGCAGGGAGGTGATTGGGCCCGGATCAATTCAAACAGTGTTTTGTATTTAAAGTACTACTTTATAGAGACTAAGTGAGCCCTAGGAATGTCCACATATTCCACATGAATGGCCTATAGGTGTTAAAAGATTAAATAATTTATCTGCTATAACCAAATTCGCATCCGGTACCTACGGTTCAGCAATTCTGCGCTCTGCTTTCTGAACTACCTCAATTTACAAGTATACATTTATGCATATATTACAGGGTTTTAAAGTGAAGCCTTTAGGCTACTTTCATCAAAATCGTTTGAATGAACGTCGTGGTACGTTCTAACAAATATTTTTTGGCTGACTAATGTTACAAAATGTGGCGGCCAGGACATATCACTCGGTTGTTGGGCCGAATTCGTTATATAACAAACAATAAAATAAAAAGAATAAACAAGAGGGTATTCATGAGATCTCATAGTACAAACCAGAATCCCAACCTTACTGAAGTTGTTTGGTCTCAAGATATTACTAAATCCATAAGTGCGTTGAAAACTCCATATCGAAAATTGGACATAATTTCAATACATTCTATACCATAACAGTTGTTAGGAAAACAATGTCAAAGAAATTTTTTTTATAATTATTTTTCTTTGGAATATTAAATATCATTAAATATTAAAGGAATTTCGGCCTATCGCCAATTGAACTATAGGCTAGTTACTAATAAAACATATAATCCTATTTTTTCCAATATCCATTCTTAGATTCATTTTGAAAATAAAATAGACTTCCCAAAAAATGTATCCCATGAAAACAAGACCCTTTTCGTACCTGAAAATTGGAATCAATAAAATTTAACTTCATTAATGAGATTGAACCACCCTTGAGAGGTAAGCAGTGGGATTGAAACCCATAAATTGGAGAGAGATTAAGATCATGGAGCAGAATTAACAGAGTCAGCGGGGAAAGGTGTTTGGTCTGGGAGGGGAGTATTCTCTTTTGTGCGGGTGATAATAACGAATAAGATAAAATGTAAAATAAGGCACCTGTTTATAACTCCTTTTCCCTCTTACCTCTCCTTCATTGTCCTCCGGCTTCCTGTCTTTTATCTGTATTTATCTGTTAATTCCTTCTTATGGAAAATCTGCATTATTTTGATTGCCTTTATGGCTTTTATTATAGGAAAGCAAGGGTATAGGTATATATAAAATGCACAAAAACAAACACTATACACTAATAGTCTCATTTTAAGCACGCGTATGTTCTTTTTTTCTTTTTAATATTAAAAAATGGTAATCAATACTTTCACTAATGTGCTATCACAATTAACGAGAATATTATTATTAGGATTTGAAAACTAAATTTGTAGACACGAATCAGAGAACTCAGATGCTACTTGTAATCTTACATTTACGGTTCAGAGGCGGATGTCCAATCACCTCATGCCCAAGATCGCAGGTTCGCAGCCCGGCAGGTGGTCTTGTGATTTTTTAAAGGGAGTAAGGCATCCTTCGATTGGAAAACAAATGTATGCGGTGTCGGGTACTCGTTAAGGACCCTTTCCTCATTATACCTGGATAGGCAAAATTTAGGATTCCCAATCTAGCAATATCCCGTTAGCCTCACCAGTATAAAGCGGTATCATAAAGAATAGACAACCTACGGATACTTGATACGAGTAAACGTCTACAGGCATTCGAGACGTGGTGATGTCAGGTTATGCCTAAAGTTTAATGCATACACCATACACCAAGGATACTACAACGAATAAAGAAGTACCCCTCAAGTTATTGATCAGCAGCAAAGAAAAAGATGTCCAGGTCGCAGGCGTCTCCTCTGAATAAAAAAGCCTGAGGCAATGGACAGGATTGCCTTCGATAGACTTGTTTTGTGCAGCGGTCAGCAAATGAGATGGGCCTTTATAATCGCCAAGCAAAGAGAGAAAGAGAAAGCACTTTTAGAACAGAATTATTATTGTTTCTGATAAGCGGATTAATTAACAAATAAACTATCTTCACTGTATTCTTTATTAAAGAGAGAAGAAATCGAAAGAACATTAAATCTATTAACGTAAAGTTTATGTTAAAAAATATAGTAATACTTTTCATAAGGCTCTATATTTATTTGCCTTCATAATGTTCTGCGATAAAACCAATGAAGAATAGAATCCTATATATTTTTATTCCACCTCGTCATTCAAGTAAAATTAGATAAAAATTTACCTTTTTTTAAAATATAAATAAGAAAAATACAATATATAAATAAAACTGTCCTTTCGCCTTCTTCGTGGATCCACCAATAATTTAAGGACTCTCATTCTCTTTTAATGTAATGTGGAAGATTTTTTTTTGTATAAGATATTTTTAGTCTTTCTTTTGGAACGCACACGTAACTATAACTGAAATATTTTTAGTCCATACATTGTGTCAAATTCTTTGCCGACGTTTCGCTGGCCAGACTGTTAGCTTCCTCAGGGTTTAATCTGAGACTCCGTCTCATGTTCGAAACCAAACGAAATACGTGATTAAATATATTGTCTATGGCAATTTTAGAGTGTGTTTGATTTGTATGTCATTCACAGTAATTAGTATATATTATTTTCTGTTAGTTGTCGTCATATTTTTTTTAATTAAATGTCTAATTTGTAAAATGCTTATTAGGTTGAGTTGAAGTACACCATGAGAGGTACACTCTTATACAATAATAATATGTAGTAATAATTTTCGCAGAAGTCGATTATTAATTTTCACGTTGATTTAGCAAAATACCCAGCAGTTGTCTCATATTTGAGGCTTTTATTAACAACCCCACCTTCAGCAGTGGACTAACCACGGCGATCTCTCCTCCCTGCCACAATAAACAATTGCGTTAGCGCTAACGATCCTTACGGAAGTTGGACCGCAGGCGATCCCTCCCTCGGAAGAAGGAAGTGAAGGAGGAGAGGATATTGTTTCGGGAGCTAATAGCAGCCATCCTCATCAGATGCTACAAGAAGATGACAACTGCTCGGAATTAATTCAGATGGCCGCGGTGCGGACGTTAGGTCGCAAGTTGCCGCCTAATGGTTATTGCCTCCGCATCTGGGCCACACCTGCCGCTCCCTCGTCGCCTTTTTTATCTCCCATCATCGGCTGCCTATCATTAGCTGCTTCTGCATTGGCGTCATCTCTCTGTCATCAGGACTCTAGCGGTGTGTGACCTGAGAGCGTAAAGTCTGAGCGAGGGCGAAGACTGATGGGGCGGGAAGTTCCATCAGGAAGTGACGGGGCTTCCAATCTTCCAGAAATTCGAAAATAAAGAATAGAGGACATTAAAAAGAAATTATAAATACAATATAGAAAAGGTTTATGAATAAAATATATGTTTAAAAAATATATACTAAGGGAGCATGGGTCGGACAGGTCTGCAGTAGAAGTGGCTGAGCTAATAATTTCCTCATAAAATACGTTTATAATAAAAATAATCTGTCCACCAATACGAAGTTAAGGCGCTAGAATGCTGTACTAAGGCCATTGATTTTGAATGCCACGGAAAAAGTAAATTTTCAAGCTTTGTAAAGCTCCTGAAAATCGAAAGAAGAATTTATAGCCTAAGGATATCACAGGGAAGCTAAAGGATAGAGTCCACATGGTAGGATAAGGCCACTGGTACAGAAAATGGTTCTTTGAAAGTGAATTATAACTTAAACAAAAGTTAGTTGAATACGATACCTACTAGTCGAAAAACAACTACATCTTGTTAATTTATTCAGTAAATTTGAATTTGATTTAGTCAGTGTTTGTTTTTTTAAATCATAATACAACTTTGTCAATTAACACGTAGAAGTTGCATTATAGATTATTCGGGATGTTCAGGGTAAAAAGCTGAACTACAAGCTGAACTTAAATAATTTTCTTTTTCATAATTTTCACTGGGTTAGTCAAGGAATTTTGTTTAACAGGAGACTTTGCCACCTTTTTTTCTCATGGTAAACCTTAATTTTCAGGAGTGTACATCATTGATTGCAAATCTGTTGGAATCGTTCGTTATTTAATTCTTTAATTTCTATTAAAGATGAATCATAAAAAATGATGAATAATTTAGAAGTTTCTATACGAGAATTGCAGGCACTGGAAAATCTGAGGATTAGCTGGAAGAGGAGTGTTATTGGCACCTGTTATAGGCGCCAGTAAAGTTGAGCTATTGTTCCCATAAAGCCTTTATTACCAGCCTATAAATACATTGTCTTAATACTTTACGGGCCCATCTCCTGTCCTCTTCTGATCTATGTCGGCAATTGGTTCTTATCAATAAATCCTGTCGATTGCTTTTGAGAACGTACCCGTTTTAGCCATTATCGCCTCCTCGCTGATTGTAGTAATGATGTATCGAGGGATATTGCTGAATATATATTATAGAATATATAATATATTTTTATTTGTTTCAACGTCGTTTTTTATGACGTTCAACGTCAATTAATGCTTATATTCACTATAAGCTCGTATTTAGAAGGTACTCTAAATTGAGGGAAAACCTTGCTGTTGCGCTTTATAATGGACAAAGCACTTCCCTGGTGTTTACTGATACGACGTCTTTTTATTCTCGTTAATATTTGGAGTAATGCAAATTAATTCAGAAGTCATTTCCAGCTCAAATGACAGATAGTTTAATTATTATAAAATATTTATTAATATATAATTAGATTAATAATTATTTTCTAACTGGGAAATTAGACAAATGTCGAAAAGCAAACTCCTCCCCCATCTTCGTTCGACATACCCGGAAGAAAGTTGACCTTCGTAACATCTCTACCCGGGCGGCCTCCGACAGAGCTATGGCTCCAGGAAGGTCCACCCTAAGTGACCCTTTACTTCTTGCAGGAAGACAAAGGACTGGAGGATTCCGGCTAATTATTTTTCATCCCTTTGAGCGGAGTAGGAACGGTAAGATTGCGCATACTCTTCTTGACCCTTCTACATTCCCGGCATTCCCACATACCTAGCACGGACATTATACCAACTATTCCAATCTTCTTTACCTTTTCTCTTATGTGGCCCTCAGAGAGCTTAAGCACTTGCTTCCCTTTAGCTTCTCAGGGTCTTCATTTGTTTTACAGCCGTCACTCCAGGGAATTTCCTATCCATGAGTTTTGTATGAGAGTGATTAATTAAGTCAAATATTTAAAAAAAAATATTTATTGAAATTTACAATTATGTTATAATACAATAAGTAAATAGAATTAATGAATGATAAGTAATGACATAAGATAAAGACATATGCAGGAACTACACACTAGTGGTACAGAAGTAACAAATTCACCACGGCCATCTCCTTTTCAGACGCCTTGGAGGATTATCGGAAATTTAAGAAGTAGCTAGGTTTGAAACTAGTAGTTTTTTGTATGAATGAAGTTTGTCATGAAAGGACTGGTATTGTGTTCGGGCCGAATCAGTAATGAATGTCCCATTATGGAAGATATTATTCCTAACAAATTAAGAAGGATTGAAGATTTTACGAAGGATTATAGTTTGTAAGACGAAAAATTCGATGGCTTAGGGGAACTGGAAGTGTTGAAAATCTTTTTTTGTTTTTCAAACGAACTTAGACCCGAATTGATTTTCCCTTATCTATCATCTTTGTAATCTCAACATTCATTTACATCATGATTACCCCTTTTTTCGAGTTGATTAATGATCCGTTCAGTGCATTATTCTTGGTCCCAAAAACATCTGTCAGAGGATGAGATAATAGGAAGATCATTATGTATGACTTTATCCCAAAAAAAGTAAGAAGGACTGAGGGTTTTACGAAGGATTTCAGAGGGGAAGAAAATGGTCCGGATAGAGGCTAGAGAAAAATTCCTTGAATAGGGTTGACATATTTATTTGATACTAATATTTCGATCCAAATTGCAGACTGAGGTAGATAAATTATTTAGACTGTTAACAGCCGGGTTGGACCGTGTGGCTCACTCATCCTATATAAAGTGGGTACCCTACATTCGGGGAAAACCTGGCGGTTGAGCTTTATCTTGGTGCAGTCACCTCTGTACACAATCGTTGTCCAAGAAAGTGTTTAGTCTTTAGCATGCACCCAAGACCATTCATAAGCTGTAGTCATACAGGCTTTTATTTATTTTTTCTCATTTATTCTCTTTAATTGCTTAGTATTTTTAGTCTCTAAATGTACTTAAAAAAAAAGTTTTGTAAATACTTTATGGTTTGTTTTATGTAGTATTCTAGCCAGATGTATAAAATGTTTCTTTCCAGTCCCAGAATGAAGGAGAAGAATAAGTAATAGGTATTGATTTTGAATTTTATTCTTATTTTATTCAATATTAAATTGCAGTGATTGATGCTTCTATTTCCATAACCATGTAAAAATAAAATAAAAAAAAAAGATTCTTCAATCAGAATTCGGACTATGTGTTCCAAGGACTGTACAACAAGTGGTTACAAGGCCCGATCAAGGCGGATTAGCGCAGATATATGACAAGGAATGCAGGGACTGTGCAAAGGAAGGGGATTGGAAATGGGGATTTTTTTAGGAGAGGTCCTGAGGGGGAGCAATGAAAACAAATCACGTATAACGGAATGGGGCGCCACTCTCTTCGCTATTATTCCATCAAAGAGAACTCAAGAAAAAAAGAAACGAAGGGCCCGGATAGAATTAACGGAATGAGAATTAATCTGTTTGCGGACCGATTGTACGTGGGGGTGCTTTTTTAAAACCCCTCTCTGCAAGGCTAATCTAATACCGCTCTTTAATTAGGGCTCCGTGACTTAGAAACAATTATTGGCTCACTTCTTCTAGCGGATTAATTGCAAAGAAAACAGTAATTATTCCAAAGCCCACAAATCAAAGCGTCTCTAGGGTCCTTTTCATTTTTTAAGTGCATGCTCTCTAAGTGCAATAAAAAAAACTTTCGTAAAGAAGGAAGGCATTTCCAGGGCCAAATGCAAGTTTCTTTTTATACAGTTTTTTTTAACTCCTCATCTAGTAATGAGGTTAACCAAGTTATATAAATTGTAACATCAGTGCCTTGTACTGTCTGGATTTACAAGTCCACCACAAGTGATGTATTGGTAAGCATATCCTTAGTTACGCCGTTCTTAGGAAAAGAAGCAAAATGAGGTCCCAATCCTGTAAAATGACTGGTATTCGTTTCAAATCAGTATCCTAATAATACTGGAGATTACCAATACTCGTAGCTGCATAAAGTAATGTTAAATGAATAAACAAACAAGTGCATAAATGTGTTGAAGTAATATTAAAATTTCGAACAGATACAACACATCACTAAGCATTAACTAACATTCATAAGAAGACCATATTCTCAGATATTAGGAGTCAGTAAGATATAAAATATGCGATGAAAGCTTACTGTCCTTAACTTTTTTCCCTATTGGATTGTTTTTCCTATGCCTGTCTTACCATAATAGTCTTGAAAACATAATAAGAAAAATGCTTGCTGAATAACAACTTTTTCTTTAGCAGGGAAAAGGATTTATGTTCTTTTGTGATGCTTTGGAAGCTACTTCGAGATGGATGTTAAGTAAAAGCAGCTCATTAAAAAAATAAGGATTTTTCATGAAAATGAAATAACTAGTAAGAAAAAGTAAGACTCGTCATGCTTAAACACCAGGCTTTCCTCAACTTTAGAGTACGCACTCTAAAGGCTGAGTGAGCCCCAGGGTCCCAAAGGTTCTACTTATGGCTATTAACAGATTAAATTTTTTATCTGTTATGAACCCGTAGTCTGGTCAGTCACATTTTATAGCTCAGCCGGAACATTGAGCACCCCTGCACCCTATTCGAATTCTTGCTCAAAGTTCATTACCATTGAATTCATATATGTTGGCCCCACGTATCCGACATTTTTTTCTATTAAACCCATGTTCTTTGTTTTTATTTTTCTGGTTAACAATCTTATTTCTCATTACCTTCGGACTGATATTCTGCACAAGACGTGTTGTTAGTATAGAAAGGAACTGCTGACTATTTAATAGAAGCGGCTGATGGGCAGATGCCCCGGCTGAGTTGCTAGCTTCCCAACTTACTCGAGGCTAATTAAATATAAATTAAAAGCCGCACTGAGCCCGAAATTGGATAATAAACCCCGTTCGGCGATGTGAGCTCCCCTTACACTTTATTAAGGGCCACACAACCCTTATCTTAGGCCCTTCCCTTTCTTATTCAGATCGATCCCGGCTAATTATTCAAAAGATGAGGGCCTCCCACCATCTTTAAACCCTCCCTACCTTTTATATATACTCTTACTTAGACTTCCAGTGTGTTCTTGCATCATCACTTGTCTTCATTCAAAGCTAATCAACCCTTATTTACTGGTATCTTTGTCTTGAAACTCACCAATATTTTTTTAAATAATTATTCTGAATTACCATGAGCCAAGAACAACCAAGAAAGTCAAATAATGAACCTTCTATAATGGATTGCTTTAATGAAATTAAGAATATGTTTAGCACATTCAATTCTAATAAAATTTTAACTAAATTTAAAAGTATTATGTCAGAAGTGAAAAACGCTGACGATAGTATGTCAAAAATATTCATAATAATAGAAGGTTTATTATCATTATTTGATTAGTGGACAACTTTAAAATATTTCATAACGTATCTAAACTCGTTTATTTTACTACCAAAAATTATACTTATTTTAATTTATTTATTTTTGCTGATGATACATGTGTATTATCAGTCAACACCAATCCATTTATTGCATACCAAAGCCTCCAATCCCATATCATTTATCTTGAAGAATGTTGTCAAAACTGGAGGATTAAAATAAATTCTCAAAAATAGCATCAAATCACTTTTAACTTACGTCGTAAACCAATGACTTCCTGCCCTTCAGTATCCTTTAATAATATCCCACTGGTGCCTGTAGAACAGATCCGATACTTAGGGTTACACCTTGACAAACGATTGACTTGGAATCCTCATACAAGACTGAAAAGACAAGAAACCGCTCGACGTTACAGGCTACTTCAACACGTACTAGACAAACGCTCTAAGCTCCCAATTAACTACAAAAGACTCATCTACATGACCATCATACGACCTATTTGGACTTACGGAGTAGAGCTTTGGGGCTCCACTAAGCCATCGAATTCCTCTCGTATCCAATCCAAAATCCACAATGCTCCTTACTTTGTTAAGAATAAAGTCATCCATAACGAACTTAATGTCCCATTTATAGCTGATTTGGCCGGAACCGGTATCTATCCTTTTATAACAAACTTCATTACCACTCAAACCCTCTAGTTTCAAACCTAGCTTCCTCTTCCATTCCCGAAAATCCTCTGAGGCGTCTGAAAAGAAGATGGCCACGTGACCTTCTTAGTTGAACTTTGATTTGAGAACTACCAGTGGGTAGTTTCTCTACTTGTCATTATCATGTCATTATGTAGCACTTATCCTATTTACTTGTTGTATATATTGTAATACAATTGTAAATATCAATAAATAAATTTATATAAAAATTTTTATTTATTTATTTTTATTTTATTTTATTTTTTCTATATTGAGTAGGTTTTTTATTTCCTTTTTCCTACTGTTATAAATGTATACTGCTTTTTATTTATTATGTTCATCCACCTTTCAGAGTAAATTGTTTTATTCAAAACATGTATTAAGTAATATGTTACAAAATTGTAAATTGTTAAATTCATTGTAATAATACTCTTTATTATATTAATTTATATAATTATAAATATTATTTTTGGATTTGGACTAAAGGGGAGAATAAAGTAAGTAAATAATGTTAAATATTTTTTATAATGCAATTGGGAAAAACCACAATGCAAAGCCTTATGTTTCAAAAATACACCTACTTACCAGTCAACGTTTCGCCTATTCAGGCATTATCAAGACACCAAAATCAAAAAGGGGTTATGTGAATCGCATCTCGAAGAAAAAGGTGCAATACATCCCAACGATCAACAGCCCAAACAGGCTCCAAACATGAGACAGCACCCCACCACCAAGACATTCAACATACAACTGAACGAAAGTAATACGCAACCAGCTGGGAAGGTTATAGAATCAGCTGATCCACAAAACATATCAAGTAATATTAACCTATACGAATTTTATACATATTAGCAAAGTTAGCCAAATTTTTCTTTTAAAATATTCTATATTTTATTATATTTTCGAATAGTTATTACGTTTCCGTCATTGATGTACTATAATCGGATTATTACAGTAAATAAAAATGAACGAAATGAACGAAGTTTTTGAAAAAAAATCTATGGATCTCTCTCTATTTTTTAAAAAAAAGTTTATTTCTGATTTTTACAATTGTGAAATACAGAGAGAGTTTAGTTAGAAGTTTTACAAAAATAATAGTACATACAAAAAACAAAACAGAATAGTAAACATACACAAAAAGAAAGTAGGTAATTTTAATACTAATCATTGTAATGAAGGTACGTGTTAACTCATGACCATATTTTTTGCAAAAATATGGTCATGAATTAACACTACTTCAAAATATGGAAAATCCTGAAATAATACTTAAATAATTCAAAAGTATTATTTTGTCTTGTGGATAAACAAACATATATGTATCAATGAGTCAGGGCTATTCTAATGCTTAGAGCTTTATATAAGAAGTTACAGAGATTAATCATTGTTGTGCTTGGGGTTCAGTACTGTATTAATATTGTGCTCGTATGAACTAATATATTTATTTCTGGGTTCTGCGTAAAATGGACAGTCGAAAAAGATGTGGTTTTGGATCATCACATGGTTCATTTATGCATAGTGGACAATTGTCTATAGTACTAATTCTGTGGGTATTTTTATTGTAGTAAACAACTATTTGTTTACTGGGGAAACTCTAATTTGGCTTATGAGTTTTTATTCTCTCAACGGGCAAATGTAATGTCAGGTATGGCTGTGCTGAAGATCTACAGAATAAATTTTTGTTAGAGAAGAATTGGTCGACTGTATCTTCTAATTTAAGGAAGAAATAGTTGGGGGTGCAGTCAAAGAAAACACCAAAATAAGCAAAACTTATTTATTATGTGCCGACGTTTCGGCCTACAATGTAGGCCATCTTCAGGGCTAAGAGAGAGAAACAAACAAAAATATATAAAAACGTAGCAGTAACAAGAATATATAAAGTGGTACAGGAGTGAAAATAAAAATAGTGACTAGATATGATGAAATAGTGAAAAGATAAAATAGTGAATAGATAAAAATAGTGACTAGATATGATGAAATAGTGAATATATATATGATAAATAAGAAAGAATATAAGACTGGTTACAGAATATAATAAACTTAAAAAGTGATAGATAAAAATAAAATTGTAGATGATGAAAAGAAATTCTAATGGTGACAGATATAATAAACAAGAATACGAATAGAAAATAGAAAAAATACATGTCAAGAAAGGATAAAATGTAAAGGTAGGAGGATGAAAAATATGAGGCTAAATAATAATGAACTCTATACATTAACAAATGATGGATGCCAAAAGAAGGTGTGAGAACAGGTGCGAAGAAAGGTGAATGTGAAAAGGATGTAGATAAGATAAATACCAAGGTATGTACTAACCGAATAAAACACGAGGCAGCTAGGCGAGCTCAGAATGAAGTGAGAGAAAAATACGTTAGGCCGGCTGGCGGAAGCGATACAGGCGATCTCTGACAGCGAAAAAAATAATGACAAAGACGGGGGAAAGAGAAATGCAGATGCAGAGGAAATAAGAGACCGTAAATAATGTAAATAGCGTGAAAAATTAAAAATTAAATAAAATTAAAAAGGAGAAATGCAGATGCCTGGATATAAGTGACCGTAAATAATGTAAAATGCGTGAAAAATTAAAAGTCAATGCTCAACATGTAATTAATAAAAGAATGGTATAATAAATTAAGAATGTAAGGTTATTTTAGTAAATTAAAAATTTGGGAGTAGGTTAGGGATAGGTGATGGGAGTCGGTCTTGGCATTAACGGTAGAGGAATCTAAATTGATGTGAATGGTTTCTGAGAGGATGCGTTTATTATAATTAGGAACGGAGGCCAGGATCGACGTATTTTCGAAGTCAAAAATGTGGTTAAAGGATAGGGCGTGTTCGGAGAGTTTAGAAGCGGTTGGGTTGTGGGAGGAGATAGTATATTTGTGTTGGATAATGCGGTCTTTAAGTAGGTTTTTGGTTTCGCCGATGTAGGAAGAGTTGCAGTTGGGAGTAGAGCAAGGAATGCGATAGACGACCTGAGAGCGATGTTTTAGAGGAATGGGATCTTTGACTCGGGTATAAATATTGGAGAGTTTGTTGTGGGATTTAAAGGCGATGCGTAAATTGGGGATCGCGGAACGTAGGGATTTTTGAATGTTATTAGAGAGGGAGGGTATATATGGCAAGGATCTGTATATAGGGATAGAAGGCGGATGTGGAGATCGGGTGCGGGTGGGTGGGTTATAATGGTGATGGATGAGTTTATTGATAACATAGGGAGGAAAATTGTTTTTTAATAGGATTTCTTTGATGCGTTGGGTGTTGGTGTTATGGAAGCAAGCGTCGGAGAGGGATAGGCCACGGTGGATGATATTTTTGGCGACATTGATTTTTTGGTGGTGCGGATGTTGGGAGTAATAATTGAGGAGTCTGCCAGAATAGGTGGTTTAGTATACCAATCAGTGGATAAGGTGTGATCGGGATTTCTAATGATACGGAGGTCAAGGAAAGGTAGTGATTTGTTATGTTCAATTTCAACAGTGAAATGTAGGCGGGGATGGTATGCATTTAAGGATGATAATAAACCTGGAATGATGTTAGGATTTAGGATAAGGAGGAGGTCGTCCACATATTTTTTAATGAAAATGACATCGTCACGGAACTGGGGTAGGATGGAGTCTAGAAGGTCATTTAGGACAATATTGGAGAGGTCAGGAGCGAGGGGATTTCCCATGGCCAGTCCAGAAATTTGGTTAAAGAACTGTCCATGGAAAGTGAGGTAGCCAGATTCGCAGCAGAGTTTAAGGGATTGGAGATATGAGGACCGGTTGAGAGAGGTATGGGGTTCTATTAGTGACCAGTTGTTATCTATAATGACAAGGGCTTTATCTAAGGGTATGTTGGTAAAAAGACTTTCGACATCGAAGGAAGTGAGGATGTAATGATCAGGAATGGTGAGGGATGTTAAAAGATCACGTAGATGAAAAGAATTTTGGATATCATATGGGTTGTTACGGCTGAGGACTTGTAAGGATGAAAGTAAGAAATTGCTAAGTTTTGTAGATGGTGAATTGACGTTAGCTGTAATAGGACGGAGGGGGTTGTTGGGTTTGTGGATTTTGGGAAGACCATAAAAACGGGGGGCTAAGGAATTATAGGAAATGAGGTTTCTGTAAACAGGATAAGTAATTAATTTAGAATTGACAAGGCTTTTTAGGTGGAGGTTGAATTGTTTTTGGAGAGATGTAGTAGGATCACGAGGTATGGGTTGGTAGGTGGACGTATCAGAAAGAAGGGAATTAATTTTGAGGTTATAATCAGAAAGGTCCATGATTACAGTAGAGTTACCTTTGTCAGCTTTGGTGACAATTAAGTCGTCATGCGATTGAAGAAAAGAGCGTGTGGACGCAAGGTCTTTGAAAAATTGCGAGGAGAAATTAGAAGGGGTGGAATGGGGGTGCTGAAGGAAGTTGGAAATGATATTAGCTACGGAGACGCGTGAAAGATCAGGTTGAACATGTGAATGGTTGAGGAGGGGGTCATTATGGATATATTCTAAGTCGGTCAATAGGTCAGGTATAATTTTTTTGAAGGAGGAGGAGGGTGCAGAAAAGTTAGGTCCTAGGGAAAGAATGTTGTTGACATGGGTGGGGATGTTGGTGGAAGAAATGTTAAGTACCCAGTTATCATCGCCTTTTGGGTAGATTTTGGAGGTAAGGGATTTGTGGTAAAGTGAATTGAATTTGGAGATGAGGTGGAGTTTTTTGCGTGACCTGGTTGTGGTGAAGGTAGATGAAATAAGGGTGGAGAGGCTATTCATTTGGACCTGGTTAAGGTGACTGGTTAAGAATTGGGTGAGGGAAGATATTCGTAGATTCAACGAGTGGATGTGTTGTATGGTCTCCCGTATTTTAAGATTCAGCAAAGATTTTTTAAATTGTAAAGAGAAATTATGTAAAGTAGAATTAAGAGATTTGGAAGTGGTGACGTGATTGAGGGCATTGGTTATAAAATTAGGAAAAAGGGAGTTGGATCGACATTTAAGAAGGAAAATGCGGTGTTCTGAGTGATGAGCAAGATGTTTTTGGAGGGAGCATAGGTGATTGATATGGGATTTAAGATTTGGAACTGAAGATTTGATAGAGGAGAAAGATAAATTAGGAGTGGGGGTATATGAGGTACGTGGAGGGGAGGCAATTCCATCATAGTTGAGAGAGTTGGAACTATTAGAAGTGAAAGTTGGAGCGTAATGATGTGGTGAGGAAGCCGATGTTCGAAGTGGTCTTGAAGCAGAACGATGTAGTGATGAGGACGACGAAGCCGGATGAAAGTTAGAAGAAGAGCGATGTTGAGGCGGAGAAGTAGAGACCGGGTGATTTCTGGACGGAGAAAGATCTAGATGCGGAGGTTGGGATGTAGTAGAAGGAGTAGTAAGCATGTGTTGGTTCTGTATTCTGGTACTGCGACGTAATGATATAGAAGAGAAGTTCTGTGTGAGGCCCCGCTTATTGTGGTTCATGTGATTCATGTTAGAGAAGAATTGGTCGACTGTATCTTCTAATTTAAGGAAGAAATAGTTGGGGGTGCAGTCAAAGAAAACACCAAAATAAGCAAAACTTATTTATTATGTGCCGACGTTTCGGCCTACAATGTAGGCCATCTTCAGGGCTAAGAGAGAGAAACAAACAAAAATATATAAAAACGTAGCAGTAACAAGAATATATAAAGTGGTACAGGAGTGAAAATAAAAATAGTGACTAGATATGATGAAATAGTGAAAAGATAATGAGATAATAAGATAGTGAATAGATAAAAATAGTGACTAGATATGATGAAATAGTGAATATATATATATATGATAAATAAGAAAGAATATAAAACTGGTTACAGAATATAATAAACTTAAAAAGTGATAGATAAAAATAAAATTGTAGATGATGAAAAGAAATTCTAATGGTGACAGATATAATAAACAAGAATACGAATAGAAAATAGAAAAAATACATGTCAAGAAAGGATAAAATGTAAAGGTAGGAGGATGAAAAATATGAGGCTAAATAATAATGAACTCTATACATTAACAA
The DNA here is from genome assembly GCA_037127475.1 of Arma custos. NCBI lineage: Eukaryota > Metazoa > Arthropoda > Insecta > Hemiptera > Pentatomidae > Arma > Arma custos. The sequence continues at coordinate 74,461,560 of CM073760.1, forward strand.
ATGATGGATGCCAAAAGAAGGTGTGAGAACAGGTGCGAAGAAAGGTGAATGTGAAAAGGATGTAGATAAGATAAATACCAAGGTATGTACTAACCGAATAAAACACGGGGCAGCTAGGCGAGCTCAGAATGAAGTGAGAGAAAAATACGTTAGGCCGGCTGGGGAAAGCGATACAGGCGATCTCTGACGGCCAAAAAAATAATGATCCAATCATATCTCCAATCCCTTAAACTCTGCTGCGAATCTGGCTACCTCACTTTCCATGGACAGTTCTTTAACCAAATTTCTGGACTGGCCATGAGAAATCCCCTCGCTCCTGACCTCTCCAATATTGTCCTAAATGACCTTCTAGACTCCATCCTACCCCAGTTCCGTGACGATGTCATCTTCATTAAAAAATATGTGGACGGCCTCCTCCTTATCCTAAATCCTAACATCATTCCAGGTTTATTATCATCCTTAAATGCATACCATCCCCGCCTACATTTCACTGTTGAAATTGAACATAACAAATCACTACCTTTCCTTGACCTCCGTATCATTAGAAATCCCGATCACACCTTATCCACTGATTGGTATACTAAACCACCTATTCTGGCAGACTCCTCAATTATTACTCCCAACATCCGCACCACCAAAAAATCAATGTCGCCAAAAATATCATCCACCGTGGCCTATCCCTCTCCGACGCTTGCTTCCATAACACCAACACCCAACGCATCAAAGAAATCCTATTAAAAAACAATTTTCCTCCCTATGTTATCAATAAACTCATCCATCACCATTATAACCCACCCACCCGCACCCGATCTCCACATCCGCCTTCTATCCCTATATACAGATCCTTGCCATATATACCCTCCCTCTCTAATAACATTCAAAAATCCCTACGTTCCGCGATCCCCAATTTACGCATCGCCTTTAAATCCCACAACAAACTCTCCAATATTTATACCCGAGTCAAAGATCCCATTCCTCTAAAACATCGCTCTCAGGTCGTCTATCGCATTCCTTGCTCTACTCCCAACTGCAACTCTTCCTACATCGGCGAAACCAAAAACCTACTTAAAGACCGCATTATCCAACACAAATATTCCATCTCCTCCCACAACCCAACCGCTTCTAAACTCTCCGAACACGCCCTATCCTTTAACCACATTTTTGACTTCGAAAATACGTCGATCCTGGCCTCCGTTCCTAATTATAATAAACGCATCCTCTCAGAAACCATTCACATCAATTTAGATTCCTCTACCGTTAATGCCAAGACCGACTCCCATCACCTATCCCTAACCTACTCCCAAATTTTTAATTTACTAAAATAACCTTACATTCTTAATTTATTATACCATTCTTTTATTAATTACATGTTGAGCATTGACTTTTAATTTTTCACGCATTTTACATTATTTACGGTCACTTATATCCAGGCATCTGCATTTCTCCTTTTTAATTTTATTTAATTTTTAATTTTTCACGCTATTTACATTATTTACGGTCTCTTATTTCCTCTGCATCTGCATTTCTCTTTCCCCCGTCTTTGTCATTATTTTTTTGGCCGTCAGAGATCGCCTGTATCGCTTCCGCCAGCCGGCCTAACGTATTTTTCTCTCACTTCATTCTGAGCTCGCCTAGCTGCCTCGTGTTTTATTCGGTTAGTACATACCTTGGTATTTATCTTATCTACATCCTTTTCACATTCACCTTTCTTCGCACCTGTTCTCACACCTTCTTTTGGCATCCATCATTTGTTAATGTATAGAGTTCATTATTATTTAGCCTCATATTTTTCATCCTCCTACCTTTACATTTTATCCTTTCTTGACATGTATTTTTTCTATTTTCTATTCGTATTCTTGTTTATTATATCTGTCACCATTAGAATTTCTTTTCATCATCTACAATTTTATTTTTATCTATCACTTTTTAAGTTTATTATATTCTGTAACCAGTCTTATATTCTTTCTTATTTATCATATATATATATATTCACTATTTCATCATATCTAGTCACTATTTTTATCTATTCACTATTTTATCTTTTCACTATTTCATCATATCTAGTCACTATTTTTATTTTCACTCCTGTACCACTTTATATATTCTTGTTACTGCTACGTTTTTATATATTTTTGTTTGTTTCTCTCTCTTAGCCCTGAAGATGGTCTACATTGTAGGCCGAAACGTCGGCACATAATAAATAAGTTTTGCTTATTTTGGTGTTTTCTTTGACTGCACCCCCAACTATTTCTTCCTTAAATTAGAAGATACAGTCGACCAATTCTTCTCTAACATGAATCACATGAACCACAATAAGTGGGGCCTCACACAGAACTTCTCTTCTATATCATTACGTCGCAGTACCAGAATACAGAACCAACACATGCTTACTACTCCTTCTACTACATCCCAACCTCCGCATCTAGATCTTTCTCCGTCCAGAAATCACCCGGTCTCTACTTCTCCGCCTCAACATCGCTCTTCTAGTCGCTCTTCTTCTAACTTTCATCCGGCTTCGTCGTCCTCATCACTACATCGTTCTGCTTCAAGACCACTTCGAACATCGGCTTCCTCACCACATCATTACGCTCCAACTTTCACTTCTAATAGTTCCAACTCTCTCAACTATGATGGAATTGCCTCCCCTCCACGTACCTCATATACCCCCACTCCTAATTTATCTTTCTCCTCTATCAAATCTTCAGTTCCAAATCTTAAATCCCATATCAATCACCTATGCTCCCTCCAAAAACATCTTGCTCATCACTCAGAACACCGCATTTTCCTTCTTAAATGTCGATCCAACTCCCTTTTTCCTAATTTTATAACCAATGCCCTCAATCACGTCACCACTTCCAAATCTCTTAATTCTACTTTACATAATTTCTCTTTACAATTTAAAAAATCTTTGCTGAATCTTAAAATACGGGAGACCATACAACACATCCACTCGTTGAATCTACGAATATCTTCCCTCACCCAATTCTTAACCAGTCACCTTAACCAGGTCCAAATGAATAGCCTCTCCACCCTTATTTCATCTACCTTCACCACAACCAGGTCACGCAAAAAACTCCACCTCATCTCCAAATTCAATTCACTTTACCACAAATCCCTTACCTCCAAAATCTACCCAAAAGGCGATGATAACTGGGTACTTAACATTTCTTCCACCAACATCCCCACCCATGTCAACAACATTCTTTCCCTAGGACCTAACTTTTCTGCACCCTCCTCCTCCTTCAAAAAAATTATACCTGACCTATTGACCGACTTAGAATATATCCATAATGACCCCCTCCTCAACCATTCACATGTTCAACCTGATCTTTCACGCGTCTCCGTAGCTAATATCATTTCCAACTTCCTTCAGCACCCCCATTCCACCCCTTCTAATTTCTCCTCGCAATTTTTCAAAGACCTTGCGTCCACACGCTCTTTTCTTCAATCGCATGACGACTTAATTGTCACCAAAGCTGACAAAGGTAACTCTACTGTAATCATGGACCTTTCTGATTATAACCTCAAAATTAATTCCCTTCTTTCTGATACGTCCACCTACCAACCCATACCTCGTGATCCTACTACATCTCTCCAAAAACAATTCAACCTCCACCTAAAAAGCCTTGTCAATTCTAAATTAATTACTTATCCTGTTTACAGAAACCTCATTTCCTATAATTCCTTAGCCCCCCGTTTTTATGGTCTTCCCAAAATCCACAAACCCAACAACCCCCTCCGTCCTATTACAGCTAACGTCAATTCACCATCTACAAAACTTAGCAATTTCTTACTTTCATCCTTACAAGTCCTCAGCCGTAACAACCCATATGATATCCAAAATTCTTTTCATCTACGTGATCTTTTAACATCCCTCACCATTCCTGATCATTACATCCTCACTTCCTTCGATGTCGAAAGTCTTTTTACCAACATACCCTTAGATAAAGCCCTTGTCATTATAGATAACAACTGGTCACTAATAGAACCCCATACCTCTCTCAACCGGTCCTCATATCTCCAATCCCTTAAACTCTGCTGCGAATCTGGCTACCTCACTTTCCATGGACAGTTCTTTAACCAAATTTCTGGACTGGCCATGGGAAATCCCCTCGCTCCTGACCTCTCCAATATTGTCCTAAATGACCTTCTAGACTCCATCCTACCCCAGTTCCGTGACGATGTCATTTTCATTAAAAAATATGTGGACGACCTCCTCCTTATCCTAAATCCTAACATCATTCCAGGTTTATTATCATCCTTAAATGCATACCATCCCCGCCTACATTTCACTGTTGAAATTGAACATAACAAATCACTACCTTTCCTTGACCTCCGTATCATTAGAAATCCCGATCACACCTTATCCACTGATTGGTATACTAAACCACCTATTCTGGCAGACTCCTCAATTATTACTCCCAACATCCGCACCACCAAAAAATCAATGTCGCCAAAAATATCATCCACCGTGGCCTATCCCTCTCCGACGCTTGCTTCCATAACACCAACACCCAACGCATCAAAGAAATCCTATTAAAAAATAATTTTCCTCCCTATGTTATCAATAAACTCATCCATCACCATTATAACCCACCCACCCGCACCCGATCTCCACATCCGCCTTCTATCCCTATATACAGATCCTTGCCATATATACCCTCCCTCTCTAATAACATTCAAAAATCCCTACGTTCCGCGATCCCCAATTTACGCATCGCCTTTAAATCCCACAACAAACTCTCCAATATTTATACCCGAGTCAAAGATCCCATTCCTCTAAAACATCGCTCTCAGGTCGTCAATCGCATTCCTTTCTCTACTCCCAACTGCAACTCTTCCTACATCGGCGAAACCAAAAACCTACTTAAAGACCGCATTATCCAACACAAATATTCCATCTCCTCCCACAACCCAACCGCTTCTAAACTCTCCGAACACGCCCTATCCTTTAACCACATTTTTGACTTCGAAAATACGTCGATCCTGGCCTCCGTTCCTAATTATAATAAACGCATCCTCTCAGAAACCATTCACATCAATTTAGATTCCTCTACCGTTAATGCCAAGACCGACTCCCATCACCTATCCCTAACCTACTCCCAAATTTTTAATTTACTAAAATAACCTTACATTCTTAATTTATTATACCATTCTTTTATTAATTACATGTTGAGCATTGACTTTTAATTTTTCACGCATTTTACATTATTTACGGTCACTTATATCCAGGCATCTGCATTTCTCCTTTTTAATTTTATTTAATTTTTAATTTTTCACGCTATTTACATTATTTACGGTCTCTTATTTCCTCTGCATCTGCATTTCTCCTTCCCCCTTCTTTGTCATTATTTTTTTGGCCGTCAGAGATCGCCTGTATCGCTTCCGCCAGCCGGCCTAACGTATTTTTCTCTCACTTCATTCTGAGCTCGCCTAGCTGCCTCGTGTTTTATTCGGTTAGTACATACCTTGGTATTTATCTTATCTACATCCTTTTCACATTCACCTTTCTTCGCACCTGTTCTCACACCTTCTTTTGGCATCCATCATTTGTTAATGTATAGAGTTCATTATTATTTAGCCTCATATTTTTCATCCTCCTACCTTTACATTTTATCCTTTCTTGACATGTATTTTTTCTATTTTCTATTCGTATTCTTGTTTATTATATCTGTCACCATTAGAATTTCTTTTCATCATCTACAATTTTATTTTTATCTATCACTTTTTAAGTTTATTATATTCTGTAACCAGTCTTATATTCTTTCTTATTTATCATATATATATTCACTATTTCATCATATCTAGTCACTATTTTTATCTATTCACTATCTTATTATCTCATTATCTTTTCACTATTTCATCATATCTAGTCACTATTTTTATTTTCACTCCTGTACCACTTTATATATTCTTGTTACTGCTACGTTTTTATATATTTTTGTTTGTTTCTCTCTCTTAGCCCTGAAGATGGCCTACATTGTAGGCCGAAACGTCGGCACATAATAAATAAGTTTTGCTTATTTTGGTGTTTTCTTTGACTGCACCCCCAACTATTTCTTCCTTAGAATAAATTTTTGTACAAAACATTGTACTGAGAGCACATAGCTCTGTTGAGCGGCTTCTTTTTTGATTTTCTCAGAAAGATTGGGATCCTTTATAAAAAGATTAGTATGCTTTATCTTGGCTCAATCCCAACGTGTTTTTATCTTCCTCTTGGCTAGATTGTTAATTGTATCCTTAGCCAGGCAGAGGGAAACCCCGCACCATGGTTCTGGTCCTATTGGAGCAATTACTGCTCCTTTCTTTGCCAGTTTGTCGGCCTGATCTCCTGAATACGACGGCTTTAGTTTTATTTATGTATCCTCCGCATACATCGATCGTGACACCATTTTCATGGTAAATACCGACACAATAACAACCTTCCTTTAAAAGACATTCTTCTAAGTCATTCACTAATATTGAAAAGAGCATGGGTGAGAGGGTGTCCCCCTGTAGAATGCCCTGCGAAAATGGAAATTCTCTAGAAAATTGATTCTGAAATTTAGCCCTAAATGAAACCTGGTTGTACAGGGCTTGCAAGATGTTGACCGACTTTTGACTTACTCCCATAGTAAACCATGATTAACGGTATCGAATACCTTCTGCAAGTCTATAAACCCTGCGTAAACCTGCCTTTTGGGTTTTATCAGTTGTAACTGGATAGGACTCGACAGAGTAAAGTGACTATCAGTGCGTCTATAGTTCCTAAATCCATTTTGGCATTCTACTAGGGGATTACAGAATTCTGTCCAATTGGAGAGCCGATTACCGAGAGCCTGGTTGAAAATTTTTATAATCGAATTCCTCTATAGTTTTCATGTTTACTTGGGTCCCCTTTTTTGGACAGCAGCAGCATGTCAGATTCGCATTAAGAACGCGGTACTGCTTCTTTGCTTAAAATTTTGTTAAACAGACCATGAATAAATTTTACGCCATTTTCGGGGATTTCTTTAAAAAATTCGTATGACGTACCGTCTGGTCCTGGTGATTTGGAGTTTTCACATTTTTCTAAAGCCAAATTAATTACATTTATAGATTTATAGTGCCCCTCTCTCTCTAAATATCGGTTATTTATTATTTTTTTAGTTAAGGTATGCCTGGGGTGTGACAATTTATTCCATAATATTGACTGAACAACATTGTTTAGTATTTATTCGTTGAATGTCTCTTTATGCTGCTATGGCATATCATTTATTGATACAGTGGGAATCCTATATATTCCCAATCCAGGTATAGGCACTCCCTTATATATCCCTATAAAGTTATATCCCTAAGATTTAGGCTTATATGACACAGCTCAATACCGGGACCCACATTTTACGTTCCTTCCGAAGGATAGCATAAAGAAGGATTTTTTAATCCTAAAGAATCCTAGAGGCAACATAGAGTCAGGCTGCGAAACCACGATCTTGTGGATGGTTGGTTGTTCAACTAACCACTACGCCATAATTGTTAGCTTTCTTGTCGGTTTTGCACATTTCTGTTATTTTATATTGAAAGAATTTTAATGATTTTTATAATTTTTGGATTATTAAATATATCAATATGACATTGCCAATTCTTCCTTTTCATTACCACACCATCTTCCCTCTCCCCATCACAACCAATCTTAACCAAAGCCAACTACCCCATGTGCTTAGCCTGAAATAGGAGAGGGGACAGTACTCCGGCTGATCAGCTAATCAGTGGCAGGAGTTGTATTGTTAACTAGTTAACATCAGCCGTCAGGGATCAGGATGCGGGGGATGTTGCTCAAGGGGTTCGGGACCTAATTATCGGAAGGGGGGGAGGTTTGTCCGTTTTAACTCGGACCACGTGACCTGGGTCCTAGCCCCGCTCTCCCAATTATTTATTTATAGTCCTTGAGGGTCTTGCCTTTACTTGAGTGGTCTCAGGGCTGAAAGCTTTAGCTCCGCTGAATCTGGGATGCAGTCGGATGGATTTTGTCAGCTAGTCCAAGATTTAACCTCTGCCCTTGTAAATAAATAAACTTGTTTCGTAAATGTAGTGTCATTTATAAATAAAGAATGAATCTTTTAAATCTGTCTGAATTAATGGCTCTTTTTAAAAAAAATAACCAGTTTGTAGTATTTATACAAAACAACTACTACAATAAGAAATCGATATCCATCAAAACGAAGATTAAATACTATATGTTAAGACCGTGGAAAAAATTCCAACGAAAAGCCCTTAAGTCTCCAAACTAAAACAGAAATTGAAATTATCTGTCCAATGTTTCGCCTATTCAGGCACCCTCAGGGTAGATACAGAAAAAAACAAAACATGAATAATGCATCCAAGAACCATCCAACCACGTCCAATGCTCAAATGCAACTAAAATTTTGGACAGATAATTTCAATTTCTGTTTTAGTTTGGAGACTTAAGGGATTTTCGTTGGAATTTTTCCCACGGTCTTAACATTTATGTAAGGTCTCTTTTTATTTTTCAATATTTATTAAATACTATGGCTCAGTTATTAGGACACAAGCAACATATAAAGCAGAGTGTTTATCACTGATAAAGAAAGGCGAACTGAGACAACTAGAAAAAAAAGAGAGTAAAATACTAAAAGAAATTTTAAGGCCTGTGAAAATCAATGAAAATATATGCATTAAAAGGAGATTTGTATAAAAATATAGAAAAATCACAGATGCAATGAAGAAGAGACGGCTAAAACTGTACGGACATTTAAAAATAATATAAGATTACAAAGAAGAAGATTACAAACCGAAATTTTAATAGAATATTAAAATTACACGGATCACGAAGAAGAATTTCAATTACATTATGAAACTGCAGAAAAAAATAGGATGAATAGAAGCATTGAAGGAAAATGCCAAAAAAATAGGTGCTAAAAAAGAAATATTATTTGGCAAGAACCGCCTCAGGATACTGATAGAAAACCCAACCTATGAAGGCGACAAGCCAAACCCTCGAACAAAGAGAGTGTGGACAGATGATCAGAGACGTAGAGAAAATGAAGAAGTACTGGGAAGAAAGGAAGAAAAAGAAACACCATAAGTCTTAAGTTTTCGGCCCATAAATGACCAAATTCATGTATATGTGCACCATTACAACCCTTCAATTATGATAGGTTAACTGATTGATGCTTTGTCATTAATCTTTTCGACAATAAAACAATTAGTGGCTGCTTAGCCATAAATTTCCATGCCATAAAATGTATTTATCATCTGACTTTCAGAGAAAGCTCTTTACCTAGCACCTATCTATAATATAAAGGCTTGGTGAGACCCGGGTGCCCCCCAAAAACAGTGTCCATCCCATACCGATTTACTGTTTTACCTGCCACAGACTTGTACTCAACCACTGAGCTACATCGCTCCCTATATATGAATAAATATGTTTATGTTTTAAGTCAGTTGGTACGCTCTTACGTATGTGTGAAAATCAACGCTTATGCATGATATTTCTTAATTTTATCAATTTTTAACAGTTACATCTAAAATACTTTTTCATTTTTTGTTTCACCCAACTTTTGGGCACTTAGATTCTATCATAAGTGAATGTTTTGTGCACGTGCCTTTGACTCCGCCCAGTATCGCTTCATCCTCTCCAACCTCCTACGTCATCGGAGATTTTGATCGTTCGCTCAGTTCTCGCCTCAAAACTCATCCTCCTGTCTTGGATTAAGCTCTTGCCAGTTCCATCCCTAAGCATATCAACCATAACACCGAGCTCTCTTATGTCCCTCCCGGCTTCCTTAAACCAGTTCGGTTTAGTTTTTTTTATCTCTGTAATTCAAATATTTTTTTTGTAAGCCTACTTGCATTCATTCGCAGTATATGTCCATAGAAATTAATAATAATAATATAAGAAAATAATAATTAATAAATAACCCTTATTTTCCTCAATGTGTTGGTGATTATTTCTGTTGCTTTGTAAAAGGTCTCATTTCGTGTGTGGACTACTGGGAGAATTTAGGGCCGACAATTTTCCTGAATATCTTCCGTTTTCAAATGTCCAATCTTTCAATTAGGCCATTATTGGCGATGGACAGTGTTTCCGGGTGCATTGAAGGCTTCCAGTTTAATCACCCTATCATAATGCCTGCAACTGTTGGATCATTTTTTGTAGAGTAGGGCAAAATATTATTAAGCATCGGCACTCCGTAAAGAAGGGTATGTCTAATATCCTTAAACCAGTCCTAAGATCCCTTATATATCATTGATTTGAGGCGGAGTATTATGTTTGATAACACTAGACTTCTTTAAGATTACTAAAATACTTTTTTTTTATTCCTCCAAGTTTTATTTACAATATATAAAAATCACAAATTTAATAAATAATTGCATTGCTGATATGTAAACTATAAACTAAAATACTAAAAAACGTATTAATGCATATTCCTATAGAGTTTATTTTAAATTCACGAGAATTGGGCTAGAATCTGATTGGTATTCACTTATGTAAAGTTAAACAATATTGTTATTAAATACATTTTCATCGTAAATAAATTAAACGTTTTTGCAAATGTTGATACCGATAATCATTCCCAGGATAGGTTTTCTTCAATTTATGGGAACGTTTGAGTAGCCATGCCAAAAATCCTGGTTCAAATCGAGCCGCTGGCAATACTTTACTTAGCCTGTTAGCAACCGAAGATGAATACTATGAGATCTAGGACCCTCCTGGGGCTCACCCAGTCTATATAAAGTGGGTATCCAAAATTGGTGGAAAATTTAGCGATTTAGCGTGATCTAGGACAAATCACCTCCCTGCACAACCGTTGTCCATGAAACAGTGCAGTTTCTACCATATACTGAAGGGTTACCGTGCTATAGGTTTTTTTTTTCTTAAGCCTTCACTACCCTCTAGTTTCAAACCTAGCTTCCTCTTCAATTCCCGATAATCCTCCGAGGCGTCTGAAAAGAAGATGGTCCCGTGACCTTCTTAAATGAACTTTGATTTGAGTACTACCAGTGGGTAGTTTCTCTACTTGTCATTCTCATGTCATTATGTAACACGCATTCTATTTACTTGTTGTATAATTGTAATACAGTTGTAAATATCAATAAATAAATTTAAAAAAAAAAAAAAAAAAAAAAAAAACCTTCACTACAATTCACGGTTTTAATATGTTCTTAATTCATTTATTATAAAGGCATTATATATATATATATATATATATATATATATATATATATATATATATATATATATATATATATCCTGAAACCTGAAAAAAATATTATTTTATTTTTATGAACGGCGTCTGATAAAAAATAATTCTATGAATTCACTAATTATTCAATTCAGATTCTAAAGGATTTCTGTTTAAGCTAGGTGACAAGTCTATTGGGAAAGGAAACGTATGTAGCTTATCGTATAAACTGGATCTCAAGTTAAAAGACTACGGGTAACTTAGTTCAGATATGGCCCACTTTAGCGACACAACTTTTTACTAGGTCTTTAACTTCAGGCATATCTAATGTAGCATTCTCCCTTGTAAAAAAAAATGACTGATGTACAATATTTTTTCTAGTAATTTATAATACGAAAAAAAATTAAAATAAAACTAAAACTAAGTAAATCGTTGTTTAAAATGATGTTTTAGAAAAAATCGGATAGTTGCTTACTGATTAAATATTACATTATTAATTGCATATTGACATTGATTCGTAAGTTTCTAATTTAATATTAAAAACTTGCAGGTTGAGGTGACACAGAGAGAATCTCAATTTTATTATTTTATCAAATTTATTACCATCGCTTTATTTGTTAAATATGTCTTGGTTATTATTTTTTCTTTTGCAGGCAAATATTTTAAAAGCAATAAAATAACTAATAATAAAGTAATGCATTGCTCCCAAAATACTTGCGTCGGGTTAAATTATAAATAATATAATGAGGTAAATCAACAAGATCCTATTTAAAGTAATGTTCAATGAACATTCTTCCCCTTGTATACATCGCAACTTGCGAGAACACGGGGATATAGGATCGGTGAAGAGAATGGATTTGTCTGGCTGTATTACGAGCCAGGTTAGCTCAGCTTGTTAGAGCACCGCGCTAATGACACCCGGGTTCGAATCCCGGCCTGGACAAATCTTTTTTCTTCAAAATAAAAACACTTATTCATAATAAAATAAAATAAATTTTAAAGTATGATAATTGTTATTTTTAAAATTAATTAATCATTAGTATTTTATTAATTAATAATTAATAATTAATTATCAGTATTATTTATAAATTAATTAGTTTATATTTTATGTTAGTGTTATTATTAACACTTCACAATACCTAAATCTTCTTTGAAAAAATAAATGATGCCGATATCCAAAAATATGCTCTTGAGGAGGAAGAAGGCTGACCTCTGAAATATGAGTTATTATCTTGCGATTAGTTTTTTAATGATATATCACCAATGCAGTATTTAAATGATAATTTCATTAATTTGTTTGCTTACGTAAGTTAATAACTTGAAATTAAAAAAATATATAAATTGTTATAGTCCGTTTGTTCATAGACGATTCGATTTATTATTACTAAGACTTAACCCTAGTAATAAAAGTAAAATGTCATTATTAATTATATTAAACATTTTTTTAATAAGGTTTGCAATGACAATGCGACACCACCCGGCTAGCTCACTGTTTTTATTAAACACGTAAAAATATGAAATTGAATTTAATTCGAGTTTTGATGTCTTGAATTGATTTTTTTTTTACACAAGCGGAGATATGGTGGGCTATAAATCAAAGAATTAAATATTGCTAAACAAATCCGTGATTAAACTCTCTATTATTTAAAAACGATTTTAGTGACTGTGTAGTATTTAGCTTTACATATGAAATATAATTAATAAATAAATATAATAAAGACTTGAAATACCTACAGGAAAATACTGAAGTGGTCCGAAGAAAAAAAGAAAGGCAGTCGAAAATCATGAAGTGAGATAGGAATAAAGAAAATCCTGAGACAAAGGTTCCGGATTCAAATCCCGGTCGAGGGCCTATCTTTTCTCTTTAAAAAATAAAAATAAAGAAAATCATTCGCGTGGTCCTTTATGGCCGGTACGTGATACAAAAAAAAGACTTATGCCTACGCCATATTAAAAAAAATAATACGATGTGAACTACAGAATATATGTATTGTAAATTACAGAGATGTAATTTTAAAAACATGTATAGCAATTATGCCCCTATATTATATTATAAATAGATTTTGGTTCCCCTTAGCCCCCACGTTAAAATTTAAAAAAATTTAATTTAATGAACGAGTATTCATTTCATTTAAAAAAAATAAAAAATCTTTTATTAACTAAATTTTGCGACATTGTCACATGGCCCGGCTAGCTCAGTCGGTAGAGCATGAGACTCTTAATCTCAGGGTCGTGGGTTCGAGCCCCACGTTGGGCGAATGTTTTTAATTCTTTCACTAAATTAATTCAGATTGGCTACTGAATCGATTATTTACACTTTTTTGCTAGTTTGCTTTGTTTTTAATAATAATAAAAGCAAATAATGTTGTTTTTTAATTTTATTTTGACTTTTGATTAATTATTAAAAATACTTTTGTTATTTTAATAGCACCAGGCATCTCGAACTGTAAATTTAAATTAAACACAACAAAATAATACGTACATAGGAATAGAAAAAATAAAACTGATTTTTTTTTTACCTTCTCAGGTTTGTATCATGATGTGAATTATCAGTTATCAGTAGAATGGTTAATGATATAAATATTTTATGTAACGCAGGCCGATATAAATTCTGGAATAACTCGTTCTTCGGTTTACAAAAATTATTGTTGCAACAGTAAAAAAAAATTCTGAATTTTGACTCGATACATATAAATATGACACTTTCATTTTCATCCTCAAGATAAACTCGGCCTTGATATTCTATTCATTAGGGTAAAGTCAAGTCTTCAGCAACTGAATGCTGATGATCCTACAACAATGCAAAAATCACATAAAAAATAAACATGTTCCTATAGAAATATTTGGACTAATAGTGCACCTTATTTAATTATGTCGTTTTTAATTTGTTTTTACTGTAAATTAAAGAAACATGTGTTTTGATTTAAGTAATGATAATCTGTGCATTCAGCTAGGATTTTTTTATTATTGCAGTCAAACAACGTAAAAATAAAAGAGCAATTCGTAGTAGTTAATAATTAATTTACCATAAAGTAAGCTATTGTTTCTGATATCACAAGATTGAAATCTCATTTTATAAATTTTCGTTATAGTTGATCACCGTATAAACTTTTTCTTAGAGCTATTGTCATATTCAGCGAAGAGTTTCAAATAACTTTTAAGCAACTATTACCATTGCATGAAAAGGACGGATACAGGCATATTGAATGTCCAAAAAAAAAAAAAAAGGTCAAATGCCGAAGTTTTAAAACCCTTATCCTGAAAACTAACTACTGAATGAGTTTTAAGGACTGTTTAATCTCCCGATGGTTTTTAAAAATTCAGTCCCTGGTGCCTGCTTCAATATGTACAAGTTACTTTTAATAAGTAATATTTTTCCAGTTCTATGCCGGGATTTATTAATCAAGCTTCATTAAATACACAAAAGTACATTTATGTATATGTATATATTCTTCTCTTATTACTTAGGGCACTATCAACAAATACTAGAGAAAAATTAAAATGCAAGAGAGTCGTTCATCAGCTATATCGATTTTAAAAAACTCCAAATGATATAAAACGTATTGATAAATTAAAGATATAAAAACATTTCGTAAGGGTATGTAAGAGCAAAACTTTCGTTGAGGTTAGAATGGATAATATGTCCAGAATATAAAAATCAGAATTTATTAAACCATCATCATTCCAGCTGTTCTTTACGGATGCGAAACGTGATCACTGACTCAGAAGGATGAAAAATGACTTAAGGTATACGAAATTAAGGTATATTCCGTAGAATATTCGGACCATAAAAATATGAAAATTTTGAAGAATTTAGGAGACTACACAACGCGGTATTGCGGCGCAAGTAGGATTGAGCTTAAGTTTATAGGATTGAGCTGATAGCATTGCGAAGTTGTTGGGCGTAGTAAGGAACGAATTCTTAAAAAGTTAAGTTTAGTTTCACCCAACATTGGGGTACTCTGGATCAATCAATTATCTATGTTCCGTTTCCTACTCTCTGCCCAGTAATTCCTCATCCTCTCAGGTACGGTATTCCTTTCTTCTTCGGTTTTCGATAGCCCGCTTCGTTCTCGCATCAAACCTCATCCTCTTGTCCGAGTTTTGATATTGGCCGTTCTAGAACTGAGCATATCTTCCGTAACTCCGAGTTCTCTCATATCTCTCTTCGTTTCCGTAAACGGTTTTTACATTAGTCTTAAAAATGTTATTATTATATAAGTGTTATTGCTATATAAATATTATTAATTATGTTTTGTATACACAAACTGTTATATATGAAGGACTGTATATATTCAAAAGTTTCTATTACGGTGATTTGTCTATATTTTTTCAGAATATTCTATCCCATTCTGTATCTCTGAAGATGATGTAGGCATAAAGAAGAAGAGACTACCGGAGGAGATAGGAGGACATGGAGAGCCTCCTCACCCTCCTCTCCTATCAGATGAGAAGAGCGGCTATTTGTCGGAGTTCGGACATGAGGAAGTCATGACAAAGGGCTCCGGCTCCGATAGTTTATCGAGCGCCCAGGTCGGATTTATGTGTCCTCTTCTTACGTGCCCTCCACTTTAACTTAATTGCCCTCCTTCTCTTGTTTACCGCCCTTTCTCTCCCTCTAATCAACTTATTTCCTACTTGGGAAGGCTACTTCCTCGCCTTCTATTATCCCCTAGTTGAGTTATTCGTCGCCGGAAAGACCTTTTGAATCCGGAAACTAGAGTTTTGAAATAGGACATATAACAAATATTAATTGAGCAGATAATATTGTTATATTAAATAATGAAATGTAAACGTCTAAAGGGAGTGGTAGAATAGAAGTTCTGCGTCGATTTCTTCTCTTGCTGTTAACGAATCCTGCACGACTTGTAAGAAAGATATCGATTTATTGTGATATTATATGATATAAAACAGATATACAAAGTAACTTTCTTAGATGAAGCAACTAGGTAGATTTATTAACTATGGACTAACAGTATAACTTAGTGACAACTCAAGAAGTAACTTAATGATTACTAACTTTACATAAAATAGTCTAAGCATACCATCTCCTTTCTACTCTCTATCTTCTCTCTTTAATCTATTCTATATTTCAGAACTAGCATATAGGATATACACGTGCAAAATAAGGGGGGAGCCAAAGGAAGTTTATATTGCTGACTATCTGGAAGCATTGGTGAAACCTTGTTACAAATCCAATTTATAAACAATTTATTTTCGGAATTGATAAAGTAAATTACGGATAAAGTAAAAACTTTATGATCTGGGTCCAGACTGACATGCGCGCATGAATGAAATATTTTTATGATTGGTCTGTGTTGCAGTTGTTAGCATAACAACCTACTGTGTCTAAAATCTTGGGCACGCAATCCGGTTGGTAGATCTCGAAATTTTTAAAATATCCTTGGTTATGCCATCCTTCGGAAGGAACGTAAAACGGGGGTGCTGATCTCATGACTACCATTTTTTTTTTTAAGGATTGTACAGTTCAAATTTTTTATTAATTATTTTTTCAGGTTTTACTCATTGAACTACGTTTCAGACCGATACACCCTAAATAACATTAATTTAACAAGCAGAAAAAACCTTTTACTGAAACTGCTATTGTATTTCCTTTCCTATTACGAAAACCATAAATATCGCAGAGAACAGTAGTACCTGAAACAAAAGAAGAGATTAAATCTGAACTCCCCTAAGGGCATAAATACTAAAAGTGATGGGCTAGAAGTGTAAAGCCAACGTCAATAAGGGGAAGGCTGACCAGGGGGAATTCTATTACCATAAATTTGAAAAATGTAAGAAGGCCCTGGCTACTGGGGTTTAGCCTGTCAACTGCCCGGGTCGTTTGTCTTTCTGTCTCTCTTCTCATATCTGATATCTCACCCCTGCGTTTTTTATATCTTAATCTCACCCTCTATATCTCTGCTCTTTGTTTACCTTTTGATATTTCCAGTTTATTGGCATTTTGATATTATTTTTATTTATTTTATTATTTAAACTTTATTTTCTTTCATTTTGATCACTTGGTACTTATTCGATTGTAACATTCGTAGAGAGAGAGAGAGAGAGAGAGAGAGAGAGAGAGAGAGAGAGAGAGAGAGAGAGAGAGAGAGAGAGAGAGAGAGAGAGAGAGAGAGAGAGAGAGAGAGAGAGAGAGTGTAATATAATCTTGTAAGTATATAAGATGCCCTAGAAGTGTGATAAAGCACCTTCATCATACAACACCAATAACTATTATTAAAGAGGAACTGAAAGAGAGAGGTTATGAAGCCACGAACATAACTAACGTAATCTCAAGATTTGAGAAGCCTATTCCCAAGTTCTTTGTGGACATAACCAAAGAAATATTTAAAGAGGATATTTAGAATATAAATTCTATGTATTATACTAAAGTGGGAAGCGAAGAACCGCGGAAAAGTGATCCCTTAATGTCTACGATGCCCACAATACGGTAGCACTAGGGGTTATTGTAACCACTCACAAAGGTGTGGCGGAAATCATGAAAGCAGCTCTTCTACAAAACAAGACAAACACCTGCTACATGTGCCAATTATGACGGACAACACCCTGCCAATTACAAAGGTTGTCAAACGCTGAAGAACTTTAGGACTCACTCAGCTTGGTTCGGAAATAACTTCCAGCGGCCTACACCAGCTCAACCGTTTCAGACACCGCCGGATCTACATCAGTTTCCAATCCTCAAAAACCCTTCACAGCATCATCATCCAGGACAACCAGAGGAAACTGTAGAATCTCAGCAGATACCAAGAATGAAGTCAGCACCACAACAACATCATGTTACACCAGGTATGATGAATGACAGTACTCAGCCTGTATCCCCTCAAGTTTTTCAAATTTTAAATGGTCTTAATAACCTTATCCACCCTCTTTTTATTATCCTCCAACAGCTAACTCAAGCCTGGAGCCACAGCCATGCCTAATTTGTCAACAGCTGGCTCCTTGTCTATTATTCTATGGAACACTGATGCAACATACGATTGAACTTGACTTATATTTACATGAAAAAAAGGCTTATCACAGGAGATGATTTCAACGCGAAACACCAACGCTGGGGTTCAAATTGTTAACACCAAGAGGTCAGACCCATCACGCAGAGGCACGAAAAAGACCTGCCCTCACACAGGGTATAATGGATTGGGATTTATACAGAACTTATCTCAACTCTCACCACTCAATCCCTATTTCATAAAAAATGAGTTAGTTTACTCCCAATTATTTTAAAATTTTTGAAAAATTACTTTATCCCCGATCATTAAAGTTACTGATTGACAATAATATAATCACTCACCATCAATTCGGTTTTCGAAATCGCACTCGACAGCTCAACAATTACATAGAATAACTGACTACATATCAACAGCACTAGAGTAAAAGTTATATGCAACTGGAGTGTTTCTGGATGTCGCTCAAGCGTTCGAGAAGGTTGGCCCTGGCACCAGGACCTTCTCTTTAAGCTTAAGACTGGACTGTCACACAATTATTATTTAATTCTTTAATCATTTCTTGCAGACAGATTTTTCTCAGTCCCACAAGGCTCAGAATTATCTTCAATAAGACCGATTTTAGCCAGTGTGCTTCAGGTATCAATAATTGCACCGTTGTTGTACATACTCACTAAACTTACAAAAGTTAACATACAAAAGTTCAATGAGTGGTGCCAACTATGGAAAATTAGAATGAACCACGAAAAGTCACAGCACATCACTTTTACTCCTAGGTGTGAAACATGCCCTCCCATTTACCTAAACAACTCACCCATCCCGCATACAGATTAAGTACAATACCTTGTACTAACGTTTGATAGGAGAATGAAATGGGATCCTCATTTTAAGAAAAAACCTGAATTAACCATGAATCTTAAACTGAACTTAATGTATTCTCTATTCAGAAAAAACTCAGAATTAGAAACAAGACAAAAATTAAACACGTACACTTACTTATTAAAACCAGTTTGGGCTCTTGCAGTACAAATATCTGTGGCACCTGTGCATAGTGGGCTAAGTCGAATTTTGTGAATTTCGAGCTATATTGAGCTAATAGCAAGTTCAAGATTGGAGTAACAGCCCACGATTCACAAAGGAATATCCTTCATTGCAATGGAAGGAACACTTAGCGTGTTAGACACAAGGAAAGAGAAAAAAATTACGATTCTAAGTAGATAGCTTGAAATTCACAAAATTCGACACAGATATATCGCTAATATAAACTTCCCAATAAAAAAAAATCAGACTTGTCAATAAAGCATCCCGGTATGTCAATAACAAAACTCTACATACTGACTTAAAAATACCAACGATTGGCGAACACATACGAACATCCACAAACGCTTTCAAGGATAACTACATGGGTACCCAAACCCATTGATAGAACAAATGGCCACGACTCTAATGCCTGAGAACACTTCACAGTGAACTACAGTCCAGGAAATCCATATTTTTTTAAACTTTAGTTCATCGAAAGGGATTCACGGGCGAAGAGCCTTTCCGTCTTTAAGACAGTGTTAGAATGTCAGATTATGGATTCCAGGAGATGCACGTCTTTCTTCAGCCTATAAGCTGTTTCCATTTTTAGAATTTGATCTCCAACAATTGCTTTCTCTAATCTTCCTTTTGTTATATGGACAAAAACAGTTTCAAGGCTTATTCAAAATCATACGTACCGGCAAACTTATTTCTCCTGTGTTCTTGTAAATGGTTTGGAGCCTCATTGATGACTACATATGTTTCCTATAACATTCACCAAAGCTAATGCAATCGCTGTATAGCAAAAATAAAAATTTATGTTTTTTTAACATTCGATTCTTTGCAGTTGTATCGGCGATATGTTACAAGAACGAATTTAAATTGCGTAACTGTTAAAATTACATAAGAGAAAATAAAATGTATTTATATTTAAAAATATGTAATGTACCTTCGAGTCAAAAAATAACAATTAATTGTGCGTAAAATTGTGGTAAAAATAAAATGATCAAATAACGCTAAAATAAAACAAGTTTTACTCATTAATAGAACTTAGATAATTTCATATTCGCACTGACGATATACTGATATTATATCGTAAAATATTTACGATACCATCTGCAAGAGAACATATACTCCTAAAGATAACACAGGAACTTTATGCATATTCTTGAAAAAGAACACTAAGAGCGGATTAGTGCGTACGGAAAACTTCACCTAAAGAAATAAGTGAGGATTTATGTAAGACTCTCTCCAGATTGTTACAAGAATTACTCCAATATTCTTTTTAAAAGACCGTGACCAATTTCTGGAACCTCTGAAACAAAACCATTGAAGGTATCGTGTTATTGGAATGTTGCTATTTGCTAATTACTGGAGCCAAGGTAGAGAAGGAAGACGGGACAATAGCTCCTTGAGGGGGCGGCAATATGAGGTGGGGGGGAGAGCAAAATGAGCGAGTGGGGGGCAAAATGACGCATTGTATCCACTTAGGGCTCACCCTTCCTCCGGCCCTTCTTACCTATTAATATCGATCCTTCTAACTAATAGTGGCCTAATCCCTACGCAATCCGGCGACTAATCTTGTCTCGCTTCCCAGGGCATATTGGCCGAGAATGACGTTAAGAGTTTCTTGGGTGTCGGAGAGGATAAGGGTTGCTAAAATCAGGTTGCTGCTTGGTAGCGGAACTACCTGGAGATATAGTTGAGTAGGAGTAATAATGTAGGTATAATGGTCAGTCTTCATAAGTGAAGGCCAAGAATAATTGACCGGTAGTTTTAAATATAAAATCATCATATGGCATAAGCCATCTCTTCGCTTCTCCACTACGAAATTGACGACATAACGCCTGAAGTACAATATTTTGGAACTTACTGGCATATACATAATTATCATTACAGTTATACATAGACAACCTGAATATTATATATAAATATAAACAGTATGCAAAGCCTTATATTTCAAAAAATACACCTACTTACCAGTCGACGTTTCGCCTATTCAGTCATTATCAAGACACCAAAATCAAAAAGGGGTTATGTGAATCGAATCTCGAAGAAAAAGGTGCAAAACATCCCAACGATCAACAGCCCGAACAGGCTCCAAACATGAGACAGCACCCCGCCACCAAGACGTTAAACATACAACTGAACGAAAGTAATACGCAACCAGCTGGGAAGGTTATAGAATCAGCTGATTCACAAACCATATTAAATAATATTAGCCTATACAAATTTATACATATTCGCAAAGTTAGCCAAAGTTTTCCTTTTAAAATATTCAACGTTTCCGAATAATATTGGTTCAAATTTCTGCAATCTGTTTTATAATTTACCGAAATGTCAATCTTTTGTGCAATCTGCATGGCCTCCAACAACTTCCTTCTAGAGCCATCACTCTCTTTGTAAATAACTTTAGCATTCTCAAAATCAAATTGATGCTTACAAGTTTTGGTATGCTGGGCCAATGCTGTGTTAGGTTCCTTGCCACCAATATTTTTACAATCATATTGATGCTGATACATTCTTTTGTGCAACAATTGTGATGTTTCACCAATGATCGTTGGAATGTTTTGCACCTTTTTCTTCGAGATGCGATTCACATAACCCCTTTTTGATTTTGGTGTCTTGATAATGCCTTAATAGGCGAAACGTCGACTGGTAAGTAGGTGTATTTTTTGAAACATAAGGCTTTGCATTGTGGTTTTTCGCAATTGCATTATAATAAATAATAGTGTTTCTTTTTGAGTTTTTGGCTCTATTTTAGTAAATATAAACAGCTTTGAGCGTTTCTCATAGTTATCAGATAATCATAACATGTCATATTTTATTCACCTATGGCCTATTGAAGACATTCTATTATTGACTATTAGTTATATAATGATTTTTATGATTTTAAGCGTATTTTATTTCTAAAAATAATGGGCTTTTTGAGTTAATATTAAGTATAAAAGGGAGTGAGTTGAATATGATATCAGTATCATAACTCGTGGAAGAGGATTATGGTAGTTCCGTTATACAATTTATAATGTGGTGTATTTAGGCACATCCAATGGCTAAAATAGAACGTAATGATGTGAAATTCGGCACGGAAGTATTTCTTTAAGATAGAAAAATGCTGCAAACGTAGGTGTGAATTCCAGTTTAACATTCGCACACTGTTTCGATTAGTAGGAGCTAGCTGGACAAAAGTCATGTTTAAAATTCTAAAACATTTTATTGGAATATTGTAAACAATTGTTCAAAACCTAGAAATATAAAATTTGTCTATGCCTGGCACACTTCATCTAGTCAATAATAGTGCCCGAAGTAATGAATCCATAAAAATAGACTAAATCAGTTGCATTTAAAGCTTCATTTCAACCGCACAAAATTAAAATGTTACTAATTTTATATGAATTATGAATCAATCGTTTAATATCGATAATATATTTACTTTAAAATAAAAAAAGGCAAAAGAAACCAGTCTTACTACAGGATGAAAAGTATTGAATTCAGTTACATAATAGACTCAAAGGCTTCAAAGACAACGGTTGATGAAAGTGATTTGTCCTAGATCAAGCACGACAGCTAGAGTTTTCCTGCAATTAAGAGTACCAACTTTATATCGATTTCGATTACACTTCATTCCTAAGTAATCTTGATCTTTTTGATTTTCATTGTCGCATTCAAACTGAGGAATTTCGAAACCTCGCTTCTATCAAGTGTTGTTTATCTTTTTTTTCCTGAGTGCCTTTTGCCCTAATAACTGGAAATGAATTAGCATAACGAGTTTTTAGTGGTGTATTGTTTAAGTGAGGTGGAGGGAGGTGGGCTAATTGTGTGTTCCGTAACAGGGTGTGATATTGTCCCTCTCTCCAGGGAAATACCCGGTCCGGCAGCTTGTTACCCTATGCAAATACTTGCGGTCTCCAGCCGTTCTAATTAAAAACTGTTATTACCCCTGCGACTGTTGCAAGTAGCGCGGCTCTGTCTCCTGTTAAATTTTAAATTTCAATCCCCTTCGCCTCTGTCGCAGGCTAATCTACGCCACTCTCCAGCCAATTTATCCGTCCGCGTCCTCGTGGTCGGGGAACTTCGAGTCAATCACTGTAGGATCTGTGGCGTCACGATCTGTTGCTTTTTATCAGTAGATCGTTGTTGCAATCAGAATCCGAATCTGAAGTTAGAATAGTCTGTACATTTTCTACTTAACTGCCTCGTGATTAATTCGAAATTTTAATAACATATAAACCTAAAAAACCTGTACCTCTTCAACCCATAAAGCTGTACCTGGGTTCATTACGTGGCCGAGACTGAACTGTTTCTAGGACAACGGTAGTGCAGAGAGGTGATTTGTCCGAGAATACGCACTCCCGCCAGTGCTCCATAATTAAGAGTGCGCAATTTATAGAGGCTGGGTAAGCTGTAGAAGTGCCTCCAGATTTTACAGGGTCCATCTCCGGCTACAAATAACTCATCTGCATCAGCTGGATTTGAACCCCGGAGTTTCGGCACAGGACAATAGTATATATAATAAGTTAAGGTTGGCTTCATGATGCATCTGCACATCTTAAAAATAAAGTTTTAATGCTGGCCCTTTCATTACTATCAACTGCCGCAAAAATAATTTTATAATGTACAAGGTGAAGTCTAAGTCCTTCTAACTTCACCTCGAGAAGCCCCGCTCAATTAAAATATTATATTTCTAAATACCTTAAGGGATTGATCGTTCCTCATTTTTAGCGACATGTTCCGTATTTGTCAATTAACTATAAAGTACAAGAGATTTTTATATTCTGTACTCCATGGGCCCATCCTGTCCACATCCTCCAACAATTGTAGTTTATTGAGCTGGATGACTTTCACCATATCAGGTTCATAATTTAGGCCCATTAATTATTTGTTGGATCCTGATTCTCCACTTGTCTCCACTCTGTTAGTTCCAAAAATTGTATGCATAATTTTTTTCCCCGAAACATGATGCGTCCTTGTGCGGTTTGGTCAGGGACCTGTCTCACATCCATAAGTAACACTTTTGCCTTTCTAATCTCATTTTTACAACACAACAGTTGCTGAATCCCGATCATAAACTTACATCTGCGTTGTAATGTAATGTGAAGGCAACGTAGACTGATGATTTTTCTCAGTTGTTAGCTTAGGAGTTTTAAAAAAATTCCTTAGTATTCTACTCAAGTCATTTATTTTCCTGCAGTATTTATCATTTTTTGATTAATCCTGTGTACATACAAAATTTAAGCTCGGTTAGAAATTTCATTATGATAGTTTTTCCTTGATGTTTTTTATGATGTTTTAGTTCGATTTCTGAACGTGGATAGAAGTTAGAATGACAACAACAAATACTAAAGATTATTCTCCTCTGGTAGTATTCCACTCATCTCCTTCATTCTTATACAGTGTATACCGTTTCGGATCAATCTTGCCTATATTTAATTTAAAAGTAATAACGGTGGAAAACGTAGTGCTACCATTATGGCATTTTTTCCTCCAGGTACCTATTATCCAGGATACTTATTCGATTCCTGAAGCCGGCTAGGAGTCATAGGGAAGTTCAATAACGAAGACAATGAGACTGAAGATTTTTCTTGCCGGCGCTGCCATTAGACTAAGGGAGTTATAGGCTAAACCAATTGACGGAGGCTCTCTATATTTACTTTGTCAGCCGGATGATCTAGCTAAGGAAGTTAGCTAACCAGGTTACCTGTCCCCGGCTAATGGGGATTCCACCGCACCTCCAATTCCTCTTCTCTTCTCTTCCTCTCTCTCCGTGAGCCGCTTCGCCCTCGATTATCGCACCCCTCCTCTGAGAGCTGTGGACATCTCTTAATTGTCACGGTTCTCTGTGAGGAGGAGGTCGACACGTTAATGGCCTGCCTACGACACATAAGATAGGTAGTCCTTCTCGGCTCTAAGCAACCTGGGTTTGGTCGTCATCATTTGTGTAATATACAGGGTTGGACTACGCACTCTATATTTTTTAATATAATCGAAATATATTAATGACATAAAAATACATTTTATCCCCTTATATGAATGCTATACAGCGGAATGAAGTTATCTCATTCCACCCTGTATTCTTAATTTAACACAACAACGAAGTATCTAGAAAAAAAAAAAAATTCGTTTTCGATATACAGCGCTTGCTTTAGGGTTGATAATATATATATTGCAAAATACGTTAGATAATACGCGCTGATTGTGGATGAAGCTTGAACGAGTTTTTGAATATCGATACATGTGAATTTTCTTTAATATTATTTTAATGAATTTCATATGTGATTGCAATAAGTTAAGGAGGGATGGATAGAGAAATAATTCCTAATTTTTTTTAATTACATCTTAAATATCGGACTAAGAAATAATTTTTATTAAAAACATCCTGATACAATGTTTAACAGCTGTAAATAAATTAAATGACTATTAGAAATACGAGTTTCTCTCATATTACCGCCTTAAGATATGAGTCCTAGCAGCAATCAGGATATGGATTCAATGCTAGGCGATGATATGATGCGTTTGTGATCAAAAGGGGTTTGGGATCAAAAGCGAAACTTGACTTAGAAGCAATTTTATGCTCCCGAATTTTTTTTGTGTTAATCTATTAAAAAATCCTTTCTTGCCTTCCGACAATACGGGTTTTGACAATATAAATTATTACAATATTAATACATGCTCCAGAAACTTGAGAAAAAGAAAAAATGCTTGAATAAACTATGGGAAAATGTGAACAGTAAATTGATCCCAAACGTCCTCATATGACCCTTGCTCATTCCTCTTCGTAGCTCTACACTTGCTCAGTTAACCTCCATTGTCCGCCTTGTAAACACAGCGCCCTACAGATAGGGACCAGCTATCCGTTGATAAATGACCAGGGAGTGGGCGCTATTATTCAAGAAGGATCGTGTACTAAAGCGGAATTCAATTATTCGGTGGGAGAGCGGACATAAGAAGAGCGGATAATGGCGGAGGTGACCGGAGAGAGAGAGAGTGAGAGTGAGTGAGAGAGAAAGAGGGAGAGAGAGAGAGAGAGAGAGAGAGAGAGAGAGAGAGAGAGAGAGAGAGAGAGAGAGAGAGAGAGTGAGAGAGATGATGATGCACGAGGGTAATTAGTCAGATTAATCACCGGGGCAGCACACACCGATAGGGCACGCGCATAATTGACCCAACAAACAGAACGTGTTCCCACATCCATCAGCTCCTTCGGCCACCTCTTTTTTATCTATCTTCCTCTGCGGCTTCAGGGTCCCCTTGTCTCCTCTCTCTTATCTATATTCAGGTACGGTACTACATACAATGACCACCTTCTGGGAAAAAAAAATTAAGTAGGTAGCCATGAGGAGTGAAGTGAAATTCCAAGAATTTGGAATAACTGTGATCTGGAACAATTGTGGACAGCAATTTCAGCTTCCGCGAAATTCCCTTGAAGAAAATGAGCTCTGGGTCTAAGCAAGTAGTAATAAGATGGTGCGAAGTTTGGACTATATGTTAGATATGGCAAGAGTTCGAACCCATTAAGTTTTTAAACTTTTCTTTAGTGCGACCATGATGTGTGAGGGCGAACATTATTTTGTTATAATAAAACTCCTTTGCGGGTAATCAAAGTTGGATAACGCTCTGACAACTTCGCTTACGATCTTTCCAGTTGTTCATAGTAGAGTTCGGAATTCATAGGGGATCCATCAGGAACAAATCCATTAGTAGTAACATCCTTGAAATTCTAAAAAACGCTAAGCAAAGCAACCGAAGAAACAGTTTGACCGCGAATTAGCCATTTCCCATTCCGCCAGTAAACCCACTTTTCCTCAATGAGACAATCTTTCTAAAATCTTATATCTGAAGGGATTTCATAAAATGTTCGCAACTTTTTAACTTCTTAAATGATTGCTGAGGAGTAAGTTTGTGAGGGACTATTATGCAGCACCTTTTCACATTCCTAATGGCTACTTACGATATCTTTCGATACACCATACGCCCTGGCTAGTTCACGAGTACTTGCGAATGGATTTGACTCATCCTGCAGAACTTGTTTCTTCTTTGAAACAAATGACTAATATGAGGTTTTTTTTTAAGAAGTCGAATGGGATTAAAAATGCTTAGAGAGTGCTCTAAAGAGATTATTAAGCATTTTTAAGTATCATTAAAAGCCTTTGAAATCTTGAATTAGAATAAAATGGCCATTTTTGTTGATACAACCTACAGTCCCTGGCCATATTAATGTGATTGTATGCGTAATGATGTAAATCTAGTTTAAATATTAGTTTTATGGTCAAGTTTTAACCATAAAACTAATGATAATAATATGAAATTGAAAAAAATAGTTTCGAAAATAAATCTTTATATTTTTTTATATTTTGTGGTGTCACCCTATTTACACCCTATTTTACATATTTATGGAAAAAAGTATCAAAATAATTAATATATGTGATACAAATAATAAATCAATAATAAACTTACCGAATCCGATTTGTATTTAATAAAAAAGAAACAATAAATCCGCAAAAATTTCAAACACAAATTATGCACGCCGTCACTCGTACAACAAAATGGGTGTATTAAAACCAATGCTGCCATTATTAAAAAAAATACTTTAAAAAACTTATAACAGTGTTGCCATTACTTAAAACAGCAATTTATTAAGACACGCGAAAGTATATAAAAAAATTAGGAAAAAAACAAAAAGAAAATAATCTTTCTTGGTGGCCACATAATTATGGCCAGGGACTTGCCAACAAATAGAAACATGTATATAACATTGAAATACTCGTTTGATTATGTATTTTTTCATATTATTTATAAAACTAATCGCACTTGTGCGATTTTTACTTATTATATTTAAATAATCGTTTATACATTTATAGCGACATCGAACATCGATCATCTATAAATCGAAGTGATATATGAACAATATAATAACAATCATATAACCTTTTTTTTTTTTTTTTTTTTTTCCTTTCAAAGTAACCCTTTGAAAGGACCGTTTATTTGTTAGCACATTCCATACGTGAGTATACTATGTGCCTTATAAATTCATTTTACAAATAGTTAACTACAGTTTGACAATACTAAAATATATGCAAAAACATTATTATATACATGCTGTTACAACTTAACAAAATTAACGAATTTAACAACTATAAATTTAACAATTAACATTTTTTTTTTTAATTAAAATTAAAATACTTACATAATGATTATCTTTGTTTTACCTAGTATAGTAAACGGAGTTTCTTATATGGATGTCAACTTTTCAAAATCAATACTATAAATAAACTTCGTGAGTTGGGGTCGAAAGTGATTGTATAGGTCATGTTCAGCAACTGGCCAAACTTTCCCTCTTAATATTGTGGAGATAATTAATTTTGATCTTTGTCCTTCATAAAATTGGCAGTCATATATTATATGTTTAAATGTCTGTTCTTCTTTGTCTATTGAGCAAGTAATATCGTTGGTTATGTGAAATCTGTGTAAGTATGATTTGGTATGTCCATGTTCAGTTAAAACCTGAGTTAGTTTGTAGTTAGTGGATTTTATTAATTTGTAGTTATTGTTTGTTAGTTTCGGAATGAACCTATGCAAACTAGGAGATTTAGTTGAAATAGTCCACCGTTCATTCCACCTCATAATTGATTCTTCCCTAATTTTGAATTTTATGAACGAAATTTGTGTTTTTTGAAAAGATGGAGACATATCACTTTGTGCTGCCTCTTTTGCTAATTTACCCGCTATCTCATTCCCCTCGATACCAGAGTGACCCTTTACCCATATTATTTTTACAGAGAAATTTAGAAGCCTAAGTGTGCACAAGTTCATTCTGATATTTTTGGTAAGCTCGTCATGTACGTCTGTGTTGAGAACTGATTGTATCAAGATTTTGTTATCTGTGTGTATGACTATGTCTGTATGTATGTTGTTTGGAAGATCTAGAATGAAATCTGTCGCTTTTACGACTGCGTACTTCTCAGCTTGGTTGTTGGAACTCGTAGAGCCTAGTTTGTACTGGGCACATAGCATCTTCCCATTCGTGTCCCAAAGTAGCCAAGCACAGCCTACATTATTGTCTTCTTTACTTCCGTCTGTGTATATGTTAGTGATTTCTGTACCCGTTCCGTTATGTTGTGTCAAGTGCGTGTAAAGTTTGGCAAATGTTGATGGGTGTAACCAATCAAAAGGTTCAGATTCCCTTTCTATCATAGTATGTTCGATTTCTCTAAAGTTATCGTTACGCAATTTAATCGATGAGAGTTGTACGATTTCACTAATTTTAACATCGATGGGTACAATTCCTGCTAAGACACAAGCTGCGTCATATGATATAGTTTTATATGCCTTGACAATCCTGATACCTATGATTATTTGTAGTCTCTTAAGTTTCCGTTGATGGCATTTTTTCTCAATTGCTCTATGCCAAATCGACACCGCGTAAAGCATTTTGGGAATCAATGCCCCCTCGTATATTGTCTTCAAACATTCAGCCCCGAGGCCCTCTTGTTCTTGCAGCAATAGTCAGGGAATTAACTGTTTGCAAAGTCCTGACGCATACTCTTTCTATGTGTTTCGACCAACTCATTTTTCTATCGTACTCTACGTCAAGAAAGGTCAATGTGCTCTCCAATTGCTCATTGCCAATGACAATGTCTAAATCCGGTAAATACCTTTTTCTGCTAAAAATAATGTATTTGCTTTTCCTTGTGTTGGGTTCTAACTTGCATGTTTTTGTCCACTCATGTATTTTGATTAATGTTGTGTTTGCTATCTGTTTTAAATTTTGAAAACAATTTCCTCTGATTAAAATTAATATATCGTCGGCGTAAATAATTAATTTTGAGTCAGTTGGTAAGTCAATGTCGAAAATTGTATTAACTAAAATGTTCCAAAGAATGGGCGATAGAGATGATCCTTGTGGTGTTCCTAGCGTTAGAGTTTTTAAGCAGGAGATGGTATTCGTTGTAAAAATTAACCGTCTATTTTCAAGGAAATTTCTAATCAATAAATATAAATTCTTTGGACACCTATATTTTTTGAGATTATTTAATATAGCAGGCCATCAAGGATTGTCAAAAGCCCCTTTTATGTCAAGCCTGATAACTAGAAGTTGGTCTTTTTTATTTAGAGCTTCGCTGATATTGGTGGTCAGTGAATATAATGCGTTTAGTGTTCCAGTCTTCGGCATAAATGCCGATCGGAAGCATACTAATTGGTCTAAGCTTAGTGCTAGAGGGTTTCGGTACTAAGACTAATAGACCAATTTTTCAGTTGTCTGGAAATTCGTTTCTTCTGAAGAGCAATTTGTACCAATGTAGTATTAAATTTGGTACAAATTCGAAGACGTTTTGGAAAATTATAGGAGTAATCCCGTCATAAGCCGGAGATTTTTTTGTTTTTAACGATTTGATTGCGATCGACATTTCATGGTCCTCTATTGGTAAGTCATCAGTTGTATCCGGAGGTATCATAACATTGGATCTAATTATAGTATGTCTGCTGTCATCTGATTCAGGAGTATCTACATTTATTAGTTCGGTCATTACCTGATTCAAAGTCTCCTTTAGATTGTTAATATACTGGTTGTTAGTCGATGTTTGTATGGTTTTAAAAGCATTTGATTCTTTACTTTTCCTGCAGCCCATTTATAAGTCCAGTCCCATGGTTTAGCGTTAGTGCAGTACGATTTCCAAGATTCCATTTTGGATTGCCTAATTAATTTCTGTTAAAGATGGCGACTTTCCAGATAGCTGTCTCTGGCTTTATTTCTGAGTTCTTGGTTGTTTTTAATCTTCTGATATTGCTGCCTGAGCTTGTTCGTTCTTTTACGTAGGGCTGACAGTTCATCATTCCACCAAGGAACAGGCTTATATTGTTTTATACGGGGGCTATTACTTGATTTTTTAAACGTCATATTTGAAGCTTTAATTATTATTTTAGTCATCATTCTGGAAATGAAATTTGTGCTCATATACTGTAGTGATTCAATAATATAGTTTTGTAGTTCTTCAGCTATATATTTGTTTTCAGTACGCGGTATAAATTCTTTTTCAAGTTGTGTTAGTAAGTTAGTCTCAAATTTATTCCAATCAGCATTTGAGGTTAAGTATTTTCTTGTTTTATTTGTATTTTCAAAAGGCATATTACATTTTTTTTTTTTTTAATTTATTTATTGATATTTACAACTGTATTACAATTATACAACAAGTAAATAGAATGCGTGTTACATAAGGATATGAGAATTACAAGTAGAGAAACTACCCGCTGGTAGTACTCAAATTATTACATTTAATTTCAAATAGAATACAGTTGTGGTCTGTAAGATTAGTTTCGTTTGAAATGGTCCAGTTTTTTATTCGTCCTGTAGCTTGTATATTAGACAGAGTTAAATCAATATTACTCTGCCCTTGATGCCCATCAAAAGTAGGAATATTTGACTTCATGTTCATTATTAATAACTCATTAGTTACGATGAACTCTTCCAAAAGTAATCCCCTTGTATTAGAAATCTTATCATGCCACACGTTGGATCTCCTGTTCGAATCAACGCCTATCACTATACTATATAATCTCTATAGCTTGTGATAAATTTATTAAGCTTATTTAAATCGATATTTATGTCCCTAGTAATATCGAAATAACAGCTAGCAAGGATATATTTGTCTCTCCCTGTAATAACCTCCACTGTTATTATCATGTCTCGATCTGAAAATTGTGTTATCAAACAGCTGTCTAGATTAGGATTTGCAATTAAAATTGCTGCTCTAGGGATGTCGTCATATGTTTGATAAATTTTGTATCCTCTGTAGCCTGTGATATCTTTGTTGTAGGAGTATGGTTCCTGAATCAGTAAAATATCTAATTGTTTCTTGTTTATAATTTGTTGCAGTAAATTTGTACAGTATTTAGAATGTTTAGTATTTAGTTGTAAAACGTTCATGTTTATATTACTAGAACAAGTAACTTGAAAACATATGTTTACTTATACACATTTTCCTATTCATTTCAGTACAACTCAAAAGTGTTATCTTATAACTATTAACTTGATACAGCAAGTTCCACATGATAGCAGTTGAAAGTTGTTGGTTAATTTCTGCTATTGATGACTTTATAAATGTATTTGTTGTATTTAGATATGATTTAATTAGAAATGTTCCACTATTCTTAATATTTTTAATATTGATTAGTATATAACTTACTATCAAATTTATACTATTTACTTTTAAACAATTTATTAGTAAATTGCTTTTTATATAGTTAAAAGTTTTACAGACTAACGATAATCTACTATTATTGTAGTTATTTAGTTTGTCAGTCATAGTCTGTATTTGCAATTATTCTATCTAAAGCCGCCTTGTAAGAAGGACAGTTTATAGATAACGCAGGGTGATTAGAATCTACTTTCCTCTTAATATTTACTCTATTATTATGACTCACACAATTGATGCATTTGTGTGCCTCAGATCGGCACTCGCTCAGGCTGTGGTGCCCTGAGCAGAGCGGGCACGTAGGCTGGACGGCCGTGCAGTACTTCTTGGTGTGACCTATCCTGGAGCAGACGTAGCACCTCGGAGCCGAGTGATAATCTTCCACGGAGCAGGTCACCATGTCCACGAACGCCCTGCCAGCCAGCAACTTTCTCGCTTTGGGAGTTATCTCCACAATTGCGTGCTTCCATATTTTAATCAGTGAACCTCCATCTGTGTTCCTTTGCTGGTTCGACAGAATTGTTCTTAGTTTCAAGTCCTCCTCAAGTAACCTGTTTTGCTCAATAATTGTTGGGACTATTTCCTCTTTTTTTAAGTCTTGAGGAATATTTCTTATTATAACTATAGGGTTGTTTTTTTTTCAGAGTTTTCACTGTCAAATTGTTGCCATGCTTACTGACGATTTCATTTTTGATAAGGTTAAGATCGGCTTCTGCTTCTGAACCTATAATTGGTCCCTCTTAATGTTTTTATCCCAACTCTTAACTTTCTGGGATTAATAACGTTCTTGAAAAGGGTTTTTGTATCATCTGTACTATCCGGATTTACTTTTTCTATGAACACTTTAAATTCTTTAACTGTAGGTCTTTTGTCACCTGTTATTTCTGCATAAGAAGGGGCAACGGCAAAACGTGGTGTTGAGGTTAATCTCAAGATCTCTTTCCTTTCACTCTCCAACCGCTCGTTATCTCTTCGGATATGCCCAAATATTAATTTCAAGGATTCAATACGTCTATAAATACCTTCTTTTATAGAATCTTTTATCTTCAACTGCATAAGACTATTTAAAAACTCGAGAGCTTCTAAGAAATCTGCTTCGTCCGACGCCATGACAGTTGACATATGATCATATAACCTTCTCATATTGTTTAACTGAAATCGTTTATTATTCAACACCACTGTAAATAATAAACTTTTTGCAACAATTTAACTTGTGTTACTTTCGTAATATATAAAATGTTTCAACCCTCAAGAACACGTATTGTTAATATCCTTCACTATCCCTACAAAATCTTAACACATTTATTGTTGAGATGATTTAAAATTATTAAGTTTATTGTAATATTATCCTGTTGAGAAAGCGATTCCTGTTTATAAGCGGGAGCTCTCGAGGTCTTGAGTGCACACCCCAACTCGATCAGCCCGGCCGTTGGCCCCCTTCGATTAATTAATAAAACGTCTGGGATGGAGAAGCTGGCATCTAATTAGTTGCGAGGAATCCCGCTGCCTCCCGTCATCAAGCTCCTGTACAGAAAAAAAAGTTAGTGACTTTCGGATCATGAAGGAGCCAGTGTTGCTTTCCTTAAGGGAGTATAGAATAATTTAGACGAAACCCACCTTTACTTTCTTCACGTATTCAATTCTCTCGAGGAACATGATGCAGAGGGTGCTAAGAGCCTGTGAATAATCAGTGGCAGTGAAACATCAGGTGACGTGGACTGATGTTCAGAGTGTTGTATGGCCGCCATATCTCTCCAGTACCGTCCATTTGTCGCGTCTTCCAGCCCTGGAGGCATCTTCAATTCCAGAATCCTCTTGCTACATCCAATGTCCTTAATTATGCAGTTAGCTTAATAGATTGTTCAGAATATTATAGAGTAATAGCAAATTACTAACTGAATTCAGTAAAATATTATATAAGTACGTACAAATGACGGGGACATGCATTTTGCAATATATATACGATTTAGTTACAACAAAGATAAATATAATGATAGGCCTACCTGTACATCTAACTTATAAACGGGGCGACCTGTGGTCTAGTGGTTAGCATAACAACCTACTTAACCCAAGATCGCGGGATTCGTAGTCCGGCAGGTGGCTCTAGGATTTTTAAAAGGGAGTAAAAAAATCCTTGGCTATGCTGTCTTTCGGGAGGGGTCTCATATGGGGGTCCCGAACGTGTACGATGCCATGTACTCTTTAAAAATTCCTATCCTTAACCTATCCTCATTAAACCAGGAGAGGCAAAATTTATTGCTCCCACTGTAACTTCGTCCATATAAGTCATAGAAAGGTGACGTTGAATAAAACAAACTTATACACCTACCATCTTAAGCTCAAATCTGGCTGTGGCAATTTATTTAATCTTCTAACAGCCGGAGATGGACCCTATGGGATTTGGAGAACCTCCTGGGTTTCACCTAGCCTTTATAGAGTAGGTTTGCCTTAGTTAAAAGAAAAAAAAATGGCGGTTGAGCGTGATACAGGGCAAGTCGCTATCCCGCTTATCCTCTGTCCAAGAAACAGTTCAGTTCTTAAAACATGCGTGTATTAGAACAAATACAAAACATGGAATAGGCAATCAATGATTCATTTAGTGATCACCAAACATCGCTTATGATGATAGTATTTAATTATAAAAATAAGCGAATTTTTTAAAAATTGCATCTTTTTTTTATTTGAGTACAAAACAATCGTTTTTTTTTCTCCACAATTTAAACTATTGTGTTTATTATTGTATATTATAGTAATACGATCTTATTACATAATAAATTCAGTAATCAACATTAGAAAAATGGTGGCTAATAAGGAATACTGCGCAAAACTAAAACTTTTTTAGCCTGAACTACTGTTCAAGAATAGAAATTAATATTAAGTTAGGGTCTTTTTCCTAAATTAACTCCTTTGCATTAAATAATAAGTAGATTCCTATGGAGTGGAAACTGTGTTTTTCTCCTCAGATTTTTCAGTTCTCAGATAAAAGCTAATAAGCTTATAAGTAATAAAAAGGTTAAAACTGTACAGATTTTCAATTTTTTTAATGGCATTAATGTTCTCGTAATTATGCGTAAAGTAGTTAATGTCTCTGGGATTAAAATATTACAGTTAAATCTGTAAAACGCAAGTTTGAAGTGAAAAAAGAGAGATACGAATATCGAATTCCGATGATTGTCCTTCCGATTATTCCAAATTAAATAGGTTCATTACTCGAAGAAAAGTCGGACATTTTATTTTTCTTTGACTGCATTTAAACACATAACCTTAGAGGCTGAAAGACAAACTGGAAGAACGTCTAATGGAGGACGGAAGAGGACAAGGGTGGGCTAATGAAGAGTGAGGAGGAAGGGCTTCAACCCTTTTATTTTATTTAACACTTCCTTTCCTGAGGTTAAGGGTTAGGGCTATAAGCCTCTTCCATAGGGCTCCCTTCGTACTCTATAGTCTATAGGGTATGTTCGTATTTTTATCAAAAAAAGTCATCTGTTCCTTCTCTCACTCAGATTATTAAATAGCAAATCCACTTCTAATGAATAATTTGCTGTAATTATTTGCTTTTTATGTTTGGATGACTGAACCAATTTATTTATCGCTGATTGTCTTTATTCATTTTACATCATTTTATGCTGCTATAGCTAATCAGACGATCCTACTGTAGGATTCCTAAATTTTACCCGTCTAGGTTAGGGTAAATTAGGGTAGCGTTCTTTAACGAGCACCTGGGGTCGTATATTTGTTAAAACTGGAAAAAATAGAGGCGTACAGTTGATATTTTTTCCTATTGAATAGACATTTAATTAATTTATTTCAATTTTAATAATGTATAATAAAATTAATTGTATACATTTTTTGTTTGATGTAACTTAACACAAGTGGGAGAACAAGCTGGTATAAAAAGAATTGACGAAAAATAACCGAGACAAATAAAAGTTTACCCTTATTCATTTTTTAAATGAGAAGAAATAAGTACACAAGAAGCGAGAGTTGTAACTCAGAAAAAACAACATCTTTTGAAATGACCATTCCTTTCCATGAATAAGAGTACTAGAAATAAAAGGTGGTCCAATAGACTATTTAATGTGATTAGTTAAATAACTTATCCATTGTATTTAAAGAAAAATAAATAAGTGCACACTTTTTTTTGTCTCGGTTGTAAGATGGTCGACCTTTTTACAGCAGCTTCTTCTCCCACTTGTGTTTATGAACATCAACGAATCCATGTATACATTTAATTTAATAATTCATTGTTAAAAATTATAATAAAAATTCAATGATTCATTAAAGGGAAAAATTAATTGTAAATTTTTATTTTTGCATACATAACAAAAAGTGTACTTAAATATTTTTAAAAAAATTGAATTTATTTATAGAATAGACAGTATATATATTTTTTCAAAATTTACAAATATTGTATTTAAAATGCTTTCACTTACCGTCTCTCCACATTTTATCTTTTCCAGTCCTTATGATGCTTTAATGGAGTTTTCTGGTTGATTGTTTGAAAACTAAAGACTTTAGGTTATAACTTCCAATGAAATTCTAATAATATATCTATTTAGTAATTTTATGACTTAGGTATTATAGCAATTGAACATTAATTCAGCACCCTTGTGTTCCTCACAACTTTGCCATCATATTCCAGTGTAACGAAACCCCCTGAAGGTAGGGCACTCACAGAACACCTGACCACTGCCCTGATATACCGCCGCCCTAAGAGCAGGGTCAAGTAGTAAAAGCCTTCCCCGAGATGAAGATATATTTTTGAGTAATGTGCCGTAAAAAGCGGAGATTAGGGTGGCCCTAATGTTACTAACTACTAAGGCTAATTAGTAGGCTCTTCTGATGACTAAGGACCTCCCTCGCTGTTCCTCTCAGGAAACTTTGTTCCAGTCGGTCAATAGTATAGGTCTTCTAAAGGGGACTTGCTCTAGTCCTGAGTTCTAGCAACTAGGATATAGGATAGCTATTTTACTATTAAATTACTTTAAATATATCCTGAATATATCCAAATGTTATTTTGATTATTATTTATTTATAAAAAAAAAAAACCTCAACTACTAAAACCCATTAAGAATCTTGGGCTCAGTACATGCAAGAAGCTATCCTGTTTCTTTTCTTTATTTTTATAAAATTAATTTTACTTACCAGTACCATTACAAACCGTGAAAGGTCCGCGGTTCAGTACATGATAGAGACTGTATTGTTTCATGGACAACGGTTGTGAAGGGAGGAGATTTGACCTAGATTAACCTCATTCTCCAGATATTTTCACCTTTATTTATGAACCCAATTTATAGAGACTGGTGAACCCCTAGAGTATTTTAGATTCCTGGCCGATAAGTCTCCCAGTGAGCGAAATTCAAACCCAGAACATTCGGCAAGGCAACGCCTATACCACTGATCTACTCCGCTCCCTTTTTTAAATTAATTAATCTTTTTATGGCATCGTAATAAGTACAATTTGCTACAATATGGACAATAAATGAACACACAAACTATACACATTATTTACACACTGCCTAAGGGATCTCCTAGACCAAATCCATCCTCAACTTTCCTAGCTGTGTCACTGATCAGACCAGAGGAGACCGGATAAGAGCACTAGATCCATAGAAGCTCTGGACACGTGAGGACATGCTGGCATCCGCCAAAACTCTAGCACTAGAGGATTTGGGCAATAGGGTAAGTTTACGTGTAATTTTGGAAACTTGGTTGACATAAGGTCAAATATAAACAATAAATATATCCAGGTCATAGTGTAGGCTTTTATTTGAAATGTAGTAAGAAGCATCAACTATGGCTCTTAGAACTTTAGAAAGGAATGGATTGGGTGTATTTAATGTTCGAAGGATTTGTTTCAAGGCTATACGTGCAAATTTAATTTATCTAGGAATTAAGTTAGTTTTGCCTAGATCATACTCAACCGTTTGGTTTTTTCCCGAATTAAGTGCAACTACCGCACTATATAATCCATGGGCGAGCCTTAGTAGGGTATACATAAAGAACTAAAAATGGATGAATTGCTATGCTTAAATTATCAGCAGGTGTATTCGTAAACATAGTAATAGTATTGGTCAAACACATATTAATTAATTTTTTTACATACATATCTGCTATTCTTGAGGAACCTGGTTCCAGAATAAAATTATTTTTCTATTGAATTTTACATTTTATTCCAAATTAGTGGTATCGGCATATAGCCTTTGGGTAGGCTAAGTCTGAATGAATAGATATACCGAATACACCCTTTTAAAAAATCATTTTAAAACAAAATGTACCATTATCGTATCCGTAAAGAACTGGGATGTGGTCTTGAGTGTATTCGATTCGTTAATACTCAAGGCAAAAGACACTTTTCGTAAATTTTGGATAATATCGTGTTCAAGAGTTATGAAATGGTTACTTGATAATGTTTATTAAAAAAAATAAGTGTGAGGAGAGAAGGAGCTGATTGAGCGATTAAATATTCAGACGGCGGGGAGTGATATAGGGGACAATGAGGCCAAGAATCGAGGTAAAGAACTGAGGGGGGACTCCTGTTCCCGGGGGGCCTAACACCCCCAGTTTTTCTAAGTCGGGGGGAGGGAGAGTTCTTTAGCAGCTTCCTTTAGTCTCTAAAAGCCAACACCCCGTCTTGTAAGGAGCTTTCTCAAGAAGTAGAACATTCCTAAAACAACTACTACTGATATCAAATACTGCTTTCAGTGATTAAGTTCTTAAGTGCAAAAATGAACTACCAATTTTCATCAATGACCATACCGTTATGGACAATTATCATAGAATCATATAGTATTATTTTTATTATATATCAATCCCAATGGAAAATGCAAGAGATTGCATTCCGCGGAAATGCTGATCATAAAGACAGGTAATATTATTGAAATGATGAAGATTGAGATGGGGTTGTAAAGTTGTAAGAGCTCAGCAACGAAAGAATTCCTTTGCCGAATGGTAATTGGTAATGATGGATAATTTTCAATGGAATAAAGATTGAGGAGAACTATTTAAAAATACAATTAATCAGATAAACATTATTATTAGAAATAAATCCGAATAAACTTGAAAATAAAAAATTAACCCGATAGTATTTTGAGTTGTGTTTAAGTTATGGTTATTTTAAAAACAAACAAATTTGTTTGCAATGTGATGTATTTTACTTTGTCAGTTTCGAAATTAAAGTTTATGTTAGCTAATTTTGGGACTATTAACAATTATATGCTAGAGCTGGAATCTGCTACAGAGAGATGAACACGCTAGGAATAAAATAACAAGTTCAACTTACAAGGTCCAATGAACATCATCTCTCACATGTTTATCGGGAGTTGAAGAGGCTGCTAGGATAGGAAGTAGTGGATTCAAGTTTATACAAAGTATACTGGACTATTAAAGCATGAATCCTCTACAGAATCCGACATGAAAACTGAAACTGGAGTAGAGAGCTGCTACAGAAAAATGAACCACTCTAGGAGTGCCTTTAATGGGAGATTTCTCCACCCACGCTTGAATCCCTTAGGTGTGCAAATAAAGATCACAATTTCAATATGTTCCAAACGGCATTTGTATGATTTCATGATATGTTAAATATTACAAAAATGTATTAGCTAACCTAATTAGTTATTTCTTATGTTTCTTCGCCTTTATTGATGCCTCGCACATTTTTGGTTCAAATTAAAACAACTCCACGACTAATTTCATGAAAATTATTCATAAATTTGAGTAAACAACAAAAATGTATAAATCATTACATTAGGAAGTTTAGATATAAATTAATATATTTAACCCTTTCACTTTTGGATGCGAAAAACAATGGAGGGGCTTAAAGCTAAGCCGTCGACTTGGAAGAGTGGTGCCGGGCACATATTATCAACCTTTGATTATTTATCCCTCCTCGGAGTGAGGAGACAGGACAGATAGGGAGGGCAGGGAGGCCTCCTCTAACTCCGGCCCTAATGGAAATACTCAGCAGACGGTGAGCTTCCCTTTAATCCAATACGATTTAGCGAGTTTTTCTGTTCAACTTTCAAGGCAAATGGGAGGATTTGCGGCTTCTGCCCGGGTCATGTGTAATCAGGCCTTTGTTTTTGTTTTTTCTGTTTTTGCTTTTTTTAGTTCATTTGGATCCATCCTGGCAAGGGAAAGAGTTGCCCTTCATCCCAAAGTTTTCTCATTTTAAACACATAACGTTCTCCCACTTCCTTCTACTTTTTTTGTTGTTGTTATTTTAAACATGAACCGACTAAACAATCCCTTGTTGGAACTATTAATGCTTCAAAGTGGTATTTTATCTGTTGCTTAGAAAATATACGATTTTTAAAATATATTTGCTAGGACTTATAAGTCCTTTTATTAGCATATTACAATTGTAGTTCTTACTTACTTTTGAACTAAATCGGAAGTATTTCTAATGTCAAAGATCATGAAAACTAATAATTTCTTGTGTATAGATGCATCTGGAGTATCATTAGTTTTTTTTTAAATCAAAAATACAGTGATTTGTGCTGCTAATTTATTTAAGTATCTTTATATCCTCATACAAGCCTGAAAAGAAAAGAAACTTGACGTTTTCGCCTACTTCAACATTTACTGGACAAACGTCCTAAGCTCCCAATTAATTACAAAAGACTCATTTACATGACAGTTATCAGACCTATATGGACATACGGAGTTGAGCTTTGGGGCTCTACTAAATCATCTAATTCATCTCGTATCCAATCCTTACAATCCAAAATCCTTCGTAAAATCTTCAGTGCTCCTTATTATGTCACAAACAAACTCATCCATCATGATCTAAATATCCCATATGTTGTTGATTTGGCCCAAACTAGATACCTATCCT
Source organism: Arma custos (assembly GCA_037127475.1). Classification (NCBI taxonomy): domain Eukaryota; kingdom Metazoa; phylum Arthropoda; class Insecta; order Hemiptera; family Pentatomidae; genus Arma; species Arma custos. The sequence goes on from CM073760.1 coordinate 74,502,730, forward strand.
TCCATGAAAAGCTCCATACACACTTGATTCCGCTAGTCTCTCAAGTTGTTTCCCATAATATTCCTGATACCCCAACAAGGCGTCTGAAAAGAAGATGGCCTCTAGACCTTCTACTATAGAACTTTATTGGAGTGCTATCAATGGGTAGTTTCTCCACAAGTGTTTTTTTTTATGTCTTTTGTTCATACAGCAGATTTACTTGATGTAATATATGGTAATTACAGGTGTAAATATCAATAAATAATTCTAAAAAAGTATCGTTATGCTATTATAGCTATTGTCCAAATAGCATCGTCCAGATGCGATAGTGGGACTCCTAAATTTTGCCTATCCAGTGCTTTTTGCTATCCACCTAATTACAGTATTGGGATCTTTAACGATTTCGTTAATTCATTTTAAATTGAATGTCAAACTACTATCAAATTAAGTACGAGAATATTGAAATAAACCACAAATAGGCTCCATTATGTGTAGATTTATCGAGGTCTTATATTTTTTCTTCATATATATGTCAACACTATGAATACTCCAATGAAGAAAATTATTATTGTTTCAAAACTCGTATTACCAAATAAAATCGTAATTTTATCGAATAGAGGTGCAGTAGAATTATTGAAAAATAAAGGATATTAGAATAATTTTAATTAATAGAAAAAAAGAAAGAAAAAAGTTACCTTCTTTAAATTATAAAATTAATACAAAAGTAAGTTCTAGTTGTGTATCAGTTATAGATAATTTACTATATACTCGTAACTTGGATTTATAAGGGACAAAGTGTGTCAGTTATGCTATTTTTGAAAATTATATAGATTTTGATAAACCTTTAAAGATTATGAACAGTAGAGCCTGTATCAAAAACTATTTAGCAGCCCCAGAGAACACTTATTAGAAGGAGAAACATAAGATAGTAGACTATGTAATGAAGGCTGCTATCTATTGCATAGTTGATTACTCCAGGACCAACGCTATCCCTATCTCTGCTCCACCCATTCTCGATTATCTAAGACCTAGCCCGTTCCGACTTAAGTCTTCTGCTTGGCAGCCTTCGGGGGAGAATGAATGAGATTGCCTTCTGCGACTACGGGCCCGTTCGAAGTGTACCTCCTTCTGCATTTAAGTATTGACGAATATTGCGTCAAATAGTTTAAATGTTCTTGGTAATTAATGTTAAATAAATGTAAAAACAAATTATTTTTGGTTCACTGCGAAATGCAATTAATCCTAGTTACGATAATGTAAACTTTAAACTTTTCCAGATTTTTTTCCTACTTTTGTGTGGGGAATTGGATCTAATCAAAGCTTCTGTTTCAAGATCTCACTTTTACGTTAGCAAGGATTTGTCTGAATTGTTTATTTTTATATTCCCTGTTTCATATTTCTCTAGAAACAGAAATTTATTACATATGTTTGAGCATACTTTATCAACATAAATTTTATGATTTTTATCAACAATAACTTTTATCTTGAGGTATTTATCTACAGCCACGGCGAATAAATGACAATGCTGAATTTTATCTAAAATTAGTTTCTTGTACTTAAAAAAACGGAAATTTGTAATTTTCGTAATGAATGAGGGGTTAAGTCAAACATTGTCTTCAGAAGAAGTTATTGTTTATATTACAACTCCATTTCAAGCAAAAAATTACGAGAATGACACGATTCCGCTTCCCTCACCATAGTTAATTCTATCTGGTTAAATTCGACTTAACCACTTATTCTCCGGGTTATGTTAGATTCTGTTTGAGATCATTTCGATCGATAATTATTACCACTTATGGCTTTCATATCTTTAAAAAGAATTTCACTCCAACTCATGAAGATTACTAATTCTGTACACATGATGTTTGTAGGCTAATATTCTGTAAAAGGCTGATTTAGCCAGGACGACGCTCAACCGTCAGATTATATTTATTACAAAAAAAAGTTTACTATTTCATGATTCGTTGGTAATAATATTATTGGTAGTAATATTATTGTAATTATTGTTATTTTATTTAAAGTTAAGGAATGCAGAAAAATAAATAATTGAAAATGACACCATAGTGTCGAAACGTTTTATCATATAAAACAATAAAGGAGTTGACTGGAAGCCGATTTTATTATTTTTTCTTGAAGATGAAATTCAAATAAATCCAGTTTTAAAAAAAAGAAAAAAATATAAGTATTTATTGTTTTGAAATTCTTCTGGATAGCTATGAACTCGACTCAAAGAAATCCGGGTTATGTATGGATATTTTAAAAACGCTTATACTGTTTCCCCCAAAAGCAAGGTAACACAATAATTTATTTTGTCTCTGTATTGTATGTTTCATTTGTTTTCGTTGTATTTACTATGGTTTTATATTATATTTGCAGCTGCTTTACATCGTATCGAGCAAATTAGATCTCAATGTTTTTTTTCTCTTCATTTGATCTTCTCGATTCACAAAAATATGAAATTTTTGATAGCTGATTAATGTTTTCTCATAAAGCCTCTTGTCAGTCTTCTTAGAGGAAGTGCGGATAACAGAGAGGAGGAAAGAGATAATTTTGGTGGTGTGTTCAATAGCAGAATGTTGTGTATTTATGTGATCTTACAGTGCGGATGTTGAGAATATCGTGATTCGAAATGAACCAAACAGTACTTAAATTATTTTTTTAGAATTTTTGCATTGGTTGTTTGTATCTTGAGTATATAGGCGTGTATTGCAGAACACCTGAGTTCTGTCGAAGTAGGTCTTAGTATATTACAGTAGTTTAGAAGCGAAGGTAGCTTTTCTTCCGGGTATAGTCTTAGATAACCATAGTTTTTAGAAGGTGTATAATCGTTATCAATTTTGATTTCTGGGCAAGAAGCTTTCCACTGGGAGATAATAACGATCGAATTTGATATATTAGATAGGAGATTTTGTGGAGATAAACTCACTTAATGCGGAATCATAGTGAATATAAATTTGTTGATTTATAATTTAATCTATCATTGATTTAGTTATTAATCGTGTATAATGTTGATATTAAGTTCAAATAAGATGTGAGAGAACTAACCGAAAGAGCTGGGCAAGCTAATATATCGGAGGAGTGGATCAGTCCAACCACCGCAGCCTTCCAGAGTTCTCAGCTCGCATTAAGCTTAGACCACTCCCTCCCCCCTGCCTTATTCACTTCTCCTTAATGTTTAATATTTCTAAGCTATAATATATTTATTATATGTAAATCAATGACATATTAAATATGCACTGTAGAGTATCGTAGTTCTAATGTCTTAACAGCTGTAGGTCTCTAGCTCAAAATTTATTTTGACATAACCTGTAACGGAAAGTTCTATGCAGAGAGTTTTTCGGTAAGCATGCCAATCATTTGTTCCTAAATGTGCATTGACTTTCTTTGTGCAATCTGTCGTATGACATACATTTTTTATTTATCCAATAGTTAAACATTATTAAATTTACCTTTTAAATGTAGTTTTGTGAAATAAAATGTAGATACATAATTTAAAGTTCTACTTGCATATTTACATAGTCATTAACTTGTTTTTTATCACATACGAAATCGGGGTTCGCATGCATCAGGTGCCCAATCACTCTACAGGCCATTGATAAAAATCAGATAAATAAAAAACAAACTAAGAAGAAAGAATTGAATCCTAAGATAAACAATATATTACAAACTAACTTCTCCTAAGTTCCGACTTCACGAACTTCATTCAATCTTCTTCTACTTCAACTTTCACTAAGGAAATTATTCCTAAAAGTAATCGTTCCCGGCATTCAGCTTATGAGGGGTATCAAAAACAATCATTTCCTTCGAATGGCAGCATATCTTACATAATTAATAAAGCTTGTTAATTATTAAATTTAATTAATCATCATACCATAATTAAACATACCTCATCAACGATTTAGGCAATTAATTTAAAACGGAATGTAAGAATTATTTTTTATAAATACAGTTCTCATTTATTCAACAATTGTTATTTTATTTTAAAAAAATATTCAAGAAGTAAATACTGATGCTATACATTATTCGTTATAGTTCGTGCACTTGTTGTTAATGTTTCTGAAGATTTTTTTTATTTATGTACTTAATAATATTTGATTATAGACATCAAAATTTCCCCTTTTTTATTTTATTTAATTGTGAAAATTAAGGAGATGAAAGTGTTTCAAGTCTTCAACTTTGAAATTCTTTGATTATATTTTCAATTGATTCTTTTTTAAAGGTGTGAATAAGATAAAAAAGTAATAAAAAATTCTGTGGAGTTGGAAATAATGGTCATTTAACTAAATCTGATATACCCATGACCACCGAAAATTGTCGTTATACTAAATCTGAAATGAGAAGCCTTTTTTTACTAAGATATTTACCTTTATACTATTTAACGCTAAAAAATCTGCATACTTTCTTTAAAATACCATCGGTTGACGACCAAGAACGAACATACTACAAACTCTTTATAGAAAACTACACGGGCATCCAAACCCATTGATGAAGCAAACGGCCACAACTCTCATGCCTGAGAACACCAGGAGGAAACTAAAAAGAACGTGTATCTATCAGGTATCTGCTATTATAAGAATATCAAATCAAGGAGGTACCACGGAAGAGGCTGGGCAATGTTCTTCTTGATTCCTCTCACGCTATTTTGTTCTGTTTCACTGACAATTGTTTGTTCTTGGGAGGTGTATATACAAATATAAAGAGAAAAGACATGTTTTATTGCTCATTGATTAAGAAATATGTTTTAAATCGGCAGTACATTTTTAATGAGTACCTTTACAATAGCAGCACAGTATGTATATGGGATGATAGCGGGTAAGTGGGTTACTGGGTCCCCTTCAGCAGTCACCCCCTAGCCTGTATAATGCTTCTTCCACCCCTGCCGGAGGGTGTCTTCTTCCTATTTATTTTATCTTTGTGTAGTGCGCCGTGGGTGGAAATTGGGGGTTATAGGTTGATACATGGCCTATAAATGAAATGATTATTTTAAAGAAGGAAATTTATATGTATTGAAAAACTCCGAAAATTAAATATGTGTTGAATTTTTATTTCATATTTTTGGTTATTTGAATGAAAGATCCTGATTAGTAGATCCATAAAAATTTCAAAAGAGTAAATCTGTTATTCCTAGTATACAATAATAATTTATATAAATAGTCAGTTATGAATGATTTATTGGAAATGTACATCCGTATTACGGTTGAACCCAACAAGGGAATGATTTGAATTGCTATTTTTATGGTGTAAGTCCATTTGAATATAAAACAAATGATTTCAATGATGACGTTAATAGTAAATATTTTTTTATATCATATTATGTTAATGAATATGATCATACTATATTAATATTATTATTATATCATATTATATTAATATGATATAATAATAGTAAATATTTATTGAGAAATTATACAAATTCCCTTTGGGACATTAAAAGATGTATTGTGTTAAAAACATAACTTTCAAATAAACAGCTGATTTATTACAATATGCACATATCTTGAGTTGACCAATGACACTCTGGAAATGATGCTGTTTAAGATTTTTAAATAAAAGTTTTTTTTTTCGGCAGTAGATTCAAGAAATCTCTTCAAGTCCATTATTTTGTCAATTTTTCTCTGATATTTTTTGAATTTAGTTTTAATACGATTTGTAAAAAGGGTAGTTTAACTTCCTGTTTTTAGAAAAATTATCGTAAAATAAGAAACTATCGTGATCGGTAATAAAAATGTAATGATTTAAATGTAATTTTCAATTTCTTCCATCAATAATATATCAGAAAAATGTTTTAATATTCTAATTAAAATTCTTTAATGTTGTTGTCAAATTATAAATTTAAATCATCGAGATATATTTATGCCGTCTATATTTTCTCCTTTTGTAAAAAAACAATAAATGATGTTAATGCTGAAATTATTGTAAAGTTATTGTCATCATTGTTAATAGCTTTATTTGAATCATGATCCCTCCTGTACCACTAAAACGCATACAGAGTCTTGCATCCAGTACGCGGTAGATACGGTATCGTTTCTAGGACAACGCTTGTGCAGAGAGGTGATTTTTTTGAGATCACGCTCAACCAGAGGGTTCCCCCCTATTAACCCACTTTATAGTGGCTGGGTGAGCCCCAGGAGTGTCTCCAGATTCCACATAATCCATTCCCGGTTGATAACGGATCAAATAAATTATATGCCAAAGCCGGATTTCTATCTGAGACATTCAGCAAGGTAACTCAGTTCTTAAATGATATGATACAAAATAATTATCTCAATATTTTTTTCTAAGTGATCCTTTATTTTACATTAGTCTTTAATATATCTGCGTTTGTTTTATTTTGTTCTTTTTTATTCATTTTCGTATTTATTTTAACGATATACTGCTGGATGAAATTTAAATGAAAGCTGTTGAAAAGTTGTTATTGTTAAGATCGGACGTGATGTAAAGTTAGGCTGAAACCTTATAGCTCGTACAGCCCATCTTGATCTGACGTGAGAAACTGGAGTCTCTCTCTAATTACTTAAACAAACTTTTAACAACTTATTAATCTGGAAGCTTCATAAACACCGACCGGATGAAGATTCGGTTTCAATATTTATCAAAGGTGATCGAATCCATATGACAGTTGTTTAAAAAACTCTTCTTTTATTTTAGGTTATATTAGCCATTTCAAATTACAGGAAATAGTGCCAGTAAAAATCATTCAAGACTGAATATGTTAGTCATTCTGAAATAATTTATCACTTTTTTTTTATTAAGGTATATTTTTAAACCATTTTTTTTTTCAAACCATTCCAATTTTACAGCTTAAAAAACATAAAAACCCGCAAGTAGAAATTACGTAACAACGCGTCATTTTACAGTACTTAGATATACCTTCCACCATGCTGACAACCTACGGTATAAGTATCAAAGATAGAGAATTTTCGCTTTTTAATTCAAGTTTATTTTTTTTATTTTTATTTTATATTCGCCGTTTCAGGCTACTTCGACATAGAAAAACTCTCTAAGATCCCAATTAATTTTAAAAGACTCATATATATGACTATTATACGACCTATTTGGACTTACGGAGTAGAGCTTTGGGGTTCCATTAAACCATCGAATTTCTCTTGCATCCAATTCTTACAATTCAAAATCCTGCATATAATCCTCAATGCTGTTTACTTGGTTACGAACAAAGTCATAGATAATCACCTTATTTTGTTTGTTACTGATATGGCGCGAACATTATGACAACCTATATTCCTACTCAAAATAGTTTCAAACCTTCTTTTCAATCCCGTATACTTAATCCTCCGAGACGTCTGAAAAAACGATAGTTTATGGGTAGTTTGCCTTTATCTCATTCCATTATATATATCTTTCATACTATTTACTTGATGTATTATTGTTATAAAGTTGTAAATTTCAATAAATACACTTTTAAAAAATAAAGAAAATATTTTTGTAGTTATAATTTTTTTTAAGTTTTGCTATATTACTTAATAATTAAAGTCTGCTAATTCCTCGATGATATTCTCTTAAAGGTTGTAAATATTATATATCAGAGCCGAGGGTAGAATATTGCCGTGCATGTAGGCGTGTGTGAGCGTGTGCGTGTGTGGCGTGTGAGCGGGCGGGCGGTGGGTGGGCCGGGGGCGTGCCACAATCGATAGCTCGGCTTTGTTCGGCAACCTTCGGGTGTGCTCGGCTCCGGTGGTGGGAGGCAGGCTTGGCCGGAGTCTTCACCAAGGCACCGTCAAAACAGGTCGTACCGCCGTGCTTCTTACAACAGGTCAGTCATTCCCTTTAATTATTTTACTATTATTTCTTATAAACATATTTTTCTATTGTTTCCATTACCTCCTAATCATGTTAATCATCTTCAATATCTATAACTTCCAAGTTACCACTCATTTCTTCTTATTAAATTAATTATGTTATCAACTTTCGATTTAAATAAAAAAGAATCCATTGCATATAATGTAATCACACCACTCTTGAGCCATTCAAAGGAAATTCACTTCCTTATACTCGTCCTCCTAACCCACCATTGAAATCATGTTGTCAGTATGTGGCCTAATTCGTTTTCTAATTACTTAAATGATAATGAAGAATTAAAAATCTAATAATATTAGTTTTGACTTATTCTACTCAAACGTAAGAATACATCAAATAACTTGAGTTTCAATAATTCTTTTATACGTTACTGATTTAATAAATAAATTCTTTATACTAGTGTAAAATTAATTACAACGGGAAATTGAAAAAAAAGTTCTTCGTGAAAATCAATCTTTATCGATATTTTACCTTAGACCTATTAGTTATTCTATATTTCTAGAAATAACTATAAAAGTTTTCATTATCCAGCTTGATATCATTTTAATTTAAGAACGTTGATAAAATACCTTATGAACCTTATCTGAAATTATTTTGAAATATCACTATACTTTAATAACTGCCAGCACTACCCAAATATATCTTAGTAGATTTTTTCAAGTTTACAAATAGTAATTTAATGTTTATGCTTTTCTAATTTCTTTTAATTTACTTTCTTCTTTCTTTTTCTGAATAAGAAATTAGTATATATGATCATAACTTCTTAAACACTTAGCCATAACTGTCGGAATGAGGCATACCCTAATAACATTATTGAGAATAATGTAGATAAAGTATTGTAAAATATTATATTTTAAATTTCTAATAGGCTTAGTAACTTCAATAGATTTCTTACTCAAATTAATATAAAATAACAAATAACAATACAGATTTATATCATTAATCGATATAATTTTTTTTCATCAAAATTGTTTCTGGTTCAATGTAACTGACTATACTACATTATTTTTCTTTGTCTACTTTATGTATATTTTGTTGTCAGATAAATTTATAACAGAAATTTTTATATAATATCGCATATGTAACAGTTGTTAAAACTACGACCGTGCCATAATTTTAATTTTCTCATAGAATGTTAAGCAGAAAGACACATTTTCTCGACTTTTCCAGCCCCAACTTGAGAGTTGGCCGCTGGAGACTTCGAAGCCCCTGCGCTCGTTGATGTCTCCAGTCTCCTATACATAAAACCCGTCCGTCTGCACCTCACTGAACCAAATCCAACTCAAAATGTCCATTCGTAACCCATAAAAGACGCCTTAGAGTCCTTGGGGAGGCCTAGGTCAAAGTAAACCGCCGGGATAGGAGTTTGGAACATACATCAAACTTTTTCCAAACTTTCCCAAACTACTTTAAACTGCTCTAGCTGTTCTAAAACCAATTAGAAACACACTTTGGAGACAGTATTGATAACTTTTAACAACTTTCAAACTTTTGTTTGACTTCTTTAGCTCATTTCCCAGACTTAGTTTTCGTTTTGCCCGAGTTGGAGTTTATCACTTCCAAACATTCATAAACTTCATTCATTGTTTATACAACAGTTCTCCTGTCCCACTGAACTTGTTTTCATTGTTGGGTCGAACTGTGCGCTCAGTTTGGGATCAGCTCGCGTATGATTGAGATCACTTGGGGAACGGACGATCTTAGCATTTGTTATCTAAACTAATAGATGTTTTTCTTTTATAACTAATTCAATTGGGGTTCAGTATTCAGTGAGACCAACTCTACAAAAAAATACAGATTTCTTATTATTATCTACTACGGTATTCATCATCTTTATTTTTAATAATAAGAGACATTTTAAATACAGTTATTGAATTTTATTATAGATCTTGTGTTCCTTCGTTAAGTTAATTACATTAAAAAAAAGGAACTACTTTAATTACTTAGTCTTCAGGAATCAGGGTCTGCATAGGCTAAACCCGCAATGTCTATCTGAAATGCGGGTAGGGTCTTCTCCCTATAAGGGGCTACTCACTTAAAATCCTAAGAATATTTTATTAGTTCATCTATGGATTACCTACTATTATTAGTTATTATAATTAACAATAAATTAAAAAATTAATAAATAAAAAAACAAATAGCTAACTACTAAATTATTTAATAGTTCATAATAAATCGTTACAACATAAAACAAGTCAGGAATAAATACCTGCCTCTAATACCTTTAATATAATAGATATTTACTAATAATATAATAATTTATCCTTAATTAATCGAAAATAAGGAAAATGGACGTTGAGTTTTTTCCGATTCATAAAATAAAAGGGATTGGGATTTCAATATTTTTGTTTTGGAGATGGGGATTATAAAGTAACTTGGAGTTTCAAACTTGTTGAAACTTCATTAATGAAACATGAAACTTTTTCGTTTTAATTATTCAATCCCTGGAACTCTCCGACACTCTCATATTTTGCTTTCTTGGGGAGCTTTTTTGGATTATAGATTTTCAAAAATACCACCACTTCCTTCCGATACAGTTTTAAATAGTTATAAAGCCATTGAATTGAATAATGAAAGATTCGTTCACACGACAATAAAACTGATATTTCTCTTATTTATATATTTTATCAGTAAATGTATTGGGTTTTCTGTTTCTTATATATTAAATAAAATGAAATACTTATGTTATTTAATTTCCACACGCCAATACCCTTGGGAAGAATGAATGATAGGTTTATAAAATTGGATTAAGGGCTATGTATGTGGGGTGTTGAATACATGAACGGAGTCGGAGGGTTAAAAAGGGTGGGGCAGCCGCGCCTGGAGAATGTATTGATGTATTTTTCGGGCGTGGCAAACGCTGGCCGCGGATTGGTCGACTCAGGCTCCGCCCCCTGCTCCGCCCCTTCCAGTCTTGCCACCTACGCTCAGACCTATTTTTACCTCTCCCGGCACATTCAAAGGCTTACGGCCTATTTTTTATGTATATTTTATTTTATTATTTATAATTTTCTTTCTTATTATATACGTAAAATACACTAGAGAAAATAGAGGTTTATTTTAAGATTTTTTTTTGTTATGACTCCTAAATTTAATAAAACATGTCCTCAGATAATTATAATAATATATTTTTAATATTTTAAACTGATTTTATATGTTTAACAAATGGTAGACCACATAAGATAAATCTTACAAAATAGTCCAGGTATAGATCTAATTAATATGTAGTTTTTAGAATTTATAGTATGATGAATATTATACTAAAGTGAGACACTTTGTATTTGTTTATAACTCTACCTCTTTATAGTATATTTCTTTATTCCTTGATATAATGATCTATATAAAATAATAAATTATCATCTCAATAAATCCACATTCACATTATAACTCTATCTATTTATTGTGTATTTTTTCATATCAAGATCTATATAAAATTAACCTCTCAATAAATTCACGTAAGCTAAATATCTAATTGATATTACAACAATTATTTGGTGCTGGTAGTTATATAATTATGATTATTTATAAATATTCATTTATCTCACTAATTTTAATTACTAATGTAAAAATAATTATTTATGATTTCTCAAAACTTATTTTGATTTCATTTTGTCACTGCTCGTTCTGTGATAATATTATAAAACAGTACAAAATTAATTCCATGTGATTTAGCAATAGTAGATTACAGTAAAAAGAAATTCAAAATGTTGTCTAGATATTACATTAATTTAAATATAACTTTTAGGTTTTCTTCTAAGATGAATAATATACTAAACTTTGCAACTTAATAACTCTATATCTTAATTGTACATTTCTTTATACCGTGGTAAATATGAAATAATCCTCTCAATAAATTTACATTTGTTAAATAACTTATTTACATCATAACAATTATTTTTGTACAAGAATTTAAGTAATTATAATTATTTATAAATATTAACATATATATTAAATAATAAAAAATGCTATAACATCTATGATGAACATGTAAAACAGTACAAATTAATTCCTGATTACTTAGCAATATTAGACCACATTAAATAATTTTAAAAAATAGTCTAAGAGAAATATTACAATAAACAGGACAATGTTTTATTTCTTTATGACTTCATCTCTTTATTTTATATTTCTTTATACCATGATCTATATAAAATAATAAATTATCCTCTGAAATATTAAATAATGGTTAAATAAATTTTAATATCACTACGATTTAGTGCAGAAAGTTATATAATAATAATCATTTATAAATACTCATTCATATCTATAAAAGTAATATTTATTTCCTTTTATTTTTAAATAGAAATAAAGAAATAAGATAATTGATAACAAATTTAAATCAAAGACAAAAAATAATATTTCTCTTTGAGATGTCCTGAAAATAAGGTGGGAAATTTCCCGCACTGACAGAAGTATATTGCTTCTTACAATTAACAATAATATATGAGAATGGTTTTAATCATTACATAACTTATAACATGACGAACTGTCAATATTCTCATTTCCCTATTTTATATTCATTTGTAGAAAGGTGTGGTGCGTCTTCTAAATTGAGATGGTGTCTTTAACAGGAAGTATTGTAAAATAAAATTATTTGTAAATTGTGTACATTTATTTCGATATTATTTTATTACTCCTGGGTATGAGATAATCTTAAATAATAATCAAAACTTAATTCCAGTATATTATTATTATGAACATACCTTTCTAGCTTTCTCAATTATAAATTTCCCAATCATCAAATAGAAAGCATGTAATTTTTTTACAGATTATTTTTGCATCTCACCATTAAAATCTTATTGTTATTTTAAATTAAGTATTTTTTCCAATATTGTAGCATATAATGCACTAAATAATATTTTTTTCTTTAATTTCATATAACGCTTTGGTAGAAAAAGTACTTTTTGTGTTGCTGTAGTATAAAATTTTAAAAATACATATTTCTATAACTACTGTCCATATTTTTTACAATGATTTTCATCTTATAACAGTAATTTACAACTAATATCATAATTATTTGCTATTGTAAGATTTATTTGAATTTATGATTTAGCAAATATACTATTTATTTTCAAGATTATTTGTGAGACAATTCAAAGATGAAAAATTAGTGCGGGATTTTCTGTAATAGTGATATATAGCATTTTTTACTGCTTTTTATTTGTTTTATTTATTTATTTATAATATAACCAATAAAATAATTTATTTATTATTATTATTAATTATAACCATATAAGCGTTTAAATGCAAAAGGGGAGTGTTCCTTTTTATTTTTGAATGAGACAATTTTAATTTTTGAATTCAATAACCAAGAAAGGGAAGTCAACATTTTTTCTTTGTTTCTGAAGGACTTCATTTCTTCAACATAATACTAAATTTCTACTGATTACTTTGTTTATATCCCAGAAACACCTTCAACAAATAAATAGAAAATATTTTATTTTCTCATCACACAATATCTTAATGATATATAATGATTATTATGAGAATAATTTATTTTTCAAGATTTAAAATATTACACAAAAATCTGAATATTTATATTTTTGGTGTTTATATTGTACTTGTCTGAAGTATATTAATAACTCTTCCGTTAATTTCAAAACTCCCATTTCTTCGAATGTTGAAAGTATTTCATGATGGACTTCTTTCTGTATCTTCCTTATTAACAATTTTCTGTAATGTTTTTTTAAATAATACTTTTTACGACTGTGTTTACGGTTTATCATTTCAGAGTTATTCGATATTCTGCAGAACATCGTCATGAGAACCGAAGGGTCGATCCGAAAAATTCAAATCCACCCAGTTCTGTAATGTATGTTTCGTTTTACAATAAGTTTTTCTCTTACAGGTTGTCTTCTGGGTTTTTCTTAAGTTAATGAATTTCTACTGCAATACATTGATGCAGATGTTTTGATAAATTAGCATTCCCTAAACTATTCAGACAGTGTTTCATGATGGATTATCCTAAACTCCTAAAACTCCTAAAATCCTAAACTTTTTTTTGCTAACTCCAGAATTTTTTCATAGGGTCTATTTTAGTAGGATCTTGTAAAGCTTTTTCACTTGTTTTAATTTCTGGGGCCATCTTCTCACCAGATTTTGATAGAAATCTGTTAAATTCATGTTGTCGCAACAAACGGGTTGTAGCATCTGCGATAAAACTTAGAGATAATGGTGTAGAATTACTAATTTTACGAATATTAGTTCCATTCCGCACAAAATGCTAAAATAAAACAGGACTAGCCATTTTCCTTAGTTTGAATTTGTATCAACCTTGATTAAGTAATTTTATATTACTCATTGACTCATTAAGTTGTAACTAACTAACAAACTATGCATAGTTTCGCTGTTATGCTCAACGAAGAGTTCTGCAAAGACGGCAACATCTTTGGCAGGTCTGCCCCAGGATTTAGTTGACGTTAGGGTCTAAGTTTCGATCTCGTGTAAAATGACTTTAACAATACAATAATACAGTAGTATTTTAAGGATACCAAAGCTATACTCAGCAGGAACAGGAGATATGACGAAGCTGCATGGCCAATGTCCTTCCAGCGGAGTCAACTTTTTGAAGAAGTGTCCTTGAGAAGTTTTAATTGTCTTCGGGTTTACTTGAGCAGTTATAGCTTTTCTAATCTGGTCTCCGAGGCCACGCAACTTTGTTCAAGGTCGCTCGCAAAACTTGCGGAAGCAGTTTTAACACTTTTTTTCCCTTATTATCTTCTCTTTACTTCCCAAGAACTTTTTCTTTCCTTTTTTTTTTCAAGAAGTTTTGAGAAGATTCTTTGATGAGTAATGGACCCGGCCATTGACTCCTGGGGTTGTACACATTCCTGCGATTGAACTAGTCTCGAGTCGATCTCTTTATTTAGAGTTTCGTTAGGCGAAGTTGCCTATTTTAGAGAAGTTGGACAACTATCCGCATTCATGAGTTGGTAAAGTTCTTAACTTCTCCGACCTTGTTCAATGTAGGCTTGTTTGTATTGGAATTATCGTTTGTCATGATATGCTCTATCTATAAAGGCTGTTCGGTTCCTTTTAATACTTTCTTTCTTGATCATCTATTTTTCAATTGATCCATTAAATTGTCTATTTCATTCTGTACTTATTGTTTTAATTATCAAAATAGTAAAGTAATTTCAAATATATCTAGTTTTTTTTCTCTTCATATTCCACTGACTTTAGATGTATAAGAATATTATTTTTCTTTAGAAATTAGATAATGTATTTATAGTAAGAATTTATATTTAGCTAACTATTTATAAATGTTTAAACTGTTTTTGTAAAATAAAACAAAGAGTCCTAATTCTGTGAGGCCCTTGAATCATCCTTGGAGGTGTAAATATTTAGGCTATCATTCTGATTCTTAACCAAAGAGGTAGCCCATAAAGAGTCATATATCAACTTCATAGGTGCCGGGTTGTTCCCAAAAAGCTTATTCTGTTGGAAGAGTTTTACTGATTAGAATAGTCTAGGCTTCAGAACATGGTAGAGACTGTACTTATTCTAATACTAACAGTAGTACTGGGAGTTGAATACACGAGATCATACTTATCCGAAATTTACCCGCCAGGTTTTGTCTCTATTAAGGGTTCCCTTATAGAGCCTGGAAGAGCTCCAAAGAGTCCATACACAACTGTTAACCGATAAAATAATTTATTTGTCATAGCAGGATTATACTCTTTAATACAAAATTAACTTAAAACTACTGTGGCATGAGCTTGTGAAGTCTTGAGCACTATTTCATCCATTCATCCCAAGCGTTACAATTCATCCTGGATCTCGGTTTCTTCAAGGATCTTCTTCCAATTTTTTATATATAGAGCGGCTGAACACTAATTCCTTATGCTTGGAGTTGTGGCATCGCCACTCATAATCTAGACATCTTAATTTCGGTCTCCCGACCTTCCTTTTCCCGACTGATTCGATTCCAAATACTTTTTGGGGACTGCATTCTCATCCACCCGGGTGACATGGCCCTCCCAACTTAGCCTTGTCAGGCTCATGCATTTGACAACATACGCCTCATTATAGAGGCCATTAATCTCCATTCATCATTTTTAGCTTTATTTACTAGGCATATTTACAGTTTCAAATTGGTTTATAGTGTTGAATGGCAAACTAATATAATTTAGTATCATATAATTGGTAAAATTTTTCTAATTTAAATTAGTGGTGTTGCTGGATATTTTCTCGGTTTACCTTTATCCTTGCATTTATGTATCAGTACATAACCTTACATTTTCATTACACATTATCATTACACAACCTTATATTTTCTTGTTGTATTGTTATAATATAGTTTTAAATTTCGATAAATACTTTGAATAAAAAATATTCATTCAATTAGTTTTATTCTACATCTCTCTTGGGCTCCAACCTTATATATTTTTTAGATCATCCGTAGAGGAAAATTAATTTTTGTTAAATCCCTCAAAATTTCTTTCTTGATGGTAAAGAATTTTTTATCGAATTATTTTTTTATTGTTCTGAAATCCTTTTTTTATATAGAGGTTGATTTACATTTAGTAATTAAGATTAATTATTTTTACATCAATTAACGGTATATATTTTGATTTGATTTAGTTGCTTATATACAAGTTAAACGCTTTGAGAATCACTGGCCTCTTCATCGATATCCACGACTACCGCACTTATTCAGCCCAGTCACAACACACCCCAGACCTGCAGGCTTTATTTTAACCCTCCAGCCGGTCGAGGTAATCCGTTAGATCACAAGCGACCAGTCAAAGAGTAGTGCCAACTTATTAATTAGTACTCCAAGTGAAGTAGCTGAGGAATGGGCGGCTCGCGGGCTGATTTCCCTGCCAATTAACTTGTTAAATCAAGTGTAGCACTGAAAAAAAGAACTTTACGGATCATGTGCTTTATTCGGATCCGATTTAGAAACTGCTGGTTTCTATAACAGCTTAGGGGGAGTCGTTTGATTGCAACTCTACAGTTTTTTCCCACTCTTTGGTTGACTTGTTTACTACTGTGAATCCTAAAGAAATATCTTCTCTAACCGGTTAATATTATTAAACAGGTGAATATTGATTATTACAATACTTTAGATTATTATAAATATTTAGATTGCCATTTGGCACATATTGCATCTATGATCTTCATCCTGAGGATTAATGTGGTAGCGTGGTTAAAAATATAAAATTATTATAAAATATAAAATTATTAAATATATAAATTAATATTACTTAATAATTTTATAAATTTTAGGCTCCAGGTCCATTTTCCACTTAGCAGCCCAATTGCGTTTTTACATGCTTAAAATGTGTTGGCAGCATTTCACTTTATTTTGAGCAGCCAGTAGATTAAAAAAATATTAAAACTCATATAAAATTTAATTACTCATTGTTTGTGGAAATATTAATCATGCTATTTAATTCCTATTACCACTTATCCATTGTTTGCTCTTCCGATTTCCCTAATCTCGTGTCCAAACAGCCGCCGCCGGCAGGCGATCCCGCGTATCATTAGCCCGGGGAACATATTCGTGACAAATTACAGGTTGAGAATAGCCCACATGCCAGCTAATACTCCACTGTCGAAAGGAGTGTGTAATAATTAAGTTGTGCTGAGCGTTCGGTAAAATGACCCTTCCTTCCTTCTTAATATTTCATACCTTCCTGCGATCATGGCATCAACATTACTTATTTATCTCCCGATCAATGCTCCATGTTTTGTTTTTTTCCTCATCTAGAATGTATATTTGTTTCTGGGCTTATCTAGTGAATATATAGAGAACAATTCTTATTAGTATCTTGTTTTTATTGTTATGATAAATGATAATTCAATTTCATACAAATTATGTTGTTTAAGCTAGGCAATTTAATCAGCACGACTCTTCACTATATTTATATATATATATATATATATATATATATATATATATAAACAATTATTATTATATAAATAATAAATATACTTTGGAAATAGTCATGCTAAGAATCATTTTGAGAAAACTAGAAATTTTTAGGAATAAACCTGGTTACTAATGATATGTATGTGTTCATTTGAAAACGCTATGGATCTTTCGATGTTTATATACTTTGAAATAAAATCATTAAAAAACAAAACATAACAAATAATCAATAATTATTTAAAGAATTAATAAATAAAGGTACACGAATCAATGAAGAAATGGAGTCTACACATTTACATAATTAATAAAGAGATGTACTCTACGTATCACGGTTCTAGTTAACGAGTTTAAAACAATTACAAAACAAAAAATATATCTTTAGGGTTGAGCACACTTTTACAGCTGTACAAAATGAAATATCGTTTTACTTCCTTTATTATATTAAATATTTCATTTAATACATTTGGTATATTTTACTATTGAGTATATTATTGACATATATTTAGATTTTTTTCCAATGAGTTAAATCTTTTAGCTAATTATTAAAACCAGAAATAATCCAAGTCCTTATAATTGTTACATTTAATTATTCAATTTCTTTTATATAAATATACGGAGAGATATGGACATTGGTTATTAGTACACTAGTTCATTCCATTTAATTTTATATTTATTTCTGTGCAAAAATATTTTATTGTTTTTTTGTAGGAAAAATAATGGATATGCTGGGATCCATGAAGAAAAATTATTCCTGAAAATAAATGGTATTGATTAGAGTTCAAAACTATATATATATAACATCATATTTCG
This sequence comes from Arma custos, assembly GCA_037127475.1. Classification (NCBI taxonomy): domain Eukaryota; kingdom Metazoa; phylum Arthropoda; class Insecta; order Hemiptera; family Pentatomidae; genus Arma; species Arma custos. Next base: position 74,521,211 of record CM073760.1, read on the forward strand.
AACAATTTATTAATTTAATTCTCGATATTAGTTACTTAGAAACTATCTCAAACAGAGTTAACCTCGATACGACTTAAATAATTGTAGAGCAGTAAGATAGGGTTCTGCGTCGTTTTGTAATATGCATGAATGGGGTACGAGTAAAAGTAAGAGAAAAGTAACAATAAAAAAGTTGGCGACCGAAAATAAAGAAGTGGAGGATCCGTTGAAAGAAAGATGGCCGCCTCGTAGTGACGTGTCCAGGGCTATTAATATTTAATAGGAGTCGCTAGTGCTCGATCACGAGATCGTATTAAGCATTAACTCCTGACCGCGGGAACCAGGCCATCTGCCGCCGTCTTCTGTTTTCCTTCTATGGTCGGTTGCTTCAAGGGGTTGCACAGATTGATCTTGTATGTCTTGTTTTCGACGTTACTTGCACAACAGTTCCAATAGTAATTTAATGCTTTACTAAGATAATAAGTTAATTACCAGCATTATTGGTTTAAGAGATTAGAAAGGAATAACTTAGTGTTTAGAGCGCTAAGTTGTTTTGAAGGCCACATAATCAAATCCGGCTGGGAATAAAAAGTTATTTCAACTCTTTACGGCAATAGATAGGTATTTTTGATCTGCAGAATATCCAGGAGTAGCTCAGACTCTATATAGAGGTAACTAATTTGAGTGTATAACCCAGAGGTTGATTGTGATCTACCTAAAATCGTCTCCTTGTAGAACAGTTGACTTAGAAGCAGTATAATACTTAGGGCTTAGATACATGAACTTTACATATAATACATGTACAATATAATACATATAATACTTGTGCTTTGGGCTCAAAACCCTACATGGGCTATAGACATTCAGGTTTGCTTACTACTATAGTGCGTAGTAAACTCTATGTTACTTTAATTCATTCATGTCGAAATACATTAGCTGGCAAGAGTGATATTTAATACAGTAGCTAGTAGCATTAGTTGTTTGCTGGTTTGGTATACTGTATATTATGGTAACTACTATTACTGTATATTTTATTAATATAAAGCTTGCATATTATATCGCAATCAACTTAAATATTTCTAATTTTCTAAGAGTGCTTGTTAAAAATCACATTATTCTTATAATAAACAAATTTCTCCCAATATATTTTTCTACCATAAAACCATGCATAACAGTTTTGAATCTGATAATTACTTGAACGTTTCCCTTTTGCTCAAGACGTGAATTATTTATCATGATCAGCATCTGTTCTTGGAGATGATGTTCGCTTTTGATGGTTCTTGGTTGATTTTTTTCAATTTATTTTTCTCTTTCCGGCAAGAAAATATGTGTTATATTTAATTTACATTATTAACGATATAATTTTGCTTAAGTAGTACCGAATCCTAACCCAAAAATAATACGGTTAGTATTCAGCTTCAGAAAAATAATATTCAAGTAAGTGAAGACCTTTTTTTTAGTCTTGCGTTTTTACACTCCTAGCAACTGTTATTGTTATTTATTCATTTAAAATAATTTTGTTCTACTATTGCCTATCGGAGGATGCTACCAGTAGGAGTCCTCAATTTCATCAGTCCAGATACCATTATGATAGGGATCATCATCGAGTACCTTACATCTAAATGTCTCGGTATCACCATTTTATGCTCCCTTCGAAGGACATTTTAGTCCCTATAAAAAAAATGTTGAAGGGAGCGGTCACTATTAACTTTTAGCGCAGAAACGTTATTCTATTCATAACTGCATAATAATGCTATGGTTTATTATGCATTCCTGCATTTGGAAAACTGGGACGAACCCTAATCATTACACGAGTTCAAATGAGTTTCTCACTCTGGATGTGGATGCAGGCGGTGTAGCGGGAGCATTAGAAACATGAAATAGAGCTAATAAACAAACCGGAGAGGCAACTTTTGATCAGACGGAAGATATATTTGCCGGGAGTTGTATCGAGCTAATTTAAAACCGTGCTTTCCTTTACCCCCCTCCCACACACTGGCAACTCGCTCTACAGGGAGTAATTATACTGAAGGGGTAATATCTATACTCGACTCACACACAGAGAACGGATTTACAAATTCAAATCCCAGACTAATCCGTTCCCTCTCCTACCTCTTCCAGTTTGAATTCATTTAGTCATTCTCTCTTCTCCTTTCCCTCTTTCTCTTTCATCGGGAGTCAATTCTCCACGCTCCCGTGGCTACAAGTGGCCACTTCTCCGATTTTGTTTTGAATCCGGGAAGTGGTTTTAATTTACTTAGTTATCTTGTTAAAAAAACTGTGCAACCCTAGATCCTTCATGCGATATTGCTTAATTAATAAGGAATAAAACGATTTAATTAATATAGATAGGTAAGTTTTATTCATGAAATAATTTCTTTTAAATTTATTTATCGATATTTACAACTGTATTACAATAATACAACAAGTACATAGGATAACTGATACATAATGACATGATGATGACAAGTAGAGAAACTACCAACTGGAAGTACTCAAATCAAAGTTCAGCTAAGAAGGTCACGTGGCCATCTTCTTTTCAGACGCCTCGGAGGATTATTGGGAATTGAAGAGGAAGCTAGAGGTTTGAAACTAGAGGTTTTGAGTGGTAATGAAGTTTGTTATGAAAGGATAGATACCGGTTTCGGGACAAATCAGCAACAAAAGGGACTTTTAGGTCATTATGGATGACTTTATTCTTAACAAAATAAGGAGCATCGAGGATTTTACGAAGGATTTTGGATTGTAAGGATTGGATACGGGAGGAATTTGATGGCTTAGTGGAGCCCCAAAGCTCTACTCCGTAAGTTCAAATAGGTCGTATAATGGTCATGTAGATGAGTCTTTTGTAGTTAATTGGGAGCTTAGAGCGTTAGCCTAGTAAGTGTTGAATTAGTCTGAAACGTCGAGCGGTTTCTTGTCTTTTCAGTCTTGTATGAGTATTCTAGGTTAATCGTTGGTCGAGGTGCAACTCTAAGTTTCGGATCTGTCCTACAGGCACCGAAGGGCAGGAAGTCATTGGTTTACGACATAAGGTAAAAGTTATTTGGTGCGATTTTTGTGTATTTATTTTAATTCTCCAGTTTTCATAAAATAATTAAAAATAAATACAAGGTCAAGTCACATATATTTGAACCGATAAATAGCTTGATAAAAACAATTTAAAATAAATTAAAACTTATATTAATCAGTATACCTGTTATATCTACATCTCTACAACCCTAGACTCTTAAGCACATAGTTATGTTTATATGTTATTATACATAGTATCGCAGATATTTTTCTTGAAAAACGATTGTACAGTACGATTTGTCCCAGATCAACCGCCAGATTCCCCCGCAATTAAGAGTAGTCACTTACAGAGGTTGGGTGAGCACAAGGAGGGTCTGTAGATCCCACAGGTTCTGTTGGTAGTAGTTAACAAATTACAAAATTTATCTGATACAGTCGGTTTGAGCATAGCAATTCAATTCTCTTTCCTCAGCTATTACGCTCCCACTTTTATTGTATTTAATAAAGTTTAATCAATGCATTACATTTAAAAAAATATATTAACAAATTTTTTGTTCATTGGTTGGAACTTAGGTTCCTTTTCTCTTTTCTACAATTAATTGATTTGTTTTTTTTAGCCTGGCCATTTTTATACAGTAACCTTTGAAAAAAATGAATAAATATGTCTTGTGCTTAACGGTTACTACAATAACACATTTTTTTTTCAAATCCTCATTGAATAAATATTTAAAAATTGCTGCGAAAATGTCTGCATAAATTGCCTGGATTTTGGTCACGCGAAATTCACAAATGACATCTACCGTTATTGTACGCTTTCAGTTAAATATATTTTTGAATAATTACATCACTCCGTGATTTAAAAATATAGACTCATTTTTAAACAATGAGTATTAATATTGAATATTTTTTCTTATTATTATTATTCTATAACCTCTTCAACCTTACAGTGTAGAGATTTTTGCAGAAGTTTCACCTGTCTCTGCCCAGGGCTGCTCTCTTGGCTTTCGTTCATCCTATCCCTTTTTCATTTGCGGTATTCAGTAGGTTTTTAGTTTTTTTAGAAGTTTTATTCCCAAATACTCGATCTTTCCCTGGATCCTTTTCTTATTGGCTTAGCCTCCATATATTTTATACCGACAGTCATCCATCCTCATTACAAGGCCGAACCATCGAAGCTGCCCTTGCTCAATTAACTGAGGGATTAAATTTTAAGTGCAGTCCGTATTGTCCTGTTTTGTATCCGGTCCCTCTTGGTCTTCCCCTTTGTTTTCCTTAGATACCTCATTTCCATGCTTTGGAGGCGGCTGCGATCACATTGTTTAACGGCCCAGGATTCACTTCGATAAATGAGGATAGGGACATAAGTCGAGCAATACTCGTAAACATTTTTGTTCTCACTTCTCTCTTATGAATCTAAACGATTAAAAGACATAACGAGGAAAGTCGGAAGGAGATATGGCAACGACTTGGAGTAAATTGTTTATAAATTAGGTTTGTAACAAGGTAGTTTCATCAATGCTTCCGTGTTGTCAGCAATGTAAACTTTCTTGACCTCCCCTCTTCGTTTACATACGTACATATACTAATTCCAAGATTAGGAAAGGTAGGAGGTAGGAGAGTAGATCGATAGTAGTAGAAGAGATGTAGAAGATAGTTTATAGTATATAAGAGAGTAATCACTAAGTTAGTTGAAGTCCATAGTCAATAAACTATAATGATGGTCTATAAACAATATTTAGTTAATAAGAATTTCTGTTGTTTATTCATATTATAATGTTCAATAACTCAAGAAATCTGTATATTTCTTACAAATCGTCTACCATTCGTAAGCTTTTGCATTGCTTGAGCGATGTTTTTATTCATAAGTACACATTTTCGCCACTGAGCTGGTCCAAGCAGACAGAGGCGATATTAAATAAGGAAGGCAAGGATGAGGCGTGAAAACAATTACTCTTGGGTTAACGGTTGATTGGATTAGCGTGCCGTGTTTTCATTTCGCGGATCTGATGCCTAGGTAATTGCACTTGGTGCAAGGAGGTACCACGTACCGGCTACCACCGTACCTACACGCTACCTCTCCAGGAGGCTATAATGTCTGGAGGGCCTCGTCTTCTGGAGTGTGCATGATGGGGTGGATCATTATCGTCAACTGGCTTGAAGCGTTTTTAGTTTTGATGAAAATGTTCAAGAAATGTCATTTGTTTATGATCCGTGGTGATTTTACATAGTCAAAGTAAATCATCTACATTATGGAGAGGATAATTAAAAAAAATAGCAGTTAAGCTGATATAAAACGCTTTTTTAGGTTGGAATTTTTCCGCTAATGTTTTAACATGCATTTTATGTCTCTTTTGAGCTTTAGGTCTGCAACTTTAACATATTTTGTGGAACAGCCGTATATTACTGATTTCTCGATTTTTCTATAGCACTTTAACGTTCCTATTTTTTAATATATTATCTTTTATTCTGTTTTTGTGTTGACTATTATTATTATTTATTTTATTTTCCGTTATTTTTTTTAATTTCATGAGTGTATTTTGGATTTTCTATTTAGTATTTATCGGCTGTTTCATCTAACCTTTTCCCGCTGGGTTTTGGTAACCTTAGTTGCATTTAGGCTTTGGAGGTGGTGGGTATTTCCTCTGGTTAGTGTCTTACTATATTTTGAGGTTAGGATGTGCTTTATTGTTTTTCTCTTTGATGCTATTCTTTTTCTGACCTGATGATGCCTGAATGGTAATTGACAGGTATTTTTTTATTGCTACTCAATTTCCGAGACTTGAGGTTTTTTAGTTGGAATAATTCCACTAATTTCTTTACAATACTCGGGATATACAGCATCAACTATTTCCTCATCATTATAAAATAAATAACATTACTATTTGTCCAGGATCCCCCTCAATTTTCAGATTTTCTCCTTTTTTTGGGTATCAATTATATATAGGCTGGGTGAATCCCAGGAGGATATCCAAATCCCAAACAATTCATCCCCGAATGTTAAACTGATTAAATAAACTGTATGACAAAGGATTTTAACTAGAGACGTTCGGCACGGCAACTTAGCGCTCTACCACTGAGAAAACCCGCTCCAAGGTTTAGGCTAAACTTCTTAATTTTTTATCATTAAAGGTACCGACAATGATATAATTAGAAAATGAGTGAGCCCAAGGACGTAATATTCCACAGGGTCAATCCACGACTACTAACATAATATAAAGTACCAGGAGTAATAAAAGATGTCATTACATCTCAATTCATAACAAATTTATTGAATACAGTTCAAATACATATTTTCACTACTGGTACGCACTATATGTTCACTATTGAATTTAACCCATAACACATGGACCGATTATTTCATTTTTTCCATGTAGAATTAAAGCAATCACTGCTTTGCTTTCGGGAAAGTGGAGCATATAAGAAGGAAAATATTAAATCCTTCAAAAACGATGCTGATGATCTTCATAGAGCAATCAGACTAATGCGTCATAGACAGTATAAAACTGTATTCTTCTACATAATACATACTGGTAAAGCGCAACACCCCGAAGTGGGCTTTGGCTTCCTCAGTTCGGCATTAGTCCGAGTTCTCCATAAATATCTTATGTTAACGACGATAACAATAACATTTCCTTCCATATTTATCTTCTTTTCATATTATCTTATATACATATTTTATTATGTCATTGTAGTCCTCTTGAGACCGAAGTATCTAGTATTCAGCGGTTAGCGACATTAAGGTGGTGAAACGCCCCAGCTGACCGCCCCTATTAACCGATTCCATCGAGGACTGTCATTACCTGGCTCAGTGAATATTGTAAACGTTAATTGATGATCGCTGGTTGAATATTTGATGCTGGGAAGGGCACCAACTGGCTATTTACCGGCTACCTTCAAGGAGCCTTTTGTTCATCCGACTTGCCTTTAATTATTTTATTTGTTTGTTGTTAGAACCTTTGACATAGGCGCGTAAAATGCTACATTATATGTTTTGTTTAAATCTGGCAATTCGAAATCTTAAATCCTATTCCCCATGTTATTTCCTTGCTGCAATAGTTACCTGTAGAGTAGTATAATATTTAAAGATACAATAATTATTAAAAACTTACAATTATTCATAACACTTTTGCAAAGTAATGTAGTTTATTTTTTAATCATAATAAGTTATATTTACAAATTCCTTCACAACCGTTATGAGAAGGGGCATTGTCTCCACCATTTGCATAATTCTGCTTGATGCTTTCGGGTCCCTTGGTCCATTCTTCTTTAAGTGAATAATTTCACTATTTCTACATTACATCCATATAATATGATAGCAAGAAATAATACGCAATACTTATGAAACTGCGTTACGAGCCAACTTTATAAGGGGCTCTTAAACTTGACGATTCAAAGCTTTGTGCTCTTCTTCCCCAACGAGTCCATATACCGTAAATTAATCCCCTATCGCAGAGTATACTAATCATCCCATAGCGGGTTATCGTGCAGGGAGGAATGTCGAAGGTGCAGTCATAATTGAGCATAGAAAATGAAGACGAAGCTACGGGAGGCAATAAGGCGAGGAAGGAAGTGGCTAGAAGTGAGCCCTTTGAAGTGGTTACACCTGGAGCAATATGCCACGGCCAAGTTTGAAACAATATGGCCTACCGCTGCGCCCCAGGGACCTGCTTGTAAATCAAAAGAGATCCCTGGAATTTCCTAATAAATGTTTCACCCTGCTTCCACTAACTTGCCTGGTTTTTAACCGTTGAGGGTAAAATATGAATTTTATCGTTGCGGGAGGGAGGGGGGGAGGGCGGTACTCCACATTTTAATAACCGCGGCGCTAGGAAGGGATCGGATCCATGCATACTTCATTCGCGTGTGAGCCGCGTGTTCCAGCCAGCTCCTGTGTTTACATCGCGGTAAGTTGGCTTGCTGTGGTTTTCACGCAGCCATTCTAAATATTTAGAGGGGGGCAGGAAACCGTAAAAACGTTTTCTCTAATATCTTACATAAAAGATATTGATAATGCAATATTACCATCAATATTACTATGTTGATATATTACAATGAAGGCTAATGCAGTTAGTTAACATATAACATCTATATCCTACATTGAATGGTAAGCAACACTAACACGTTTAGGTTAGTGTTCCGTGGATACAGTCAATTGACTTTTACACGTGTATGTTTTATATTTTACTTTGCGGCAACATTTTGGTCTAATAATTGGAGATCTTCATGGCAGAGTGGTGTAGATGAGTGTAAAAGGAAATCACACCCAAGTCTCAAGCCAAAAAAAAACAAAAAACTAAATTCCCTCTTTGACTTGATGGTAACTAAAATTAGGCCTAAACGTTGGGAAAAATTATAAATTGTTCTTATTTTGGTAAAATGTATCTAATTCTTCTTCCAACCATTTTCAACATTGTTTAACATTTCTTCACTGTTATTCATATATATCATTAGATTAATGGAAGCAATATTAAATTAAATTTATTACTTTTCGGTAAGATTATATTTAATTAAATAGTATTTTTGGAAAATAAACTGAAAATTAACAGCGGATGTGTATTAAGGAAGCCAAAGCTCATTGATTGGTGGTAGAGCCACGAAAGAAGGAGAAGAAACTGAAAAACAACATTTTCCTGAGTCGATATTCCAGTAAATTTAACTTCGAGATTTCGATGGATTGGTTTCAAGAATTTATTGGTTCTTTCTTCCTAATTTTGAGCTTATTTAATTTAGTTATTAAATCATGAACATACTAATTATATAAAAACCATTACATGTATAACTGTTTACTTATACATATTTAGTAGGGAATCACCAATCTCCTCGAACCATATTTAGGGGGAAATGCCTTTTTAAGGAACCTTAGCCCTTCCCTTCTACGACAGACTTTTGCCGAAACAAAGCTGCGCCTTAGCGCCCTGCGAAGGCCATTAAGTATTTTTGCCGAAGAGCAACTTCTCCTTTCAGGACCTCGCTAATTAATTCCGATGAATGAGTGAATTAGGCTTCAGTGAGTGACGTTGGAATGTAAATATGAAAATGGATCTAACCCCTTCCCAGTCCCGTGGTTTTCACTTTAAAAGTCTCACTCCCCACCCTCTGCCTTCTCCTCGCCAGTTTGACACTTTCTATCTGAATATTCATTATCTCAGCTGTTGTTGTTAAGAATTTGTTTCTGAAAAGCTAAGCCGGAATTATACTCGGAGGAGGATTGGGGCGTCTCATTACTCAATCCACTCAGTCTGCTGTGATTGCAGTCAATGCTTCAGTTGCTACTATTGTTACTATTGGAAATAAAATAATTAAGTCGATTTTCGCTGTAGAACTATGTGGTTTTCACAGGAACAATCATACCTAATAACAATGAAAAAGTATTAAGTTAAACACGTTCCTTATTTTAAATATCTGGGTGAAACACTGAGTATGGAAAATTAGCAAAAACCAACGAAATTATAAGCCTAATCTACTCACCCAAAATATTTAGAACAAAAATATATTTCTTAGCACTCAAAACCAGAATGCTTCTAATAAGGACGATATAGACTAATTTCTAACTAGAAGAGGGATTTAAATCATCAGTAAAATCTCAGAAGGAAACTAGAAATCAAACAATAATGCTGTAAAAGCAGATTAAGATGGACTCATCATTATAATCCATTCATCAAAATTAGGAATTCATGCAGGATAACTAAACAAATAGTCGAATTTTGTGAAAAAAAGGAGTCAATTCAAAACAGACACAATGAAATAGATTGGCGAGATCAAAAAAACGAAAAAAAACTGGCCAGACTTACACAAGAGGATATCCAAAACCAGATAATTTGCAGATCCAAAAGTGGCAAGAGAGAAAGGAGGCGTACAGCAAAGTAATGAAAGAAGTATGGGCACAAGGAATGGCGCGTCTCTAAGTATTTTGAGTAGTTTTATCGGCTCATTTACAAATTATAGTAAAAAAATATCCGTAATCATGCTCCATTTGTTTTCAAACATGCCAAGTATACCCTTTTTCTTGTTTGTGTGAATTTCACGATGAGCGGTTTACTTTCTTAGGATCAGTTTCTAAACTCCGTTGGAATAAGTGAATTGCGTTTATTTCTTTATTTTTTAAATTAAATTTACAGAAGATTTATGAACATTATTTGAAGGGCAGTAAGATAGCTGAGCCCCAGGACGGATGAATATCTAGATATGAACGGCAGAGCGTCACGGCGACCCCATCGATCTAGCACTGCTCTCACTTCGCCTGTTAGTCCTAATAATTCTCCCACTGTCAAGTCCCGACCTGTAAATTACTGCAATCACTGGCTCCGTGGTTGGCACCGCCACCCTCAGGTCTACTTCTTGTCAGTTCTGGTCATTCTCTCTCTCTCTCCCCCTCTCTCTCCCCCCTCTCACTCCCTCTCTCTCTCTCTCTCTCTCTCTCTCTCTCTCTCTCTCTCTCTCTCTCTCTCTCTCTCTCTCTCTCTCTCTTATCTCTCTATCTCATAGATACACACAAATCTTCGATTCATCTGACTCACCCTCTTTAAAAGTACAAATTGGTAAAGAAAAATATGCACTGTACCATTGCAACACATGAAGAGCCTTGAGTTCAGTATCTGGTAGAGACTGTACTGTTTCTAGAACAATGGTTATTCAAGGAATCGGTGTGTCCTAAATTACGTCCAACGGCCTGATTATTTCCTATAGTTTTCTTAACCACTTTAGGCACGGTAGGCTACCTCATGAAGCTTTCAGATTCCAAAGACCCATCTCGGCTATCAACAGATTAGATAAAATCTGTTTCAGCTGAATCTGAACCTGGAACTTTATACAAATTCAACGCTCTTTCCACTGAGCTACCCCGCTCCTCCATTATGTGTATATATATATATATATATATATTTTCCTTACTTTTTCCCTTCACGCAGTATCCCTACGTGAAGGGCGTTTATTGCTTTGCATGTTCCGTACATTTCTCGTTTTAATTACAAATAAAACTTAATGGTAAATTGAAAATATAAAATTGAAACAACAAATTATTGAGCATAGTAATCATTATACCAGTTGAAACAAAAGTATTATCAATGATTAACAAAAAAAAATAAAATAAGAAAACTAAAATTAGTAAATTAGCACAAAATTACTACAGATAAGGCAATTGAAGGAAAAAACAAAACAAAAAAATTAAATTGTAGGTAAATAATCTACTCTTAACTTACATTCAAACTGGACGGTGGAGGAAATCTAGATACAATTTGAATCTATGATAGCTTCGTTGTCACCAAGTTCCTTCGATAAATTTGATAAAATAGTCCTATTTTATCGTAGACAGATGATTATATTCTTCAAAAATATGTATATATATATGTAAAATAAAAGCATTTTATGATTAGAGTGTTACAATATTGGCATGAAGATGGCTGTTTTTTAGAAATATAGGACTGATTGAGCCGATTGTGGTCCAGTCTGAAGTTTTTAATTATGTCAGGAGAGAGAAGTTTTAACATACATAAGAGTCTTAAAATGCATACGACAGGAACTGTCTAAGTCTAGATCCCCTACGAATTGTAGAGCTAAGTTTTCTTTATCTAAAGTAACGTTAGATACTTGAAGGATTCTGTATTGCACTGTTTCACCCTCAGCTCTAAGTATACTCCTAAAGGTGGACGGTGACTATGGCGACGCGGGGCACGCCACTGGGTTTGCCGATGATAAATTTCCAATGAGTCGGTCCGAGATGAGCGATGAATATTTGAGCGGAGCTGTATCAGTGTTTGCCTTGACGCCGAGCGCGGGCTGTCCTTCCCCACCTGGCTAATGAGCAAATAACAGCTATCATCATAATTCCTCTTTGCTTCGATTTATTAGCCTCGCTTAGACTCATTGTATTCTTCATCCACGCCGGGTCTTCCTCCGCGTACTGGACGTTGAAATATGTATGCTTCGGGCACAGCTCCCCGTTTTGTAATATGCGTAACCCTTTGTTATACCGTTGAATTATTCGTGCGCCGTACGGTGGGAAGGCACCCCGTACAGATGAAATATGTAGGCTGAGTCAAGAATTTGTTTTGATTGGCCCACTGTCCTGTAGGTATATCATATTAGGCCAGGTATTTTCTCTCCATTCGTTGTGTATTATTCATTGAATATCGAATAAGGTTGTATCAGATGATCGATTTCCTTAATCTGAGATATTCTTTAATTTCAATGGTTAAACGGTACACACAGTGTCAGTTCGAGTCAAGTCACGACAAGTTTTAACTTTTCACTCGTTTCCTTTTCAATATTCTCGGAAATAAAATATTAATTTTCAATTAAAATATTATTATTTCACGAAACCATATTTTAAGATCACCCGAAGATTACAGAATATATTTTCACCCGAATATATTAAGATCATTACTTTTCCTTTCTCATTTTTGTCCTTCTTTTCTCCAAGTATTTTCTCATCATTTCTGCGTGCCTGTGCTTCCTTTATTTCCACTACGCATCACCCTTCCGTTTTTTGTTTTTTTTCTACAAGAACGTTAATTTATCTTAGATTTTTTTCCGTACTGTTCATTTATTAAATGTGGCTATCTTACATAAATCATGTTTGTTTTTTGGTGCTTGAAGGCGTAAAACCCTTAGGTCATCAACGCCTGTTGATGTCTTGTAGTTGTGGTGAAAATCTTGGTTCACATTGTTAATATCATATCATATTTAAATTGGTTCATACAATTCGTGATTATATTATATTGTGGACAGTAGTCGATGTGTTTTCAGAAACTGAAACACCAACGAGATAGCAGCCTCGTTGTCAGAAAGTGCCTTCGCCTAACGCGGGACTAGTCCTAATTTATTTATTGTGGACTGGTAATATACACATTCCTCAAAAATGTGTCTAACTGTGAGGTTGGCGTTACAATGTAGGCATAAAGGATGTTGTAGTTTTATAATGATATGTAGATGAGTGAACCGAGTGTGGCCCAGTCTCAAGCGAGTCAAGGCAATCTCCTCTTTACCGCTGCTCCTGTTAGAGGTTGACCATGCTTTTACTGTTTTTTTGTTTTAATTGTTTTTTAATAATCTATCTCGATTTGTTCACCTATATGTACTAGATTACCTCCAATTATACGCCCTAGTAGTAAATCTGGTCATTTAGTATTGTACTTAACAGGTTACTTTTATTATCCTTATAAATAGTTATTTATAGTATCATGTATAAATTTATAGAATGGCTCTTCTTAAATTGATTTATCCTACCCCTGCAGTTGGCTGGTAGGACTCACGTCAGAGGAACATTAACTAAGATAGTCGCCTATTGTTAGCGAAGATGACCAACCATAGGACATGCGAAGCCCTTATCACATCAACAATGTCTCGCTTTTGTCCTAAGGCTTATTATATAGGGTACGCAGTGTCCTATTATTTGCGGCAAAGATATATCAATACTCCAAACTGACATATTGTTTTTAAATAACTATTGTCAGAACACTAGTATCCCTTCTAGTCAATTCATATTTGATTATAAATTAAATCGTTTCATTAATATATCAATAAATTATATTCCATTTGCAATACTTAGTGTAATACATAAAGCAATACGAAAAAATAATATTATGTTTTCAATGAAATATATCAGTTAAACTAGACAGAGTAATAAGAACTGTAATGACTATCTGTGTTTATTTCGCTGAAAATTTATAATTCTTCTTTATTATGGTGTAATTTCTATTTTTTTTATGTTTATATTTTAAGTTATATTTTAAAAGTTTTTTTTACCCCTCTTCATTAAAATACATAAATTATTCCTCAAAATATTTCTTTAAGGTTATATTGATCAAGAAAGCAGTGAAACGTCAGTAACACGCATTACTATAGCCAGTTCTAAATCGTATTAGGTTTATGTTCCTTGTAATTATACGGATTATAGCAGCCATTCGCTTCGGAATTATTCCCCTTATTGCCTCTTGTACTAATCGGACATCACGATTCAGGCGATTTTCTTCAGATGTTTTAGTAGTCGTTAGAGATTGTGAAGATAAAATGTTTATGTCGCATCTTTTTAAATATTAAATACATATTATTTTTATTGGGAAATCTTAGTATTGGATTCAAATTAAAATAATTTATGTGTACTAATTAATGGTGACATAACTATCCAATGATGTAATTTCACTAAAAAATGGGATAAGTAAAAAAAAAAAGATATGAAATTAAAATTAAACTTCTAATAAAATTTATTTAAAGTTAGACATTATTTATTTACTAAAAAATAAATGCTAATAGTATATCAAATTGAATTTAAGTTAAAAATTAGCATATATATGTAACTGTTGATTGATATCATTACGCCAAAAATAATGAAGTTAATTAATAATTAATTAATTAAATCCGTTATTGCTAGAAAGAAATTATTTTTATTGGAAACAGTATATTATCTTACATCTAAGAACAATAATTTGTAGTGTTATAACTGGTCATTCATATCAGTTCATAAAAAAAATTAATTGAAATATTAAAGAAATCTAATTAAACTTCTAAAAAAAATATTGGGGCAAATAAATTATTTGTATGGGCAAATGTTAACAAAATATTAAATTTTAGGGCAATAACAAACACTGATATACTATCCATTCATATCATTTCGTGAAAAAATTAATAAATTAAAAATATGGAAATTAAAATTAAACTTATTAAAAAAAATATTGCTAGAAATAAATTATGCTTATTGGAAAATGTTTACAGTATATAACATTATATTTAACGATTAATAATCGTTAGCGATACTTACCATTGATATCATTTTCTGAAAAAAAAAATTAATTGTAGAATTAAGTAAATTAAAATTAAACTTCAAAAACAATTGATACAAATACATTATTAAGTGGATAATGTTAGTAATTAAATTTAAGAGCATCAACTAATATTGTTTATCTATACAATCATATCATTTTATTGAACAATAAATAATAAACTAAAAACTTTTAATAAACTAAAAACTTTTTTTAATTGTATGTTGAACGTCTTGGTGGTGGGGTGCTGTCTCATTTTTGGAGCCTGTTTTGGCTGTTGATCGTTGGGATATATTGACCTTTTTCTTCGAGATGTGATTCACATAACCTTTTTTTGTTTTTGTGTCTTGATAATGCCTGAATAAGCGAAACGTCGACCGGTAAGTGGGTGTATTACTGGAGAAATTTGAAACATGAGGCTTTGCATTGTGGTTTTTCCCAATGGCATTATAATAAATAATAGTGTTTCTTTTTGAGTTTTTGGCTCTTTTTATTGAAAAATAAGTTAGAAAAAAATAAGGAGATTACCACGAATATTATGGTAAATGGAGTCATGTATAGGAATAAATTATTTTTAGCCGAAAAAGTTAACTAATATATCAATCCTACTGGGAATAATTTATTCACCAGCATGCATGATAGAATGTTATTACAAATTAGATCACTGATTAAAAAAACAGATAATTATAAAGCACCCTGATGGTTGGAAAAATAGGTACTCTCCTCGTTTTAGCCTGGAATAAGCCATCAAATAAGGACAATGAACTGCGTGATGACAAACAGTACACACTCTTTTAACGGGGCGGTATATCTTTCCACCCTCCTTATGTTTATGACTTACCTTCTCTTTTTTGTAGGTACCATATCTTTTATGCGGTTTTCATTTCATCACCATGTATGTGTGGCTGGCTACCCTCTTATAGTTTTAGCGTTTTTTTATGTGCTTAAGATTCGGACTCAATCGGATCGATCTTGCCTTCTCAATATTTATTCCAGACATTGAGAGTTATTATTCCTACTCCTCAACAATGAATCTCCTTATCGTGTAGGAGTGGTATAATACCTTAAGGGATGGAACGTAAATGAAAGTTTTCTCCGACTTTAGCCGACCATTAAAGATATCAGGGTAGCTAATCAGAAGGAAACCAGCGAAGCAGACTAAATAAATTAGAAAGGAGCCCCTATTTAAGAGGGTGTATCCCATGAATCTCACCTGCACCCCCATCCCTAGCCAATTACCTGTCTTTTTACGCAGTCTCGATCTCATTCGTCGTTGCCATTTTCGCTGTATACCTTGGAATTTTACAGAGGAAAGTATAATGAACTTAAACTTAAATGGAAGAAGCTAGTAAGCTTCGAGGTTAGCATGCTGAATGTTCCGTGTTATGGGTGTGACGTGTAAATTAATTAAGTTGTGAACAGCCGGGCGTGGACCCTGTGGGATTTGCAGACCCTCCCAGGATTCACCCAGCATCTATAAAGCTGGCTTCGCTAAATTGGAAGGAGAATGTACTGAACTTAATGCTGTTGTTAAGTTGTAGTGGTTATGTTTACTGTGATATGCTTGATTTTTACTTAACTCTCATATAATTGATATTATATAACACTGCCTATCTGAAAATTAGATCTGTATGATTCAACCACTTCACAAGGATTTTTTTTTTTAAATCAATACTATAAAATGAGCATCTTTAGATTCGGAGAATGTTGATCTAGATCGTGTTGCACTGAAAAATGTCCATCACTCTGATTCTCTATCTCGGCAAAATAGGTTTGTTGGGAGATGTAATGGATATTCTGATTTTAAAAACCGAATAATTTTCGGGAATCATTAGTCATTCATCTAACAAGTATATAGGTTCTAATATACACCTACTTGGTTTTTTTTTCTTGATGTGATCTGCTTAATAATTTTATTTTGTGATAAGTCGTCCAGTAATGTCACATCGAAAAGTTTTGATTGTCTACCTTTTTGTTAGTACATGATAGATATATCTTCAGCTCGAGTGAATAAGTGATTAAGTCGGATTTTATTCAGTGAGAGTTCACTGATTGAGGGAAGCGAAATCGAGTCATTCTGGTAGTTTTTGGCTTTAAATGGAGTTGTAATATAAGCTAATATATTACGAAAATTATAATATTCCCCTTCCAAGAGTACAAGAAACTCATTTTGGAGAATATCCGACTAGCCAATTAGGACTGTGGACACAATATTATGTATATAAGGTATTCCCACTATACTTTATTTCGCTAAAGATACAGATTCGGAACGCTTTTGGTACGAATATCTTTACTCGTTAATTATGTCGGACCTTAATCTGTTGTGATCACTCGAAAACAGAGGAGATACGTAGTTCTAGGTACGAAATTATTTACATGATACGTATCGAAAGATCCTCTTTTCCTTTACCTTTCGTAATTTTGTACATTTGGGTTCTTTTTCTTCCTGCTAAACGATACTTACCATTCAGCTTAACGTTAGCCTACACGGCCTCACTATTAACTAAGCTTCCTGACTCGATGTTCCTTCCCCTCAGAGACCCCTAGATGAGGGAAGACGAACATAGAGAGAACAGAGACCAGGTAGACAAGCCCCCTTATTGAATGCCACGACACGGCGGACAATGAGCTCCTACCGGGACCCCGCCTCTTCTAATGAAGCCCTCGTCCGCTAATGTTGCGGATTATCCAGGCGGCCCTCAATTGCAATTGTTAAATCTTATTGATGCCAGTACCTTCCCAGCCTCAGGCTAACTGCTAATTTAACAAGCAGCGTTTCAATGTTCTCCGTCCAGTCTAATCCTATTAGATTATCGATGATTTATTTACGTTTTAGATACCGTATTCCGGATACCTGTTTCAAAAATTAAAAATAATAGTTTTCCGAACAACATAGTCAACAAAATATACAAAATATTGTTTAAAAAGTCCTTCCATTTTTATGTCTAAACCCAAAAATTCATTTGTAGATTGTCATTAGATATTAACTCTTTTTTGTTTCATTTAACGTGACTTTACTTCATTTAAAGTGCTGCTATGACTAATCGGATAATAGGATGCTACAGTTGGAGTTCTAAATTTTGTCTTTCCAGATATAAAAGTTTACCTAAAACCATACACATTTTACGTTTCTTCTCAAGGACGACATAATCAAGTACTTTTTACTCCCTTTTGAAAAACCTAGGGTCTCTTGCCGAGCTGCGGACTCGCGTATTTGGATGCAGAATGTTATTATTTTGAGAATTTTTTACTTTTAATATTTGTGTATGTGTGCGTGTGTCTATGTGAATGTTTGTGAGTTTGTGAAAAATATTGATATTAAAAAATATAATTTTTTGGAAGGGGTTTAGAACCGCTAAACCTGGACAAGAGTTAAGTATTGCTGGTACTGTATATCTTGCCCCGTATTGAGTTCAAAGCTTGAGTGAAAATAGAGAATAGCTGATACAATATTATTTACATAATTGATTATATAAGTATAAATAAATAATAAATTAAATTTGAAAACTTCGGCTGAGTGATTACAGTTAAACATCATTAAACTATTAAAAATGATAAGATGGTGATTATAAATTATGACAAAATGCCAAAAAAAATAAATAAATTAGAATAGACAAAACAAAGAATCGGGTCGGAAGGTTGGTTTATAATAAATATTTAATACTTCTTGAGAGTTATTTTTACTAAACCAGGTTATTGATCAAAATTCATAGTATTGTATGAAACTATGATAGCATCTACGAATATTAATTTTAAATATTAATTTTGGGGCTTCAGAATTATCAGTTTCCAAAAATAATTCCGTTTGTATTTGATAAATGACTTTCGATAACCTGGAATATATTGGTTAGCAAACCATCATACTGTGTCCGAGATCGTGGGTTCGCAGCCCGGCAGGTGGCCTTACGAATTTTTAAAGGGAGTAATGGATCCTGAGTTATGCAGTCCTTCGGAAGGAACTTCTGATTAGCCATAGCAGTATGAAGTGATGTTTAATGAATAAACAAATAAACTAGCTCATGAGATTCACGCGCAATCTGCAAAAGCCTAAAATTGGAGGAATTTTTTTATGATATTTAGTCTTCGAAAATCCTTAGTTATGCTGTCGTTCAGAAGCGATTTAAAAAGGGAGTCCTGAACCAATGCAATGCGAGGTGCTCGTTAAAGATCCCTATTCTAATTACACCCCCATGTGCGAAATTTAGAACTTCCACAGCATTAGGCATAGCAGGAATAAAGTGACGTTAAATGAATAAGTAAGCCTATCGATATCTCTAAAGGTAAGCCGGGAAGATTCCGACCTATCGATCTCGTCACAATCGCTTTCCCGGCATGAACAGTTATTGATGAGCGGAGTTAGTACCGTAGAGGGCTGTAACCTACTTAGAGTTGAGGCGGGCCCCGCTAAGGAGTTGGCCGGAGTAAATATGGATTAGCCGACGGAGGTGGATAGTTGTGCGGAGGTGGACGGCCGGAGCAACTCCTTCGCCTTATTACATTAAGAGGATCAAAGGAGCCGCCGGGGCCGAGATATTTAATCAAATTCGGAAGGTGAACCGTTAACGGGAACTGTCACTTTGAAAGGAGCTCTCCCTAGGAGCCAGTGATTGTGTAATCAGGAGGTGCTGTGGTAGCCGCATTAGCATCTCCTTGACCGGGCATTAGCATCAGGAGCTCCTCTTCAAGGAGCTTTCCGTCCATTCCCTCCTCCCTGCCTTCCCTCCCAACCTCCCCATCACCGCTTCCAATTATCTAAATGGCCTTCCTCGGCTCTGGTCACTGTCTTGGGGCCGACATCCAGGTCCTTTTCGATCGGCCTCTATTAGCGAACTGCATTGTTTATAACGAACAACGGCAAGATCCAAAAGTTAATGGGAATGATACAAATGATTGGAACTGACAATAAATGCATTGTATAATTAAAAATGATTGGAACTGACAATAAATGCATTGTATAATTAAAAATACCTGTACTGAATTGTCATGGTTATTACAGATATTAGACACTGTACTGTTTCATGGACAAGAATATGCAGGAGCGTGATTTATCTGAGATTACGATCAGCCAGGTTTTTCCCTATATTTTGGATACCCGCATTGTAGAGCCTGGATGAACCTCTGAAGAGTCCCAGATCCCAAAGGATCCATCCTCTTTATAGTCTAGTTCAGCACCTTGAGGGTCTCCAAATCCTTCTATTATCCTTTACTGTTAACAGATTAAATCTGCAACAGCGGGATTTGAACACAAGGAATTAAATGTATAAATTATATGTCTGGTAAGTTCAATTTCAGTTTACTTTGACAAATAATAATAAGGAGATTGAATATTTCATATTTAATTTTATTATCACTAAAAAACGGCATATTTCTAAACTCAGTATTATGCTCATAGATGCCTCCTAATTGGCTATAGATGCCTGTATATAATACGATTGATCTATTCTACCACCTGTTTGATAGTCTATTTAGGCTCCATCAAGTATGTTCTATGACATATAAATTACTTACCACGACACTAGTTTTTATTTTAATTTTTTTTTCCGACTGAACCACTACGGAATAGGTTTGTTTCAACTGTTCTTTTTCCTCTTTTATTATATTTCTTTTATTCGTTCTCCATATTTCTACTCTCCCGAATAATCATCTACAAACAACAATCAGTTATTAATTTAATTTTTCACCACATTCCTTTGCTTTCTACGTCATTAAAAGCTAGATATTACTTTTCGAAGAATTTTATTATAACATATTTTGTTTATATTACTACTTTCATTACTAGAAATTCATTTTTGCTATGGAAAACATTTCTCATTATTCCTCCTAAGCCGATATTTTCTAGCAATCCATTTTTTTTTTTTGTCACTACCAAATATTT
Source organism: Arma custos (assembly GCA_037127475.1). Classification (NCBI taxonomy): domain Eukaryota; kingdom Metazoa; phylum Arthropoda; class Insecta; order Hemiptera; family Pentatomidae; genus Arma; species Arma custos. The sequence continues at coordinate 74,541,833 of CM073760.1, forward strand.
TTTTTCAATCCAAAGAATAAATTTCTATCAATGTAAGAAATTTGTTCGAAATGGTTAGTATAAATTTCAATTTGACTATTTTTTTTTTTAAGTATGTTACTTTGGGTACCATCACTTTTGAATTTGGACTAGATGCTGATTGGGGAACTGTGTATTGCAGATAAGAACAGGATTCGGAAAATTTCACTATTCATTAGTTTTTCTTGTTATATTTCTAATTTATAGGGACGCACAAGGAAGTAAAACATGGAATAATATGATCAAGTTTCTTATGCTTGTATAGATTATTTGAATTCGATAGTTACTTGAGGAACTCCAACAAGACTGTTTCGATACAAGAGGAAAACCTTAGATTAGAAGCTCATAACATCCCCATCCTCACCTCCGCCCTTGGCTAAGACAATATTATCTACTCCGAAGAACAAAGAGAGCTTCCTAAGGAAGGAGGACTGACAAACCGAGACTTCCTAATTTTGATCCCCCCCCCCAGCCTCTCGGGATTTCTATGTAAATCTTGGCGCCTTGGAGGGAAAACTCTCCCGCCAAAATAATTAAGGAGAGAAAGAGAAAGTTGGTGTCTCTTCTGATTACGGAGGCTCTGGCTCAGCTGCCCATTATCTAGAATGTATTACCTTTAGGATTTATTTTCTTTTTTATTTTTTTTTTACTTCCCCTTTTTAAATATTGCATTCTTTCTTTTTCATTCCGAGGAAGACTTATATTCACAGCGTTCAGTAATTAAGGGGTCATTATCCAATTACAACTGAAATTAATCTTGGGTGCTTTAGTAAACAACACCAAAAACTGTCTCCGAAATGGTTGCAAACAATGGTAAACCAAAGTGTGTAAAGTCTACCACCAAAAATATATATTTTAATTGATTTTTATATTTAATTGATAAATAAATGGAAAAATGGAAAAATTTCCCTCAATAAAATACATTAGAACTGCTACTTGGTTCATAAAATTGGGTTCATCGGTAGATTTGTTACTTTTTCTGAGCTAAAGACTGTGCTAGGAGGTGATTTTGCTGAAGTCACATTCAACTGCCAGGTACCTATCTAGGGTACCCACTTTATTGACGTTAAATGAATAAAATAACAAACGTTATTCTAAAAAGAAAAAATACTTGTTAAATAGGACCGTAATATCTGACTGTTTCATAATTTAATAATCCACCGCAAAAATACGACCAGGCCAGCGGTTACCGGATATTGTAAATCTCTTGCACCTTCTGTTCCGATTTTCTTCGGACTTTTTTTATTATTTTTTTTTCCTCTTTCACGTTCTCCCGAATTTAATTCCCATCCCCGAGTCCCTCCCCTCGGAGGCGCTGCAAGGTGGGCACGGCCTAAGTAAAGATAGAAAACGATAAATCATAAAAGGAGTAATTACGAAGGGGATCGGTGTTTTAAATTAAAATGTATGCGAGCTCCCAGCGGGGATCTAACGGCCGCGGAGGAGCATTACCCACCGCCTCTCGGATATTTATGGACAACATATGTTCGAACCCTCAGAGCTACTTGAATTTACAATTAGGGGGTTCGGAGTTAATATTCTTCTTTACATATTATTATTTACATAATCTTCCATAGGGAGGGCTCAGCCAGAGACGTATTTACAGTCTGGGGTGCGTTTGAATGTCTGCAATAGATTGGTACCTTGAACGCCTTTACACGGCGACATCAGCCTGATATTCATGAATATAGCAATATTAATGATTATAGCAATCTTAATAGCGGTATATCATTATTATTTTTAAACGATTGTTTTTTATATTTTATTAACACGAAAATCATATTTATATGGAACTTTGTCGCTTTCACAATTTATAAAATGTATTAGTGAGGGAATTCATTTTGATTTTTCAAAGTGCGAGCGTACCATTCCTTATAATGGGGTATAGAATTTTTCTGTTCTGGTAGGGTAGGGCATTTAATAATATGAATGTGCAGTGAATGAAAAAACATGCTAGTCATATAGTTTTTCTACTTCGTAATAAAAAAAACAAACGTGTACCATTACAATCAGTGAACAGGTCTGGTATTCAATAAATGGTAGAGATTGTACTTGATAGCCGCTGGGTGAGCCGCATCAGGGTCCTAGATCCCATATGATCCATCTGCGGCTGCTAACAGATTGAATAAAAGTTTTCAAACTGCGGGATTTGTACTAGGCATGGCTTCGGCATGGCGACTCAGCGCTCTACCGCTGAGCCACTCCGCTCCCTTCTACTTCATAAAGGTGAAACAATAAGGAAACTTATTACCAAAATCTACTTCTAGCTATAAAGTATTCTATCTGTGACATTTGTGAATGCTTTTCAAATTTCCTGTGATTGAGTTACCTAATTTTCATGGTTGCTGTCTCTCTAGTTTATTGTCCCTTATTCTGCTGTCTTCCTTGAATCTGTTCAAATAAACCATTTTGTCAACATTGAACAAGTGCTAGGAATTTCTATTTCATGTTTCTCAATGAAATACTCGTTTATGAATTGATGCGGGAAAGTTTGACTGGATTTACCTTAGAAGGATGTAAAATGGCCAGGAGGCGCAGTCTGTACGTTTTACACAAAACAAGTCAAACTTATTTTGCGTAATAATTATAGACTACTCGCTTTTAATAATAATAATGTCTTTATTTATTCTGGGACAAGTCCCTTTCAAATAAAAATACAGCTATTGTAAGCTAAAATTAAATATATAATTTATTGTGTAAAAATAAATACAACGATTAATTAATACAAATAATTTAGTAAGTGAGAAAGAGAAAAAAACAAAAAAAATGGTCACCTGTGGTCTAGTGGTTAGCGTAACAAACTACTAAGCCCAAGATCGCGGGTTCGTATCTCGGCAGGTGGCCCTAGGATTTTTTTAAGGGGGTAAAAAAATCCTTAGTTACGCCGTCCTTCGAAAAGGACGTTAAACGTGGGTCCTGAGGCTGTATGATGTCAGGTACTCGTTAAAAATCCTAATTAAACCTGGATAGGCAAAATTTAGAGCTCCCACTGTAGCATCGTCCGATTAGCCACAGCAGCATTAAATGAGCAAAAAAAAATAATGAAAAAAATGCAAATTACCTCCAATAATAATATTTTGAAAACAGATAGAAGAGGAAAAAGAAAAAATTTCAAATAAGTTAACAATAATTATATAAGAGAAACAATTTATAGTTACATATATATCAACTTTATGCCAAGAAAAAAACAAAAAACAATGAAGAAAAATTCAAACAATGCGATCATTGATTACGACTTATTTCCTTCATTTGTCTTTCTTTAAAATGTCTAACTAGATGATATTAATGCATATGTACGTGGTTTATACACACTAATATATATATATACATACATAATCATCAATTCAAGTGTACCTACATTAAAAATCATCATTCATTCATCGAATGAGAGAATCGTAACTCAAAACTGATCCTACTATTTCCGATTTTCTGCGAATTGTAGTGATATTAGGTGATGGAATTTACGGGATTTGAAGGTTGGAAGATTATTGGTATTATGTTTTATAGAATAATGTGGTATGTTTGTGTATGAGAACTCAAGAGAAATTGGAAGGCCAAATGGCCATGATTATGTTGATAATCATTTTTTAAATAAAAATCGTTCTTGGAAAAGCATTATTTAAAAAAATATATATTAAAAATTAAATAAAATGAAAAAAATAAAAGCAGGAAGACAGCTCTCAAAGTTCACCTCTCGGTTAATTTCGCTTAAGCATGAATCCTTTATCTCGGAGCTCCTTCGGAATATTCAGCTCACAATTAAACGTCTCAGAGGACTGGGACCGCTAAGCTCGAATAACGAAGCTCTCCTGTCAAAGAGCTTGATGAGATGACAGGCTCCAGGAGGAGCTAATAACCGGGATTGAGGTTTTTTACCCCGCGGGGTAGGGGTGGGGGAGGGTTCACAGGAGTTCTTCGAGTTTCTAATTACCAGAAGGACCAGTCAGCAGAAGGAGGCGAAAGGATTATTACAATATTGACAGTTGTAAAATTGACTCTGGAGAAGGTTGGAGGGTGGCTCTACCAATTACTGAGGTGTTTGCAGAAATTAACCTTCCCTTCGGATAACCCTCTCAGCATACACGGGGTCGTCAACTTCTAGGAGGGATTATTCATTTTAGAAAATACTACAGTAAATTTCTCTATTTTTATTATACCACTCTTAACAGAGGAACAAAGTGCGGAGTATGCTGATTCTATAAACAAATACTAAGGTCTATACCGGGTCAAAAGCGCACGATATGTTGTTATTAATAAAGACGTTCAACTATAGTCAACATGATTATTATCTATATTTATTTAGTTTATTCAGTTCGGAACTGAATTTAGTCAATTAATATAAAATGAGCTAATCCAATCCCGTGGGTCTATACCAATATCAAAAGAATCAACATCAGGATTTAAAGTCTACAAAAAAAAATTTAAATCCATTATTAGAATTATCCAGTCTGCTACTTTTCATCTAAATAAATAAATTTCAGACTTTTAAGAGGCTGTTATAGGGAGATTGCTTTTAATAGAAAAAATGGTATAAACGAAAATCCATTTATCAAATTTCAATGACATGACGAATTAGCCATTGTATTTTAAATTAGGTGGTTCAGGACTTCACAAAGAACATACGAATCCTAATCCTTCTATAGGTACTGCTAATTGGGCAGAATATTGCCTCTAAATACTTAACGATTAGATAGGTCTAATTAACCTAAAAATAGGGGGAGTCAAATGAAGAATACTGCCGACTATTTTGAACTGTTTTCCGTAGCTCTGTGAAGGTGAGATACAAACCTTGACATTTCAGATCAAACAACTCTGGAAGAACAATAATCGTATAGAATATATATAAATAAAGAACAATAATCGTATAGAATAGAATAGAATCGTTTATAGAACAATAAGAGAAATATAAATCTGGCATGTAATCCTATAAAGGGCATAACAACCAAGTGAGGAGAAGGAAGGCCCTCTTAACACAAGATATACTTATAGATATAATCTTAAAGTTAGCATAGTGCTGACCATCCTAAATAGTTTTTTTTTCCTTTTGCGAATATTCTTTGCAACTGTAATGCAGCTATCTGGCTTGTAATAGTACAGATCCACCTCTATAAATATCAAATTCCATTAAAAGAAGACAGGAAGAAAAATATTATTGAAATTTTATAAAAACAATTATATTAATGTTTACATTACTGATTTCCTGATTGTAAATAGTTCTGAAGGAATTTAAGATGAAAGAAGGGTATGCTTCTACATCATAGAATATATTTTTATTTATTCGTCATTCTGTAATAAATACTATGTGCTCTCGTGATAACGATATAGATATCAGACTTTCTCAAATTATTTAGTTACTTATTGCATGTGAACTGCTAATAAAACAAAATTAAATTTGTAACGAAATAATCAGTGAAGATCCTCCTGTGTCAAGCCAGCTGCTCATTATAATTTCCCCTCGGTAATTGATTGTATATGAAAGGAACCAGTTTTATTATCGTGGCCACGGAAGTATCGCCACTATCTGAAGAGTTGTATCTTAATTGCGCAGTTTAATCGTTTCCTGGCGAGGAAAAGTCCTGATTAACTGAGAACCCTCACGGCATTAGTTAATCAAAACTCAACTAACACTGAAAAATGTCAAGGCAGGAGCATTGTATTTGTATGAGCATGTTTCTGATAGTATCTGTTCTTTATGTGTATGTAAGGAATATACTGGTATGTTGTTAATGTATGATTAATGCATGTTTTTGTTTTTGCACTGTTTTAGCTTAAAACAATTGTAAAACGGTATATCTACCTCCCGTCGAAATTGTCCAACATTTGTTTAGCGTGCTGAGGGAAATAGAATTGTGCCATTATTGTAGTGTATAAGTGGCCAATTAGGCCTTGGCTTGAAATGGAATCATTGCTTATATTACAATTCCATTTCAAGCTAAAGATTATGAGAATATCAGGTTTCTATTATTCTCAGTACAATTAATTCATTTCGGATGAAATTCGACTCAAACAGTTATTCTCCCGGGACTGCAGATATGATAAATACGAATGAACTTTATTTCTGTTCAATATATTCTGTACTTTAACTACTAGAGCGGGTTATTCCGCAATTTTAATAGCTGCACTATTTTTATTATATACATTAATATGTATCTAAGTGCCTTAATGCCAACATTGATCGATGATTGATTGAACGAATGATTATTTGATAAATGATTGCACAAATAATGGAAGAGGTGCTATACTCTTATTTTTGGACATATTGGATCAATAATTTGTGGGTTTTTTTAGTGTGAAACATTTTATTAATGAAGGAAAATACAAATATAAAATATGTATAGAAAAATATCTATATTAGCATTATTAGTTTGATCCTTGTATATGTAATAATAATCGATAGTAATTGTGGGGATTACAATTATTTTAAAATATTTCAATGTCAACAATAATACGTTTAGAACATTCGATGGTGATGAAAAGAACTTCTTAGGAAAGACTGAAAACAGCGCAGTTCAATGAAATTCTATGACCTCAGTGTGTATAGAATTGTAGGTTGCTAAACGACAAAAATAAAAAATAATATAACGAAGCTATTGAAAAAAATATTAAGTCCAAATTTAGTAGGCTCATACCTTTTGGAGTACTCCATCCTTCAAATTAATCGCTTGAAAGTTTCTCTACACATGCAAGTTATCAAAATAATAAGAGCATATTATAAATAATTGGCATAAGAAAATGGCGGGCTGCCGCTCAAGACAGAGAAGAATGATAAAAGATCCTTGAGGCAGCTAAGATCCAATGATGGATTGTAGGGCTTGTAAAGAATGTATGATAATGATAAAAAATAACATTAAAAAAGCCCCTAAAGTGAACCAAAGCATGTTGTTAGGTGACAGAAGACAGAAAACTATTAGTGTGCGTGTTACTATATTCCCTTCTATCCACGCACCATGATGAATTAAATAGTACTTCTAGTTTTTGCCCTAGCTATTGCAGTTCCAAGAGTTTGTTCAAGTCTGATCGTGGAAGACCCAAGTTAATATTAATGCAACAGTCACAGAACTTAAATAAAGAACTTTCGACAATAGATAAATAAAAAAAGGTGTAGTGAATAGTAGAACACAACTATTCCCATTACTAAGTAATATGTGACACTTGGAAAATGTTTTGTAGCTAGACAAGAATCGGTAAATAAAATATAAAAGACATAAAAACAAAATCGTTTCTTCACATCAATTTCCAAGGGATGCTAAGAAGTATGAAGATTATTAAGTGCTCTTTATAATCGTAATTGAAGACAATTTTCATAAAATCTAATTTTAATTTCTTTATAAATTAATTATAATTAAATTTCATACCGCCGTTTCAGGCTACTTAAACATTTACCAGACAAACGATTTAAGCTCCCAATTAATTACAAAAGACTCATATACATGACAATCATGAGACCCATCTGGACTTACGGAATAGATAGAGCTTTGGGGCTCCACTAAGCCATCGAAATCTTCTTGTATTCAACCCTTACAATTCAAAATCCTTCGTAAAATACCGTTTGTCCAAATTACTGATTTGGCCTGAATCCGATATCAATTGCAATACAATTGTAACTTATAGAATTTCCGTAGAGTTCAATTTGGACAAGGGATTCAGTATTTTTATTCAATATAATGTTCCTTTTCTTCATTTCTTTCTACGTATTAAAAAAGAAGTTTATTTTATTGTCTTCCCTTGCCTGAAACATCATCCTCTGATTATGGGTAATATACTGAATACTTTCGATCATCATAACGATATCCATCTTCTATTCAGGATATGTAGTTTATAGTATATAGTAGAAGATATATAACGGCACGAGATAGATGCAAGTAGAGAAAGAAATCAACGGTATTACTCGAAGGGTAAAAAATTAAATAAATAAATATTAGTGTAATTAATATTTTTAATTTTATTATAAGTATACCTTTGTGGAAAAGAAATCGATACTATGAAGCAGTCTTTAGTTCAGGCAGAACCGTGAAAAGGCTGCGGTCCCTCCTTCATCCTGCCGCGTGTACTCCTCCATCCGTCATGCAGGTGTTGATCTTCTCCCCTTCCTTTTTCTGCCAGTGGAAATTAAAATTAGCGGTAACGTCGAGATTTGCATGAGGTAATAGCTAGAGATCGGGAGGAGCTTCTTATATTATTATTGCATTATTTCCGCACCCGGTATTTTTTCCAAACTCCCTCCCAAACCTCCCCAACCTCCTTTCCTTCGCTTTCCGATAAATCAAATCTCCCTCCTTAACATATTTCATACCCTACACCCTCCAAGCTGTGCCCCTGCAAAACTGCTTAGTATGTCGCCTGCCTACCTTATGTTTTATCTATTACACCTTTCCTCTCCTATCGTCAAATCTTCCGGAAACTTGAAGGCATATTAATGCTGTAGCGTGGCGTGTCTCTTAAAGAACCACTAAGTATAGAGAGAGGGTGGGGTGGGGGACAACATTTAACTCCGTTTTAAGAAAAGAATTTCTTGTAAATCCAGAAATCGAGTAGGAAGTACAACAATTTTTAATAATAATTATTTATATTATTTTATTTCCCAGTCTATAACATCTGTTAGTAAATTCATTATGTTGGTTTATTACACTAATTAATTTATTAAGTGCATTAAGATATGAAATGTTTTATTACGATGCTTCAGACATAATAAATTCCTACCATTCCTAACCTTCATATCTAAAAGCATTATTTAAGATCAAAGTCAGTTAAATATTAAATATTACCCCCTAGATATCTAGTGACATTGGACGCTTTACTGAAAAAGTCTTTACTCAAATGTATCTTTAAATAAAAACTATTTTGCTTTTTAAAAACACAGTTAACAAAAATCTATTAAATATTGAAAAATAAAAATTGATTAATTGCAATATTTTATCTCAGTAAATCTGCAAACAAATTCTCTACCAAAACTACATGTTCAACCATATAACATTTATTACAACGTATTTTATCAAATCAGCATTTAAAGAAGGTTCATTAAATGTTGATTCTTTATGTATTTTTAAAGATATTATAAATAAATTCTGCTTATTTATAATTCAGCTATTATCTAAAATAATATGATACTCCATTGCGGTATTATTATTATTATTTTTCGTTCAAGGAAAAATATTCAGACAGATATCAATAGATAAGGAGTTCGTTAGCTTCTGCACTATTGTTGTGTGCGAATCAATCATTAAAATCAATATCCTAATTCATCCTATTTGATATCAAGTTCGAAATATTTTAATAATCATTAAAGTTATTCATACCTAATTCCAATAACTCTCTGTTCAAGATTTATCTTGATATTTGACTAAAGGCTTGGAGAAAGAAATGCGAACCCAAGGGGATTTAGTTGAAAGAAAAATGTGTTTCTATATAACCTATCCTTCACGGATGACCAGGTCATCATTGTGCAAGACACAGAAGATGCTGGATATATGTTAAGAAAATTAAACGAGTAATACCAGCAACGGGAACTAGCTATTAATCCTGAGAAAACGGAACGCAAGACAGCCAATAGTAAGGATTTAGAACTGAATCCAGGAGCGATTCTAAAAAGAGTTAGACATTTAAAACATCTTGGCTCCATAATTGAGATAGATGGTGCATGTGATATGGAAATAAAAAGAAGAATTTCAGATGGTAAAAAGACCATTTCAATGCTCATTTCAGTATTATGGAATAAAAACATTCTTCCCAAAACAAATAATATATACCAATAGTATATTACTAAGTATCATGACATACGGATCAGAAACTTGGACGTTGAAGGGCAACCTCAGGAAAAAACTCCTAACATCAGATATGGACTACTGGAGACGAGCGGCGGAAATATCCAGAATGGACAAAAGAAGAAAGAATCAGAGAAAAGATGGAGGCTGCATAAAAAAAACATTCTGGAAGATAAAATGGTCCACCAAAGGATAGTTGGGCGATTGAGAAGACGAGGATGACTAAGGAGGACCTGGGATAACGAAGTGGAGTCTACAGAACAATGGATAGGACATTATGGAAGGAAGCCATTAAATCAATATGTTAAGGAAACCCACTATTAATGGAAACTCCTTGGAAAAACAAAATTTTTTTCAAAAAGTTGTTTGAAAGAATACAAGATTTTTGTATTAAATCCAAATGGATTTATACTGTCAAATAATAATTGAAAGTAAGGAGCAACCAATAACATGGAATTGTGTAAATCAATTACTTAAAGATAATTGTCATTCTGAGGTGTCTCATCACCCAGAGGCATAATCAGTAATAATTGCTATTAGTAATAAGTTCCTTCTGTTGCTACCATAGTATGGATTATAGACAATATAGTTATACCAGCTATTATTTTAGTCCATCCAAATCAAAGTTTAGTATAATATTATCATTAAATACAGTCCAACAACCAGGATGGGAATATACCATATCCTATAAAAAAATATGGTAAGTACTAGTTTAAGTTCACCATATTGAACATATAAGGCTTTTTAAAATCAATGCATCCAGTGAAATGCTCGTTTTATAGAATAAATGTTGGATGGAACTAGTCTTGGTTTGCATAGTGTGAGACTTTATATTTAATTGTTTGTGTTTAGCAAGATTTCAATAATAATTTGAGTCCTTCGTAGCTCCAGTATCTGTGAGGACGGCAGTAGTCCCGAGCAAGTTCCTTCATCTGATTCAGCATCAGAGGGGAGGAGGAGAGGAAGCGGCGCTATCTCTGTTTTGGGAGATGGCTATCCGCCATATTGAGTTATGATAAGAGCGGCCCTCGAAGGGACAATGGCCTCCAGACAAAAGGATAATTATCCGGAGCCTTAAGGGACGGGCATTGGCCTTCTTCTTAAGGCCCTGAGAGTTTTAAGGCCGTGTGTGCTTCGCGCTTAAAGTCCCCTCCTGAAGAAGGGAGAGAACTTTGCGCAACTTCATTAATACCTGCCGTACTCCGCCAGCCTCTTAATCCACAGGGGAAGGCTGGTTAAAACATCCCCTGTAAAACCTCACGCGCTCCTGAGGCATCCATTATTGGGGCTTCCACCGCTCTGCTCTTTCACAGGGAGCACCCTGTGCTGCATCATGCAACTGATATATTTGCATATAAATCCTTTGCCTAAGGGCATATATAAGCAAACGTTCCATACGTTTGTTGAAAAATAAAAATCAATTTAATATATTTTCAAACTTGGAAGAATTTTATGAATAAACATGACATATTTTTGGGGAGGTCCTAACGCAGACCTCTAAACTATGTTCCAGTTATGGATTGAGGACTAGTGTATACTTGTGAGTTCATAGTTCACAATGCTTCCGTGTTTTTAGCAACGTAACTTTCTTGACTCTTTCTTCTCTTATTTATGTATATAACCAGCTCGGAAATACAGATAGGGAGAGAATATTGTATGACTAGAGCATAGTATATTAAAAGTTTAGTTAAGAGAGTAGTCACTATGTTAGTTGATAAGTTATACTGTTAGTTCATAGTTAGTAATCAATCTACACACTCTTTGTATATAGTTCATACAACTATGTACTCATATATATTTGAGTGGAAAATAGTTGACTTGACAATTCTAATGATGGACTGAATTGGTCAGAGGGTGCAGTCAAAGATAACACTAGTAAATAATTGAAACATATTTTTGAATTGTGCCATCGTTTCGGCCTACGAGTAGGCCGTCTTAAGGGCGAATGATTGGTGCCTAGTCTGCGGTGACTCGTCAAAATAACCTGTTAGTTTTTGTTGATGTTAGGTTACTTTAACGAGTCATCGGAGACCATGCACTATTTATTTGCCCTGAAGATGGCCTACATCGTAGGCCGAAAAGTTGGCACAATTCAAAAATATGTTTCACTTATTTTCTGTTATCTTTGACTCCATCCCTAGATCAATACAATCCATCATTACATCATTTACTTAATGAAGCTAAAATTTAATAGTCCATTTCACCATAAATTTAATCCCTTCTTACAAGTCAATTGCACTGATTTCTAACATTCCCAGTGCCTTCTAATATGTAATTCTACTATTATTCAATGATATACCATAATATATTAATAAATTATATTATACTAAGTTTCAATTGAAAAAAGTACCTCCGTTGTTATTTCATGTTTATTATTTACTTAATTTTCAATTTTAATATATTGCTATAATTTTTAAGTTTCTCAAGCAGTATACCTCTAATTATTTTAGAGATACAATTCAAAATTTTTATACTCGTTTTATATCATTTCATGACCTCTCCTTTTTCTTTCTTTTCTCGATGATTTTCGAATGTACATATTTAATCCATCGAGATCATTGTATTATTGTATTGTATATATTATTATTGCTGTAATTAGCTATTATGGTTGTAATTATATCGCGATTAAAAGCTACATTGAAGAATAAACGTGTGTCAAATATTTTTTTAAAATAAAAATAAGTGCCTCTAATATACGTTGCGATTTTATATTTGAACATTTACATATTACAGAAATTGGCTACTTCTTTATTATTATATGTTTAATTAAAAAAAATGGTATAAAGGGGCTTGATCTTGTTTTAATATTAATTTTTTCTTTTTTTAAGATTAACAGTTTTTAAGATTAAAATAAAAATTGAAATAGGTTTTTCTGTGATTTAATTATACAAAAGGCTAGGAGCCAATAGGAGAAATAACTCAAACGGTTTCATCATGAACTGTGTAACCGTTGACAATGAGAAGTAACTGTTCGCGCCCCGGATCGTAAACAAAAGTAATACCCTGTTCTTGGAGCCCTTTAACCCCGCCTAGTGGAATAAAAGCACAATGTCCTTCCCCTGGGGTAAAGTCCTGGCAGCGGAGGAGAGATTTTAAAATACCTCCCCCAGCCGCTGTCAACGACCAATAAAAATAATCCTCCGAGGAAATATACTGCGGCATTAACTAGGGAAAGGAGTTAGAGGTCGGGGGTGGATGTGAATAATTCAATGATTAAAGGGGTTGAGTATGCGGCTCCTAGATCAAAGGGGAGTTCAATTTCCTCAAGTAGGGGATCTTCGTGAAATATGGAGTGGAGGAAAAATGACGGGTATTAATGATCCGGGTCTTCCGCTTCCTCGAGATACGAAGGAGAGGATGACGGACGTCCGCTGAGGAATCTCGCGTCTTCGCGGTATGAGTTATATCTCCGTGATAGTTAGCGATCTCGCGATCCCTGCGTTCGTCCTTAACGTTCATGAGCTACTTGTTATAGAGATAAACTTTCATGATGGTGAAATGGCTTTTTATCTCGACTACTTTCTGCATCATACAGTCAAATTGGAAAAAAATACGGAGGCGAAATAACAGGAGGTGGGTGATTGAAATATTTACAAAGTTGGAGGATCGTGGAGAGGACAATCCCGAAGGTAATAAAAAGCCAATTGAAAAACGATGAGCGGGAGAGAGCTGCCTATGTATGAAGCCACTGTCCTAACTCCCAATATGTCCTGTTAGCATTTTTATAGCGGGGGTGCCTTATCGCCCGTGAATATCTACGTGCGCCCTGTCCTTCCCGGCCCTTCTGTATGTCCTAGGGCGCATTTTCAATCTGATTCTATTGACAATAAGATATAGTTATTTATACGAGTGCAAATATGCTTTTAATTTGACTTTGGTGGGTTAATAAAACTTTATGGGAGAATAATAAAGCTTTATATTTATAAAAATATAATCCTTTAGACTTTATCTAAGTATTACTCTTAACTATAAAAATAAGGTCACTTGTAGTGTAGAGGCTAGTAAAGCAATGCACTATGCCATAAATCGCTGGTTCGCAGACTGGCAGTTGGCCTCGGAATTTTTTAAAGTGAGTAAAAACTCTTGGTTATGCTGATTATGGTTAGTTTTGGGTTAGTTTTTAGTTAGTTTTTAACGTATTTAGTTTTACGTTAATGCGATAGATTGGTTTTAAATGTTTTGTTTTTCGGCGCAGTATTATAGAAAGGTACAAATAATATTTTTTGTGGATTTGGTAGCAAAATCTGAATAAAACTTGGGAGTGCATTTTTGTATATCATTATCATTTTTAAACAATTAAGGTCATACAATTAACAACAATTAATACATTAAGTTTCATTTTATAAATCTTACTTAATTTCAATTTAAAAGACAAATATGTAAATAATAATTAAAATTTTATATATATGATGTATAACATTTCTTAATTCAAAATTTTAAAAAAATACGGGCTCTATAACACTGAGCTTCTAAATTTCGATAGAGCCATCTCCTTCTCGGTTAAATGTTTTAAATTCCCAGAGGGTTGGTGAGGGAACACCGCTATGACATTGGCAATTTTTCCCCCGCCGTGAAGGAGAAGGCTGAGGGATGACAGCCGACGAAGAGGAGATAACCTCATGACAAACAAGCCTCTGTTTGCGAAAGGTGCCTCCTTCCACCACACAGCCTCCTCATGTGCTCATGTGCTCCAGATAACAGGATTAGCGGAGATGACACCTACAAACACAAATCTCTCCCTACTTCTTGCTTCTCCCCGACCCCGCGGCAATCTTTTAATATATTGTCTAACCTTATGCTCCTTGGTAGCGGCTGCGCTAGATGGAGGAAGCTATTATTCACCGTAATTAAGATTATTACTGCTTTTGTTGCACAACAACAAAAGAAAATAAATATAAATTTAGTTGCAATTTTTAAAAAGATTTTACAAAATATGTATCGAGGATACCAATCGAACATATGATAGTTTTGTCTTTAAGCTACGGAAAATCGGCTTAAGAATATAGCTGAGAGAGTAATCACTATGCCAGTTGATATTAGATCTACGTTACACTTCATAATAAATTTCTTTCTGTTTTACAATTCAGCTCTATTAATTGTTAAATAAATATATCGAAGCTGCATTCAAGAAATCACATTTCTAATACATTGTTCGAAAATATTGGAGATATCTAGATTTTACCGGATTACTATCCTTCCAGCAGCTGAAGGAAAGATCGTGATCTTCCAAGGATGGACAAAAAATCCAGCAATACAATTAGCGAATGGATACTCCTCTAGAGGGATAAGTGGGCCTCAGGAGGGCGATGGAGGGGCGACTACTCGTAGTATTTTTTGTTCCCCGACTACTTTTTGATCTGATTTAGACAATCAAAGTTCTCTTGGGCTCCCCCGGGGCGGTCTTCCCCTCACACACACTCGCACACTATATATAGCCTTATAATCCGGCTCTTATGGGGGTGTCCTTTACAAAGGTGTTTTATATCGTGACGCTTCGATAGCCTCCCTTATTGTCTCTAAGGGAGGTTTTGTCAATTGTACTCTATCTCTTTTATTTTTTTATGTGTGAGGATATACCCTGGGTCAGTGTCATCCTAGGTAATGATTTTTTTATTTATTTACATAAAAATAAAAAGTTTAGTAGAAGATCAAATGAGGCGTTCAGGATCAAAAGCGGATCACTCCAAATTTCAAAAATAAACTTTTTCAAGTTTTTCACAGGTTTAGTCAATTGGTTTTGCCCTGCATGACACTTCATCCCTTGTTTCTCATGGTTTTATTTAGTCCAGTACTGAACCTTAAGTTTCAGGGAAATATTACTGCTTTACTAATCCAGAGAAAATTGAAAAAAAAAACGCTTATATTAGGGTTCATTATTTAATTTAAAAAAAATAATAACAATCAATTACTTCTCATAACATGAGACTTAAGGTGGCTAAATGTCGTTTGAGACAAAATTGATTGCCTAAACCAATGTGAAAAAGTTAAGTATTGAATTTTAAGAGAAATTGAATACTTGAATTAATTAATTATTAGTTCAATTATCATGAGAGGCCTAATAATAATTGATAATGGTATATTAGATAAAATGGGAATTTCGCTTAAGAGAGTATTTAAAATAGTCATTTCAACACAGTTTTCACAAAAGCCTAATCAATTAGTCGTTAAGTTGTTTTGTTTAAAAAATAAATCGCTAAATAAAGAGACAATTTGTAATCTATAATCGAATGTTACTGGAACAGTAGGAAGGTGTAATAAACTCTCTTGCAGAATAACATCTTCTTTTTCTATTATTTGAATCAATCATTTATTCACCAACTGACAATGCCACTAATTAATATATATCGTTTTCATGTACAAACATCTCACAAGGGTTGTAAATGTGCTGCATAGTAAACTTCAGAGGGTTTTACCGAAACGTAGGTGGGAGCATTGCGCTAAGGTTTCACTTTTTTTTATTAATATTCAATATTATTTAGTTAACATCGATAGTAGTTTAACTGGCGGACATGTTGAGACTCGGAGCACTCCCGCTGACTTCTACACCCTCCGACAAGAAGGCCGTGGACATCTCCCCTACCCCCTCTCCCGTCCAGCTGGAGATGTTCTGACTCCCATACCAGACAAACGCATTAGAGCAGGTGTCCTCAGCGAATAAGATATTCAGGGAGAGTGGTGCCTGGGAACCCGGAGATTAGCCGGCAAGGGTTTTTCCTGCCGTGTGTGCCCCCAACACGTACGCCCTAGGATTAGGAGAGTGGAGCTTCTTAATCAACCCTCGGGTTTTACACCCCATCCCTCCCCAGACCCCTTTTCCTATATGGCATTAACAGCGTCGTCCGGGGTTGGGGAGGATCTCCTCTGTCGAAAGCAATTTCTACATCCCAATATTACAAGTAGCATCCCTTCTCCTTCCTGCATGCGATGAGGGTAGTTATTAATTAATGTACGATTTGAATTTTCAATTAAAACGTAACCCTTCTTCCCACAATTCATACTTTCATTTCATATCCCTAAAAATATAGTTAAAAAGCCTCTTGTTTCCCCATCTTTTTTGTTGTGTTAGAATTTAATTCTGTGGAAATGCTAAAAAAAAGTGTCCCACCAAATCCATGAAGAGTCTTCTTGGGTTCATTTTTAGGAGAGACTGTACTGTTTCAAAGACAGCGGTTGATTTTTTCAAGATACGCTCAACCTGCATTTTTCCTAAAATTGAAGTACCCATTATGGAGGATCCCTAGGAATGTCATCAGATCCCGCAGGGTCCATCCCCGGCTGCTAATAGACCATATAAATTATCTGGCACTGCCGAATTTGAACCCGAAACCTTCAGCATAACGACTCAGCACTGAGCTATCCCGCCTCTTTATATAATTTTTAAAATGTATTACTATTTTAATTTAAAAACATATCTAAGATGTTATGACATAATATTCCATATCTCTATGTGGTCAATCTATATTTTTATTCATAGGTTTTTTTTTTTATCATGAAGAGATTCCTTATTTTTTAAATACTTTTTTTATTTTAATCAGTTTCTGTTTACAACATAGGTAAATTATATATATATATATATATATATATATATATATATATATATATATATATATTATAAAGGAATAATATTGGAGTTGAGAGACGCCTTGGGTGATCCAAAAGCCTCATCCCAACTGTTTACCCCTAACCCCTGTTATCAATCTGGGCCTGGAAGGTAATGGACCTGATAAGAGAGTTTGTCCTGGCTTACACAAACTCAGCCTGAGCCCCGAGGCTTCTCTCTCTCTCTCTCTTTCTCTCTCTCTCTCTCTCACTCTCTCTCTCACTCTCTCTCTCTCTCTCACTCTCCCTCTACTCTTGACTATTGATGTTGTTAATTCGAAATTATTGCATCTCAAACATAATTAGCCCGGGCAATATACCTTCATTAGCTACAAAGGCTCGATTACGGCCAGGAAATCGCGAATTGTTATTAGCTCAATAAGGAATGAAACGACATGAGGCGACTTAGATTTGGCTGTAACTTTTGATATACGATCTTAGTGCCACATAATACACTCTTTGTCTTTTTTTTTTCCTAAAGTTTAGTTGCTATTATCAAATTCATGAAACAAAAAAAACGATATCTATTATTTATTTATTGCCAATAGAAAAATGAGGATCACGCAAAGCATTCTGAAGTCCTTTTTTTCTATTTTTTCTTCATCTTTGTTCATGTATTCTTGTTCGTTCCTTTGCCCATTTTGTTTCTGGTTTCGTTAATCCTTCATTCTCTTGCATTATTTGTCTACCGAACATTTTTCTAAATCTTTTTTGGCTAATCAATAGTGTAGTTAATTTGACTTTTAATGAGTAGCCTATTAATATGTTCATTAAATTTTAATCTTCGTTTTCTTATGTCGGCTGCCAGGTTTAAGATATTTTCTGTGGTCTTTCAGTTAATTGTAGAATCGTCCGATCGGATATGGCAGCATGACGTGACATTAAAAGAATAAACAACAACAAACAACGATCGATAGTATTTATTGTTTTCCGTAACCTAGTTACTAAGCGGTTTTTATCCCGTTGATAAAATCACTAATTATAGCTTAACGAATAGGAGAGGAGTATAGAATCGAAGAGGAGAAAAAAACAAACATAAAACATTACTGAATTATATTTGTTCCGTTTACTGATCAGTAGAGGACAAAAATAATTATATGACTCCCAGTTGCTCAAGCATAAGAATACATCCGTCGAGCAGAAGGTAAACTGAACAAGAGATCTTAACTATTTCACATAAGTATTATGTAAATATGATATTATTAATAACTAACCAAATATTATACATCGAATTGAAGATACACTATTAAGGTTTTTAATATTTTTAGACTAAATTATTTAAAAAATAATTAATTAGACAATTGTACAGTTGCCTAGAAAAAGGGCGTATGTTACATTTTTCAGTTGTTTTTTTTTAATATGATCCATGTGATGGCCCCTACCGTTAGTATTTAGTTGCCTAAACTTTTAAAATTTCCAGTGGAAGAAAGGCGCATGTGAAGAAATTCTAACCTTACCAGTGTTACAAGGGCGTAAATGCAAAATTTATAAAAGTGACCTGACAGTAATCTAATTAAATGACCCGTTCTCTGATTTTGGCTCTCCAGTAAACTTTGAAAAATGTAACATGCGCCCTTCTTTCAGGCAACTATTAAACTATCGCCTCTTTTTTAAGTTGTATTTTTTTTTACTAATTTCATTGATTTTAATTTTAGTATTCAAAATGAAATGTTTTAGTAAATTAACGTGAAAATTCAGGCAATAAAACCTATTTGTTAACACTATTAATCATGTTGTGTGATCCTGACCAGGGTACAGGTGCTTCTAGTTTTAACTTTTATTTTTATAAAATTACATGATGTTTTACTTTATAATAATGAAGATTATAGCCTTAAAATTCTATGATACCATGCTAAGTCGTCGTTATGGCCAGGTTTACGCCTATAATTATACTTTGTTGGCTCACCCCCCAGCAATCGAGACGCGAAAGCTAAGTGTAAGAAGCCGGGATGAGGACTTAAACGGCTTTTTGTTAAGTCTCGGCGAAGCGGCGAGAGCTGTTTAGCAGGCATTAGGGGCCTTCTCGCCCCTCGCCCTGAATAATATAACAAATATTTATTATTTAAACCGCAGCTTCCAAATCTTCTCCTCTAGCCATGCCAAATTCAACGACCATTAAGGGCTCAGCCCGTATGAAAATATTAGGTGAGGATTCGGTGTGTTTTAAAATGTGAGGGAGGCAAGGGAAAGGTACTTTTTTGGGAGATATAAGTCTGCTAAATATGAAATTTACTGATACGGAATAACATGTTACTCTTTTGAATGAGCGTTATTCTATAGTAAGCCCACATGCTGAGAAAATATGATATAAAACAAGAGCTAAAGGGAGACGGGAAAGTGCCCTGACAAGAGAGATACGGCACATCTGTTGAAGCGTCAAAAGTATAAATGGGAGGATGACACGGCGAGTGGACAAGCGAGCTGGCTAAAAAAGTCACTAATGTGTTTGTCGGGGTTGGCCCTGACAGGCCAATGCGATAGCCACTTGTCCATCCCAATGGAACCTTCCGATTGGCTTGAAGAAAATCCCTAACAGTTTATATATATATATATATATATATATATATATATATATATATATATATATATATATTTTCCTTTCTCCTGGTTTTTCTCCCTACAAGCTGATTAAAAAAGTAACTATGTAGATAATAATAATCAACTTTATGATTTATGAGATTCAATTTTAATACAAAAACTAAAAATTATTATGCTATAAAAAGTTATATCCTTTGTTTTTGGCTTATAATTAATAAAGAATTTATACCATATATGAAAAGGTGAAATTCTTCGTTTCTATTATTTCTACAAAAATGTCTTTAATGAAGATGCTAATAAATTATATGTATACACACATACAATTATATGTACTAAATATGTACAATATATAATGTGTAATATTATAATATGTGCAAATATAATTATATGTACACATTGAATATATTGATTATAGAATAGAATAGAATAAATATAGTATAGACAAATTACTAAAATGGTACGGTCTAGTTAGCAGCCTCCCACCGACCAGACTCAGCAAAAAATGCTTAGGTATATCAGCGGATCAAGACTACTATACTCTGGGATTAAACAAGTTAAATTTGATATGGATATAGAACATGTAAACTCCGAGTATAACACAGATAAAATCGTCTTAGGACTGAATGATTTTATTCAATCTCGTTGGACCCTTGTTTAAACTTAGTTAGTTAATATATTACTGATATTGCTTAATTAGTTAAAATATTATAATTATTAACATAATTAGAAAAATGTTGTCCTTTCGCGTTTAGCTCAGAGTCAAGATTGATATTTTCTAAATTATTTAAAAGTAAGAAATAGTATTTGTAAATAATAATCAATATTTGTTGTGTTACAATTAAGTACACAGATGTATTCAGCTGTAAGTCGAAAAATAAAATGAATATACAGAATAAGAGTGAACGCAAAAAAATTTATAAATAAAATGTTAAGATATACGAATAACGTTATTAAATGCATAAGGTTACCCATGATTATATGTATATTAAGACATTTTTTTTCTTCAGTAATTTTGATAAAGAATAAATAGAATGAATACTTGATACTATCATTAAAATTCCAATAAAAAAAAATAACAGCTAATATTATAGGGACATCAGGACAGGGGATATTTATATTGGTGAATTCGTTTTATCTAATTCATAGAGATATCTTTGCTCATAAGTAATTACTTTATCTAAAAATATTCCTATAATTTTAAATTTGATTTAGTATATATTTAAATATACATTTAATTACTTTAGACTGAAAATGTTGGAAGGGGGAGTTATATTTACAAGTGGCTTTATATTCTCATTTTATCTTCAGATTATTCAGGATTAACGTATAAATAACAATTTTTTCCGTCTTGTGGCTTAAATTATAGCGATTTTTTCCCTCTCAAACGATTGAACTTCTCGAAGTTTTCTCCTCGACTGTTATTATTGCCGAGGCTGTTTTCAATGAAGACTGAGTTAAAAGTAGTTCCATCTCCATCAGATGGAAGATATACGTCTTCATTTGTCCTCCGGGTTATTAAGTGAGGAAGGGCCATTTAGTGTATCCGGTGGGCACTTAGAGCCAGATTTTCACGAAGGTCCCCCCACTCAACGATTTTTCATGCATGGGCCCCACCGAAAGCTAAATGTACCGTGAGAATTGCCCCATTAATCTGATGGTTCAGCGGCTCTTATATTTCCGGCAAGAAAAAAAATATAAAAATAGCGTCTTGTTATCTTTCTGTCTCTGACGCGTCACTTTTTCTCTTTTTCTTAGGTTTTGTTCCTGTTTTGTTATTATTAATTTTTAATACTTGGAGTGACCCCGACAGAATGACGATTAAATCACCCAAACCACTTTTAAAAAAATTGCATATTGAGGTCAATTGTATAATATAGTATAATTCAGCAATTGTATTACTTAATTTTGAATATTACTGATTTAACTTATAATGTCACTAAAATCATATTCATATAACCGCCGAAGGCATCTCCTCGATGAATGAAATACCAGTAACTAGTCATATGTCCAGTTAAAATTTCATACGGTTGTTAGGATAATGTATCTCGGTGTCACCCTCGACCGGCACATTGACGGTATCCCAACATTGCAATAAGAAGATCAGGTCGGTGAGAACCAAATCTTACAGGCTAAATCATATTTTAACCTCACCGAACTTATCACTCCACCTCAAAGTAATGATCTATAAGGCAGTTATTAGACCAGCATTCCTTTATGGGGCGCCTATGTTGAATAACATTTCGCCAACAACTTCAAAAAGGCTCCAACAATTTCAAAACCGTATGCTAATGGGTATAGTAAGGCACACTTCTCTACAAAGGACGAAATCAGACATAATACACGAGACTCTCGGACTCCCGACGGTAACGGACTTCATCACACGGAGGCATATCAAATTCTTTGATAGCCTCCAACACTGCACGAACCCACTATTCAACGCACTTACACCGACAGGCCGATCTCAGCGCTGGCAAACACACGTACAAACACTCAATATGGACTGAGTAAACTACTAACAAACTCCAATCAGACAGAACTAGTGAGCCCCATCACTAGATCTCCCACTCCTTCCATCCAAGTAATGTTTAGAAAATTCAATGTCCTGAACAACCCTCTCTTAAAATGCACCTGGTGCAGTAAAAGAGATACTACGTATCATTATTAACATGCTATTTTTTTCAAATATTAATAAAAGACAAAGAGGTTAAGAGAGAAAACAAACATAAACATACGGTCGTTAACTTTTGGATAATTTATGCCCAATCAACGAAAAACACCCAACTAAACACTAACAATGATTATAAGTGAAAGTCGTATAATAGCACAGAACAGTATATTTATATAAGCCACTAATACCATTTTAATTATTTCATGTTTTTTTTCTCTTTATATTGGTATTCCCAACTGTCAAGTACAGCAATTAGCAATCAGCAGATTGCTTGTCAGTAAAATTAAGACAAAATGACATGAGGGACATGAAGAAGAACAGTACCCAGCGGTACCTCTCCCTTCGCTTTATTTATCACCCTCATCCACGTTCTTAATAGTCTCCTCTTTGTGTTCTGCGACACGAGTATCGTAGTTATTTGTTCTATCAAAGGTTTGGATGTCCATGCAGTTTTTCTTGAAATCGTTGATCTACGAGTGTTCGTCAACCGATGGTATTTTTAAGCCAGTATGCAGATTTTTATTATTTATAGAATTAGTATGGAATTGCTTACTGAAACTTGAATTAATCAGTTGTTAATTACAATTAATCAGTCACATTATTCTTGAACGGCACCGATTGAGAACAGACCTATCTCTGAAGACGGTAAAGCCCGTTGATAAAAATAGAGTATCCCCCGGAGCGGAGATAAAGTGAAAAGAAGCGGGTTTCACATTTTGGTCTGTTTGCTGGTCAATGTTTGATGCAGAGCCACCATCATGAGGGCATTCAAACATTTACAGACCCACGGGACCCCGGCCCTAACTACACAGCCCTTATCAACAATCTTCGGACCCTCCTTAGGGTCTGTCTCGCCTCAATCTTTATCGCTTCATAAGGCCCTATACACCAGCTCCCATTGATAGTAACCGAATTAGTATTGAGGAAATTCTGCCATCAAATAATAATAAATCGGGGGATAAAATTTTTATATAATTTGCAAATTATTGATTTTGCTGGTCCATGGTCAATAAACACTTTAACAGTGGATCATTTTCTTTTATATATGACCAAATATTGTAGAATTAGAGTTTTAAAGTGAAAACATTTTTAGCCGCATTTAACTATTTTTGGTAGAGGATAAACTACTAAACTATAAAGGGCCCGTGTCAGCAACACGATCGAGACTGGTGGACTCCTAACGGCCAGTGCACGAGTTATACCTTTAGCATTCCAATGAAAGTTATATTATTTATACTGATTTTTATTTCAATTAAATTATTAATATTTTGTATGTAGCTTATTAAGCTCATCATAGGTTATGATTAATAAATAGACTACTTGAAAATTTATATAATAATTTTTTGGAGTGTCAATATATGTGAAAGCCAGTCTAATGCTAATAATATAAATTTTAAATTTATGTAATCCTCAATGCTCCTTATTATGTCACAAACAAACTCATTCATCATTATCTTAATATCCCATATGTTACTGATTTGACCCAAACTAGATACCTTACCTTCCATGACAAGCTCCATACACACTTGAATCCGCTAGTCTCTCAACTTGCTTCCCATACTATTCCTGATAACCCTCCAAGGCGTCTCAAAAGAAGATGGCCTCGAGACCATCTGCTATAGAACTTTATTGGAGTGCTACCGATGGGTGGTTTCTCTACAAGAGTTTTTCATGTCATATTGTACATTTTAGCAGATTTACTTATTGTAATATTATTATAGTTGTAAATTTCAATAAATTATATTAAAGAAAAAAATTAAATTTGAAATATTATAGCTTATGTCTACATATAAGACATGGCATAATTTACAACGAAATTTTCATTTTTGTAAAATAAATTATTGTTGGGAAATTTATTTATAATTATTTGCTATAAAAGGCAATCCAGAATATGTAATACTGTACTTGGCATTTAATACAGAATATTTAATATTGTTTTTTTATAGAGGTCATTTTTTATATCGGTCAGAGTTTATTTGAATGACCGACTGCAGGAACTAATTTACCTTAACAGTTAACAATTTTAGTAAAATCACTTATATTTCTAAAATATGTAATCATATCTTTTTATTATTCTTCACATGGCGCTATGGACCCTGAATGCCTTGGCCTCCTCGACAATTATCCATCACTGTGACCGGCATTCCGCAACTTAGAGAAGTGCTCACTCCCAGTAGCATATGGCCCACCTCCATATCGCCCTGCTACCGTAGTCTATGCCTACCGAGTTTATACCTCTTTCTCTATTGTGTTCCTCTTTCAGTTATGTATCACAGTTAAAATAACTAAAATTATTGTTAATTAAAAATAGTTTATATATGCCTAATATTTAATTTACTTATTTTTTCAATTTTATCGACGGTATGCACATATTTCAATATGAATAATTTATCGTAATTCTTTTCAGAAATATGATTTGTAAATGATGGAAAATGTCGCACTTCAACTGATGGGTAAATCATTCGAGTTCTAATAGCGGCTAAAACAATTGGCTCCGCCCTGACCGGTGCGGACTATAGCCGAAGACAGCCGAATTAGCAGGGATTAACAAGGGCTCCAAACAATGAAGGTCCAGAGAGGTGTAAATTGAACAAAGGGCCAGGCTAGGGCCTCGCTGTGACCAGTGACCAGTGGGCAGTGGATTAGGGCCGCCTATAAATGC
The DNA here is from genome assembly GCA_037127475.1 of Arma custos. NCBI lineage: Eukaryota > Metazoa > Arthropoda > Insecta > Hemiptera > Pentatomidae > Arma > Arma custos. The sequence continues at coordinate 74,567,079 of CM073760.1, forward strand.
AAACCAGGGCTCGCTGTCTAATCGTCCTAATTGAGCGCCTCACCTTATTTATCTCCCTCATCGGCTCGTTTATACACTCCTGGTATCTTACTGTATTCAATAGTGTGTTCTTCATTATTTGTCAACAAATATATTTTTTTTAAATAATAATCAATAACACTGGGAGAGAATGAAAGAGATATAGCAGAAAAGAACTGTACTGCTTCTAGGATAACAAGTATAATGAGAGGTAATTTGTCTGAAATCACGCTCAATCAACAAGACTTTACCCCTTATTTTAGGTACCCACTTTATCAAGGTTGGGTGTGTCTCAGGAGGCCCTGAAGATCCTAATGGGTCTATCCGTAGCAGTTAGAGGAAATAATTTATCTAACATTGCCTGTTTTGAACCAAGAACCTCCACATCAGCGCTCTACATCAGAGCCACTACAATAATAATAATAAATCAATTATTAAATTTAATAAAATCTAATCACAGAAAATCTCACCATAAATGATATATTGCGCATTGTAACATTTAAAATATTTATTTTATAGATATTCAATTTTACTAGCTGTATACTATTATGAATTATTCCATCTTTATAAGATATTAAATACTTAGTGTCTAGACGAGATAATATGGAGACTTGTAAGAAAAGTTGTTTTATTTGTTTTTATTAACTAAAATTCCTTTTATTATTTCTTCAAATATTTTTTTTCGCAAGCTTAATTAGAATTTGTTATTCGGCATTTAATACTAACAATTTCATTTAGAGAGGTCAGAGATAGAATATATATATTGAGATGTTTCTATACTAGCAGTTAATAAAACTCTTTAAATTTTACAAACCGGGGTGAACTGTATTGTAATTATTATCATAGCGAACTACTTAGCTAGGGAAAGCGGGCAGTCCGGTAGGTGATTTTAGAATGAAATAGAATGTACTCCGATTTTTCTGGGCTTCATTCATTATTTAATTTATTCTAAAGAAATAAAACAAGAAAAAGCCTTTTCCACTATTAAAAAAAACAACGATTCAATGCCTTGCTTGCTTTAAGGCTGATAATACGATGTAATCTATGTAGTAAAAAATCCCTAGTCATGCCGTCCTCCGGAAGGGACGAAAATGGGGTCCCGAATATATTTGTTATTATGCACTCCTTAAAGATCTATGTCCTGAGTATACCGGTATAGGCAAAATTTTGGTTTACCAATATAGCATCGTCAGCCTAGAAATATCGGAATAAAGTGACGTTAAAAGAATAAACCAATAGTTAAAAATATCATAGTTTCTTTTTTGTTATAGTTTTCATTTGTTTCGTTTATTAAATTTTTATTAAATATATTTTGTGAATTAGACCATCGCTGAGCTAAGACAGCCTGCCCTAGCCCGTCAATAGAGAGCAATCGGGAGCTGGAATTAGCCGATCCGAATTAGAAATCCTTGTCGGGAGAACTGGGGTGTTGATGACTGCCTATTCAGGCAGGGCTCCCCCGGGGCTCCGTCGAATATATTACCTCCTTTATGGCTTTACTGCTCGCCTTTATGATGAGCGCGAATTTTCCGCCAACTTGGCCCACTCTCGTGTCCGCAAACTGGCGAGTGGATTCATTATCAGTAATAAAAAGGCCATAAAAGTGAGGCCGTTTTGTCTGGGCACAACAGGACAGCCCTTCAGGAGGCAGTTATCCCTTTTATCGCCCTTATATCCTCCCTCTCCTCCCTTATCCTGCCCAACACTTATAATATTATAGCGCCTTGTTTGCCATCTATGAAATATTATTATAGTGGCTTTGGTATTAGATCTTAAGGAAAAAGGAGAAAGAATATATACACACACATATAGATATATATATCAGATTAATCCTTAATAAAATTAGATTTAAAAAAGGCGACAAACTATCGCAATACCATTACTGACAAACAATATTTGGACAAAAGATAAAAAAGTTGATAGGGATGCTGGAGAAGGAAGCATTGAAGAATCCTGAAAAAGTGGAAAGTTGAAATAAAAAGAATGCGTGGTGAAAATATGAATGAGGTATTGAAAAGTCTACGTTAGAATGATTTGCGCGATCCTCCTGGATATAAATAATAATCAGATTAATGAGTATAGAATTTTTTAGGGCATCGGGGTTGCTAAGTGTATGGAGCTATACTGAAGCCTTTTTTGTTTTAAATAATTTATCTTTAGTAGATAAATTATTTAATCTGTTAATTCCCGTATATGTACTCTGTGTAATCAGCAGACGTTCCTGGGGCTCAACCTGAGAGTATCTTCGATTCATGAAAAGCTAACCTTCATTCGGTTGTGGAGTATATCGGTAAATCATCTCCCTGTTAGCTTAGAAAAAGTAAAGTCTCTACAATGTGCTAAACTAAGATCTTTCATGTGCTGTATTATTACAGAAAAAATAATTATTTGTACATAAGAGAAAATTTTAGATGTGACAGCCTGGTATTATAATAATCGCAAAACATTTAATATAATTATATTGTGAATATATGAAACTATTTAAAAAAAAAATTAAAAGCCTAAAGATTTACTTTTATTTTACTTGTGAGTTCTACGCTATTTAATATGAATGTTTATATTCGTACTGCATACAATAACGTTTGGAACGAATAGTATTAGTGTAAATAAATATTTTTTTAATCTCGACCAAAAAGTAATTTTAAAACCATTTTTGAAGGATTAGATTTCATATGTTCTAATTTACTTGATTTGTATTTTTCTTGTTAAAAATATTTATTGTAGGATCCTTCAACTTTTAAAATAAACTTTTTATGCAATACATTCTTTATATTTGGTGCGAGCTTGATACTAAATATTTCCTGTTCCAATAACTTGACTCAAGCCGTAACTTGAACGTAACCTTTAGCAGGAGCATGTCACAGAAAAAAGGACCATCTGAAACACTATCTTCTTCCATCTCCAAAATCCCGGATCCCCAAGCTCCCTCAGGTTGACGGATAAAACTGCGCCTTCCGGCATAGATCGGCGTGGAGGCCGTAGATCTGGCGGAGGATCAGGTATATTTAGAGGAGGAGCCGGGTGAGTTGTGTTAGTGCGCTATAACTTGCGCTCGGGTGGAGAAGCCGTTCACCTGTTGTGATTCAATCTTGTTTATTGTTAGTGATTTCCTGGGATGGACTCCCCCCGGGTGGATGTAGTGCCGCTTCTGTCTCTCGATGGCTTTAATCAGCCTTCTCTGTCGTTACGTCCGCGTCGTTTCCTCTTTCCCGCTTCCTTACAGCTTCTTTGTCGTTTCTTTAGAGCTGCCTTGTTTGTCGTGTTCGCTTGCTTCTAGTGAAGAGTACTTAATCTATAAAAACATCAATTTATTACAAGATATATGCACATTATTGTCATGTCTGATATGAAATTCACAAGTATTTGAAACAGCCATTAGTTTACAGAATACATTTTAATCGAAAAGTAAAGAATCAATAAATGCACTTGTAGAAATTTAGGGATAACGTTAAGGAATTTGATTTTTGAAATAAATTAAAATAAAAAATAATCTTTATTGATATAAATAATCTTGAGAACCATTGACACTCCCGAATGATCACGATGTAATTATTAATGCATACTGCAATTAGTGCAGTTGATTGATTAATGTTTCTTAAGAATTAGTTTTTTTAACTGTATTATAACATATCTTGATAAAACGTACAAAATCCAGGAAAAACAAATCAAACGAAATCACTAATTCTTATCTATTTATTGCTTATCTGAGAATATCTTAAGCATGGTTAAAAAAAAATTCTAAATGTTTTTTAGATACGATTTAATAAATTATAATTTACCTTATTTTTCAACCAGCAGTGAATTACCTGACTTCACATTTTACCTGACTTCACAATTTTTAATATCGCATATAATAATACTAAGATCATACATTTAAATAATAAAGTATCGACGTTTTCCCACAATATAAACAAAATCAATCCTAAGGAAGTTAGCGATGTAGCACAATATATGAGGTCTTCAGGATCAAATTTCTCAAATTGACTTCTTTATATTTTTCACTAATTAATCAAGTAATGTTTTATGTTCTCGAAACTTCAGGTTCAGAATAAAATTAAAACCATAAGGAATAAGGTGGCAAAATGCCGTATGAAACGAAATTGCTAGTCTAAATTAGAGGAAATTGTGAAAAAGTCAATTTTTGAAATTTCAGAGTTATCCGCTTTTGATCGTGAACAACTCTTATGTTTGAAATAAACTCTTTGATGACAGTCGATGTATAGTTCGTGTTTATTGCTCTTCAAATATGGTTATTAATATCACCATAGTCATATAACCACAGTAAGATGTGTTGGTTTTCAACTTTGTAGAATTTCAAGGACTATCATGTTTTCACTCAAAACTGAATCATGTAATAATAAATAAAAATAATACATTTGACTGGTCACACTTAAAATAGTACTCGTTTGTACAAGGTCTGTATGCTCTGTGCCGTAAGATAATTTTTTGCGATAATTTCGTTGTTTTCATGTTCTTGTTTAAGTAGGCGTCCCCCCTTCTTCTTTTTCCCTGCTTCTTCTTCTTCTTCCCTTTTCCTCAACTTTTTTCAGCTCTGGCCTCGGAATTGGCGGTGGTCCGGCGGGAGAAGCCAAGGGAACGTTATGAAAGCGAGGTGTTTCCCAAGAGGTGAGGCCGGCTCTTCTCGAGGAAAACTCTCTGGGTAATATCACAATGAAAAGTGCCCAAAGTTTTCAGTTAAGTTCCCCCAACATGGCGGCCACCCCTCAATCTCAAACTTTCCCTTCCTGGAAGGATGGGGAGCCTTTAACCCTTGCGGACGCCTTCACTTTCAGAATATAACGTAGCCCCAGCACGAACCAGGGGATCTAATATTCATATCGTATCTCACTTCAGCTCTTCCATTCATGGAATTTTTATTTAAATATTCATTATTGTTTTATTTGAACCACTGAAAAAAAAGCTGATCTATAATGTTAATTAAAGATGAGCTTTTATTGCACTTCCCTATTTTATACTTCTCTTACACTTTAAAATATCCACGCTTCGGGGTATTGCTCGGCCTCAAATCCTTGAATTTTGGGAATTTTTTTTTTTTAATTGTTAAGATTTTTCCTGATTTGAAAGGTTTAGTATATAGTTTGATCTAATTATGGAATACAGTAACACCATTTGAATAATAAAAGAAAATTAATTACTACATGAATTTAGGTTAATAAATGCTGTGATACTATTTGAATGATAAAAAAAAAAAAAATTATCTGTTTGAATTTAGCTGCATTAAGATTTTTCAGGCTTAACACTAATAGAATATTTTCGCTTCATTAGGATACCACTATTTAAAGACAAATGTGCTGTTGTTAGAGTTGAAGTGCTGCCATATAGAACGATAAACAAAGAAAGTTCGGAGACTTTGACTATGATCCGAAGAGGACTAGTTGATCAAGTAGTCAAAAGAGAACGCAGAATATTGAGGATGATTTTGGACAACATACATTTAAGATATAACGAAGAAAGATAGAACTATAGAACTATACAGGAACATAGAAACGATATCAACATCAATTAAAAAGAAAACTTTATTGTTCTATGGACACATCTTAAGAATGTCCGATGATCGCCTGAGAAAAAAAATGTAAAGAAATTTGAATTCCTGAATTTGTATTGTCGTATGGTGAAAAACTAGAAGGATTTTGAGTTAGAAGAGGAACTCAAAATACTACGGGGGCATCTGTCTGAAGAACAGAGGAAAGGTAATGTGGGACTCAAGATTTACTGTCAGACGATCGAAGCTGGTAGAACAAGATAGAGAGAGATGTGGCAAGTGATTCGCAGTCCATAGCGGCTCGATCCAAATTTTCAAAAAATATCTATATGAATTTAGTGATGGATTGAATTGGTCAGGGGGTGCAGTCAATGATAACATAAAATAAGTAAATAATCGTGCCGATGTAGACTGTCTTCAGGACAACCAAATAGTTGATGCCGAGTCTGCGGTGACTGTCAAGCTAGCAACTGTAAACTGATTTATATAAATATTGACTCTCGATCAATAACTGTTGGACAAATTGTCGATTGAGTTCACAGTTCCTAGTTTGACAGTCACCGCAGACACGGCACTAACTATTTTGTTGCCCTGAAGATGGCCTACATTGTAGGCCGAAACGCTGGCACAATTAAGTTCTGCCTACTTTGTGTTATTTTCGACTGCACCCCCTTTTCGATCCAATCCACTATTTGCATTATCCAGTCAACCATTTTCCACTTGAACTATTCCACTTGATTGTTTGTAATAATCTTAATAAATCTAAATTCAAATACAAGTTGCCAGCATATAGATAGATAGTTAATCGTTTAGCTTCATAAAGATAATTCTTGTTAAAGAATATAGTCCTAAAGTGACAAAACCGGGGTTACAAGCAGCCAAGTCAAAGCTGCCTGCAAGGACAAGGGACACGAAGTAACTGATTATAGAGGCAGGCCCGGATTCATGAGGCCAATCTAAATTCAATCCTGGCTGGAAGTGGCAGGAGTGAGGTTGTAAAATGTGCACTAGGAGGTCCCGTGAAATATTTACAGCGGAAGGGTTGTTCCCTTCTCTTGAATTTATTAGCTTGTAATGACCAACCTCCTCTTTTTGTCCCCTCCGTCCTCAGGGTGTGAAAGATCAGGTCCATTGGGATTCGACTTTCCTTATACATATTTGTTGTAACATTAAATAAATTTAATCTGTTTTTAAAAAATTATTATTTGAAGTTTACTACTGTATTATAATAGTGCAACATGTAAATGCAATGTATGACACATAATGAATCACATGAGATGGATGCAAGTAGAGAAACTTGCCTATTGTAGTACTGAAATAACAAATTCAACATAAAAAAGTCACCAGGTCAACTTCATTTCAGACACCTCGGAGGATTATCGAGCTTTGTTAGTTAGGCTTGAAACCAGTGTTTTTTCCGAGTAGGGTTAAATTTTCATTAAAGAATTGATATCAAGTTCAGGCAAAATTAGCAACAAATGAGGCATAAAGGTCATTATGGATGACTTTATTCTAAAGAAAGTAAAGATAATTGAGGATTTTGGACTCGAAGGGATTAGCTGACTTAGTGGAGCCCCAAAGCTCTACTCCGTAAGTCCAAATGGGTCTAATGATTGTCATGTATATGATTCTTAATTAATTGCGAGCTTAGAGTGTTCGTCTAGTAAATGCTGAAGTAGCCTGAAACGGTTTCTTGTCTTTTCAGTCTAGTGGGAGGATTCTAATTTAACGTTTTTCAATACGTAATCCTATCTATTGTGCTTGTTCTACACGAGTTATTAGGATGTTATTAAATGGTTCCGGAAGGGTAGTTGGATGAGATTTGTAGACATTTATTTGTATCCTTCTATCTTGAAACCATTCTTCTAGGTCAGTGATATGGGATTGAAGAGTATGGGATACGATAACTGGATTAGTATTGTCTGATAATGCACGTGTATCATCAGCATCCTTGGTAAGGATAGTATTAATATGGGTTGAGATGTCAGCTAAGTAATCTGTATAGATGATTGGGTAGACTCTATTCAGAATTGATTTTACATTAATCCATAGGATTTTAAATTTGAATGATGATTGTTTATGAAAGCTCAACTTTAATTCGCATAAATACTACACCTATTTTTTTTTTGTTATCCATATAAGAAGCGTCAGCATAATTTTCCTGATCTGAAATACATCTCTTAGAGGAATTTCCGAGGCTGTTTAGAGCAAACAGTTTTTATTATATCATAAATATCAAGGCCAAGAAACGTTTTTTATTATAACTAATTTTTGATTGGGCCGGTAATCCGCTTAAGGGACCATTTGGAGATAAGCCATAAGGGTTAACGACAGGGCTTTAAGAAGAGAGGATCCTATGGAATTTATAGCCGTGTAATGGAGGGGGGCATGGCGGTTGTTTTTGCCGCCCCCGCCTTTACACAGATTGCCGCCACTGTTTACTGACCGCCCAAATAACATAATTCCCGCCTTATCTCACTTTATTTCCGGCGGGAATCGGGCGCTCACCCGCCACTTACTGCTCAGGATCTGATTGCGTCCGGTTCCACTCTGCTGATTTGAGGATTAGCCGTCGATATTTCATATTTACTAATAGAGTATACGAAACAATATAAATATTTCGTAACATTAAATTAAATTAATTTTTTTTAATAATGACTGAAACTTGAAATAAATCATTTTTAATTCGTATATGGCATCATATGCACGATATTTTTCTGATTACTAACCTACCACATGGAAAGTGTCTGAAAAAATATTTGTTTTCTTCACTTAAAGTCATGCTGCCATGGCTAATCACACAATCCTACATACAGTGGGATTCATAAACTTTACCTACCCAGGTGTAATTAAGGCTAGGGATCCCTATTTTATGTCCATTCAGAAGGGCAGCAAAACCAAGAATTTTTCACGCCCTTTTAAAAAATCATAATACCACAAGTCGGACTGTGAACCCGCATACCACCTATAACAATAGTCACCTAAGCAAACTACTAGACCTGAGGTAACCAACTTTCTTTCTGCTTTGATGTTAAAAAAATACGAAGGTAGTTTTAAATCATTTGATCGTAATTTATTTTCTAAAATCTAGTATCTTTTAATTATTTCGAATTAACTTCTTTGAAGTTTTTATAGTAACTCACGGTTTATTGCAGACATTGCCTTGTGATTTTCTATTGCGGATTATGTTCGTTTCATTATTTTTATTTTTATTTTATTAATGAATTGGCAAACACATAAACCACATCTGAAAAGAATCCAATCTAAAACATGGACACTCAAATATTATGCTTGAGTAATTATCTAATCCGTTATCTGATATCCATCTCTTAATAGAGCGGAGAGGCTCAGTGGTAAAGGGCCGAGTTGCCTTGCCAATGGTTCTGGATTCAAATCCTGATGCTGTCAGACTTATTTAATCTGTTAACCAGAGTTGGGTACAATGGGATCTAGGACCCTCCCGGGGCTCACAGAGCTTCTATAAAGTGGTTACCCAAGATAAGGGACAAAAAGTGGCAGTTGAGCGTGATCTAGGACAAATCACATCTCTCAATAATAGTCAATGGCACAGTCTGTATTTTGTACTGAACCCAAGGCCTATCATGGGTTGTAGTGGTATAGGAAAAAAAAATAAGCTCTTACAGAAGTACAGAGCAAAGCATTTTTTAAAATTTAACATCATTACCTTGTCTGTATTGGCAGTACGCTATTAGACAAGACTACATAGAGTTCTCAGTCAAGATTTACATTAACATAGTCACGATTGCTGTTGTAAATGATTAATGCCCTACTGGTCCAGGGAAGGTCCAATAGAACATACGCAGAGCGTGTAATCATCGAGCCGAGTATAGCCTTTGACCACGAGCTCCTCAGGCCTTCAGCCTAATCCCCCCAAAAATCCCCTCCCCTTGAGGCTAAGCAGATTAGGCCCCAATACTCCGGAGAGAGGCTCTTAATTGCAGCAAGTCAGGATTTGCATCCCCAAGCTAATGCCCCCATCGGCCGCTACGTGTGAGGCTCCTTCGCACATTAGTCAGCCCTGCCATTAGGGACGCGGGGGATTAGGTCGATCCCTTCTCCGGGCCTCCCCGGTTCACTTCCTTCCAGCGCTGATTATGGAGGATGACACGCGGAAGGTAATAAATGCTGGCATCGTAAGCTGCAGCGTCTTCGGATGGAGGGCAGGTGACACGAACAGTAATCCTGAAGTTAATCGTAAGTTAAACTGGTTAAGGTGCAGTAGTTTGTCCTAGAGGATCGGTTATCTCATTGATTCAATATTGATTCAGTGAGACTTTTGGAGCTCTGAATTTAAATTGAGTTTTAAATATTATAATATTAAATATTTAGTATCTAGAATCAACATAAAAAAATTATAATACCACTACTATTAAGATATGAATGAGGAAACTTACTTTTTTAGTTGTAATCCACTACAAGTCTAATTATAAATAGATGTTTATGTTATTGTAAATGAAAAATAATTTGTACCAATTGACCAACAACAAACCGGATGAAATAGGAATAAACCCTAAATCTATCGTGTCGTTGGTGAATTATCTTAGAGGTTGTCTCTTTTTGATGAGTCTGATTGGCCTGTTGGTGTGAGATGTACTACACTTTATCTTCTTAAATATGATTTTGTTTTGATTTGTGTCCTGATGATGCCTGGATGGGCGAAATATCGAATTGTTTACTTATTTCCAGTATTTTAGACACTTATGGCTTTGTTTTGTGGATATTTCTTATTGCATCCTACTTAATATTTTGATTACATTATATAGAATGTCATTTCTTTGTACTTGATGAGTGAGAATACAGATATAAAGGGAAAACAAAACGTATACGTTCTGTATCTTAAGTATGTGTTAATTTTTGGAGAATTGAAAATATAAATATGCCATATTTTAAGAAAACATAGTTTTTAAACATTTTTAAGCAATTAAAAAATCGAGCAGTGTTAATATACAACGATAGGACATGGACGAGTGGCTGAGAGAGCCCGGAGGTGCTGCAAAGCGGCCATTAAGCTAATCTGCTGGCGGGCGTAAAAACAGAGCCTCAGGCGACAAATAAACCAGCGCTTATCGTCCACCCCCCCCCCCCCCGGGCCCCCATCTAATTATCTACTATCGTTCCTCTCCTCTTATCTAGTTCGTTCTCGCTTCGGCGAGAGTCTTCGTCTGCTTCATGGCGTTGCCGGTGCGACAGTGCGTCCACTGCATAGCTCCTGTCGTTGCCAACCTAAGTAATATAACAAAGTGTATGTGTCTGAGAGAGATGGAATTAGATAAATAGATAAATAGATAAAGAGAGAGAGAGAGAGCGAGAGAGAGAGAGAGAGAGGGATAGAGAGAGAGAGAGAGAGAGTGAGATAGAGAGAGGGAGAGAGAGAGTATTTTAGTGTGTGGGTCATGTTTTAAAAAAAAATTTAAATACTGATAATTTAATAAAATAGAGCCAAAAACTCAAAAATAAACACTATTATTTATTATAATGCAAATGGGAAAAAACACAATGCAAAGCCTTATGTTTCAAATTCAGTAATACACCCACTTACCAGTCGACGTTTCGCTTATTCAGGCATTATCAAGACACAAAAACAAAAAAAAAGGGTTATGTGAATCACATCTCGAAGAAAAAGGTGCAAGACATCCCAACAATCAACAGCCCAAATAGGCTCCAAACATGAGACAGCACCCCACCACCAAGACGTTCAACATGGTACAACTCTTTAATAATTGAAGCGGAACAACGGCTATACCACAAATCAAATTAATAAAATAGAGCCAAAAACTCAAAATGAAACGCTATTATTTATTATAATGCAATTGGGAAAAACCACAATGCAAACTTGTATGTTGAACGTCTTGGTGTTGGGGTGCTGTCTCATGTTTGGAGCCTATTTGGGCTGTTGATCGTTGGGATGTATTGCACCTTTTTCTTCGAGATGTAATTCACAAAACCCTTTTTTTTTTTTTTTGTGTGTCTTGATAATGTCTGAATAGGCGAAACGTCGACTGGTGAGTGGATGTATTACTGGATTAGAAACATAAGGCTTTGCATTGTGTTTTTTCCCAATTGCATTTATTTATTTAAAATTTATTTTCAAAAAGTCTAATATCGTTTTATTCATATAGTGGAAATCGGGGAGCGGTAGAGCGTGGGGAGTGGTAGTGATCAGTGGGTAGAGCACTGAGTCGCAGTGCCGAATCTTCCGAGTTTCAAATCCGGCAGTGGTAGATACTTTATTAAATCTTTTAACAACCACAAATGGACACTGTGAAACAGAACTCATATATATGCGATACAGAATCCTCTTTAAAGTGTATAACCTTAATTGGGGGGAAAAACCTGGCGTTTGAGCGTGGACTCGGATTTAACATGTTCCTACACTAACGTTGTAATAGATACAGTACAGTCTTGCTGTGTACTGGACCCAAGTCCCTTAATATGTTGTAATGGTATACATTTTTTTAAAAAATAAATAGAAATTTTATATATTTGGTTATATTTAAAATATTATCATTAGATTCGAGTATTAAGTTATAATTAATAAATTAATCAATGTCTCTACTGTGTACTGAACCCAAGACCTTCCATGTGTTATAATGGTATAACTTTTTTTTTTAATAATCAATAGTCAAAAAAAGTTACTTTGGAATATTCCCATTTTCAATATCTTGATCTCATCATTTTGGAAAATAGTATTGTCAAAGAACAGACAGTTGAAACGATTGATCATTGCTGGCTGACATAGGATCCATATGGTAGTTGTAGTTGGTAAACAACCAAGATCTTCAGTAACCATTTACTGTTATTATCGATATGAATATTTTTCCTAAAGTTGCATATATTATGTATCGGCGAGGAATGTAATGCACCCAGTAGGACCAAACGAGGTACCAGTTCTAAAAACTTTCCACCCAGCGGTAACAGCAATGTTCAAACAAGATGGAAAAAAGGAAACTTTTTTTTCCCGCGGCGAGGGGTGGCCCCATGTTTACATATTGAAAAGACCCAATTCTGGCGGAAGTGTCCGAGCGGGCGGAAACCCCAGCGCCCCTTCCGGCCTTTGCATAAACAAATTCTCGGCTTGATTCAATCTTCGGACTCCCATACTGCCTTTTTATTCTGTTATTCCGCTAGGACTCGCTTCCACCTATGGAACGTCCGCCGGGAGATCGTGCTCTGAATGGTTATGCAGATTCCACATTGGAGGATCACGGAAGATAAGAATATTCTATCACATCTTCCAGATTAAGTTATGGTGTTTCGCATCATTATTGTTCAAAATGGATAAAAACTATAAACAATCAATACTATATGATGCAATAGGAAAAACCCTAAAAAAATTTTTAGAATATAGACTTAGAAGAGATCTCTAAAATATTGGTAAAATATCTAGTCAACGTTTTGCCCATTCAATCATATTCAGGACACACACCAAAAGTAAATCACATCAAAGAAGACAAAGTGTAGCATATTTCAATGCACCAGTCCAGACTCCATCGAATAGTGACACACACTTCACAAACAACTACTGATGATACGATTTTTTTCGGAGTGTCCTAATTATGCCTGAATTGGCGAAACGTCGACCGCTTTGTTTTTACAATATTTTACAGACTTAATGCTTTGTTTTGGGGACTTTTCCTATTACATCCTATTTGTGATGTATGTCTCTTTTTGTGTTATTACTCAAATTTATTGATTATTCTACACCTTGTATCCAACTCTGATTTTACATGCACTCTAAAAATTGTAAGGAATACCATGACTCACAAAGGAAACGATACGCAGTTCCTATTAAATAATTATTGTCGCGACAGACTCGCGACAGAAAGAAGTCCTTGGCCTACTCAACAGCTCAACCCCAATCGTCCCGATCGCCCGATCGATTGCTGGAGGCCTTGCTTAATCTCAGTTTTTAACTGACGGCACCCTTCCATCTAGCTTTGGGCCTTCCTCGAGGGTCTTACTCCATCAAGATTTCCTTTATACAACTGTTTCCATGTACTTTCTTCGTCCATCCTGTATACGTGGCCCAGACACTTGATGTGTTAAATCTTGATGAAGCTCCATCGTTAGGTCTCCATATAACTCACTCAACTCCTTGTTCCTTCTGACCCTGAGTTGTTCGTTTTCTCGAACTGGACCAAATATTTGCCGTAGAACTCTCCTTTCGAATCTGTTTAGCTTTTCTACGCTGGATTTATTCTGTGTGAGGGTTTTACCAGCGTGTGTCCTTACTGGCCTAATGATGGTTTTATATGTCATCAGCTTGGACTTTAGGCTAAGGATCTTACTTCTCAGAAGCTTTTAGATCCCAAAACATGCTATTAGCTATTACTATCCTGGCTCTGATTTCCTGATCCTCCTCATACAAATTCTCGTATTTAAGGCTTCCTAAGTTTACAGTATACTTGACAAGCGTTGGAAAGTGTATCTTCCAAACACGTAGCTATTAGGTGGTCGGTTTTGTTTACTATTGCTTATTACCATGACCGTGGTTTTCTCCTCATTCACCCGAAACTCCATTTTTCCAGCTTCCACTTTCAGACTCTCAAAAGCTCCATGTCCAATTTTATGTGATTTAGAAAGATTTCTTGATCCTAGGAAATGATTAGTAATGTTTATTTTATATGTAAATTATTTTAAATATTTTTATTTGAAAAGATAAAAATAAAAGATAACATAATGTCCAGAATATTATTTTATATTAAATTATAATAATTTATATATATAATAATTAAAATATATTATTTTACAGTAAATTGTTTTACTTTGTCAAAATGGTTCAATTGCTTGCAGATAGACACGTCCAGCCGAAAGTAGACTGGTAAATTAACTTTATCTTTCTGGAAGGAAAATACCTTAATTTTACCTGCAGTTTTCTCTGTTTTTAATGTTCATATGTAAATCGTAGTTAGAAGGCTAGAATTCAGAATAATGGGTCTGGTTTATGAGCAATAAAAAATGTCGCCTGAGAAACTGAAACGGTCGCCAATCAGCAGTTGCCAACAACTGCTATTTCACAGTTGTATGTTGAACGTCTTGGTGGTGGTGTGCTGTCTCATGGTTGGAGCCTGTTTGGGCTGTTGATCGTTGGGATGTATTGCACCTTTTTCTTCGAGATGCGATTCACATAACCCCTTTTTTGATTTTGGTGTCTTGATAATGCCTGAATAGGCGAAACGTCGACTGGTAAGTAGGTGTATTTTTTTAAACATAAGGCTTTGCATTGTGGTTTCCCCAATTGCATTATAATATTTATATTTATATTTAGTTATAATTTATAATATAAGTTATAATTAATAAACCATCATTATAATTTTAAGAAATGTGTTGACTTTAAGAATTTCATTGGAATGAGATCCTCAGGCTCAAATCGTCATACAAATACACCCACACACATTAATCAAATAATGTTCGCGTTTGATGACTCCGAATACCCCTCCTTTTGACCTCTGAATTCACGAGGTACTTCGCAGAATTCACTAAAGCCATGAACTGGCATTGAACAAAGACAAAAAAAAAAACGAGAGAATTCCTCAAGTTGTCTGGAAGGACCCCTATTAAAAATAATGAAAGAGGAACCTCGGGGAGGGACCATTACAGGAGGACGTGTTTAATGCCAACCCTACAGGATAACGAGGAAGGCCTTTGTCCAGTTTGGGGCCTCCTTCAGTCCCTTCATTTAGCAGGTGTCCTCAGGAGGACTCTCAGCGGATGCCGCATTGGAATAATTCAATGGGCATCTGTTCATCTGCGTCCGATGGGAAAAGAAATAGGACAATGTTGAATTGGATGATTGGTGATTGATTGGTAGTAGTGAAACTGGTAGTTGTTTTTAAAGTGAAAACTTCTTTAGCCGCGTTCAGCGATTTTCGGTAGGAGAAAACTATCGGATTCGCTTCAGCAACATGAGCGACATGCTCTTGACGTTTTGCGCGAGACTTGCGAGGCCTAGCTACTTGTGTATGAGTAAGCACTGCACAAGCACAAAGGAAAATACTAACAATTTAATTGACATAATAATTAGAATACAGTTATATTTGTTATACCTTGTGTTTGTATTTACATACATTTTACTAAACTTTTTTCTCATTTTTACTTAGACCATTTGTACTCAATTATTTCATAAAACAAGACATTTAATGATGGCAAATAAAATATTTTAGAAGGAACGAAAAGTTCAACTAGTTAATTGATATTATAAGTTATTATTAGTACCAATTAATTAACTATTAAACGAGTTTTTTTTTGTTAAACGTTATTATAATTTTAGCAATGGATTCTAACCTTTATACTAAAGTTCATTAAAAGCAAATGTATTACTTATACCCTGGCCGCTGGGCGTCGCCAGTTTCGAGCATGTTGCTGGCACAAACCCACAAGTTCATACCCTACGAAAAGTCGATAAACGTGGCTAAAGAAGTTTTCCCTTCAAAAATATCCCTTTTCGTTCCATATGTGGACGTGGTTGATTGATTTAGAATTGTTTAGTAGATAATTTATCATGAGGTAACTAAGGTTTACTTTTATTATGTAAACATGGTCACAAGAATGTCTACTTACGAAACAGCCCCTTTTTTTTTTGAGCCAATGCCTACTTCTTTGTCATTTCTCCTTTTTTCAGATAATGAGTTAGTGAGTCTTTCGAGTAAACAGAGATACGTGAAATACCTAAAGTATTTTAAAGAATACTAGCATTCTAAACAATGTCACATATAACATCAGACTAGTCGACCTCCGCCTTCTCACGAAGGGTTATCCTTCAGACGGGCCGAAGGCATTAGCACTATCTCGTAGGGCCCCTGTCATTTCCTCGCTGCCTCTTTTATCTCCGCCAATGGCTCCCCGAGGACGGATTGATAAGAAATAATCACCGCTTACAGCGGCTCCATCTTGTCTTCTAATAGTCTCCCGTTCCGCTCATTACCATTCATTCCGCCTTCCCATTATCTCTCTTATTGCCTTCCATCTTCCTTCTGTCCTCTAATCTCACCCGCTCTCAGCTAATACGCGATTCTATCTCTGCGCTTTATGCCATCTGCTCTTCATTGGATCATCCTTCAAGTGGATTTCCGAAGATGTTTACTGCTTATTGTCTCATTGACCGGATGATGGGAATGATTTCCTATAACTTGTTCACGACAAATGATGACAAATGCAACACATATCTTCAAAATTGTCTGAGATAAACCCGTTATATTTCATATGTCTCTTAAAAATTTTTAATTAGCTTTCTTAATGCCTCTGGTTTTTGCCACTCTCAGTTCAGTGATGTTAAACCTACCTCATATCTATATTAATGTAACTTTATTATACTAAAATATCTGAAACATACTCTATTAGCTTGAGAGTTAATTTGAGGCAAGCTACTTTAAGCAATTTCAGTAGTCAAAATTAAAATTTTCTTTTTCTTTTCTTAGCCCATTGGGTTTCAGTGTTGCTATACTGT
Source organism: Arma custos (assembly GCA_037127475.1). NCBI lineage: Eukaryota > Metazoa > Arthropoda > Insecta > Hemiptera > Pentatomidae > Arma > Arma custos. The sequence goes on from CM073760.1 coordinate 74,584,067, forward strand.
TTTACTAGGAAGAAGTTTTGAAACAATGTCTTCTGTTGTAATTTTTATATTTTAATGTGGAGTGAAAAAAGTTCTTATTTTTACTGAAAATTTAAATTATACTTAACTTCCTCTATTTAAAATATACAAAGCAATCTAATGATTGTTCTCTAGAAAGAGAACTCTTTTTTAAATTTTTGAATATTATTTATACCTTGTAAAGGGAACAGAGTATTGAAAACAAAAATTGTGTCGGAGGGAAAATATATCCAAAACCATAATTAAATAAATCAGTGGAATAAACTGATTCTTTATTTTTGTTCTCAATGGTATTTTTTATTGTTCAGACCATCTGAAATTTCTTCAATAATACGAAGTAGCAGTATTTTTTATGCGTAATTGTGTTTTGTTTCTTCATTGCTGTAATAATGTCATAAAAATAATCATTATCATTTTAATTTTTCTTAACTCTCCTGCTAAATTCAATTATCCTTTATTCCTGTGTCCTGGAGGTCAAGGTCACCATCTCCGCGATGTTGGTAATATTTTAGGTAAATTGTTATATATATAAATGCATTTACCAATGATATTAATTACTTATCAATGCCAATAAGAATGTGAACAATTTTCTATGGGTCTGTAACTAACGAAGAAGAAATTTTAATAGTTAAAAGTTATGAAAAATTGACTGTCCTGAACAAATACAGAAATATCAAAATTTAGCGTTTGTCGGGATCTTTCCGGTTTAAAATGTTTTATAGAAGTTTAAATTAAATTAATGACCATGTGACCATGTGATATGCTAATAACGAAAAACTATGTACGGTTATACTTGATTGGTAACGCAATTCACTCATAGTATAGGAAGACCGGAGATAATTTTAGAAAAGAGTTTTTCTTACATGAAGTAATATCAAAAAATAAGGATTTCTCAAAGAAGAAGGCTGCGTGATAAATCAAGAAGTCTTAAAATACGGACTAGGTTTGAAATACTGACCAATTTGAAAGCGGATAAATCAAAGAAGGTAAACCAGCAGGCGGTATCCGAGGCTGTAGCTAAGTCTAAGGCCGGGCAGGAGGCGCTGCGTCTTTATTACGGCCAACACTAAGGACACCCCTAATGTTCCTTCATATATTTAAATATCAGGTAAAGTTTCGTTATAAATCTGCCTGGGAAATGATGAATGCAGATGGTGGAGATAATATAGGGTGGGGGCCGGGTTTTATGCCCGCAGCCGTGCCCATGCAAATCCGGGGGTGGTCGCCAGATCTCGCTTCTTTTCCTTTTCTCTCTGCCCCCGGCCCGATAAAGACTGGTAATAAATGCAAATGCACCGCCTTCGAACCGTTCTAATGAATCTTTAAACAATCTCAGTCACATTTATCCTCGAGGGCGGACTCTTTTTTTTCTGACTTACAATGTCTTTATGCCCTAGGCTCTCGAGAAATCTGTTTTTTTATTTCTCTCCCAAGCGGTCCAGAGTGGCTGCAATCTTCATTCCTGAGTTGGATTATATGGTTTTATTCCTTATACGTTTCACAGCATTGCATAAAACACTATTCTGGTGTAGAATAGATTAAAAAAAAACTAACTAACACTTCAATTTATTTGATAATATTTTAGGTAGATTGTAATAAATAAATATTATCATCAATACTTTTGTGAACAGGTTTATAAGATTTAGGTTCAAAGATTCAAATGAAGAAATAGAAAAAATCCATAAAAAAACAACTTTTATTACTTCATCTCCGCCACTAACCAATATTTTCTTGTTTAGATTTACGTAACATCACCTAACCAACTACTAACGCTGAGCCACATAAAAGTGCTAAGGTATGGAATGTGTTGGCTACTACTTGATCAGATACAAACTAAGGAAAGGTACAGATAAACATTGTCGCAAAATAAATTAAAATAGTTCGAAAAGTTCGAAATAAAACTATGATTTCGGACGCCAATTAAAGTGTTAACAAAAATTACGGTATGATATATTAAAATAATTTTTAGGTGAGGTGGATCAAAAGGTTAACACCAAACTTATACTTTTTCACATTTTTCTCTACTTTAGCCTAACCATCATGACTAATACGATACTTTGCCTCTTATTTTTCATGGTTTTAGACCGGGCCTGAACTGAAGTTTCGGGAGCATAAAGCATTGCTTGACTAAAATAGCAAAATATCACAAAAATTCAAATTTTGTAATTTGGAGTTGTCCTCTTTTGATCCTGTACGCCTAAATTCTTTTTTATTAAATTTAATTGGTTGTGAAATAAGTTTTCTTTTTTTTTAACATTAGTTTACTATTTATCTAGTTCTTCTGCGCAATGCGACTGTCGACTGAATCTCGTCCTATAAACTCCTTGGAGGCTGTCGCTATCCACAATTAAAACGGCTCTCTCCAAGTCAGTTGCTGACGGCAATTAAAGATTGAAGACTCACGGGAGGAAAGTTCGGCCGCAGAGGAGTTGACTACTAATGCATTTAAAACCAGAGCAGGGTCTCTGCGAGGACAGGCGAGTCAATTAGGCCATCTGCTCTGATAGCGAGCTCCGCTAGTGTTGAATAATGCAGTGTCTTCTCTGTCTAAATTCCGCTTATCAGACCCATGATACAATATATACATCGTCCCGTCGACTCCTTGTCTAGGTAATCTCCATTGCGACCAAATACCTAATTAACTAGAAATCAAAAAGCTTTTATAATGTGCTGGTATACGAAAACTTTTGTCATCACGTGATTAGGCTCGGATTCATCATTGTTGTGGTGAGATATTCAGTGGAGGTCAAACTAAATTCGTGTTATTACATAATTTCATTTTCACCCGTAACCCTTCTCATTTTTATATTTTAAACGGTCATCCATTATTCAATATTTAAATGTAATAGCTATATTTCTATCTACTTTTTCCACACTTAACACCTTTCAATTATTATTATTTCAGAAGTGTATGTAATGTTTGAATTGAACACTTTGATTAAAGTTGTGTTGTGTAGTGTATATATTTGATTTTATATTTGTATGTATCGTAGTGAATTGTGTATGGTGTTTACTTCCACCAGTGTTTTTTTGAAAGGAAAATACTTGGAAAAATAGTTCTTGTGAGATGATGCAATTCATGAATGGAGGATAAGAACAAATAGTGAGCTCTATTAAAAAAACTCTCTTGACTCATATAATAATTTTGGAATTGTGAGCTTTATAAAACCCGCCAAATCGAATGATTGGCCTGACATCGTCCATGACTAGCTGTCTAAGAATGCAGGCAGACAGAATGCCAAAAATGATGCTCCAAAACAGAATTTATGGAAGAGGAAGATCTGGAAGAAGATGGGTGGAGGATGACCTCAAACCTTATTTTATTCCATTTTTTGCACCCTGATTGAATGAATCCTTACTTTAGCAATACTAGGATCGGATTTTATTAGATCGGAGCAATATATCGTCGGGAGATAGGAGATCCGACTCTATTACACTAAGGAAGTCGGTTATACCCCCTCCCCTGCTATCAGGCGTGACGTAAGGGCTACGATGGGGAACGCCGATGCTTTTATGAGGCTTTTTACCCTGAGAGATTTGTGAGGACCCTCATCGCCGATATTTCTCCCCCCCCCCCCCTTACCAGCCATAAGAGGGCGGACAAAAAGGACATCCGTCGAAGGATGTTTTGCAGGACACGTCCACTGCCCCACAAGGACACTAACTCACCAAGAATTTTCTCAATAAAATCTTTATTCCGGTCCAGCACCGGATGGCGACAGTTGTCCTGATATAGAGGCTCCTCTTGTCCCAATACCTCATGAGCTCTCTTCCAATTCTTTCATTATTACGATCTGCGGATATGGAATATCGGATTGGGTATCATGGTATCGAATGAAATTTAAATGCTTATTAATTATTAGTTGGGAGGATTGGCAGAAGATTGGAGGTCAGCGTGAATTTGGAATTAGTAAGCAATATATTGTTTAAAAACAAAGCAATGATAAATCCGACGTATCTTGATGTGAACACGATCAACCTTGTTTAATAACTTGATCAATCTTACCGAAAACGATTCTCTTATAAAACGGAAATATTTTTTGTCAAAAAAAAAAAAAAGAAAATGGCTCTTTTTTTATTAATATTTGAGTCTCCTCCGGGCAGGAGGTCTAATTCTCAGGGTAAATAATAGAGATATTCCAAGAGAGAGATAATGATGATAATGATAATGATGATAATGACAGACAATTTTTCAACTGAAACATTAACAAAAGAACAAATAATCTCCTTGTACAATCGTCGTCCCATGAAGAATACCACCCTTCATGACCGTCATTTCTTTGTCTTCCCTTCCACTCCACCTATAAGACGTGCAGCTCTAACCCCTCTGATTGAATTCTACTCGACAGCGATCGGTCCAGAACAGTAGCCTCTCCGATATTTTAATCCTCAGACTTAGGTGTCCGAGAGATCGGTGGCCATGACAACTTGCTCCCTCGGGATGGAGACAATAAGATCTCAATTATCCTCCTCCTGGCCACTGACAGCCGCCACTTAAACTTAGATTGTCCTGGGGACCTGCCCTCTTCAAATTTTCACGTTGTGCAGGGAGTGGTCTCGGTCCCTCGAGAGTTCCGTCTCCAAGCTTCACTGCCCATGATTTTGTGAGTTTTCATTTCCTTCAGTGAAAAACAACAACAACGTGACACACAACATTTGACAACAAAGTTCCTTTGTCAAGAAAATTACTCGTATTTTTATTTTTTTTCTTGGAAGTAGAACTAAAACTGGAACATTTAAAAAAAATACGTTTTCCATCTGTTAGATAACGTAAGATACTTTTTTTGTAGGAATTTATTTTTCAATTAAAAAAAAATTACATTCTAATCTCAATTTTACCTCCATTTCAATGAATCAGTGTTGTTACATCACTAATATGATGTAACTAATTGACAAATCTGTAGTCAAATGATTTTATTAGGAAATATATTCATTGAAATAGGATTGCCCCTTTCAAATACTACTTAGCTCTAAGTATTTCAAATATATCATATATCAAATATATGATATGACGTTTCATTCATTCAGGATGCAGCTGGCGCTTGAAGCAATCCTTAGGCAGCTTAGTACCTCTTAGTATCTAGTCTTCCCTTTCGTTACCTCATCTGATAGATGTACATGATTTCTTCATTCGGATCCTCGGCGAAAGTTACATTAGATATTATGTAGTTTCCAACTACATAATGCATGCGTACGTGAGCTGGTTTCTTCTTGTTTCATAAACATATCTTGTTTAATTTGTTGACCTTTTTTTTTATTCCATCTCAAGTTGACATTTTAGGTGCTGAAGTATTTTTTTTTCTCTCTTGTTGAAAAAGAGGATTTAAAAACCAAGAATGCAATTAATAATGAGCTGAAGAGACCCCGAGGCCACTAAGCGATAATTCCCTCTATTTCGCCTTCGAAGAGATGACTATGAAGGAAGATATAGCGAGAACAAAGACTCCTGTAAGAAGGAGCGGCGGCTAAGTGGTTAGGGGAAGCAACAGCTGCTCCGGTGTGTCCTTTTTATCTTCCATAAAGGATCCCCCCCCCAACGGTAAATATAAAAAGAACTCGAGGGGGCACCAGTAATTTGTTGACTCGTCTTTAATTATGCAAACAGCCTCAGGGAAGTGCTGTTTAGGAACCGCTCTATCCTATCTCTCTTCCACTTCTTTTCGCTCTATCTGCGCTTTTGTATTGTCTTTCCTCCTTAAATAAAGAGGCTACATCTTTTATTTTTTTGGCTTTGATCGTCTCTATATAATTCATTATGACTCTAATTCGTATATTTGACACTAATTGCAGCCTTTAATCATATGTTGTATGGCCATAGAGGCTCTCAAAGGTTTCTAGAACAAAGCAGCCAATGGCTATATCAACTAATTATTATTGTATTAAATATGTTTTTCATTGGTTTAATATTTACATTAATATTGGTAAATTTTTGTTGGTGGATCTACTGTGATGCTAATGAAAATTGAATTAAACTTAACAATGCCTGCCTACTCTACCATATTCGCTGATTACTAAAACTGCTGCAAAAGCTCGCTCCCACTTAGCTATACTAACAAACAAACTAGTGATTTATTTGGCTATTAGAGAGTTGTAGGATGATTATTGGCCATTGGCAGTGTTTGGCCAGCAAATAGACCGTTGTTGGAACAAACCCGCCCAACAAATCCACCACTATCCTTCCGAAAACATCGGCTCGCCTAGGACCTAAATCAACATGGATCGTAAAATCGGATTCAGTAGGCAGCGCTCGTTAACTGCTGACGTAGCCCCGTCCAATAACAAGGCCACTCTCCTCTCGACAACTGAAGGTAAACGAAGCCTACAAGAACGGGTTTCGAACCTGCGTCAACAAACTGATAGTGTTTCCCTGTTTAACTTTTCTGTCGATTTGGTTCTATCGGTGTTATGAATGCCGGAAACTGTTTGGATTTCTAATAGCGAACTTTGCTACCTGAAGCCCTGTTTACATCACATATAACTGTGAAAGTGTTTCAAGCTCACAGCTCGTTTGTATAACAATAATTCATATTACTCGATAATTATCAAATATAACAATAAGCATTAACTATAGACCTATAACACTAATTTGTCTATTCTAAATATAACTCGTTAAGATGTTAATTGAAATCGTATAGACGATAATGAAAATCAGGATAGGCTTACGCTTTTGGACTATTAGAGGTTAAAATAATGTATAGTAAATTTTCTCCTAAACTAGGACTTCTCTATCTTTCTGCTTTGCATATTTTAAATGAAGGACTTGTAAATGAGACTCTTGGTACCATCACTGCTCCAAAGGACCGAGGTCAGAACACCAGGTTGGATACCAGTTGGAGGTTGGATTTGTTCTTTTTATCTCCTTTTCAAACATCCCGTTGCTTTCCATTATAGACCCCAAATATTTAAAATTCCCCACCCAGTTTATTGTATTTCCTACAAAAAAAAGGTCTTTCTGATCATAAATGGTTATTAAAAGGTCTGAAAAATAGTTAGGCAATAATAGCAAGTAAAACTAATTAAAAAGTTTTGCAAAAATTGATCTTGACGAAGAACCACCACCGAGAGCAGCTGCCAAGTAACAAAGACAGAAGAGCGGCCAAGAAGGCACTAAGAGGAGGATTAAGGTTTATATGATAGTGATTTGGGGAGGTAAGGGCAGCTAAAAGTCTGCCCTTCTCTGAAAGGGACAATAATTGTAAGTAAGAGGAAGAGGAAGCGGGGTTATCTTCGCTCTAAAGGGTTGCTGCTCCTTCAGGAATCGGGGGTCGGTTAAGAAAAGGAGTTTTGAATCGAGGAATCGGGAGGGTCTTGCAATTAACATGGGCCCATTAGTGTAATTAAACTGCGTAACGGTCTCTGGGTCCGAGCAATTCTCTTCGGTTGGTCCTCGGCTTCTGGTTTACTTACTACTGTCTTCGTCTCCTTAAGTAAATTGCTTCCTTCTTACTGTGTTTACTGTGTTTTTTTCATAGGAAGCAGCCAAAACACGTGATGCTAAAAAGTCGTATAAGAAACAGGAAGTATCAATAATGTGTTAAGTAAAAACCTCATTTTTTCTTTCTTTTTTTTTTTATTGACCAATTCGGATAACATTACAACTTTATTTTTCTTCTGCGGGAGTTTTCTGTGCCTCCAATATTCATTCATGCATTCACTGGTACATCTGATTTGATTCTCTGTCCAGCATCAGCCTGAAATCCTTCCAGATTGTTATATTTCTGATTCACTTCTCTATAGCATGTGAAACTGTAACAAATATTGACTTGTTAGGAAATTATAATTTATTGAAGCCATAAGCTGCATAAATAGCATATTTTATCGCTCTTCTGAATTCCAACTTATATACCTTATTTAACGCTTAAGCTTAGCTTTGTAAAAGACCACCTGCTTAGGGGAATTAACGGCCCTCCAGTATTCAATAAATTATTTTTCTTTTACCCTGAATGTACAGAAATATTCCAGTATAATTGAGCCTGTGATATTATCTTTTTGTTGAAATGAATAGAGGAACGGGACAGCACCCTATGTAGAGTGACGAGTTGTAGTGCTGAAGGTCTGGGTTTGAAAACTGGCTGTGGCAGATAAATTATTGAATGTGATAACAGCTAGGGATGGACCATGTGGAACTAGCAGGCCATTATAAGCTTCCCTAGGCTCTATAAAGTGAATACCCTTAATTTTGGAAAAAGCTGGCATTTTAGTGTGATTTCGGCTAAATCTCCTTCCAGCTCAATTGTTAGAAACAGTACAGTCACTCCCATGAACTGAAGACCCTTCATGGATTACTGTGGTATAGGATTTTCCTATTTTATTTTAATTAGCAATAGTAGTCTGAAATGTGTTAGAACGCTCTTTCCACCGCCCTGATCTCATCAATGCTATTCTGCAACATTACTAATGAATATGAGCACTGATTGAATAGAAGAATTCTCTCATAATTGGTTTAGCTCAGTGGAGACGTTGGGGATATTTTTGTATTTGTTTGTTATAAGAAGCCGGGGATGGCGAGCCGTCGGACGTGCTTTGACTGAGACTTAGCCCCCCCCCCCCCGAGGGACTTAGCCAGGTACGGCTTATTGATTAAGACGTAACTCCCTTCATATAAAGGTCATTATGAGTGACGGCGAGGGAAAGCAATTATATTAGTGAGCGGCTTTGTATTCCGCCTTCAGGGTTAGCATCGGTTAGTTCTACCTCCACAATCTTCACGTAATTGCACTCGAGCTCTTCCATGGAGATACTTTAGTCACTAACCGTAATGCAAATAGTCTTGACTCGAGCTAAATTTATATTTGAATCCATCTGCTGAGAAGCTAGAGTCGCGTCAACAACATGGCGTGTTGAATCGTATCCGTATTAACCTGTTAACCGGGCAATTCCCTTATTAATTACGCAGCGTACAACGGGCGCGAGCTCTTTCACTAGGACGTATCAGTACGTCACGCGTGGAGAACGTAATTTTATATTATTTTTTTTATTTTTGCCTAAAATAAATTAAAATACTATGGAATATTTACGTTTTCGTCTATTTATATATTTATATATACTGATTTTCTCCTCGTATTAAATTCACGTCGAAACATGTATCGATGACTAACACCTCTGTCGTACGAAACTATACTTCCCACCCGTTCCAGGGCACAACATATATTTCAAGGACGTATTCATATGTTCTACCCGTACATGCTATTTTTTACGTTTGACGTATTTATACGTCCCGCTCGGTAAACAGGTTAATAATCCTTACTATTTATAAAATTTATATATATTTTTTTATTTGATCTTTATAAGCCCTTGATGATGTCTAGCAGCAAAAGTCGAAATTTCCATCATAAAATATTTTTCGTTTCTTATTGTCACCTCATCCACACATGGTACATGCGACAGACATTTTTTCTAATCCTACTGATTTACTAGGAGATGATTAGACCCTGATCATACTCAACCGTTATATTATGGCTGTTCTACATATGTATGCCATTTGATAGAGGCTTAGTAGGTTCGCGCAGGTCTATAGATCTTACACAGCTGTTAAGATTAAATAAATTCTCTTTCTCAGTTGGATTCGAGCACGAGATCTTTAGCTCAGCAACTCAGCGCTCTACAGACTGCGCTACCTGCTTCTTTCAGTATACTAGCGGGAATAATTTACCATAAACCTATTGTCTTTTCGATATTTACAGACTTATTGACTTTCTATGATCTTAATATTTTGACCTAATTAATTATGGTTATGCACATAGCAACCTTACCCTGCCTATTAAAATGGTCACATGTGAAATATTTCCGGATATGACTTCTTTTAGGAACTTAAACATCTCCATTCGTCCCTTGCTGTGCTTTTAGGACACGAGACATTTATCTTAAGGCTCTATAGTTTTACATTTCGTTTCCCAAGATTCATATCTAGTGGTTTGGGCATTGACCTATTTTTACTTCTGTTATTCAATTTACATCTTTATAAGATTGACCAGTTTTATGACCTCATAGATTTAATATTCCCCGTTCCTCAATACTTAGAATGGAAGGTTGGTAAGTTAAAATAGTCTGCTGTCTAAAGTTGTAATATTGGAAATAAAAACTACAGTTAAATAGTTAGTTTTATATGCCTTAGGTGCTTTATATCGTAATTATTTATAGTGTCAATCTATTTACTCATAAAATCCATTAATTTGTTATCTTTTTCAGGAAAGCAGCAAGCAAAATTCATTACCGGGCAACGAACCAGCCCTCAGTGCTCGTAAGTAACTCTGACTCATTCCCAACATGTAGCTAATGTTGAAGTATTAACTTTTGTATGCATACGGTAAATTAATATATTTAAAAATCATTGAAGAAAAAAATTATTTGAACATTATTACTTACTTCACCGGAAACATAACTGTAAATTACATTTATTCACATAGTTTCTTACAATTACATTATTCATAATATTAATAGAGCCTTCATATTAGATTATATTCTAACATAATTACATTGACATATAGGTGTTAAATATATTGAACACTTTGATTTTTTTTTAAAATTATTATATGTTTTGTGTATTTCTTATTATTATTTGATTTATTTCTAAATTTTATATCTCAGTGATAAATAATTTTACTTCGCGTATTGCGTCATTTTGTAGATACATAATTAAAAGGCACATGGTATGTAAAGTTCCAATAAATAAACAGTCCTTTGTATACCTATCTATTTTGAACTATTGATGATATCTGCTTCTCTAAGATCATGTATATTAATCAGGAAATATTTATTATTTGCTTTTGGAACGGTAAGTTCGTTCTATCTCGTTGTTTTGCGAATACCTTTGCAATATTGGCAAGTGTTCACAGTGTGGCAAGTGTTCAGTGTTGAAGTGGACACTGGCCCGTTAATTGCTCGAGTGCCGTTAAATGGAATTACGAATTACCCCGTTCACTAAGAGAGCAACTAATAGAGGCCACTTAGCGAAGGACAAGGGCAGCAATAATAGTCCTAAATCAACAGAGCCGGATCGGGGAAGGTCCGCTGTCCTTATTATGGCCCCACCGCAGGCAGCCTCTCACATATTCTATATAATTACAAGCCGAGGAGGGTGGAAGGGATGATGGTGAAGAGGAACGGGGGGGGGGGGGGTTAAGACGGCCAAATATTTGCGGGGGAAGCTTCGCGGTCAGGGGAGGTTCGGGCGCCATGGCGAGGCCTGGGGCTTAAACATTCTGTTTAATTATTGTGTGCCGTACTCTAGCCTTTGACCGGATTTAATAATTTCTAATTGCTCTCCTCTCACTAGCCCCGGGGGAGCTCTCGGAATCAAAGCGAAATATTCTAGAGCAAACTGTTACTCGCCCATATCTACTGAAATATTTGTGGGCTCTGTCTTCCGAGCGACCGCCTTTTAAGCCACATAGCCTTCCTCCTTGCCTACAATATACTAAACTACATAGAGAAATAACCATTACCTCTCCATATCACACTAAGATATAACTTTTTCAGTAAATCCAGGCATTATGAGTACTCATAACTTGTGACTCTCAATATTTCATTTTATGGCAGCTGACAAAGAAATATACAGAAAAAATGTCAAACTGTACGGAATAATACCAGCAAAAACATAATCGAAAAATATGATAAGAAGGAATTGAGGAAAGTATAAAAGGCAGTGGTCTGAGGGAGAAAGATTTGCAAGAAAGAAGAAAATGGAAAAACGAATTAAAAGAAAATTTTGGTTCTTATAAATTTTTTAAAAATTAAACTGGACTTCACTCTTCATTATTAGAGAAAGAGAAAAAAAATATTTTCCAGTCAATGTATATTCCTGATTCTCAAAATCATTGAAAACGTTTCGACATTATGGCGTCATTTTCAATGTTTACAAATTTTTTCTCTCTGCATCATTAAAAACTCTTTTACATATCTTTACATCAGTCATAAGTCTAAAATTCTGTGTAATAAATTAATAATAACTATGTACATTCAAATACATAATTTAAATAGAGTGTCCAAAATAATTCACTAAAATCTAAGTATAGATACCTTGAAAGTCATATTTAATTTTTTTTTCTAAAATTCTTGGGGATCATTTATCTTCCATGTTCAAATTTTTTTTTTTCTCTTTCCCTAATAAAGAAATTTTTGGTTGAAGGAAACCCTAAATGAAAAAAATGATAAAAAAACATAAGCGTGTTAATAGCATTTAAAACAAAGTACAGTATCATGATTATGCCAAATTATGAAATAACTAAACTATAAAATTAAATAAACTATAAAACAAAGAGCCTATAATAGCAAATTTCAGCACCTTTTATCAGGTAAATAAATCAAGAATTTTGTGTATTTTAATAGGGTAATAGGCTATATGTAATATATAAGACTGGCTGTAGAACAATCGTTATATTAATAATATCAGGCGTTCAGGATTAAAAGCGAAAAGCGGATCAATCTTAATTTCAAAAATTAAAATTTGTACATTTATAAATAAGTATGTGTTTATCGTATTCATATGTATATATTTATTATTTAGTTAACCGAATGTATTTATCCATTATAAATTTTTCTTCAGGTATTCTTTATATTCGCTATTAGACTTTAAAACAGTTTCTAATAATACAGTGCTCTCATCATTGAGCAGTTGTGAGGGATTTGCCGTTCATGATACGGTCAGGCGTATCTAATGAATGCATTGACTGACTGACTTGTATCACTACAACGTACATGTGTTGGTAACAGACAACGCACTGTTACAAGGACAAATCTATCCTAATAATAGGAGTACTTGCCGTGCGTTGAACGAGATTTGTAGATAAACCTATATCTTTAGCTCCGGTAAATCAATAATAAATGGAGAGTGTGGTGATTGATCCTTGATCACAAAAATTGTTAGCAATTAAGTAGGCTACTTCAATACTTACTAGACAAACGCTCTAAGCTCCCAATTAACTACTAAAGACTCATCTACATGACCATCATACGACCTATTTGGACTTACGGAGTAGAGCTATGGGGCTCCACTAAGCCATCGAATTCCTCTCGTATCCAATCCCTACAATCCAAAATCCTTCGTAAAATCCTCAATGCTCCTTATTTTGTTAAGAATAAAGTCATCCATAACGACCTTAATGTCCCTTTTGTTGCTGATTTGGCCCGAACCCGGTATCTATCCTTTCATAGCAAACTTCATTCCCACTCAAACCCTCTAGTTTCAAACCTAGCTTCCTCTTCAATTCCCGATAATCCTCCGAGGCGTCTGAAAAGAAGATGGCCACGTGACCTTCTTATTTGAACTTTGATTTGAGTACTACCAGTGGGTAGTTTCTCTACTTGTCATTCTCATGTCATTATGTAACACGCATTATATTTACTTGTTGTATAATTGTAATACAGTTGTAAATATCAATAAATAAATTTTAAAAAAAAAAAAAAGCAATTAAGTACCCACTTTATCGAGGCTGGGCAAATAATAATGAGGGTCTCCTTACCCAGATACCCGGCTGTTAACAGATTAAATCTGGCATGGCAACTCAGTGCTCTGAGCTCTCTACTTTTACGATTGTAAAAGTTAAAGACTTACCGTTGAGTGTCGACGGCATTCCAATTATGTTCTTTCCTTTTAAGTTATTATTCTTTCTTGCTTTTTTTCTCTCCCCTATGTGTGAAGTTAATGATGGGACTGAAGAAGCGAAGTTAGAAATAACAACGCTAATGACGATAAAGACAGTTGAGAAACAAAGCGCTACACTCTGGAGTGGCCGTCCCTCTTTGCGTTCTGTTTCTTTCATTTCCTAGTGTCAATCTTTATCCCCCCCCCTTCTTACTCCTTCATCCTCCCCCCTCCATCATTCTCCTTTCGTTGAGGAAATTAGTTTAAGAACTCTCCTCGGGCTCGCCCAAACTTTCTCTTGCAGTTACGTTTCTTCCCGCCGGCCCCTCGGTCGGCATTAAGGGAATAATTTATCTTTAGCTTTCTGACCGCGGTGGCATTTGTTGCGGTTGGGGAAGATGAGTTCGTGATGGAACTTCTTCATGAAATCTGAAAGCATTTTAATAATTCACACAATTTTACTGAATAGAATGCACAATTTTAATGTGCTAGACGATTTAATTGCCTGGATAATGACATAATTAAATCATACACGTTTACGACTTAAATTTAGAAATGAATCGATGTAGGTCAATTAACTTTGTCAATTAATTTTGTAAGATAGATTACTAAAATAATAAGGATCGCCTGTGTTGTGGTTACCATAACAACATTCTGTATCCATGGTCGCAAGCTCGCAATCCTTCAGGTAGTCATAGAATTTTGTATAAAGCCGAAGAATTACCGAGCCTGTTCGGGTTAATGACATAGGAGTTAAATAATAATTACTTATGCACTCACATTTAGCTTCCCTCATTTCGGGTTTAATCGATTTAAGCAGTGATTTACCGGAGCTAAAGATATAGGTTTATCTACAAATCTCGTTCAACGCACGGCAAGTACTCCTATTATTAGGAGAGATTAACAAGAATCTGACACAGCACAGACTCGGAACCGCCATTTTACGTCACCTTTAAAGAGCGGCAAAACTATGAATGTATTTATATCCCGTTTAAATATTCTATGGTCAGCTGCCGCGAATTATAAATAAGTATAAGGCTTTAATGAAATTAAATCATTTTAAAAAACATCGTAGCAAAAAGTAAACTTACGTCAATACATAAAATTTAGTTTTTTCTATTAGAAAATTTGTAAGCCTAGTGGTTGGATTTGTTTGCTTAAATTACCTTCCACCCGGATCATTTTTAATTATTTTTACCATCCTAATTATGCACTAATTAGACCCTAATGCAAAGAGGCCGTGGTAGGTAGGACGGGGAGACTTGCCATTAACGAATGTAGACTCAAGTAGATTGCCGTTAGACGCTAACCCTAAGGTGGTTTGGCCATGTTAATGTCGAGTGTGCTCTTCAAGGGGTTCAAGAGCCCTCAGCTGAAGAGCTGTCCTCGTCGAGTTGGAGTTTTTATTTAGTGTTTGAGTTTGTTAGTTCTATATTATCATCCTCCATCTGTCAATCATTTTCTTCGATCTTCTCTTAAGTATGTTCTAATGAGCTAATTACCTAAAATATTTGTTTTAATTTTTATTAATTATTTGGATTATATTTGAGAACGAATTAAAAATAAAATTAGTGAGCATAATATAACTATTAAACAATAGCAATTAATATTTACAACATTTTTTTCTTTCTTAACCCCTTGGCTTTTATTAATTTTTGACAATAAGATATTAATATTAATGATGATACATGGTATCTATTTTAAGAGAGGATTATATATTGAATTTTCTTAAGATTAATTAGATGGTAGGAGTGGGGGTGTAGTGTTGGGGCTCACTAGTTCTTTCTGATTGGAGTTTGTTAGTAGTTTACTCAGTCCATGTTCTGTACATGTGATGCCAGCGCTGAATTCGGCCTGTCTGTGTAAGTTTGTTGAATAGTGGGTTCGTTCAGGGTTGGAGGCTATCAAAAAATTTGATGTGTATTATGTCTGATTTCGTCCTTTGTAGAGAGGTGTGCCTTACGCCTCAATATACGGTTTTGAAATTTTACGAGCCTTTTTGAAGTTGTTGGTGAAATGTTATTCAACATAGGCGCCCCATAAAGGAGGGCTGGTCTAATCACTGCCTTATAGATCATTACTTTGAGGCGGAGTGGTAAGTTCGGTGAGGTTAAAAGGTGATTAAGCCTGTAAGATTTGGTTCTCACCGACCTGATCTTCTTATTGCAATGTTGGGATAACGTCAAGTGCTGTTCGAGGTTGACACCGAGATACGCTATCCTATTAGCAGGTTTGATCACTCTGCCTGATACTCTATAAACCTTAGGTAGAGGGCGCTTATTCTTTTGGAAGAAGAGAATAATACTTATTCTTGGGATTAACTGTAATATTCAATCCGTACATATGTACAAAAATGACTTATGTGTTTTTTTTTGTTTTTGTTTTTTTATTTCTTAACCCCTTTGGTTGTTATAAATATTTGAAAAAATAACATATTAAAATTACTAAAGATACATTGTATCTCTTCTAATGACTTATGTGTAGGCACTTTTATACTTGTCTTTTATCATTATTTATTAACTTCAACGAGTTTATAAATGTATAATTGTTATATTTAATAGGCTAGCCTCCATAAAGTCTCTAGAAATTTTGTATCCTTAATTGGAAGAAATAATCTATTGGTTTGGCTTAATCTTGGAAAAATCACCTCCCTGCAAAACCTCTCTGGAACAGTTGCTGTACAGAAATTTCACAGGCTAATGTCTTTTATCTTTTACACTCTTTTCACTTTTGTAAAACTTTTCTTTTTTGAGATAAAGCAATGAACGCCCAAGTTTTTTAATGTTAATGTCCATATGCTTGACCCTTCTTATGTTGTGATGGTGAAGTTATTTTATTTTTTGTATTTAATAAATATATAGATAAATAATTAGCGGTCAATACAATTTGAAACGATTCCTCACTGTGTTCTAATTCATCAAAATAAAAGGACCGCGTTCCGTTCCTTCCAGAAATAGATGATGTTTCAGGTAGCCTTCCGGAAGCAGGAAGCCCTGGAAGTCCTCCGACCACTATTTAGTTCCGCTGAGATATTGGTCCAAGTTGGCTAGTGGGTGGAGGGATTCCATTACTTCTACACTAAATCAAAGGAGCATGAGTAGGATTTCCCATTCGGCCTGTCCAATAATTTCTAGGTCTTCTTAGGCCGTTCTGCAATGAACGTCTGACAAAGGACAATAGTTTCGTCAATAAAGTGATTCTGAAGGGTAACGATCTAGACGTGTAAGTGAATGTTTAAAAAAAATTATTGATTGAAAATTTCGACTATATTATACTAACAAGTTTTTTTTTAGATTACTTTATTGATATTTACAACTGTAATAATATTACAACAAATAAATTTGCTAATATGAACAAATGACATTAAAAAAAACCAACACTTTAGGGTACTTTATTCGTAACAAAGCGTTGAGAATTTTGCCAACTATTTAGGAGTGTAAGGATTGGATAAGAGGGAAATCCAATGGTGATTAGTGGATTACCCAAATATCTACACCATAAGTCCAATCTTATAATCTTATAAAAGTCATGTACGTATATGAATCTTTTGTTATTACGTAATTTGGAGCTTAGAGCGTTAGTAAGTGTTAAAGTTGCCTGAAATCTAGACTGAAGTAGCCAGTCTAGTTTGAGATTTCCAAGCGATACGCTTGTCAAGATGTAGTCATAAATATCGGATCTATGGGATATTATTAAACGAAACTGGATGACAGGAAGTCATTGGTGTCTACAAAGAGTAAAGGTGATTCGACTAAAGGATACTGGAGGACAGGAAGTCAATGTGATAATGGAAAAACAAACGAAAATAATAACGAAAGAGGGAGTGACAGGGCTGTGTGAATTGGTTAAATAAATCCACAAGGTGCGGTAGAGTGTTTAATTAAAGAGAGAGTGATATATGAAGAGCGGGCCACAAAGGGCCGGTAAAAAGGGCTGCCACCTGTAGAGCCTGCCCGGCCTCGTCCAAATTCACTTATTCCGCCTCGCCCGGAGGGGGGAGGAGGGGGGGGTATTTTTACCCCATTCGTCCCTTCACTCCTGGTTAACCTTTTAATACCTTTAAACGGCCCGGCTAACCCTCCACCGCTCGGAGCCGTGTCCTTGTCGGCTCCTCTCCATCAGTTTGCCCATTGAGTGATATTCCTCATGTCTCATTTGCATACAGTGCTGCTGATTTAATTACTGTGCAGTAATGCCTGGTTTGGGTGAGTTTAGACATCATGTTTCTTACAAATATTATTCATGATTAGGTGAAACGTTATAAGAAATAAAGTTTAGGGTTATTTTGGAAGGGGGGGGGAGCTGAAGGCTCTATTTCCCATACGATCTGAATTGGAATGAGCATGTATGCATATAGCTTTGTGATTGCTAAGATAATACTATTAATATTGAAATAAAATTAACTATTAACAACAATAAAGAATTTATAATAAATATTAGAATAGGTAATTATAATGAATATGGAGTTATTTTTACATTATACAGTTTGATTCGCCAATATGATGGTTAGATTGTTCAATGTATATAAATTGTTACACGTTATTGCGAATGCCCTTATTTCTTGCAATATTAGGTATGTTTTTCTCAACAAATATTATTTGGACTTTTTCAATCTTTCTTTTGAGACTATGACCACACTAAGGTTTGTTTTCCTAGACTTGAAACAAATAACCCATGAAAACATGTTAGAGACAGAGGCTTCCAACCCTATTCTGTACTTCTATTGACAGCTGGAGAGGATTCCAACTTCCCTCAGACTAAAAGACTTGACAAAGTTGACGACATCTGCCTCCAATCTCGCTGAAAGCCGCTAACTCCTGGCCTTTGTCTAGTTTGGCGGCGCCTCCCAAGAACTGTTCTCTTAATAGTCTACTTCGATTAATGGCAGCTCTTCTTTCATCTGCGTTCCTCGGGAGTCTGTGCATTGTTCTCTTCGATGCTTTCTAGCAGCCTCCTTTTTTAATGTAATAACCTATGTAACATCTTGTCCACCACTCTTGTAGACCCGGAGATAGACTGCAACAGATAATTCTTTGTTTATACGGGTGCGGGGAGTATATGTTGAGATTGAATTTGGCTTTGGAGAACTTATAACTTATATAATAAAATAATGAGCTGTAATAGTAAAAAAAAATGAGCTGTAGGGATATAGTTACATCATTAAGTTATTTAAATTTAATGTTACAGTAGACCTGGTAACTATCTGTGTTGTATTTCGTTTGGTTGAATCATATTATTTATTTTGTAATTCAAAGCACGAACGCTTACAATCGACAGGTACTTGTAGTCACACTTAGTAAACACTCACACGAGAACAATTTACCGACAGTTTATTGCACTGCTGGCTACAATAAAGTTAAACCTTAATTTCATTTGTAGTCGATACCCCCTTTCGTCGGGATCTTATGTTCGGCCGAATGTCGGAGAAACACGCGATATGACTATACCATATCATAGCTCGCTGAGACAAGCTCTACAATTAATGTGTTCCCATCATACCAGAAACCGGTTGTACCTTGCTCCGATCGATATTTAATCGATTTTCGATAATTGTCATATGACCAAGGTAACCATCATGTTAGTTGGCTTAACTGCCGAAACAATGATCTCAGGGAAAGTTGAGATCCTTTGATACGAATAATTTTCAAACAATAATATTAGAAGCCACCCTAAGATCGTTGGTACAATTGAGGTACAATAATTCTGTATCATTGTTAAAAAAATATATGTCTCTTTTCGAAAAAAGGACGTGGTCAATTTACTGGGAGTTGGTTAATAAATAATAATCCTTTTACATGAGATAGAATAACATTATTTTTATTATGTGGTGATCATGGTTACAAAAATGTATATATACTTTTTAAAAAAACAGAGCTATATGTGGGTGCCTATATCTGAAAATTCTTCATGAGGTTTCGGGCATCATGACTTATCCCTGTTTTGCCTTAATTTGTTGTATTTACTATTTCTATAAATTCAAAATGTTCCGTAACAACTTAAAATGTTCTGTGTGTATGTGTATGTGACAAGTTCAGCTCCTAAATAAAAAGCTATACAAAACTGAAATTTTGAACTTATAGTAGGTATAATAAGGCGGTAGATTACAAGAACATTTTTAATGAAAACGATTTATCAGAATGTTTAGATATTATATTTTACAATTTTCTTAAACATTTGGTTCGAAGCCGTTATATTGAAGGAAACTTTAGATGCCATGTACCTATGTGATATAAACTTATATCAATGGAATTCTAATCTTTAAACTAAAGTAAAATAAAACAAATAGTATGACTCATACTATTACAATACGTCACGAGCATGTCGGTAACGGGAATACGTAGGTTTTTCTCCTACCAAAAATCACTCGACGGGAATAGAGAAGTTTTCACTTAAAACAAAAAAATACAACGTGTTACAAAATCCTGTGCAACTAAAGAGAATATAAAAATAATTAACATAAAATAAAACCATGAGTGAGGATGTACTAACGTCTTTACATGTTGTATATCCACTTTGCAAAGAAAAAATAACAACAAGTGCCATTTAATAACGATTCATTTCAGCAATTGACTAACCTGCTTAGACAGCCTCTGTTTCTGGTTGTTTGTTCATTTAACGCCACTTTTTGCTGCTATGGCTAATCGGACGATGCTACATTGGGAGCTCTAAATTTTGCCTATCCAGGTTTAATTAGGGTAGGTATTTTTAACGAGTACCTGACATCGTAATGGCTCGGGACCCCCGTCTACGTCCCATCCGAAAGACAGGATAACCAAGGATTTTTTTACTCCCTTTAAAAATCCCTAGGGTCACCTGCCGGGCTACGAACCCGCGATCTTGGGCTTACTAGTTTGTTACGATGACCACTAGACCAAAGGTCGCCCCTGAGAGCCTCTGTTTGGAAAGTGGTAGTACAAGTTATGAAATATTAGTAAATCATTTTTAACTTTTATCGAAAATATTTATTAGTATCTGTTTATTTAGAAAACATACACGTTTCCTTAATAGGATCTATAAATATACAATAAACGTCTATAAACATAAATCTATTTAATTAAGAAAAGTCTATAAATTAAGCTTTAAATATTACAATTACAATAAAACCAATGCCTTAAAAATCTATCTTATAATGTATCTGTTGATGACGCTCTTAAGTTTTCCCCTACCAAAACTTGCTAAACGCTACTAAAAAAGTTTTAACTTCAAAAATAGGAATTAACTTCATCTCAGAATATAACTATAGAATTGTGAATGTTTTTTAAGAGAATCCCCTACCCCGTTTCCGCACATGTCCCAGGGAGCCGGAAGGACGGGGGGATGCGAGGACTGAGTTATTATAAAAAGATGTGGGGTTGAGACGAGCTACGTGCTCCTGGACCACATGACGGTGACCCGCCATCAACTGCTCCGCCGTTGCGGTCACAGCTGTCGCTTCTCACCCCGGTCCAGTTCTCGCTGTCTTCATCCATCCTCTCTGTCGGGAGGGGTTCGAAACCAGCCTTCAATTAACATTACATCGCTCCTTGTCAGGCCCTTCCACCATCGTTAGTCTGTATTGTAGCCTCGTGTGCCCAACCCTGGCGTTCAATATGTTCAAATACTATAACGAAGGGAGGATTTGGAATAATCTTCTGGAATGGGAAAAGGAACGATTATAATACAGAGGAAAAGTCAATAAATTATTGAGGATACCGTTGGTGTATTGATTATAATATAATATAACCTATTATGCCAAAAATCGAGGATTGACAGCCCCGCAGGAGGTCTTAAAATTTTTTAAAAGTTAGTAAATAATCCTTCATTAATTATTTTTGTACGGTTAGTGTATGTTCAGTTACCCTATTCCTCATCTATCTATTATCCGTGCACAGCGACCCATCCCCTAGCAGGAGAATGGCCTCCTCTTGGCCAGCGGACCCGGAGAGAGACTGCCAAGGGGCGATGAAGCGTTGAGCCTCGAACCGGAGGAAGGGCTTTGTCTTAGACAATGTGTCGCTATAAGGGCTGGAAAAACAGCCGCTGGAAGGGCCTTTGTCCATCCAGCCCTGTTTAGAACAATGAGCTTCCTGCTTCTTCACAATTAGCCCTCCATTTGATTCCAAATATCATTTTTTTATATCACTTCTCTTTTGTTTTTGCGAGCGTTTGTTTTTCCCTTTATCTCTTCTGTCCCTTCCCTCTTGTTCCCTATATAGTCAGATTTTATCAACTGATTATATCGAAACCTGAACGAACGCATTATTAGCGATGTGGACATCAAAGAATCAAGGGGTATCTTATTTTTATATTTTGAAGATTTTTTATCATATTAAAAAAAAATCTGTACCTCTACGATCCATAAAAAGTCTTGTGCTCATTACGTACGAGAGTCTGTACTATATTTTTAGGATAGCGGTAGTGCAGAGAACTTATTTATCGGAGGTCACGCTCTACTTTGTTTTTCCTCCTATTTTGGGTACCAATTATAAGTTTAAAATGTTAAAAATTAACTGTTGTCGAGAATTATTTTTCTTTATCTAACTTAAAATATAATAGACATATAATTCGAGTTTTTTTCTTTAATCCAAAGAACTCCATTTAAGAAATCCAAAGCCCACCTGTCGGGCTGTGAACTCACGACTATCAGTGTAGTAGACTGTTAAGTCGAACTAGCAAAAATATACATGGTTTCTTTATTATCATGTTTCCTCATGATAAGCCTATATTTTTCCATTTATTTCCGATAATTATACTATTGATATTAACAGAACGTTTCCATTGCCTATTTAGGATTCAACTGGTTTATGGTTTTCATACAGCTATTTTCACTGACTTTGCCTTTTGCTTATGAGCATTAGTTGGCCCTGGCTTATCCCAGCCCTCCTTCCCGCTGCTAAACACACTCTACTTACCCTCCGAAGACCGCTAGCTCTGGATGGGGATCGATTCCCTCCTCGGAAGCTAATTGTCTTAGGGGGCCCCTTGCGGTGCCCCTCCTTCTCCTCCGCCTCCCCCCAAATAAAATATTCAGAACTGATACGGGGATTAGCAGGGGACCTGATTAACTCCAGGTTGGATCGGCGGGGAGAAAAAAAATCGAGGAGGAAAAACTCTGGGACACCTGCGCTTCTTGTCAACCTTCGAGGATAGATTGTCGTTTGGTGTTGGTTTTGCATCTGTCTCTGCTAAGTGTTAATCAATCCTTCTTAGGCTTTGGAGTGAAAAAGTAATTCCTTACGCATTGCTTGCTTTCAGAAATAAAAACAAATACTTTATTCTATTATTATTTTTGCATTAATTTCCTTTTATTACCGCATGTATATATGTTTGCGTATGTATATATTTTATTACATTCACTTATTTTATTTTGTTTATATTACTTTTTTGTTTTGTAATGGAATAGTTGTAGCTACATACCACCATTACTTATAGCCCAGAAGTGGCAGATTGTAATGTCTGACTAAAGTGTATAAATATAAGAAATAAAAAAATGCTATCCTCGAAATTCAGCTGTTCGTAATCATAACTACATACTTGTTCTTGCGTACTTTTATTTAGCAGATCACCATGGTTTATAACGTGAACATTGATAATTCTGATTCTCTTATTCTTTATATAAATGTAAATTGAAATATACAAACGGTAATATTTTTTTTTTTTTTTTTTTATTTTTATTTTATTGAGTTGTACAACTGTAATACATACATCTAGTACAATTGCTATAAGAGTAAATAATGCATGATAGCACATGTAGAGATACTACCCACTGGCAGCACTCTAATAAAGTTCTATAATAGAAGGTCCCGAGGCCATCTTCTCTTCAGACGCCTAGGAGGATTGTCCGGGATGGAATTGGATGCAAGGATGGAAACTAGTGGGTTTGGATGGGTTTGAAGTTTATTGTGGAATGATAGGTATCTGGAATGGGCTAAATCGGTAACATATGGAACGTTAAGGTCATTATGGATGGTTTTATTTGTGACAAAATAAGGAGCGTTTAGGATTTTGCGAAGGATTTTGGATTGCAAGGATTGGATACGAGAGGAATTCGATGGTTTGGTGGAGCCCCATAGTTCAATTCCATAAGTCCATATAGGCCTTATAACAGTCACATAAATAAGTCTTTTGTAATTGATCTGAAGCTTTGAGCGCTTATCTAATATGTGTTGAAGTAGTCGGAAACGTCTAGCTGTTTCTTGTCTTTTCAGTCTTGTGTGAGGGTTCCAAGTAAGACGCTTGTCTAAGTTGAGTCCCAGGTAGCGAATCTGTTCAACAGGGATAAGTGGAGTACTATTAAAGAACGGTAATATTAAAATCTTAATTTAGGCCCCAATGGCCACGTTACTTTAGTTATAATAAGTTTTTCTTACATTTTCACAGAAAACATCTCTGTTTCTTTTTGTTAAAATTAATTTGATGATTTTTTCACATAATGTTATTTTTAGAATTATTCTGAACTTCTTTTGCCGAAGCGAGATATTCTTAAAATGTCATTCCGTTCATTTTAAATAGACAATCTCAAAATTAATTAGACAACAACAATACAGAAAACAATTTAATAACGCATACCCTTATAGTTTGATAAGGTAAGACTAGATAAGGATGTAGGTTTTATAGCGACCTGAAGTTACATATATATATAAATATATATATTCATTTATAACTTTTGGCTTAGCAGGTCCCCATGAAACCTACATTCGTAATTGTTAAATCACATAGTGAATTTTAAAATAAATCTTTGGACAGATTCTCATTATTTTTAATGAGAAATTTTAATGACAGTAACCGCCAGAACTATAGACTGAATACCTAACAAAATATTTTCTCTTTCAGTACATTAACAATCTTCGTATCATGGAATTCCAAAAAAAAAATTAAAGGTAAACACACCTACTAAAATAGTGATTTTTGTAGTTTCATTATACTGCAAGCCAGAGTAGTATTTTGTTTCTTTTCTATACCAATAGTATTATTATTAATTTACTAAGGAGGATCTAATAAAAATGTCATTCAGTTTTCAGTTTTAGGTTTACACAGAATTATGAGAACTAATGTTATTTCAGAAAATTTTATTTAGATAAATCTGCAAGGTTTTTTGGAGAGATATTTTCATTGATGGCTTGAAACCAAAAAAAAACATAAAGGCGTTATTATATTTAACTTTTTTTTTCCTTTTTAGTCTCCTCCTAGTGCTCTCAGGCATGAGAATCGTGGCCATTTGTTGTATCAATGGGTTTGGGTGTCCGTACAGTTTTTCTTGAAAGCGTTTGTAGTACCGTTTGTATTTTTAAGTCAGTATGCAGAGTTTTGTTATTGACGTACCATGGTGCATTAGTGATAAGTCTGAGTACTTTTGACTGAAAAGTTAGCAGTCGTTTTCTGTGACTGTTTAGTGATGCCGTAAATTTTTAATGCATAAGTTCAAACTGGTTTTAGTAAGTGTACGTATCTAATTTCTGTCATAAATCTAATTTGGAGTATTTCCTGAATAGCGAGTTTGTGATTTAGTGATTGGCGTTTCATCTTGGCGTGAGGACCCCATGTCATTCTCCTATCAAATGTTAGTCCAAGATATTGTACTTAGTCTCTCTGTGGGATGGGTGAATTTTTTTTTTTTTTATGGCTTTAAGACTTAATTTCAAAGTCCTATTTTCAGGACTTTGTGGAATGTCGTATGTATGCTATATTTAATTTATATTCATTTCCATCTCGTTGAGCCGTTTCACAAACCCTGTATTAATATTGAATCTATTCTAATATTTGGTGGAGCAACAAACTTTTTATTTTTTGTTTTTTTGGAACTAAATTTTTCAAAAATAGACTCCTCCCTTAAACAGTACCTGCAATCAGTTAGCTCATGTTTATTGCAAATGAAAACTGTAGAAACTGCAATCCAATGTCAAGGCCCGTTGAACCCCTTCCGGGACCACAACCCCTTCTGTAATTACGCCAAGGGCAGTCATAAGAAACGTCAAGCATCGAGAAAGGATTATTGATCTCTACGCTTTGCACAACCTTTAACTTTTCTCTTATTGTTGTAATATAATGAAACTTCAACGATTCTATTTGAATAACAAATATTATCTTTATTATAATATATAATATCTTTATTATATTATAATATCTTTATTATTATTGTCAGTAATGCTCTCTAAGGACAGCGTTATAGCACAAACAAGTCATCGTCTTTTTTTTTGTTGGTTTTCCTTTTGCCTGACATCAACCTCTCATATATTCACTGTGACCATTCTTCCTCTCTTTTGTACACTTCTTTCATATACTCTAGTTTCACCTTCTTGATTATCTCCCTGTATTTTTTTTTAGATATATCTTCTGGTTAAAATGTAGATTTATTAATTAAGGGATTAGTTAATTTCATACAATTTGATTTCACTGTACTGCTAATCACTATCCTTTGATAAGTGTTACATTGTTCAGTGTACATTCTGTGTACACTTTTCCTGATGTTATTTGTTATCGTTTCGGTGTAAATTAGGTTTCAATGAATTATTAAAAGAAATAGGGTGTATAAAAAAAAAATCCCATTATAACTTTACCTAGCGTTTATATTATTATGGAATTTTTTTTATTTTACAATATTTAATGTAGTATAATTTCTAATAAGTATTAATGGTTTTTATAATAAAAATAATATTAAAATTGAAAAACTGATAACACGGATAAATCTACTAAAAACTGATAAAACGGTAATTTTTTTTTATACACCCGTATAATAATATATTACATTACTATTGATCCTGATTGAGAGATTGAAATATAATAATTATCGAAATTATAATTTCTAAGATTTACGTACAGGACCATTTTCTCCAAATGGGCACCTTGAAATACTGTGTTTAATTTTTTATATACTAAGATTTGTTTAAAAATTACTATTTCCTTTGCTCGCCCGTCCAACCACACTTTTCAACCACCTGCCACCTGAAATCCGTCATGCATCATCTTTATCCACATTCACATCCAATCTCCTTAATTCTCAATCAGATGCTCTCCAATCAGTAATAATTAATAGATCATATCCATCAGAAGTAATAGATTTTATTATTTATATTTTTATTTTTTACCAGATCTCAGATCAGGTGGGCCTTTACATGGTTATTATAATCTTGAGTGTTTATTGTTGATAGCAATTGATTTTGGGGGATTTACAATAGACACCCCTAACTAAACACATCGTTATAACTGTTGATTAAATGTAAATAACAGTGAATTGTGACGTATAAAAAAAAATCTGCATATATAAAATAAATGTAAAATAAAATTAAAGTAGTAATATCACTAGCAATATATAACTTTATAATTATTACTATTTTATAATTATAAGTTTATAATAAGAATAAACTTAGATAAATTAAATAAATTATATAAATTTATAATAAGAATAACTTTATAATATCAATAAAGAACTTATAATAAGATGTCCTGCTGGTGTGCTACTTGTACAGTAGACCTCTGTGCCAAACTTTATCAAACGCTTGTTGGAAGTCCAAGAACGTTACCAGCAGAAGTAATAAATGAATTACTGTTAATTTTCTTCACTTCTAATACTATTTTTTTTAATGTTCAGAGCTTATATTATTTTTTTTCTGTCGGCTTAATTGTTGTTATTTTAGATTTTTATTCTATATAAGAACATACCACTTAGTTTATACTTGTGATTTTGTTATAGTTGATTTAATATATGTTGTTTTTACTTGACCATTTTCATGTGATTTTATAAATATTGTTTTATTGTTATAATGCAGTCCTTTAGCCTGTAATATTAAGGAATCTGGTCCGAGAATAAAATTATTTTTCTATTCTATTCTATTGTATTCTAGTAGGAGTTGAGTCGAACGTGACTCGCTAAAGGAGTAGAGTAAGCCGTAATGAGATATAGAATCTGAAGAATACAACGGGAAGATATATGACCTGAAGATTACAATGGGAAGATATACGACCTGAAGAGAGACAACCACTAGCTACATAAGCAAGGCAACAGGTTGACAAGAGCTCTTGTATTTTTTAAGCCTTACAAACGGAGCTACCTACTAATAACACGTTGCGACCCCTCATATTTACATACGGCCCCTATCTCCAGCTAAAACACACAAATCAGTTTTTATTTTCCCTTATGAAAACCTCTTTGCCGCTTTTTATTTCCTAAATCGTTTGGAGAAAATTATTTCACAGGTTCCCTTCTCCCAAAGGACTCTCAAAGGTGGATCTGATCTCTTTGCCTTTAGGATTTTTTTCCCCAAATCTGCATTATGCCGTTTTAAGAATTCTTATTGCTTTATATAATGGTGCTTATTAAGTAAAATATATATATTAAATTCATAATTTCATAAATGTATATAGTTGATTTTAAAATAAGAAAAAATAAATGGAATAGTGTAACTTAATTGTATAAATATAAACTGCGCAAAAATGAATAGAGATACCACTGATTTCGTTGTAATTACTTTACCTAGCATTTTAATATTATTTTTAATATTTAAAGCACTAATATTTATTAGAAGTTACACTACATTAAATATTGTAAAGCGTGAAAATTTCCTCAATGATATAAATGCTAAAGGTTAAATATAAACTACAAAATTTTTCGCAGTATATTCAGATAAAATAAGAAATCAAATATTTATAATAGCGAAAAATATATAAAACAATAATAATAGATATAAGTGGCATATTTTTATACCAATTTTAATATATTGTTATAACTACGAATAAGCATTCGATAAATAGAATAGAATAGAAAAGATACTTTATTCTGGGACCAATTCCCTTTGGAATAACATAAATGAACAGAAAAATAAACATAATATATATCTGTAAATATATCTGACAAGAAGTACTTACATACTTGTAGCATTGAAAATTTGTTGTTTTTTAATTTTTTTTAATGTACTCATTGAATTGAGAAAAATCATATTGACGTATTCTCACTTTCAGTAGCTGTTAAAATATATTTTTTTACAATAAATAGTTGTCAAATTTCGTTTGGGTCTCGGATCTTAAATGTATAGTATTCATATATTTTGTACATTTATAAAAAAATATTTAAATTTTATTGATAAGTAATTTTTGTTGAACTTACACAATCAAATAATATATGATAAGAAAAAATCTATTATTTTTTTTCAAGTTCGAAGAAATTCCTAAAATAAATAAGTATAAAGAAATGAGCTTTACTTCAAATAATCTGAAAAAAATGAGCTTTTTTTTAAACATCTGACAGATTTTAACGAAAATTGAAAACAAAATAAGGTTAATCTCATTTATATGCTCTTTTAATGTCACTTTATGCTGCTATGACTAATCGGACGATGCTACAGTATCGGAGGATAACGATTTTTAACGAGTACCTGACATAGTACAGGCTCGAGACCCCGTTTAACGTCCCTTCCGAAGAAGAGCATAACCAAGGATTTTTTACTCTCTTTAAATAATCCAAGTTTTTATTTTAAAAACTTAAGTTAAATAATCTCAATTCACGAATAACTTAATGAAATATTTTTTTATAAGAATTAACGATAGTACTATTTTATCTTATAAATGTCCAATGTGTCTAGTTAATAATGCTCTAATACTTGAGGTGCTTAGAATCAAAGCCGAAAACTACAAATTTCATTGGCCTTTTCTCATTTTTCACTAGTTTAGTCAAGCAGTGCTTTATTCTCCTGAAACTTAAGGTTCAGAATCTAGTTAAAACGATGCTAAATTAGAAGACAACAAAGCGTCGTGTTAGACATAACTGCTTGACTAAACTAGCGGACGATGTGAGCCAATTATTTTTTTTAATTTTGACGTCAGTTATTGATCCTAACTTACTTTGAATTTCCTTTTGAATTTTTTAAAAATATAAAGTTGGTTTAACAAATAAGTTTTAATCTATAACATTAGTAAGGAGATGTTAGTAAGTGAGCGTACAAACCTTTTCCGAGATTGAGAGTGTTGTTACACCGAGACGCTAAAAGGATTGAAATGGTAATTTCCTAAAATCTTGGCCTAGGGCCCCCCTGGGTGCAGTTTTTGTTTTCTTGGGCCGGTCCATTAGATGAGCGAGGGGGTGGTAGGGTATGAAGTAAGAAAGGTGCGTGCCAATTAGAGAACACCCCCTCCTCCCTGAACACACGTGCTCTGGGGAAACGTCACATTTTATTAGAGTAATTATTGCCTGAGGCTCCTCCCATTTACCTCCGCTTAATTGTCAAAGTAACCTCAACAAGCTACCGCAACCCCCTCCCAAACTATGCCTCTCCACCTGCGGCTCTTAGCAAACGTACCCCCTTCATATCCCTCCCCCCTTCTCTCTCTCTGTCTCTCTCTCTGTCTCTCTCTCTCTCTCTCTCTCTCTCTCTCTCTCTCTCTCTCTCTCTCTCTCTCTCTCTCTCTCTCTCTCTCTCTCTCTCTCTCTCTCTCTCTCTCTCTCTCTCTCTCTCTCTCTCTCTCTCTCTCTCTCTCTTGGATGGAGTGAACGCTATACAATGAATTGAGGTTGTAGATAGTGGATAATTCATGGTTAATTTTGGTCTTATTGAATGAATGAATACTTCATTATTGATGAAGAAACTCGGTTACTACGAATATAGAGTCTAACACTATCATAATTCAATAAACTTACATGTGACAGAAAACTATAGAATAAAACTAGTTACAAAAAATAACATTAGTTAATTTATCATCCGTTTATAATCCATCGAAAATTTCTTGTGTCCATGAAAATCTATATTTACCAATAGGGTATTCACGTATCTCAAAAAATTCCACTCCAAAGACAATAAATATTTACTTTTGTACAAATTTTGTAGAAAAATAATGAAGAGAACAAACAATAACAACTGTAATAACTGTTTTAAACAATGTAACTGGATGAGTGAAAGGAAAAATAAAAATAAACAAATTAACTTGCATCTTTCATTAATCTACAATTTACAAGTTTTCTCCACATCACGAAACTGACTCATCATATGAGGTTGTTATTACTAGGAATTCAATAAAAAATAGTGTGGATTTTATAATTTTTTTGGGTTTCAAAAAATCATTCAGCATAATTAACAAAATTGAAAATTCTATTCTTTACATCACAAAAAAAAAATTATTAAATTATACTTACCCAGAAAATAAAACATGTAAAGAGGATTATGCAACTTAATAAACCAGTCAGCATGTAATTAAACTTTATTATTGATTTTAAACATTCGAAAATGAATTCTAACACAGTCAATTTGTTTTTCTTAGCCTGAGCTTCTGTCCAGATTTTAGTTACTATATTCATATCTTATCGAATTTTCACATCATCTTATTGAGATTATTCTGAAACAAAATTATGTATTAGTTAGAATCATAAATAAGGAGGCATTTTTCATTCATTATTATTTGAGGCACATTTGATTATTTAATCGAAATTATTATTCTAGTTTTATTTACTGATAGGTTTTATCAGCAGTAGAATAACAATAAATGATACCTTAAAATATTAAAATAATTAGTTAATAAAAAATAAATTATTTTTTGCAATGAATTTTCTTTATTGGATTTGCATGGAGTCTAGGATGTTTTTGTATTTAACTTGAATAATCATTAGTTGACCGAATATATGTATAAGAAAATGCCGAGGGAAGGTAAAAAAATATAAGTCCTTAATTATTTATAAACTATCAATATCATTCTAAAAGCAATCCTCCCGCCTACATCCTACCCCTCAGATGTTTAGCAATCGGCACAGCGGTTATTAACTTGAAGCGAATATTATAATATTATGACTTCAGTAATAATATTATTAACCCGGTTGAAAACTACATCCAATTTAAACTTAAAAATTTTAAGTTTTTCTTTTAGCCCTAACAGTGATGATATTTCATGTAATCACCGTTTACATCTGCATGCTTATATTGCAAGTATTTTCAAAACCTTGTAATGAGTAATACTTCGTATTTTTCCAATTACAAATACAGTTTCGGTATATATATTTTAATAATCGTCAGCATACTCGCAAGTTGTGTTGAATGAAGCTTTGAAATCTCCTGACGTAGTGCGAATGAATCACGATCGGGCGCAAAGAGGACTTAAGCCGGTGCGTGATTCCGGATTTACTGCCCGCCTCTTTCATTACACACGTCCCAACTCCCCAGCCACCAAAGGCTTACTTCACCTTTATTACCAGCTTTATTGCGACTAACCAAGGCAGTCAGGGTTCTCTTTGTTAAATACTTCTTCAGGGAAATGGGTGATCTGCTGTAAATATACTTGACTTCCATATTTACATAACATCTTTCTCTCCTGAATGTCCAAAAGGAAAGAAATTGATTGGTCAGGCAGTGAGGGGAATTCATATTCGACCATGATAGATAATTTATTTAATCTGCTAACATTCAGGGGACGATCCTGTGGGATATGGAGCTCACTCAGCCTCTTTAAAGTCCCTATAAATTGGGGAGAAATCAAGTAATTGGGCATGAACTCGGACAAATCAACTCCATGGATAAAACCTTTGTCCTGAATACAGTACAATCTCTAATACCGAACCCAAAACCCTTCATGGATTGTAGTGGTACAGTATATTTTGTTATTTTACCTGTCCTACCATCTTTAGACTTGTTTGAAATATGAACTATTTATCAAAACCTTCGTATTGACCCTTAAATATGGTTCCCTGCAAGGGCAGTGTCCCTGAAACTTTTATGTTTACTTTTTTTTTTTTTAACTTTAGCATTCTCAATCAACTTCTACTGATTTGTTACTTGTTTTATTTTTGCTTACCGTACTTTCCCGCTCCTATTAGGTGTTATTCCAGTAGGTTTCCAAACTATTCTAACCACAGCCTTCTATCTTCTTCTTCTTTCGCAATACCCTTATGTGCCTCTCAGCGTAGAGGAGCTTTTAGCCATTAGGAGGCTATTCGCTGAGTTTCTTTGAATCAAATGTACTCTCTTACGAGTGATTAGCCCAGCAAGAAAGTCCCCGTAACCTCAGGACAGCTGGTTGTTTGGTTGTACTCGCCAAACTTGAGTCTTCCCAGGGAAGGTGGCCCTGAGGTGTGTACTGTACCTGAACTGGTGTCAGAATAATTGATTAGTGTACTACTGATTACGGTTCTATTGTGTGTAGCCCTGTAATGAACTCGGGAATCCGGGGGTTCGTTAATCCCCGCTAGCCTCTCCGTTTGACTAGCCTCTGCGGAACCGCGGCGTTCTATACCGGTATAATAAGTACCAGTATTCTACGTGTTCGTTCTGGTCGTCACTACCTGCAAATCGTTTAAGAGAAAAGCTCTGAAAAGTTCTTACATATATTGGGTTATACAATTTCGTCACATGTGACACATTGCCGAGTTTAGGGTTAAAATAAGTAAATAAGTTATCATCTATCAGCTCCATAAGAATTATTGCACTAAAAAATGCTGTGATTATCAGAATAGATAATAGTATGCTTTAGTACTTACATTAGATTATATGATGCGTTCAGGAATAACTCTTTTCCGCTAGTTTAGTCAAGTAATTTTGTCTACCGCTAAACTCTACCGCCTTATTTCTGATGATATTAGCCCTGATCTGATCCTGAAGTGTTGGGAGCATAAAATTTCTAAACTATAAATAGTAAATATCCGGCTTTGCAGATAACATATTCAATCTTTCAATAGCCGGGGATTGATCCTGAGAGATCTGGAGACCTTCCTGAGGCTCACCCAGCCTTTATAATGTGATAACTAAGGACGGTTATACCTTAATTAAAAATCAGGCGGTTGAGCGTGTCCTAGGACCAATCACCTCCCTGCACAACCGTTGTCCCCGGAACATTACAGTCTCTACCAGGCACTAAACCCAAGACCCTGCAGTGGTTGTAGTGTTACAGGCTCGTTTTTAATATGAGTATAACAAATATATTTTAGTAAGAAATCACCCTACAAAATCCATTATAACATCAACTCCTATGAGGCGTGTGGCGTACAGAAATAAGAGCAACGCCAGGACAGGAATTTAATTTGGAACCGTGTGCCCAGTGAAATGTTTGCCTTCCTCACCCCCTCCCCTCAGCCCCCCTCCCGAAGGACTAATTAATTAAAAAGGCACTGTAAAGAGAATAAAAGCCATGCTTTGTTTGTCCTCGCTTGTCATTTAATTGGATTTTTGGTGGTTTGGTATTTTTAAAAAATAATCAAGCTTTAGTAAGCTATTCAAAAGAAAAGTTATCGAATCTTCGAAAGAAAAACATTTGTTTTTATTACCCGTTACGGGTAAAGGCTGAGAGTAAGTACATGCTGCACGTTTACGTTTGTGGAGTTCATAATAGTTTTAGCAATTTATTTTACCTGGCAATATAATACAATATATATATATATATATATATACAGAAAAAAACATGATTATAATATATTAGGCCATATCAAAAATTATATTTTATTTATTGAGACAAATCTTCACCAATACGGTTATTTGACGATATGTATATTGCTAATTATTCGAGTACAAATAATACACTTTGCATTTTACCTTTTATTTTAACCTATTGCGATTAATTGTTTCTTATGAGGAATTTTCTTTACTCCCCTCAAGCCTAGGTTTTTATTTATAAGATTTTACATTGGGTTTGTGCTCCAGGGAAATTAATAAAAAGAAAAGGATTCAAAATATTCGATTTTTCACAAATGTTGTGTCGAAAATAAATTTATTATATCTTCCGGGTCAGATAGAAATATTTCATTCATAAATTTGAGCTTAATACTTTAGACATACCGACTAAAAGAGATTGTTTATATACAAACACAAATCTTTTTTTTCTTAATGAAAATGGCGACGTTTCGCATTCGAGAACTACGGCAGAAAGTACAACGATTTTGCAAATTTTAATTTTGAAACTTAAAATACAGTGCGATTTCTCTTCTTCGAGTCTTTGAGAAGGATATGTTTGACTCTAAATAGAAATTTAACATCATAACATTTGACATCTGAAAACAAGATATAAGAAACATCAGAAAATCAAGCTTGTTATTTCGCAAATAAGTTTAGTTCACGCTAGATATTTAGTTAGTATTATCAAGTTTGAAAATAAAAATTTACAAAATCATTAAACTTTCTATTGTTCTCCGCATTAGATATATATGTATATCTGATGAATTTCTTGTTCATTTGTTGCGATCTAATTGTTCTGTACAAAGACAGTTTTTTTTATTTTTCTGTATACTAACTTAACATCGTATTACCCCTCCCCATGTTACTTGAGGACTTACAACTCTCACGTCATCACGACATATCACTCCCTCAGAAAGGAGATCGATATAGGAACACATAACGAAGCGAAGACATCCCCTTCCCCTACAGCCTCGCTACAAAGGATTATTTACGTCCATTAGGCCTGATGAAGGCGACGAGTCGAAAATAACGCAATTAAATTATAAGACGCGGTGTAGGTGTATTATCTTGAGAGCTGGAGAGCCAGGCATTGTAGCGGCATTAGGAGAGGATCGGGTAATCTCTGGGCCAACCGAACCAGTTAACTGCTCCACAGCAATGCTTAATCTAACTTCATCCCCCCTCCGGCTCCCCCTGCCTCTAGCCATATATATAAGGAGCGCTCCTAATCTTAGTCCACAATATCTCGTCTCAATATTAACGGCCCTTTACCTTATTTATAATTAACGATCCTAGTAAGTATTCCCTTGGTTAGGCGCGCAGTGGTCCGCAGGATAAGCAGGAGGTAGAAGCGGAGGGGGATGTAATAGAAGTTCCTGATCAAGTTGACTATCCAATACAACCGAAGCGTTCAGGATAAAAAGTGGATTACTTAAAAATTTCATAAATTGAATAGTTCGCATTTTTTACTAGATCGGTCAAGAAATTTTGGCTAACATCGTTTTAGTCCGAATCTGTACCTTATGTGTTGGGGTCATAAATAATGGCTTGAACGAAAAATATGAAAAAGTCAATTTTTGAAATTTAGAGTCATCCGCTTTTAATTCTAAACGTCTCATTACCCTATGTCCTAACTAGAGAGAAATATTTCTGCAATAAAAACGGATTTTAGGCGTTTTGGGCTCTAGAACAAAAAACATCCAAGGTTAAATGTTTGGAAGAAAACGGGACTCAAAAGCGTGAAATCTTTTGAATTCTTTGAAAGAGTTGTTTGTTGAACGCCGCTTTAGTACTTTTTTCTTTTCAATCACAAAACCCTTCAAAGGGTGATGTAAGCAATCATTTCTCACTTCCTTTCCTGTAAAAAATCCTGAGAGCATCTACCGGTCACAA
Source organism: Arma custos (assembly GCA_037127475.1). Classification (NCBI taxonomy): domain Eukaryota; kingdom Metazoa; phylum Arthropoda; class Insecta; order Hemiptera; family Pentatomidae; genus Arma; species Arma custos. The sequence continues at coordinate 74,619,893 of CM073760.1, forward strand.
CCACATTGCAGGTAACGGTAATAATACTTTTTTTGTATACCCTGAATTAGCGAAACGTTAAACGGTTAGTTTTTCCATTATTTTTAATGCTCCACTTTCTATCCTGAACGTCTCAATTATGCATGTTTAAAATTTCTTTGATGACATTTTCGGTACTCACTCACTTATAAAGAGGTGATTATTATATTGCCTACCGGATGCTCCGCAGCGACCGACGTAACTGCGCAAGGAAGAGCAGAGTCTTAGATCGACGAAGCGGTAAATCGCTTTAGCTCGCTAGCCTCCCGTTACAACTAGCCTAGCTCACAAGTTTTGCCGAGTTAATTTTAACGGATTTAAATACGAATCGAAGCCTTTAGAGGGGATAATCTAATTCACATCCGTCTCCGGCATAATTAGGGGGGATTAAAAGAGGTATTTACCCCCCGCGGTAACTCGCTTCCTAATCTGATAAGAGCGTAGGTTGTCGAGCCTCCACCTCTGCATATGAATGGGGCAATTCCGGAGCCGTCTTCCGCCTAACAGGCCCCTTCAGCTTCTCCAGCCTCTGGAATATATGAAGACCTTCTGTTACCAGTAATAGTACTTACTATATCTTCCAATCTTTTGTTGAGGGGCAGCTTTGTACGCTACTGAAAAATCAATAACAGCAATTTGCTATATTTTGTATATATATATATATATATATATATATATATATATATATATATATATATATTTGTTTAAATCACTAAAATAGTTTTAGTTGATCTTTACACTATATTAAGATTATTTATCCTGATTCAGCAATAAAAAATAAGATGAATGAGTTGCTATTAGTTTAGTTTCATTTAAATTTCTGAAAACTCTACGAAGCTTGTGAGTTGTGCATGATCAAAAGCAGTTATCCAATCCAGTTTTTAAATTTTTCGCTATTGTAATTAAACTATGAGAAATAAGGGGTTAATGCGTTAAAATTGCTTAAATAAACTAGCCAAAAAAGTGAAAAAGTCAATTTTTAAAATTTTGAGTTTGAGGCTTTTGATACTGAATGCCTCACATGATAGTGGTCAAAGGAGAGAACGTTATATAATTTCTGTCCAATACACTATCCATGAAATTTACAGGATTTTTTCTTATAAAAACAATAATAACCTACCCAAAGTTTAAACTATTAAAACCGACTAAAAAAAGATATTCTAATAAAATAAAAAAAGGATATTTCACTGATTATTTTTTAAATAAAATTTCTGATACTTTCATTGAGTGTTACATTTGATGACTATCTATTTATTAGAGAATACAACTCAAAAATCGTTGTATGTATTCCACAGCTTGGTATGACGGTTAATTTTCGAAGCCAAATGGCGTATTTTTTCACATTCACAACCTAACACAAGTTTAAACATATTAAATGATTTTTCTATTTATAAATCTTCAGTCGCAGGTGTGATACAAAATTTCTGTAAACTCTGTGATATGTATTTAATGAAAATCATAGTTCTCCTCATTGCGAAAATTGCGAAAATTAGGACAAAGTTTTTAATAATTACGTGACCCCCCACAGGCTGTCTGGATTTTTACAGCCTTGAAATATAATCTGGACGTTGACAATTGTATTAAATTAAAAAATAAAGATAAAGTAGGTGTTGACATGATGATTTTGGATAAATACTGCAGTGAGGACTCTTCCTGAAAAAGCTGTTCTTTTTGATCGAATAATACAGTTTCATGCTCGAATCATTCAGGAAAGCAAAACCTTACGAATGCTAAAGTGAAAATAATGTGGTTTTCGACAGGTAAGTTTGCCTGTTCGAACACTCCACAGGTAGGTACGCAGGTGATGAAGCAATAGGGCGCTGAGTGGTTGAGGGCTTATTGATATTAGCAATCATATAACCGAGCTTCAACCACTAATTAGTATGTGTATGTCTTAAGTGCAGGATGCAAGCTAATGCAATCACCTGTGCCTCTATGATCCCATTATCCCTGTCTGTGTATGTGTGTACCTTACCTCTGGCATTACCGCATATCTATAGTGTATGAGGACGGTAGTGTTCCCAATAAGCTGCTGTTTGTAAAGCAACAGATAACCTTATTTTCTTGGTATTAGTAAAGTCGTTTTGTATTTTATTTTACTTTTATTTTTAGAACTTATAACTTAATCAATTATAAATAATTAATTATTTCAAAAATTATTATTATTATTATTTCAAAAAAAAAAATGCACCAATACAAACCATGAAGGGTCCTGTGTTCAGTACATGGTAGAGACTGATTGTTTCTAGGACAACCGTTTTACAGGGAGGTGATTTGTCCAAGGCGATGCTCAAACGACAGGTTTCTCTCAATCATAAATACTCATACTATAGAGGCTGGGTGAGCCCCAGGGAATTTGAAGGTCCCACAGGTTCCACCTATAGCTATTACAAGATTAATTAAATAATCTATCATAGCTGGGCTTAAACCGGAGACCTTCAAGACAGCAGCTTAGCGCTCTACAAACTGAGCTGCCCCACTACCATTGATTCAATATAAATAACTAAATAATGAAGGATAATATGCACTTCTTTAAAAGTGCATAATTTAATTTTTTATTATAGGCTAAATAAGTAGCTGTTTAGATGTAAATAAATTATTTTTAATTATAATCTTTGAAAATAAAATGCATACCAATAAATCGAAAATTCTGTATATATTTTTCGTTATTTTATTTTTCATAATTTCTTACCAATAAAGTAAAAAAAGTTAATATTATGTATTTCCAACGTTTACGCGATCTGATATGGCCCCGAAAGAAAAAGATAGTGGAAAATTATATGCCAATGACCATCATGAAGCATTTTTAATTTTCTTCAATAATGAAAGACATTTCATTTATCTAGAGCGATTCCTATGTTTTATATATATATATATATATATATATATATATATATATATATATATATATATATATATATATATATATATATATATTAATTAACATTTATCAACTTATTGCTGACACTCGCGTTAAATAATGAATAACTATAAAAAATTCTATTGGTCGCTTAATGCCTTGTGAATTTTGCTACTGATAGCTAGAAGTGTATTAAAATGTTTGATTATGATATTTTATTTTATGATATAATGGATATATGAGACTTTTTAAAAACTATTTACCTCGTTTCGCTACGGATCCAGCATCGGAGCGTCCTCTTCCCTGCGACTGTATGCTCTCCTCATGTTGTACATGACGTCCAACATCTGCAGGCATTGCTTGAGCACGAAGAAGGCTATGGCTATGCAAATTCCATACATGATCATTTCCAGCCATCTCTGAGTGCATCTGTCCTGCTCGCCACGCATCTTCTCCGCCTTTGGGATCTACTTTTAATCTGGCAAGATAGTACTCTATCTTTATCAGGATTGATTAGTCTTATTTACTCGTGTTAAGACTATTGGGGCTTTATCTAGCTAATTGTGCCCTTATTTCTATAAATATATTTTTGATTTATCATGATAGTGATAATAAGTTGGTACCAGAGTGGAAACGAGGGTTATGCGAAATTAATAAATTTGGGATATGTTAGAGTTAAATGAAAGATAATTGTATGTGTGGTTCTAATCTAACAGTGTATATGAATCTCATTCTCATTGTCCACCCATTAACAATCTATTTATATTATTTTTGTAGCAACATGATCTCCAAGAACATATTTCATCACTTATTTCGTAAGATATAACTTTCAGTCCAGAGAAGAACTACAGTTCATAATTCTAATGTAAGTACCATGTTATGTACATTTATAGAATTTTCATAGGAGTTCATTATAGGTTATGTTGCAATAAATGACCGTGGTGGAGTGGCTCAGAAGTCGAGTGCTGAGTTGCTGTGCTGTAAGTCCAGGGTTCGAATCTTACCCATTGCCAGACTTTTATTTGACGTCTTAGCGGCCGGAGATAAATTATGGGAATTATGGAAACCAGGACCCCCCTGGGTTTCATCCATCCTCTAAAAATTGGGTTTCCAAAATAAGAGGAAAACGTTTGGTGGCTGAGCGTGATCTATGAACAATAATCTCACTGCACAACCCTTGTCCAAGAACAGTACAGTCTCTACCACATACTGAACCCCAGACCCTCCATTGTTGTAGTGGTACAGTATTTTTTTTCAATAAATTATTCAAACTAATTTAATTCATAAATCTTAATTTGTTCAATCCAAAAATATTAAATAATTCTTCTGAAGATTGTATACCAAATTAATTTTATATTAGTACAGTGTTATGGAAAATTTAAAATTTAATTATAATTCTAGATCTTCATAATTATCGTTCTAAATGAGGCTGTAACGGAATCCACTCCGTTTTTCATTTTTACTATAAAATAGTGTAATGATATTGTTTATTCTTTATTTTTATTTTGCACCTGCGCAATCACCCATCCAGCAAATTTAATCTAAGAATTTGTTTTTTCTATCCGCTGGTTTTGGAAATGAGCTATACATCATCATCAATCAATTCTTGAGCAGGTCTCCTGGCCATTGTCTTTTTAATCTTCTCCTATAAAGCCCGGGTAACAGGAAGTTGGAAAGAGAAAGAATAAGAGTATTTTGGGTTGATGATTTCAAAATCTAAAATAGTTAAAAAATATATTTTCGAAAATGTAACAGAAAAGAATCACCCATATGACGATTATTTCTGGTGTCGGTATGGAACCTTCGGGTACGCTAAACCTTGTTTTTGGTTTAAAGCGTATAACTCTCCTGTATATCTCTGCAATCAACTTCATTGAAATTTCTTAGTTTAGGACAAGTTGTTGAATTTTTTTTCAGTAACTTTATATTAATTTATTTTCGTTCTGATTGGATCAGTGATAGGAGTACGTAATCACGTATCTTGTTCCCCATGAGATTGGTTACATTGAGCTCAGATCCGACGTGGGAGGTGAATGACTCCATCCTCGAAGAAAAGCGGAGACACAATTCCACTTGGTGCTAGGCAAAGAGGCGGTATTTGACGAAGACTGACGTGAATGGCGAACCGCATCGGCCTGTTGATTAGATCTCGCCAGCAGAGGGTTTAGAACAAAAGAAGGAATCCTACTCCCCTCGACTCATTTCGACGGGACAAAAATGACTATCGTTGATTACTGGGACCTGATTGTGGAGATCAAACATCTGCTACCCTTCCTTCGTTTAGTTCTTGTCTTTTGTCTTCTTTAATCTGTTAGGGCGGCAGTAATGCGGCTAACCCTCTTAGAATCTTCACAGGCCTCCTGCGAATCGTATGGTATGAATGTCTTCGGTCCAGATTACAGTCCTGAGGAGAACCGGAATATTCTTTATATTTTAATTTTCTATCTAAAAGCTCATTAAGGTGTGGTAGGTACTAAAGACCGTTTGTATCTCTATTATTGCAAGGAATTTCACATATCTCTGATTCAAAAAAACAACGACATACTATATAAAGTAGCATTTTTGAGTTAATTCTTCAGTATCACTTCTACTGGTTGAAGCTTTTTAATTGAGCAACGAAATAATCTGATTTACAGTATCCAAGATGTCTTTTTAAATAATCATTTTTGAACTTGAAGTTTTATGGGAATAATGAAGTAAGTTAAAATTAAAAAAAATAAGCTTTTAAAATATATTCTAATTATAATTTCAATACCTTAATTACAAAGGAATTTACCATTACTACCGACAAATACCAAATTTTTATTTTTTTAAATCACCTGGTTTAATTTTGAGACATGGACCATTCAAATATTGAAATATTAGTTGTTTATTTCAGTTATGACGATATTGAATTTCTAATAGAAGGTAAGATTGTTTCTTTATATTCAAGTGATAGGTAATACGCTCTTGAATTAAATAACTCTATTTAGCAGTTTTGTCCTCTACCAATAAATAATATTGTTCTAGTATTTAATTTAAGAGAATAATTGTAAATTTTATTTCTCCTTCTACCTATGCCAAAACTTCAAATTAGTCATAAGAAGATCCTACCGTGTACATTATTCACTAACAGACTGGAACTACTTTTAGTGTCTAATTCCTTATATTTTATATTTTTCAGGGGACATAAAATGGCGGTTCCGATCCATAGCGGTGCCAGTACTTAATGCTAAAGATCTTAATGCTAATTATACCAGGATAAGCAAAATTTGGGACTCCCGCTATATCTGCGATTAACCATAGTAGTATATAGTGACGTCAAATGAAACCAACAATTCCTCAATATTTATATAAATATATCTAAAATTTTAATTCTGCCATGGTTATGATTAGGTTTCATTAATTGTTCATGATATATACATTATTTCCATATTTGAAGTTCGTGTTAATAAGTCTCTTGAAAGCAAGGCCTAAGAGAGGAGTATTGTCTTAGGATTTTCTGAAACTTGTATATATATAGAAATGGATAAGGGGATTCCAAGATAATATTGGAGCTGAGACAACTTAGACTCGGAGGTGGAGAAAGAGCAAATAGATATTTATTCGCCTAAATGATGGAAAAGTTGGCTGCTAGGGGCAGGGGGCGCCGGTGCATTGTTTTCCCATTTGGGCGCCCCACCCCCAGAAGTATATATGAAAAGCCCTCTCACCTCTTCACTTTTCGCTAGTGAGCCGAGGACGGGATTTGCATAGGGAACGTCAGTTGGCTGAGGAGGAAAACAAGGAGGATTTTGAACCCCGACTCTGGGAATATGCATTTCAAATCAGGAACCCTCCGCGTAATAATCTCACATGTGAGCCTTGAGGGCAGCCCTTCGCTGATTTAAATTCGAGCAGCTTTATTTTAGAACCCTCCGCCCTTCCAGCTGCCGCTACCGCCCCCCACCCTCTAAATATCACCAACTTTCATCTTTGCATAGCAAAGGGCAAGGAGCCTGTCCAGCGCATTGCGTATGCGTGCCAAGGGCTGGCAACGTCGAATATGCATTAATGGTTTTGTACGCGCATAACTAGGACTATTTTTATATTATAATAATAAGCATAATATAAAATGATAGATTGTTCTCTTTTCATATTTTCAATTTTAGAGACCAAGTACTACCCATATGTTTCTCTACTCTCTAATCTTCTCTGTATCTCATGCCATTAAATATGCCTTTCATTCTATTGACTTGGTGTATTATTGTTATATGCTTGTAAATTTCAACAAATTAAAAAAAAAATAAGAATAGAAATCTGATCTTCTGATTTTCATTACCTTACATAACAACTGGTACATTAGGATACCTGAGCCAGGCAATATATAATTTTTTAATATTATTTATATATTTGGAAACTAAATGTACATCAATTCCAGGAGTAGCGCATAGTCATCAAAAATAAATCATAAATTATAAAAAAGTTAAACTTATTTTGTGTAAAATTGAATTACTGCAATTTAATGACAAAGTTATGGTTTGAAAAACTGATATACGTGTTTTAATAAGAAACAAAACTAAAAAAGTAGAAAATAATATTTATAACTTTTAAATAAGAATAAAGTTATGAACTAGTTTTATTCATTGTATCGTAAGAAAGCGTGGGGTGATTGATGTTAATTGATGTAAATATTTTTTTGACTGATATTGCTAAATATAGAGTCATTATAAAAATATCTCAGAAAGTACTTGACGTTTTTAATGATTATTTTTTGTTCATCACCCTAGGCTTTTTTTTGCAATCATGCGAAACTCGCTAGTTGATCCTAACAATAGTTATATGCCTGTTCAAAGATAAGCTACATACGTCTCAGTGCACGCCTTACTAATTATCACAAGACACACTAGAGTCTTCGAATATGAAAAATCGTTTATCCTGAAGATTCCATTAATCCAGGATATTAAGAGAAACTTATTAAATTACTTCAATGTCATCGGTCCTTGAGGATTTGCAATAATTTGAGCTTTCTAAGAGGCTTAAAATCTAGTTAAAAGATTTCGTAACATACAAACGTGCGAAAATAATACGTGCTGTACATAAGAACTAAGCTAATAAAGCATAAAGCGTGCTAATGAAGTATATTTTCTGTCCCTTAAAATAGTTGTCAAAGAGGAAAACGAAGTAAATTAATAGTCTACTTTAATTTTGAGCGGCTCACTGGCTTCTACTTGACTTGAAGGATAAAGTTGAAGACGCCCTTCCCGAGAAGAGAAATGAAATGCCTAGCGAAGTGGGCCACTCGCCTTGGCGATGAACAGAGGAAGTGTCGGGTTGAAGTGGCCCGAGTGAGGCAATATTTGAGCCCTTTTGATCTCGCTGGTGTCCTTTGAGAGTGGATTAGTAGCCTCGGTCTACGGGAGTATTACAGGGCTCCTTTCCAGGCCCATTATTGTTTACTGTCTTCCTCTCGGTGTCTTGTATTCTTAGTGGCCTCCTCCTTAGGAAGTCAGGCCTAACCGCGGCCGATGATTACAGAGCAGGAGTGTACACACAGCTAATGTAGTGCTTGTGGGAGTAAACGTAATAGTTAAAGAATCTAACTACTTCAGGCGGTTCTATGCGTTAACTTTACTAACTATATGAAGTTATGACTATGAGCAGGGAAAATAATTAATAGGGCGCCAGAACATTAGCCAAGTTATGATGATATTAAATTTAAAAAATCCAAAATTTAAATTACCAAATAAAAAAATTAAATAAAACTTACTACTTACAATACTCCACTGTTCTACCCATCTACTTTCTCCTCCTCGGCTTGCTCAGTGGTGAGAGGGGGCGTTCTTTATTTAAATTAAAATAAAAAATAGGCACAACGAAACGAAAACAGAATCATTTAACCATTAAATGATAAATATTTGATCAAACAGTAAATATGAACAGTTAGAGCTGTTCAACGAAAATTAAAAACATTAAAATAACATTAATTTGTAAATTAATCTCATTTAGAGGCGGTACAAGTACAATCATTCCCCATTTCATTAACTTTTGAAGTTTCAACGTTAAACTATACTATTGGCAATACTCAAATTCTAACTAGAAGGTCACGAGGCCATCTTTTTTTCACACTCTCGGAGGATTATCGAGTAGCTCGTGGTTTGGAGCTAGTAGGTTTGAGTGGGAATATAGTTCATGAAAGGATTGTATTGGGTTCGAGGCAAATCAGCAACAAAACAGGGACATTAAGGTCATTATGGATGAAATTTCTTGCAACCAAGTAGGGACCGCTGAGGATTTTACGAAGGATTTTGGATTGTAAGGATTGGATATGAGAAGAATTGTATGGCTTAGTGGAGCCCCTAAGCTCTACACCGTTAAGTGGTTCTTATAATAGTCATGTATAAATGGAAGCTAACAGCGTTAGTCTGACACTGCGAACCATTAATCAAAATAACCATACAATATATTATAATCAATCATTTGATTGTTGTAAGCCTGCAGATTTTAGACATTTGTATAATCAAAATTTATTCATTTCTGAAAATTTCAGTTTTAACGTAGCCTCCTAGTAAATGATAAAACAGTCCATTGAAGTGTGTTAGAGGGAAATCTGTTAAGCGAGTGACTATTCCGTGAAAATTTTCATTAAAGGTTCTTTAACGAGAGAGGATCAGCGGAATTAATTTCTTTTTAACCCGGCCGAGAACACTGGAAAGGGGCGCGTCTTTGAATATTTCAAATGAACCCCATCCTCGCCGCAGCAAGCTGGCTGGCTCTTCGTTAATATTTCACGCTGTGGTTGTGCGCTGCTCGCGAAATAATCGATTTAATGGCAGTTTATAATTAAGAATAATAACATAAATTGTTATTGATTTGTGCTGAAATATAGATTTAAAGAAAATTAATGAATGAAAAAAGTAAATAATTTTAAAGTTGGTATTTCAAAAATTGAAGAGATTATGATTATTATAAAGTGGTATTATTAGTAGCATCATGCGATTTTGTCAAAGCAGTATATTAATTAAATTAATAAATAATCACTTATCTCTTATAGTCGGATTCGAACCCGAAATCTTCAGTACAACATCCTTACGATCTGCACACTGAGCTACGCCTCTCCCCTCTAGAAATCAATTCGCAGAATTAGGAAGATATATATTTAAATGATTTGTTTCGTCACATTTGTCCTGCTAAGAGAATTAAAGAAAAAGAATGGTTTTCAATCCCGTAAGTCCGCCAACTGGGTGTCCGGAATGGTCGTTGGGGAATTAGCAGGCTTGGCCCCAGGCCAGGAGGGCGAGGGTCGTTGGACATTTTATTTCCACGGCTCGGACTGTGAAAATAATTTACGGAGAGGGGGGTGGTTAGGAAAGAGCGGAGGAAATTAACAATTTTGAGCGGGCCACTCAGGTGGTAAACATCTGGGCCGGGGGGTCGGAGAGTTTTCCACGGCTGCGAGGAGCCGCTCTCGAGACAAAGCCACCGGAAAATCCGCTTTTCGCGAGGGCCGCTCTTGGGAACAATGGGTCGGGGGCGGAGTTCCGTTCTGGCTGTCATTGTTTACAGCCCGGCTTTTTCCAAGGCAGTCCTTCACAGCTTTGTCAGCTCCACGATTAAGTACAATAACAAAGCGTTAATTTATTAATTTTAGGAAATGAGAAATCTTTCTTTCTACATCTTCTTCTGAATGAAATTTGGAAGAAGGTAAGAATTGCGATTTCTAATATGATCTAGAATATAATTTAGAAAACTAAAAATATATATAACCATGTACGACAGCGGTACTCAACCTTTTTAGTTGCCGACCGGTTTCTGAGCGTTTGAAAATCTGAATTGAAAAACCTTGAGCGGATCACCAATTTTGAAAGGAAATCGTTAAGCTAAATAAATATAAATATCTATACAATAAATACACAACATCAATAGATTCTAGTGGAAGAAGAACACTAATCACGGCTTATTAGCTTATATTTAGGATCCACTCACTCCTGGATTAAGCTCTACGACTTAGTGACTCAAATTGATTTCACTCAATTTTATAACAACCTATAAATAAAGCGTAACAATCTTCTTTTCCCAAGATCGCGGGTTCGCACGGCAGGTGGTCCTAGGATTTTTTTAAGCGAATAAAAAATCTTTGGTTATGCCGTCTTCCAAAAGAAACGTGAAATGGGGCTCTCGAGCCTGTACAATGTCAGGTACTTATTAAAGATCCCTATCCTAATTAAACCTGTAGACAAAATTTTGGACTACTTCTGTAGCATCGTCCGATTTGCCATAGCTTCATAAAGATAGATTAAATGAATAAACAATAAACAACGATTGTACAAAAAAAAAATAGGATTGTATTAGATGAGAATTTCAATTTCTAATATGATCTGAATTCTAATGTCGAAAACTTTTTTTTCAATATAAAGGCCCAAGATAGCAGGTTTGTAGTCCGGCAAGTAACTCTAGGATTCCAAGGAGTGTTAACATCTTAGGTAATGCCGTCCTTTGGAAGGAAAGACTTTTTTTAACGGATTTGAAAAAAAAAAAAAAGTGCGAGATAAATTGCTAGATAATTGTCCTGATTACAAAGATAAAGTGCTTCCTTTTCCTCCAGAGGGCGCCACTTTTTACTCTTTCTGTTAATTAGGGAAAATGCCATAATTTTGTTTAATGGCGATTCCTTTAATGCCCCGCTTCCTGTTGTTTTCCCAGCGGGGTTAGAATTTTTAGCGGGATTTCGCCCAGGAAATAAACAATTAGTGAGCGGCTCCCGTAGTTATTAATTGCCGCGAAAGAGTAATTTCCATTTTTATGGATACATTTTTTAGTGATATTGAAATTATAAATTTTCAACTAAAATGTCCTAGGAAAACTTACTTATTTCAATAATAAAATCTATGAATAAAAATGAAGAGAAAAGAATAATAGTTCGCCTACATACTTTTATTCAACTTGGCGTTTTTAGTCGTGTTATTTTTATTCAAATTTATTATAGTATTAGTTATAGTTGAATATAACTCGGATTTATAGATCGTGCAACTTAAATTTTAAAGTGAATGGCATTGTGAGTTAAAAAGGGTCCTTAGTTATCAGAAAAAAAATATCCTTGTTAACTAGAAATACAATATTACTTTTAAGTATGCCTTTAAAACAAACAAATTGTAATGTACAATACGTCCGATATGGATTGATCAGTATGCTGTGTATTACGGCAATCCAATATAGTTGGACAGCATTGCTCCAAATAAAGCATTTCTCTCTCTCTCTCTCTCTCTCGGTAAAATTTTAATATTATAAAAACATTTTTTTTTTACATTTCGCATGGGGTTAATCATAAACAGCAAAATTATATATCAGGCATATGAATACCTTTGTAATAGTTTTGATGTAGATGCATTTTGGAATATTTAAATTTGATTTCTTTTTAGAAAGTTATTAAAATTAATATCAACGCATAAATAAAAAAAGTATCAAAAGTATATTTATTGATAGTTGAACATTTAATTTAGTGACAAAGTGATTATGTTGTTGCTATTACAACATTCCTTCATTTCCATGCCTAAGGTACTCGCTGTATTTAATAGATGATTAGTGTCTGAGCGTACCAAATTTGTAAAGTATAAATATTAGTTTACTATAGCATTAACAAAATCAAAAAGATTTAATCATATTTTGATGACGGGGAACATTTTATTATACTATAGGAAGCGTTTAGGATCAAAAGCGGATAACTCCAAAATTAAAAAAAAATATTTTTCACATCTTTCGCTTGTTCATTCAAGCAATTATGTGTTACTTGATGTGTTGCCACCTTATTTTATATGGTTTTATTAGGGTTATGTGTCCTAAGTTTCGGGATCATAAAGCATTGCTTGACTAATTGATTTTGAGAATTACCTGTACCGGTACCACCCGGGGTTCAGTGCATAGTAGAGATCACTCTCAACTGATTTGTATCCTTTCTTTTGAGTACCAATTTTATAGAGGCTGGGTGTGCCCTAAGAGGCTTCTTGGATCCCATAGAATTTCTAGATACATAAATATATTTCTATTGAGTATACATGTGAATGAATTGCGATACCTACAAGAGAAATGTTCTGCCTGACACATAATTTCCCCCCAGACGGAAGAGAGACTATTCTTTCCCACTCGTTATACACGCTGCGATACTGTCATCCAGCCCTTCCGGAATAAAAATATCAACAGGTGCCCATTTAACCAGGCCTGCCAACCTTCCCGTTTATCTGTCAATCTAAATTAAAAATGCCAGCCCCTCGAGTGCTTTTATCGTCTGTAGTATCCATTTTCTTTTTTTTTTTTTTTTTGATGCGACACGGCCTATCACTTTGCGGCATATATACTTGTTTCCAAATGTTTGACATTTTTTTTCACTTATATCTCTGAGGAGATCGGGTCATTAAAACAAAAAAAAAGTTCTATTTTCTATAAAAATAAAGTAATATATTTTAATAACGGGCACTTTCTCATTATTTTAATTTTATTAAAAGCTAGACCACTTCTTCTTTTATGAAAACAGATAAGGACGCCATTATAATATTAATGAATAATAATGGGCCTTTTTAGGCCGAAGTGCATAGTAATAAGAGTCATACATAAATATTTTTTTTTATATATTTTTTATTTTTATATTAACACTTTATTGAAATATTACAATCTGCCACTTGTGGGCAATAAGTAATAGTGCTGTGTAGCTTACAGTCATTCCATAACAAAACAATAATATAAACAAAATAAAATAAATAAATATATACATGCGGAAAAATATAAACATGCGGTAACACAAAGAAATTAATGCGGAAATGACAATAAAATAAAGTAAAAAAAAAAAAAATAAATGATAATAATACTAATAATAAAAAAATAATAATAATAAAATGTACACATTCATACCCTATTTACAATTTGCCTGGGGTCCCCGAACTGAGCTTCTTCCCCAGGAATGAGGGCAAAGCAGGAGTCTCGGAAGCCCCAGCCCCCTTTCCCAGCCGCGTCACTGGCATTAAACGCCAATGGAAGCTGGTTAAGGGCGCTTCACACACACACAGGTCGTGAGTGGAGAATCGGGCCAGTGCCAGTACTCCAAATAACATTATTACAACAGATCTCGGGGCTATTGCCGGTTTAGACGGCGGGGTGGGTTATATGGATGTGTGGAACTTGATAATGACTGAGCCAGGGGGTTGGAATGACAGGCAAGGTTTTGGTGAAAGTTTGAAAATTTAGTAGGGATGAGGTCGAGGACGAAAGGAATGTTGAGATCATTATGGAGGGTTTTGTTGGAAACATAATAAGGAGCAACATAAATAATAATCATGCATGAATCTTTAAATATACATATTATACAAATGCTTCATTATTGCCTAATGCAACCTAATTTTAATATATACTAGTACATCACTTAAGGAACAGATCCCCCAAACTACAATTGTATCCTAATATCACAAAAAAGGTGCATGTATTGTTAATTTATAAATTCAAATTATATAATTTTTCTACATAGAAATAAGGAAGCTGACATCTAGGCTTCAAACACTTTTATCTGTTGGTCATGGTTAAATTGGCAAATATTTAATAAAAATTTTTTTTTTAAATAACAACCACTACAACCCATGAAAAGTCTCTTTTTCTCAAAATATTCTTTTCGATTTCTCAGAGGAGATAAAATATATATCTACTATATCAAAGCGTTGTATTTTAATACTCAATGAAATACAAATATAAAAACTATATTTAAAAAATATTTATTGTACAAAATAAGTTATATAAAAATAATCCAATTTATATTAATTATGTATGTTGATAATTAAGTTATAGGTGTGCATATACATCAATTACAGGGTTGAAACCCGGTTCCTGGTGTAGGGCAATTAATTCAGAAGCCATTACTCATAAACTCAACACCTCCCTTCAAGTGTACGAGTTAGTAAGTCCCTGTAAGTACGCAGATATTATGTTCTCGTTGGAGGAATAGTTTTTTATAGTTTCATTTTACCTTTATTGTTATTAATTTAAACAAATAAGAAGGTGAGGTAAGTCCGTGGTAAGCCAATATTAAATCTAATTTCAGGAATAGTTTTTAATTAATTAATGTAATAATTCAGTATTATTCAAGTGAGTGTTACAATAAAAAAAACGGTTTTCTAAGCCCTTCATATCACATTTATATTTGTATGATAATATGGTATAAAAAATGAAAAAAAGCATTGTATAAAAAATTAATAGCAAGAAGTAAAAAAGTAATACCAACGGAGTTTGTTTTTAACAATTTCATTATGTCCAAAAATAATCCTAATTATTTAATGCACTATTATATAATGCGCTAACGTGAAATACATTCTGCACCAAAATCATTAATATTAATTGCACCCCCTTTATAAGTGTTTAAGTCGAAATTTCTCCGAAATGAGTTTTTTGTACTAAAGGGTGCGGAATCGTGCTATTTTCGAAGTGAATAAGGGCCTACGTCAGGCATTGGTTTGAAATGGTTTTAAAACTTAATGTCAAGCCAAAAACTGCGATAATGACACTATTCCGCTTCCCTGAATTCAATTAACTCTGTACGAAATTCGACATAACCACTTATTCACCGGGGCTGGAGATTTAATTATTAGCCAGTTAACAAAAGGTGGACAACTTGGAAGAAAGATATATGTTTATCGTGATATTTAACGTTATAATAAGGATTTACAAGAGATACACTTGTGCGAACTAACATGAATTTAGTTACTATTCTTACATAGTATACACTATCTTCTCCATCTCCTCTATACTCGCTAGTCTTCCTGTCTCAACTCTACTCTTATGAGTGAAATCTAGAATCAGAGTATACTGTAGTGATGTAAAGATTTCATCTATCTAGTGATTTTGGATCGCTATGAATGGGGTTCGAAAACAAAATTGTTTCATGATCGTTTGTCTTCCTTTAAATAGAGGTAGCGGATCCCATTAGGATCCAATTTTGACATACTCCTTCGATTTATAGTTCCCGCCTTGACATACTCCTTCGATCCAAAGGTTCGCATGACAACCACATACAGGCACTTATTACAGAGGGGTTCCCTGTCGGAAAAAGGTGTCCCAGGAGTGAAGTTAAATAGAAAATGCTACGGAGAGGACTCCTCGCTCACTGGCTGGATCAATACGGAAACTTTGGCGTTTCTACTTAGCGAAGTTTCGGGGCGGCGGGCGAACTTAGGGGAGGAAGTTGCACATTGAAATTACCAGCCTGGCCTCGCTCCTTCCCCCTCCACTACGCTGACCTATTTAGCTCTGGGTCTATTCACGGGAGATGTTCTAGTCAGCTAAGGCACGAACCTAATCACATCTATCTCCAATCTTATGATAACACATAACTAAATACTGATATGTAATTATAGAATAAAAAAAACTAGAGGTTCGCATAACAACCCACTTTGCCCTAGAACGCACCCGGAAGGTGGCTTTAGGATTATGTAAAGGAAGGTAAAATATCCTTAGTTATGCCTTCCTTCGGAAAGGACGTACAATGTGGGGCATGAACCTGTGTGGTGTCAAGTACTCGTTAAAGATCCCTATCCTAATTATACCTGGAGTCAAGATTTAGACTCCACTCTCGCATCTTCCGATTAACTTTAGCATCATACAGTGACGTCAAATGAATAAACATACAAAAAAATGGAAAGAGAATAAGAGGATTTTCATATCTAGGTACTTAGTTAATAACAACAAATGAGCCCTAAAGGGTTTTCGTTTATCAATAATCACCTTGATATATTAATAAATTAATAGATACCAGCAATAATAAAGATGCCGCTGATAATGGTCCTCATGAAGAAAGAAGTTCCTCGAAACGTTGAGTTAGAAATTATGTAATTTTAGAATAGAATAGAATAGAAAACAAATCTTATTCTGGGACCAAGTCCCTTTAGCATAATAACCATGAACAAAAAAATAAATATAATATACATCTGGCCAGAAGGAATTTAATTTTAAATTAAATTTTCATTGATTTTTATACTGCAATCAAACAATCCCTACTAAATAAAATAATAATAATATATTTAATATATCAGCATGGATAATATTTTTTTCTACGTAACTAGAATTTTTCACTGAATTAAAAATATCTTTTTTATTGTTAATATTAATTTAAAAGTTTTAAAGGATTAGATTGTCAATATCACTAACTAAATTGTAGAATTTTTTTGGATTAAATTCTTTTATATTTCAATTATGAGGCATTTGCGATAAACACAATATTAGCGTTTTATTTTTTACCATTGATCAGAAACCATTATACTAATTTATATGTTATATTCTTATTTAGATAGGAAGTATCAATGATAAAAATCGATTTTTCGTTTTCTATCTATTGCTTTAGGATTTTCCATTGATTTAAAATTCTTGTAGAGTATGGTACCTATACGGCACAAAAGCAAAAAAACAAAACAAAAAAACAGCATATATAAAATAAGTTTGACAATACATTCTGATTTTGAATGAACCTTAAACCAGTTTTTTCACTCTTCTTAAACGTTTTGTTCACTCTCGGTATCAACGGCATGTTATATCTATGATCATTTTTATTTCTTTGAATAATTGGAAAAACTATCTATTTATTTACTATGCTAAGGATTTCTCAAATTAATTCAAAACCTACAATACGGTTTCTGTTTTGGAGAGGAGTGTTAGGTACATTTTAACAAGTTGTTCGTTTTGTTTAAAAGTACAGCTTGAACCTCAGAATAAAAAAAGAAAATTCCTTATTGTTACTGCAATCCCGCTCCTTGATATCCAGGTAATTTCATTCCTGGAATGAAGGCTAATTTAAACTTTTTTTTCCCCGTTAGCCTTTCCTCCCGTTGAGAACGGGAGTTCTCAGGTCGGGAGAGCTGCGGTACCTACAACCTGTAAACTGCTTCTTCATCAGGTTTTTCTCCAGAAGGGTGGTATTTCCATTTAAATCCCTCCCCCCGAGCAGGGGTGGTGAAGATCCTCTAAAGACATCATTATCCTCAGGGCAGGCGGAGGAAGAAAAAAGACTTCCCACCCGGGGTCAAAAAACAAAAGCTGAAGAGCCTGTCATTGATATGATCAAGTTTTAATCACTCGCCCTTCTTGGCCCTTCTTATAAACGGATTGAAAGAATCCTCTTTCACTCTCCGCCTCACGATTATCTTCTCCCTCCTTTTTTTCTTTCTTTTTTCTCTTAAATTAAAGCGATTCGTCAGGAATTAGCAACTTTCAAACATTCTGAAAACGATAATCGTCCTGAAAGGTGCCAATTCCATGTTGCTGGCATATATTGCGATATTATCCAACTACTTGTCCCCAATCCATAGACTAAAAGAAAGTAATATAAACCTGTTAAATCCTATCTTCAAGATTCGAGATGTATTATATGAGTTTAGTATTTTATTTTTGAAATTAGACGGCATACAATTTGCATGGCTGTATCTCCCCATGTACATCATTTTTTGGAGAACGGAGAGAGTTGGGGGGTGCAGTCAAAAAAACACCAAATAAGTACTAGACTTATATTTAGTAAGTGCCGACGTTTCGACCAACAGTGTAGGCCATCTTCAGGGCGTCTAGGAGAGGAGGCGCTGGGTGCACCGGCTAACCAACCAGTTCTGTCGTAGGCCCCGTTTATTGTGGTTCATGTTAATTCATGTATGAGAGGAAAATAGTTGACTGGATGATAAAATGGAGAACGGAGATAGTGGGGGGGTGCAGTAAAAAAACACCAAATAAGCACTAGACTTATATTTAGTAAGTGCCGACGTTTCGACCAACAGTGTAGGCCATCTTCAGGGCGTCTAGGAGAGGAGGCGCTGGGTGCACCGGCTAACCAACCAGTTCTGTCGTAGGCCCCGTTTATTGTGGTTCATGTTAATTCATGTATGAGAGGAAAATAGTTGACTGGATGATAAAATGGAGAACGGAGATAGTGGGGGGGTGCAGTAAAAAAACACCAAATAAGCACCAGACTTATATTTAGTAAGTGCCGACGTTTCGACCTACAGTGTAGGCTATCTTCAGGGTGTCAGTACTGTTTTTGTTTGTTCATTTAACGGTTAATTGGACGTTGCGAGCTCTTAATTTTCCTATCCAGGTTTTAATTATGATAGGGATTTTTAACGAGTTCCTGATTATCTTACAGGATGGTTTAACGTCCCTCCGTTTGTGTAGTACTATTTATGTTTTTTTGTTAAATAAATATTTCATTAGAATATCTTCCTGGGATTGTGTTTTATTTATTTCCAAGGAAATGAGTGCCAAGTATTTTACGTATATACACATGTGCAATATGGTGACGGAATGATTGAATGGTTTTTGATTCGATAAGTAATGATTGAGAGGAACCTATTTTAGACAACACCTCTGATTTAATGTTATTTTTTTTATATATTGAGAGTTTTCCAAAAGATGAGGTTTTCCCCAACCAAATATTAGAGTAACCTTTTTTTTCAGGTTTTACTGTCAAATGCGTCCTCTTCGTTTAGGCCATATCCTGCCATGTCTTCCTGGACTTAGTTCACATCAAGAAGTTCGCGGTCGTCCTCTTCTTCTTCTTCTTCCTTATTTCACTTACTATATTTCCTTAACATTACTTACTATATTTAGATTACTTATTTCTATTTATTCAAAAGATTTAATACAACTAATTCTAATTATATTTCCACCCTGGCTTCTGAAAGTTATTGCTGTTAAAATAATTAAAACCTGTATCATTTCAAATCATGAAAGTTCTTGAATGCAGTATAGAACTTTCGATGTAAGGAGGTGATTTTGCCAAATCACGTTCAACCGCTAGGTTTATCTTCCATTCCATTCCCCACTTAATAGAGCTTGGGTGCCCCGCAAAGGCCTGTAGATTCCACAGGCTGATAATAGATTAAACAAATTATTTGCCACTTACGGATTTAAATCCGGGACCCTTAGCACAGCAACCGGCTGCTTAACACAGTGAGCTACCCCGTTCTCCTCATTATTATTATTGAGTTATATCTAATTATCTTTTGTTTTACGTTTTACACAACGGACGACATAACAAACGGGCCGCGAGCAGCGGTAGTACGAAGGGTGCCCCAAGGAAGCAGTAACTGCTATCTAGGAGCCTCGCTAATTACTTCCTAGAGGAAATACTGGCTCGCAGATATACTAACTACTTCCACGGGTGCCTTTAAATCACTCGCTCGCTTCCAGTGTTAGTGCCGCTCTGTTCGAGCTTCAGTGCTAAATCAGTGCTTAAGCTTAGGAATCCTTCCAGTGGAAGGTCAGTGGAGATCTACATTATAATTATAATTTATAGCTGCTTATGAATTATATTAATACTACTCCAAGAAAACTATGTTGTCCATTAAGGGGTAGTCAATTCCATCAATCAATTCCATGTTATTATATTTTATTGTTTATTTCATTACCAACACCCATTGTAGTATAAAACAATGTATATACAATATATATATATATATATATATATATATATATATATATAGTATTGTTTAGTGGGAATGGTTTACCATTTATTAAGTAAGTTGTTTAGTGAATTTGTATACGCGAAACAAAAAAAAAATGTCTAAACGATGATTTCCTGAAAACCCTGATTCGTGAGGTTCTTATTATATAGATATAAACGAAGATCGCATTGCACCACTTTCATGAATGTTCAATCTGACCGTTTAATTCTACTCTTAGGACTTAATTGTACCATAAAATATTTTACATCCTTAATCTAGGTACCGCAGACACTATAATCTTAAGTCTTATCTCAAGGAGCCATTGTTTTAGTTTTATGCAGGCGTATTAAACCAGTAGGGGTATTATTATTTAATGCTGACATTTTTAATTTAATTTACTTAAAATTAATGTTCCTGAAACGATATAGTTAAGAGTGGCATTCTAACGGTAAAATCCGATTGATTAATTATTATCTCTTAGTTAGCGTGCTATGTTTAAAGAATTTTAATATTTTATGAAAGATTAATTGTTTATTATAAATATCTATAAATCTAGAGACAATTACAAACATCTGTTTTAGAACTTTTGGTTGTAAGATTTGGTAACTCCTTAAAAAGTAGAAATCTGTGCTGCTATCATCATAGAAAGTGGTTTCCTTATTAGTAATTGATTTTTAAAATGAAAAAAAGATCCACTGCAATGACTCATGAAGAGTTCGTGGTTCAGTACTTACTAAATGTGCTGTTTATTTTTAAAGGTTTGGCTAAAAGTAATTATGTTCCTATCCATTATCAACGATAAGGTTTTCTTCCATAACTAAAGGTGATCCTCTATCATCCATTTGGGAGGGGGAGAAGGGGTAGACAGCCAGTGAACAATCGGTCGCTAAATAAAATATATGATATTTAACCTTTCCTTTCAAAAGTCTCGGGGAATTTGAAGAAGCAACTAGGTTTGAAAATGATTGTTTTGAGTGGGTAGTAGCTAATTAAGTAGCTATGAAAGGGTTGATTTCGACTTAGGGCCAAAACAGCAACAAATGGTACATCGAGGTCATTATGAATGATTTTATTGTAAGTAAGTAAGGACCATTGACGATTTTACAAAGGATTTTGTATTGGCTAAAAGAGAAATTCGATGCCTTAGTGGAGCCCCAAAGATCTTATCTGTAAGTCCAAATGGGTCTAAAATAGTCATGAATATTAGTGGTTTGCAACTAATTGGAAGCTTAGAGCGTTTTTCTAGTGAATGTTGAGGTTGCCTGATACGTCAAGCTGTTAATAAGTTTAAAAGAAGAATAGGGTAATGAACAGAAATATTCGTTTTACCACACAAAAACAAAGTTTGGTGCTTTTCAAGATATTTTCGTGAAGTTAAAATTTGATCTCTGAGTGAAATAACCGATATTTATGTCTTCTTATGTGCCAAAAAAAGGTTAAATATCGTTTATAAAAATAACCAAAGGTATAAGGCGATCGTAACATATAGCTTTCACTTAAGGACTTAAGAATTGCAGACTCCAATAACTCTGGGCGTAAGGGATTTAACCTGGACAGATGTCCTCCGGAACAGCAGAAAGGACTTCCCCTGGGGCCCTGGCGCTGGTATACGATCTCTGGAATTGCGCTAGGTGCCAAATAAAAAGACTAAAGAGCTCCATAAAGATATCGTAGGAGGGGGGCTAAGTCCACTAGCCAGGGCTGCCACCCTCCCCGATAATTAAAAAGAAATGTCCCTCCAGAACGGTCTGGTATATTGGGAAATAAGATTTACAGTCGAGGGCACCTCTAATCTGTCTAATTAATATTTCTGTTTTCCCTCCCTGCGGCACTCGCCCCGGTAGGGAATAAAAAATGGATGTTTTTTTTCCCAGAGCTACCCTCCGCAGCGAGATGATGCCAATTCCCATTGTGTGGACCAGTTTTCATTTGCCCTTTACCGGGCCATGTTTTCAGCCCCAGGCTAATAAAATGAAGAAGCATTTTTCCCAAACGGGGCATAAATATCGGCCGGTCATGTTTATCTGGAACGAATGTCACGGTTGAAATGATTTCTTCACCTTTTCAATTATGAAGGAATTTTATCATTGTATGCATGAAAGATCTATGAAATGATTTTTTTTTAAATTATAATTTGTTTTTAGATATAGCTAAATGTGAACGACAACAGCGCTATGGTTCTTCTTTTGCTGTTTGTTTATTCATTTAACACCAGTTTTGCTTCTTCGTCTAATAGGACGGTGCTACAGCTAATAGAAAGATCTCTTTAACGAGTACCTGACACCGTACAGGTTCGGGACAAGATTTTACATCCCTTATGAAAGAAGGCATAACAAAGGAATTTTTACTCCATTTAAAATATCCTAAAGCCACATGCCGGGCTTCAACCCCGCAATAATGGTCAAAGTAGGTTGTTATGCTAACCACTAGACCACAAGTGACCCCGTCATTCTTTCAGCAAATGTTGAAAGCTAGTTAAAGTGTATTTGTTTACGCTCTTATGGAGCCAACACTGTCCTGGAGTAGACATTACCTTCTGCTCAATAATTTCTTTCTGCATTGATTTGCTATAAATATGATGATTGTTCTATAAGAGATAATTTCTTTTAGCACCAGTATTTTTCTCTAACTTCTCTTCCTTGATATTATAAACAAAATCCTTTAGGTCATCGAACCATTCTACAACTCCTGGAACTCTACTTTTCCTTTCTCCTCTCCATTTCTTTCCTTTTTGACTTATCGACCAAGGCTAAGATATTTCGGACTCCTGCGCCGCCTCTTCATTAAACTCTGAGAAAACTTAATTGCTCCAATTCTGCCGGAGCACCCTCGCCCGGAGCCGCAGCCACCGCACGCCCCTGCACGTACAACCTACTCCAACCCCTCGTGTAATTAGCTTGATGACATCATCAATGATTCCGCGTCAGTTCGCGCTGTTTACACACTCTGCTGGGCAAATGTAGCGTAAGATAAACCTCAATGAAGCTCCTTCCCTCTTATGTCGGGGAATGTTATAACGGTCTGTTAGGATGACCTATGGGACGTCAAGCCTGATCAACAACAGCTTCAACGTAATTTATATGAACTGCTTACAAACACTTAAGATTTCAAAAAACTGTTAGCACGCATATTTAAAAAACACGCTTAATTAAGAAAAGCCTGTACCATGAAGGGGTTCTGTACGTGGTAGTGACTCTACAGTTTCTTGGACTACGGTTGTGCAGGATTGTGATTTCAAAAGTTCCAATTTAATTCGATGTTCAGTATTGACTAATAATCAAATATCCTGTTATATGCTTACGAGAAGCTAATAAAAACGTGTAAAAAAATAAACAATTTTTCATCCATTGATAACTCATGTGCAGAAGCAGTCTTTACCATCTTAATTGGGTAAATTCTGGCATTTGAGCGTGATCTAGGACAATTCACCTCCCTCCACAACCGTTGTCTTAAAACAGTACAGTCTCTACCACTACTGAGTCCAAGGCCCTTCACGTTTCTGTTACATTGTCAGAATTTAAATTTTCATTTTAAAAGATATGCACTTTCCTCTTGAACTATCTCTACACGCCACCACACATGCAAGTTTACTATTATCGTTTGATTCTCTAAACTATTAAGAAGAGGATTTGGTGGGAAGATGAGCATGTGTGTTGAGCTGGCTTTCAACAGCTTAGAGTCACTTAGCCTAAGCCAACTCCGACCCTCCCGAGCCTATTCAGATTCAAGAAAATTTGCACTAAATTTTATAGAAAGTTTTATCTAGTTTTTTTTTGTTTGCATCCCAAATTCATTGCTTGGATGAGTGCTTTTTCAACATAGTATCGTTTATTTCATGCTCTTTAAAAAAAAAAAAGTAATAATCTTAACCTCTACAACCCTTAAAGAGCATTGGATTCCTTAATTGGTAGAGACTGTACTTTTTTAAAATAACACTAGTGCAGGGAGTGATTTGTCCGAGATCACACTCAACCGCCAGGTTTTCCCCACTATAAGTTATCCAATTGTTTAGAGGTTGGGTGATCTACAGGAAGATCTGTAGATCCCACAGGATACATCCGTGTCAGTTAAAATATTAAATGATTAAACTCCCACAGCCGGATTGAGAGCAGCCTTTATCTCATATGCTATATACTGTGTACTAAATGTATAGTAATGTTTATTATTCAACTATTTCAAAAGTTTGCACTTAAATATAATTTTTCTGAACTTTTTAGGACGCATCACTTTAAATTTAAATTGTTTTGAAACATTGAATATGCACTCATTCAGTTTAATAGTTATCTATAGTAGCACGCGTAGTTGTTGATGATCACTAGTAAAACAAAATTTATGCTAAAATGAATAGGCCTTCTGGTACATCAGATTATAATTAAAGTTACCAAATTATTATTTTTTTTACTAAAAGCGAAAAAGGCTTATGTAAACATTTATTTTTAATTATTTCTGAAATTGTTTTGTTACATTTCAGCAGTTTTCATTCATTCTTAATATACAGTTAAATAATTATGTGCTGCAAGTGGCTATCAAAGCTATAGCTTTGATTTTAGCCATTACAGACCATAAAATTTCTTGGAGAGTCAGCGCATGGTAGGGACTGTAAAATTTCTAGGGCAACGGTTCATTTAATAATGAACAAAAATAAAAGGAATACAAATAAGAAATCAAAAGTTTTGAAAAGTCGAAAAATAACGATTGCCCATTAACCATTTAAGAGCTGAATGTGAGCATCAAAATAAAAAAAAGGGCATATTAAAAACCGCAATGGTTTGAAGTCATTACGTCCGTTTGACTTTCCTGGCTAATTTAATCAGTGGCCGAAAAAAAAAATATTGGAAAAGGACCTAAAGAAAAAAAAAATAAGAGGGTGACCCGTGAGGGTATTAATTCAGACAAATATTGACGGTAATTACTCCGATCATGAACAGGCTTTGATCATGTTGGGTCTCAGAGGAACGGGAATCAAAGCGAACCCTCCGCAGAAGGAGAAGGAGACCCGCCCCACCGATAATTTCATTAAGGTTTTTTAACTCTCCCGAAGGATGTTTTCCACCCTTCCTTCTCAGGCACAAAGGAAATTAAAATTCGCCTTCTCTACCTTCAACCTTTTATGATTTTTAATAACAAGACTCTCGGGAGTGTGGGCAATACTCGGGGAGAACTAAGCCTTCAAAGAAAGCATTACAGAAATCAGCTCAGGTATTTTTACAGCATCCCTTACTAAACTCTGTCCCTCCTTGTTTCATTCTTGTTCAGTTATTTATTTGTTTTTTGTTGTTGTTTTTTTGTGGCATTTTTTATCATACTGCTTATTCTTCTTTATTGCGTGTTGTTCTTTTAGTGCCTCCTTTGATTCTAAGCCGGCAGCATATTTCAGTTACATGTATACAATAAAATATTAAGATATTGTATTTTATTATGTATAAATAAACATTATTATTATATTTTTTACGCATTCGGAATTCAAATTCAGATGGAGAACAAGTCCAACCGCCTGCTGTTGTTAGCATCTACTATTACTGTTACATCTACTATTCCGAAATGCTATATGTCCACCTGGTCCATGAGGTAAGCATCCCTCAAGAAATCCAGAGGAAGTTGAGATTTTTATCTATAGGATTCTTGGTGTATATCTATAGTATAATTGGTGTTGCCACCACGCTTTCAATACGGTAAAACTCTTTTAGTCCTGGCGCTAGTTCCAGATATTTTCGCAATTTCTCTCCAACAATTGAGTTGTTGTTATAGTCGATAGAGACCGCGATATCAATAATATTTGTATCAATATTATTATTTGAACCCAAGATTATATGGTTAGTAGCTACCTTCATGGCTAGTAGAGGTCTACCAGCAGTATTCTTATGAAATTTAGAGGAAACTGCCTAAATGAATACAGTCCCTGGCCATATTAATGTGACCACTGGATAAATTCGTTCTTGTTACATGTTTACATTATCTTTTTGTATGCGTAATTATTTTGTTTTATAGATACAAAAACCCTTTTTTTGTCCAAGTTATCTTTTATTTATTATTTCTTTAACATGTAGACGTTTCGACCCATGTGGTCATTCTCAATACATGTTTTTTTATCATCATTCAGTTAGCTGAATTCAATCCGCAAAAATACATCTTATTTTTTTCTTGTAGACCAATATTAAAATGCAGAAAGAGGAGGAAGGCTGGGTGGGGTCACCCATAGTCAGTTACTGTAACTGACTTTACTTTACTTTACTGATTACTGTAAAGTTACAGTAACTGACTATGGGTGACCCCACCCAGCCTTCCTCCTCTTTCTGCATTTTAATATTGGTCTTCAAGAAAAAAATAAGATGTATTTTTGCGGATTGAATTCAGCTAACTGAATGATGATAAAAAAACATGTATTGAGAATGACCACATGGGTCGAAACGTCTACATGTTAAAGAAATAATAAATAAAAGATAACTTGGACAAAAAAAGGGTTTTTGTATCTATAAAACAAAATAAAATAAAATTCATGTCCTGTACCTTAAACCATTAATATGCGTAATTATGTAAATCGAGTTTAAATATTAGTTTTATGGGTAAGTTAGTTATCTGATAATAATATGAAATTGAAAAAATAGTTTCGAAAATAAATCTTTATATTTTTTTAATGTTTTGTGGTGTCACCCTATTTACACCCTATTTTACGTATTGTAGTTTACGTTGATACAAATAATAAATCAATAATAAACAATACATTTAATAAAAAGAAACAATAAATCCACAAAAATTTCAAACCCAAATTATGCACGCTGTCACTCGTAAAACAAAATGGCTGTACTAAAACCAATGCTACCATTACTAAAAAAAAAAAAACTTATAACAGTGTTGCCATTACTTAAAACAGCAATTTATTAAGACACACGAAAGTATATAAAAAAAATTAGGAAAAAACAAAAAGAAAATAATCTTTCTTGGTGGTGACATTAATATGGCCAGGGACTGTACATTCAAAAACATCATCTTATTATTAACCTATAAAAATTAAAAAAAATAACTAAAAGAGAAGTATTAAATAATAATTTGCATGATAATGGAAACAATATCTTAAGCATCTAATATTTAAGGAAAAAAAATCAACCGGTCGAAATAAACATTCATAGATATATAGAAATTCGACAAATATTAAATGCACAATATCTCACATCAACAGTCCTAATTTAGACAGCAACCACACCCCAAAAGGTTCAACAAAGAAGTTAATAGTCATCATTTTGGAGTATTTCCTATTGATGACAGATTTTTCTTACCATTCCTATTCAAAGTACAAACAGAAAGAACCCCAAGTAAAATGAAAAAAAAAATTAAATGCATGAAAAAGTGAGGAGGGGGTATATGTTTGAGTTATTGGGTTGTGTTTGACAAGCTGCAGAGAAATATAGACTTGAGCCGATGTAAATAAAAGCCCCCGAGAGCGGATATACGTGGCCTCCTCGATATTGGCAATCATGGGCCGCTATTAATTGCAGGCTGGCCACTTAACTGACCCTGTTTTTATATCGGCGGTGGCAGCCCTGCTAACCCTCATCCCCCCTCCCCTCCTGTTTACACATTCATAAACACTCTTTGTCCCGCCCCCGCCAAAAGCGGCCCGCTGAAATTTGAATGTCTCCCCATCAATTTTGCACAGTTTTGTAACGGCCTGTTAAGTCACCCCTTCAGCTTTATTTGCCACTCTGCATTAATTAATACACCACCCACCTTTATTTATTAATTTTACTTCGTCATCGCTCTCTCTCTATATACTCTACCTTGGGACAATGAGAGAAAGAAAAAAAATATATACTGGGTTATCCATTTTAATTGCGAATAACATAATGATGATACAAGTAGTTTATTGATTATATAAATCAGTAATATTATCTGTATCACAATTGCCCATGAAGGGTCTTGGGTTCAATACATGTCATTGTTTCAGAGGCTGTACCGTTTCTAGGACATCGTTTTTGTAGGAAGGTGATTTGTACGAGTTCAAGCTTAACAGCCAGGTTTCCCCATACTTAAGAAAATCCTATTTAGGCTGACTGAAATCTATGAGGGCCTGCAGGTACCACCGGGTCCATCTGCGACGGTCAACAGGCTAAAGGAATTATCTACCACAGAATTTGAACCTGGGAAATAGATGAACGTTAGTTGTTTTTTCGTATCACTAATCCGTCCGTTACACATTTGTTTATTAAAATCTAATTAAAAATAGTAATATGTTTATTTTTCTTTAATGCTCAAAAAGCAGCAGTACTTTTTTTATGTCCATGAAAAATATTGAAACCTTTATCACAACTGATGAGATAATGTTGCAAGTTCTTATTTAGTTAATGAAGATATAAGATAATTTGATTTAAAATGTTCAATCGGGATGTTTAATTCGAGGCATTACATGGCGCTATGGTCCATTGAGAACCTTGGCCTCCTCGACAATTTTCCTCCACTTTGAACGATCTTCCGCTGCTCTTCTCCACGTTATTACCACCAGGAGCTTAAGGTCTGCTACCACATCGTCCAGCCATCGCATTCTAGGCCTTCCTCTTCCTCTTTCTTCATCTGGACGTTCTTCCAGAATTAGCTTTGGCAGTTTTCGTTTATTTATATATATAGCACAAAGGAAAGTACAAAATTACGTTTGACGTATTTAATCGTTCTACCCGGTTAAAAGGTTAAGGATTGGCACAATACTCGTGTATCGATACATGTTAAGTTTGGCTAAAACTGAGTACTAATCTTTGAAATCATAAACTTGAGTTTCCTTAGCCATGCTGTGTTTTCAATTAATATAGTGATAGTTTAATATATACCTATACACCATAGTTTTTCGCAACATCCTGAAAAAACAAAAAACAGCCTCCTGGATCGATACCCATGACGTGACACCCTGACCCATTGACCGAGTTCGGTTACGTAGGCACTATGACGTAGCCGAAATAGCTGAGGGGCCCTCTGACAGAAGGGTGACAAACGGTGACGTCATATAGGCCCCCAGGAACAGTAGAGATCTATAAGGAGCGAGCGACGGAGAGAGAGAGAGAGGGTGAGAGAGAGAGGCTGACCAACCCTGGATCAATGTGCTCCCCCTGACGTCATACAAAGTCATTATAAACTTTCCCCCCTCCCACCCCCCGCAGCCCGTACAAACTTTACTTTGGCCCTCCGATAATCAATACAGTCGCACTCGGTTCTCTACCGGTTCACGACCGACAAAAATACAACAGTTGATCTTGTTCTCCACGTTTGTCCTTATAAGTTCTTTTTCTTTTACACCTTCAACAATTATAAAAAAATTGGCTTTCCGTATAACCTGGATGAAAATTCTATATATGGCAGTCTGAGCTTATCTTACAATGATACTCATTGATTCAAATCTTCCTAATTTCAGTAGATTTTTTTTAGTTTCGTTCTTTTCGATGGGCCCTATTCGAACAAGAGCAATTATTGAACATTTGGGAGAGAATGATCCTTAGAACCGTCTATGGTCCAACCAAAGAAGGAAATCGTTTCAGTACCAGAAAGAATAAAGGACTTATATGGAGAAGTTGATGTAGTGTCTTGTACCATGAAAGCAAGAATAAGATGGTTGGGCCAAAATGAATAAAACAACCTCCCAAATCTGATAATATAGGAACGTTCTGATGGAGAAAGAGGCAGACAGACCTAGACTGCAAAGCAGGACGATGTGGAAGCAGACCATCGGCTAGTAGCGGTGAGAACACGAAGAAGAAAATTGTCCAGGTGCCCAGTACTCCATAGACCATAGTGTCGTATAAAAAAAGAAGATTATACATTCAAATCAGTCTCAATCCAATACTATGTTTATTTTTAATGATTTGAATCAATCATATCAATGACAGTCTCCTACTTAAATAAGATTAAGCTTGCATCAATTTACCTATTTATCAGGGTAGATCTTTTTTAACTTGGTAGACTTCCTTAAATGATGATGGAGAGACATTCGGGTGGGACTAGAAGCAGAGATAGAACTAGACATCGTTGTCTGCAATAGTGAAGACGACCTTCAGTGGTTCAGTGTCGAGAGAAGGGCAGCCAAAGATCTGAGTAGAGGAGAATTGTAGAGGAGGCCAATGTTCTGCAAGCACCGTTAGAGATAAATTGCTAAAAAAAGAACCCAGATAAACTGCGCTTATAATAATGCTTACTTTAAATAATTATCCGTTTATCAAAGAGTGATAAAAGATAAGGGAGAGAGATATGAGAGATAAGGGAGAGATTCAGCGGTGATTGACGCCACAGGTGAGAGATACAAAGCAGGCAGGCTAACGACCATGTAATTGATGGGGCCAGGCCTAACTAGCCGGATCAACCATTTAGTCACAGGTTGCTTCTCTCATCTCTTGGTCAGCATAGGATTATTCCTCTTTATTAGTAATTCTATAATAGTTATAGATATTATGATATGCTATAAATAATATATAGCTATACTTAATTATTATATCTAGTATTACTCGAAAATCATTAGTATTATCAATTTCTTGTTTGGTGAAATGTTTATCAAGCCATGGGTAAGTATCCCCCTGGTAAAAAGACTATACCATTGTTTTTTGAAAAATCTCTACTTACTGTCCTTTAGAATATGGTTTTCTTCATTCACTATACATGTAAGACTGAATTCAAAAATGAAAAAGATTTTAGGTTTCATATGGTAGATTATTTGAGGTGTTTGGGATCAAAAACGGATAACTCCAAGCTTGAAGTTTCGATAACATAAAATTACTTGACTAGACTAGAGAAAAAGTCATTTTATGAAGTATAGTAGGTATCTATTTTTTCTCTAAGTCCTCATTTATACGATCCAGTCGCTTTCTTACGTTCTCTGAAGAAATCATGTTTTTATAGTAAAAAAAAAATGCATAGTAACTCTCAACCAAAGATTTTATTGTTATATTCAGGAGCATTACAAAAGATTGATATCATATATAATTCTGGTATATGATAATTATGGTAATATATGCCCGTGCATTGATGAATACAATGATGGTATTTAAAATACTATGTATGAAAGATGAAATCTATATGTATACGCATATATCTCGCCTTAACCCAAGGTATAGTAGTTAAACACAAGATAAGATGTTGCTGAGTACTATTCCTTCTTATATATCTGACATATTATTTCCTATGATCATCAAATCATCTACAATGATCATATGGCCACTACACAAACCCAAATCCACCAGATCACATAACACCATCCTCCCATCTATGCTTCGGTCCACTCCTCACACGTTTACCAGGCGGCACAGTGCTTATTAACTTTTTATCCATTCGTTACTAAGACCCATTTTAGGTGAATATAAAATTAAAAATTATTTAATGTCTTTTAAAAAATTATCCTATTGTATTATTTATTTCTAAGAGTGGTTTATTCAAGTAAAATACTTGGCTGTTGGTTTGAGAGTGCGGTTGCCTGTTGCCTTCATTAAAGGCAGGTAGAGGCAGTTTTAAGTGTTCATTAAGAGAGGCTTCCAGTTGGCCGGGGCTCGTGGTTAGCGAATTAATTGAGCCTTCTTGGATTCTCTCAGTCCTCAGTGTACTCATCCTTTCAATGTTGGTTAATATTTAAGGGTGAAAATATAAAATGCATTTTATTTTATTTTTTATGCTAGTCAAGAAGCATTGTTGGCCATAAGACTTCATGCAACTAAGTAAAGCTTTGATACGACAAGGATGGTCCCAATTTATATATGAGTTAATCAACAGACAGGTTAAGTCGATCCTTCTTCCAAAATCCCATCATGTTTTCATTTTCCATTTTTTTTCCGTTGTACAAGTTCTATTTACTTGTAATGTCTAACTAATAGCTGTGTGTAATCCATTGTACCAATATATACTGTTTTTGTTCCACAATAACGTCAACTTTAACACTGTATTTACAATATTATTATTCCCAACAATATGATTTGTAGAAACGTTACTACACTAAAAGTATCAGGTTAATGCGGATATACGTTATTGTGTTGTTTATTTGGTCAAGACATTTAATAAAATTGAAACTCACCCAATCCATACTCATAAAATATTTAATACTGTTGTGGATAACTTCAAATTGATAATTATACTCACACCAACATAAGAAAATAATCCGGCATCTTTTGTTATTTCTGAATTAAGAATATTAGTTACCGGTTTTATTTATTTTGAATGTGATAAAACTGAAGTATTTATATTATTAAGTATTAGCCCTAAATACAGCAACGTGTCACACGTGACACATTTGTATAATCCAAAATTCAAGAGTTCTAAAAAGTGAAATTAGGAAGAGATTTTCGGCCAAATTTAGGGTTAATAAATGACGAACCCATTTTAAAAATTAAATATTTTTCATTCTAAAATAAATTATATAAAAAAAACGTACGAGTAATTCCCTAACATGAAATTACTCGTGACTTCAAATTATGAAACTAGTGACTTTTCAAGGTTTTGAATGAAATAAATAATAATTTTCTGAATTTTTAAAAATTTGTTTTAAGTTCCAGAATTTAAAATATCTTGGTATCTATGGTCAACATTTCTTAATTTATTTCTGTAATTTGAAAACCTCTGTATCGATAAAATATGTTTTTAGGAATCTACTTGAAGAGAATGTCCCGGTTGTTTTATCATTAGTGATCACTGAGGTGTTTTATTTTTCTGGCTTCGCTTCTCTGATTTCCATAGCGATTCATCACAGCAATCTGTTCCACTTCGTAGGACCTTCCACCCTGTTGAAGAGCGATATAACAGAGTGAAAATGAATAAGATGCCGTGGGAATAAAAGAGTGGAGTTTGGACAGAGACTAGAGAGTAAATATTTATGAAGTGAAGACTGAGGGTAATCATGGAATAGGCTATAGGGGACACATAATATAAATGCAAATTGGCCGGGCTGATCCTGGACCGCGGGTGACACCCAGGGGAGGCCGCAGACCTGTTAGCTCACCTCTTAACCCGAGTCTTATCACCTCTGTCTCTATGTAAATGTCCCTCCACTTCTTGGGAAGGGATCCCTCTTCTGCTCATCTCAGGAGGTGTCTACCAAGGGGGAATCTTTTCTTAGAGGTATCCCCCCCTCCCATTTTTTTTGTCACCTCAGTCTGTTCTGGATGGGCTCAATACCGCTCTTGCTCGTTTAAGGATAACTCTGATCTGAAAGATTATCTGTCCACGATAATTTAGTGTCAGTACTTCCGAACAACTCCTTTTATTATTTTAATAAATAATCCTAATATTTAAAAAACAAAAAGTCCAATCAAGGGCATCAAATAGTCTAAAATCATGAATGGTGCAAGGGTGTGTATTATATTTATTTTTATAAAAAAATTATATCCAAGGAGGACATGTTATATTCATTGTTTTGGGGGAAAACAGATGTAATATAAAATTAGGAGATTTTATTTTATGGCTGATCAAAAAAGGTTTTACATTGAATTTCTTTCATTCTCAAATTCATACATATCCAATTATTCCACTTAATAAATACCCAATGCCATATCACTACCCAAACCCAAGGTGATATATTGACGGATTAAGAAGAATTAATGTAATTTATGAATGAAAAAAATGTTAAATACATATTATTTCTGTATTTACAACTAGCTGTCCCGGCATACGTTGTTCTGTCCTATTAACGGGGCTTCCAAATTTTCTCGAACAGTTTGAATGGCAACTTCATCGATTGTTGGTGCATTGAAACATCTCGCAAGTTCTCCTACAGGAGTTTTATCAGCTCTGATTACAATTTTATGATTACCAGATGACATAAGATCCATTGTAGTTTTAAACTCTGAAATCAATTGATTTTGTTGATAAAACAAAGTTTGTTATTGTTCTACAATAGAACTCCTCGCTGAACTGTTATTTGCACAACGCTGATCAATTACTTCTGGAGTATTCCTCATATATTCCATTTGCAGGAATTTATAGTCGCTATCTGTCACCGGCAACAATGAACCTTCTTTATGATATATTTGGTCTTCTATCAGCAAATAAAACAGAAAAGTTTTATTTTTACACAAAAACGTGTTAGTTATGTATTAACCGAATAGGTAGAGCCGTTCTCGAGTTTTGCGTTTTGCAAGACATTTGGCGATTCATTTTTATTTTATAGATAGATAGGTAAGATTCCAGTTATTTATTATACGATAGAGATCGAATTCGGAATCTATAAGACCTAGAGAGCTGCGGTTGGGCTCAAATTGTAGAAAATTTAATCTATAAAATATATAAATAATGGTTACCTATGTTTTTTTTCAAATGTATTTTGGAATACGAGGTATTTCGTATGTATAGATATATTACATAAAGGCATAGGTAGTTAAACACATAATTAAAAAAGTCCTTGTTGTTTTTTTCAATGTTTTTTATATTTATTCTTTAATAGTAATCAGAAAAAAACACTCTAAATTGGAAAATTTTCATTGAAAAAAAGGGAAAATCTCCTTATGCTGACCAGAAGCGGGGACACTAGGCTAACAGAGTTATTGCCGACGTAGGCTGGGATTGGATTAGGCGGGTCCCATTCTCCCGCTAATTAGAAAACATAATTTGAATTTCCCTCGCTAATCTGTCCACCCCCTCGTCCAATCAGCGCTCGCCACGTGTTCCTTCTTTGTTTAATATCTTACCAGCAGCCTATGTCACTGACTGAGTCCTTATTAAGAAAATCCCCACCCCAATTCCGAAAAAAGAAAGTTTTCTGTAACTTTCCAGTACTAAGTCCTCGGAAAGTGGAATTTCTTTTCAAGTTCAAAGAATTGCTAATAGGGTTTTATGAATTTTCTTTTTAAATGGTCTTGATATTGTACAACTTAAATATCTTCAACATCTATTATAACTATTATCAATAAAAAAAATGTTTAATATTATGAATATCAATACCCCCTTCTCAAACAAGAATCAAAATAACTATTATAGTGATTTAAAAAATCCTGTAACTCTATAACCCATTAAGGGCTTTGAGTTCAGTACGTAGTAGATACTGGACTGTTTCGAGGTCAATTGTGCAGAGAGGTGATATGTCCTAGATCATTCTAAACCACTAGATCTTCCCCAATTAAGGGTAACCACTTTATAGAGGCTTTGATAACCCTAGGACTCAACCAACCACTCAGTTCCACCTATCCCAAAATAGCAATAATAATAGTAATATCAAGACTTGGCAAATCCAAAGGCTGGATGCTAACACACTGGAGGTGTTACCAATCTTTGCAAACATTTGTCCACGGACTACTAGATAAAAGCAAATCCGTAGATCACCCTTAATTCACTTTAAGAACCACTGTAGAAGAACCTATGCTGGATTTTAAAAATCCTCAGTCATGTCGTTCTTCGGAGGGATTTCAGGCACTCTAAATATCCATATCCTAATTATACCTGAGTAGCCAAAATTTAGAATTCCAGCTGTGGTGACGTTAGTTTAAATGAAAATAAATAAATACTTCTTAAGATCTGAACACACATCAACTTTTTATCAGATCACCTTGAAGTTAATTGTAATATACAAAACATTTCTGACACATCCAGATTACGGAGAGATAATAACTGATTTAACGATGATTAGCTATACTAACAAAGGAGGCAGAGATCATTGGCTGCGGGAGCAAGCAGAAGCATTGAGTGATATGTCACTAATTGGTGCTGTCTCACAATGTTTGTCGGTGTTGCCACTAGGGAAACACCCGTAATTACTCAGCGCTCTATAAACACCTTGTTGTGTTTATGGTCTGCTGAGCTTATCACTGTATTACAGCAATCATCACCATTTTGATCGATCTATAATTTTATTTTTTTATTTATAATAGTTGTTTAACGCTGCTTAAATGATAGTTAATATTTTTTTTTTACTGAAATTTTGTTTCAATTCAGCCACTAAACACTGTTAAGTCAATTATTAATCATATTTCATATTTTTCTGCGAATATTGTGGCAACCCTTATGAATTGTGAAACTGAAAAGCTTTTGAAGGAAGGTTTGAAAAAATTTTTATTCTTAGTAAAGTCATATATTTAGTTAGTTATATTTTTGGGAATTGCCCGAACATTTTGAAAACTGTAAGTTATAATATCCGAGGTTGGAACAATGGCAGAAATGTTCAGTTTGTCTCTTTTAAGCTTAAAAAAGTCCACCTAAAGTGCCTGATATCTCCAAGGAAATTGATAAGAGAAAAGTTATTGCTAACTAATTTTAGTTTGCACTTGGAAGACACTTGAGGGATAAATATTTTTTTAAATATCTCTCATTTTCACCGATTTTTTATTTTAGATTAATTTATTGATATTTACAACTGTAATAATATTACAACAAGTAAATTTGCTAATATGAACAAATGACATGAAAACAAAAAACACTTGTGGAGAAACTATCCATCGGTAGCACTCCATTCACCGATTAAAAAAAAATCTAACACTTCTAAAATGTTTAACTCTAATGCATAACATATATTTGGCAATTCATCTATTACAAGCCTATGTTCAGCCTGCTCTCCACATAGTCATCAATCAGCAAATTTGCCAATTTGACTTTTGTTTTTCCTTATTAGTTGGTAGGTGTAAAACAGTTAAAAAACAACAAAAGGAAAAAAAAATACAAACCGATATCTTTTCAGATCCTACTGAAACGGGTTATCGGAGCCTGGCATTGAGGAAGTGCCAGTTATACATCTCAAAAATGTGAAATCTACCCCAGGGTTGTTGGCAGGTTTTTTTAAACGTTATCAGATTATCAGGAAACGAAAAAAAAATTATCCAACTCCCTTTAGCGTGGAA
The DNA here is from genome assembly GCA_037127475.1 of Arma custos. Taxonomy (NCBI): domain Eukaryota; kingdom Metazoa; phylum Arthropoda; class Insecta; order Hemiptera; family Pentatomidae; genus Arma; species Arma custos. Next base: position 74,656,957 of record CM073760.1, read on the forward strand.
GGGGCGGTTGAGTGACGTGAGGTCTAGGCAAACAAAGGCGAGGAGCCACGTGGGGAAAAAAACCGGCGGGAGATTGGACTTTTTCGAAAAGTCAGTTAAGAGCGCTGACAACGGAAGCGGTACTAGATAAGCTTGTTTTTTGCCCACACGTCGCCTGCCCTGGCTGATACCATGTGTGATCCACCTGTTGATTGCTCGCTCCAGGCCCGAGCTTTTTTTTTTTTCATTTTCTGCAGTGTTGGCATCATTTAACCCGAATTAGCTTAGTGCTACCCTTGTGGAAATGAAGCCTCGTTATCTGGCTCTTGGGACACGGAATTAATACTGAATTCTCCATTTCACCTACCATTTTATCACCAATATTATAAGGTATATCTGCACATTTTTTATATAATTTCAGATGAAATTTACATGATTCTAAAATATATTAACTTTTAATAACTATATTAATTCTTGCATTATATGGAAATTTTCTCAATTTATTTACAAGTATTTACTCATATCCAATATTATTCATTTAATATATCAAAGTTTCATATATAATTTAAATTTAACTCATGTTGATTTCTTGTTATATTGTTTCACTTACACATGCACAAATAACACTATAAGATGTTATAATTTTGGATTATAATATTAATACAATAATAAACAGGTCAGGTATGACACACACTTACCTGTGCTTATGCTGCATATGAGGTGTTATTTTTGAAAGAGATATAAGTCCACTTGAAACTAAAAAAAAAAAATTATTCTTTTAAATAATTTTAACAATTATTATTTCATAATAAAATTTATGATGTGAATAGTGTCACTCATTGCTAAGCTCTAAAGGTTAACAAAACGTTTGCCCATTTTACATGAGCATATTACATGCCTCTATACATGGGAGACTTTGTGAAGAATGGACTTTGTTCACAGTGGATGTATATCATACCTTTTTAGATGATATAAATATTGAATATAAAATAATAAATCAATAGATACGGATGCAAGAAAGAAAATATATCATTTAGATTATACAGTTCTAATGTTAACAGAGACTGGACGGTTATATATCGGTGAATAGTAAATGTCTTTTATGTAAATTAATTACATGCTTCTTGGTGGTTGCTGACTTCTTCCTTTCCGTGCTGGTGGTTATCTGAGGGTTGGTTCCATAGTAATGTTGTCGTAAGCCTGAATATTTTGTTGAAGTATGCAGAGCACACATGTAGGGAAGTGTTCACTTCTTGTAGCTGTTCCCTAGAATTAGGCCGTCTTGTTCCTCTTTCAACCTAGACAGATAATAAATAGATCTTCCTCTGTTGCAAGGAGAGGGATCAGAACATAGAGTAAAGAGAATGACCGTTGTACATTGAACAGGAATTATACAACTTCCAATAATTTTAATTTCAATCAAACAGCTCTTATATTGTTTTATTTTATAAAAATGCCCAATACATTTTTCACTTTATCTTGAGTGATTGACCAACGAGACATTAATGCACTCTAATGACCCGGGGGCTAGTATAAAAATATATTACCACGAATTATGGCCTACCTCCGAAACTCAATCAATCATTCTTTCCACCAGCCACTTTTTTTCCTCCCTCGCTTTTGAGGAGGGCTAAAAAGTCAACCTGGAAATTCGGGAGGGGGTGGGCCATATGAAATTGAGAGAGTGTGATCGAGCAATTTCCATAATTATCATCCCCCGAGTCATCAATCAGACAATTAGCAAGAGATCAATCACCAGAAGTCGGTGGAGCGTTAACTCCGTCGAGGGGAGTTGAGGTGCCAGTCTCCAGCTTCCGGATCTCGTCTCAGCTCGATATTACGCTAGCCATAGTTTTACTTAGATATATTAGGTGTTACATTGCTTTGTAATTCTATTATTTAATAATAATAATGTGGGGAAGGATGAGGTGCCGTACTATCGTTATTAGTCGGAAGAACTAGTAGAAAATAATCAAATAAAAATTTATTGGTTCGGAAGAATAATCACAGAGCAATGCATAACCATCAGAATATTATGTTGATTGATAAAGTAATGAAAATGGCTAGAATCATAGAACTAGCAGTCCCAGATGATACTAATCTAATGAAGATCAGAGCTGAAGAAAATAGGAAGTACCCTGGAACTGTTCATAAGTTGATCCAAATCACTTTATCATTTGGAAGAAAGTGGGAAAAAAAGTTAGTAACTTCGGCAGATGATTTGATAATGAAAAGATCAAGAAAGTGTGCAGAATACCAAGGCCTCGGTTTGGTAAAGCTGTAATAGGCATAAAAGGCAGTTCTTCCGGATACCAGTAGAATTGTCAGAAAAGTTTTAAATCAGTAATACCTTTTACACTAACGAATTCCGACATGTGGAATCGATTCCAGAGAAATCTAAGAGAAAAATAAATTAAGAAACAATAATAAATTCATTCGTCTCTTTATTGTTATAATAATAATACAGAAAATTATATCGATTATCAAATAATTATATGATAAGAAGCTTTAGCATCTTAGGTTGATAGCCAAAGAGTAATAGAACACGTAAAGTACTAATAATAATAATAGAATTAGTAAAATAGATATGTTAACATAGTTTAAATAGTTCTTCCAAAATTTTATGGTACCAACATGGTAGAATCTCTACTTCATCACCGTAGCTGCATGACGGACTGCACTTAATTTAATCGGGTATATTACGTACTGTTGTTTTCACTGCTAAGTCCGTATGTGATTTCATGCTCTGTTAGAAGTAGTCATCTCTAGTACAGTTGTGATGAGATGGTGTTTAAGTTCTGTCTCTGATTTTCATCCTAAGGATAATGACGTTCTATTTAGCCTTATTTATCAGAGATCCGCTCCCTCCAAGCAATCTGCGGACCGATCGGTCGGAACAGGCTATTAATTCGGAAGATGGTGTAAGAAATGGAACGGAAGACGGATGAGAAATGATTCGGCGGAAAGGTCCTATTTGTCAAAGCAGCGGTGCGAGGGCTGTTAATTTTTCCTGCCTGTTGGTGACACGGGCCCAAGAAGAAACCTGCCCACTCTTAATTCTCTCCTATTGTTTTATATTCAACGTTTCATTCAGACGTTTCTTTCAACGTTTCTTTCTCCTTCCTCTCCTCCTTCCACTCTTCCTCATCACCGGAACAAATTAGACCGAGGGTCTGAATGATAATTTTCGCGACCCTTCATTCTGATCCTTGAGGGTTTTAACATTTCTTAAGTCAACTCCCGAGGGAACCTTTCAGTTGAATTTTATATTAGCCTGTCTCGGAACTGTTCATCTTAATGAGGCTTAGATTTCTTATTCAGATTTGTAAATCTTTTTTCCATCTCCACTTTTTTATTCAACTCTTATTTTATTTTTTGAGATTTATTAACGATATGTTTTTTTTATGGTGCTAGACGTTGTGAATAAATAACACTTTCACTGTCGAAATATCTATTATCCGATCATCGAGAGGAGGATATTAACCAATTACCAATTAGGTCCAGTTCCAAGAAATACTGTAACAACAAACTGCGCTCAGCCAGAAACACAACTGGGAACCTCTTCCAATGAATTTGCTACTGAAATATAAATAAAAGAGAACTCCAAAAAAAAAATATATATTATAAATGATTCAGGGAGTGGCAAATCTCTTTCACACGACTTTTTGCCCCACCTAGTTGTGTTTGTAACTTCACAGTACTCCCGTCAAAGTTTATTTACTATCGATTGAATGATAATAGTTATGATTGATAATATATGTGGAAGAACGTGGTCCGGATAGAGGCATCCATTGGTATTCATTTGAGGCAGCATTCATTGACCTCTGCCCGGACCACTTTCTTCCACATTTATTTACTTTCATTACTAATAGTGTTTCTGCCTAGATCTTTTGACAATAGTGTAATGAATCCTGACAATTTATGAATGGTTTGCTTACCTATGTTTTTACCCATGCAGCATTTTATACTTTTCTACATTTATCTTGTAGAATATACTTTTCTACATTTACCTTGCATATCTGCTGCTCCAACGAATAATTAATAAATTAGGTTAATTCGAACTTTCTCTAAAATGAGTTTCTTTTTCTTAGAGAAACGAAATCGCGTTATTTTCGCAGTGAACCAGGGCCTAAGTGAAGGCTTGAAATTGCTTATCTTACAACTTCATTTCAAGCCCAACACTACCACCTACTTCCGCCTTCCTCAATACAGATATCTCTCATAGTAAATTCGAGTTAACCACTTAGTCACGGATAAATTCACGGAACTACGGGTATATGAAACAATTTCTCAGGTTTTGGGATATTACTGACGAACTGCTGAAACAAATGATCGTACATCAAGTAGATTTCCAGTTTGATGTGGATGTTGGGCGCGGAGATTCCAGTGTACCGACAGCTATTGTCGAGCGAAGTCTTCCCTCTCCTCTGGCGATTTCTAATTTGCGGCCTTACCCCTTCCTTGACGGATTAGGGGTTCATTTAAATTTGCCACCCCTTTCTTTCCCCTCGCCACCGCCCTCAGGAATTTCAATTCAATCTATTTCTTAATTAGTCATTTGTGAGGGGGGCGGAGAGAGAATTTTCCCCGGGTTGAAGGAAATCGGTCTGAGGAAGCTCCGATAATTTGGTTATAATGAAAGGAAAGCCGTCCGATAATGGAGTTGGGCCCTGGCCTCTGCATTAGCTCTCCAATCGGTCGGCTAATATCTGTTTGCATAGCTTTCACCAATCGAGTGCACTTCTTGTTAATCGAATTGTATAATCAAATAAATAAATTATTCATTTAAATCGTGGATTATAATAAGACGTAGGTTTGTTAAGCAATGGTCTACGTTGATACGTATTGTGCAATGAGTGGCATAAGATAAGTTCTTGCTTATGAGGAAAATATATAAGTAAGAATCATGATTTATATAGTTATTAATATAAAAACAAATAAAACTAACAATCTGAAAACGGGATGCAACATCCAAAACTTTTTAAAGAAAAATTAAGGCAAGGAAGAAATAGTTGGGGGTGCAGTCAATAAAAACACCTTAATAAGTGTAAACTTATTTATTGTGTGCCGACGTTTCGGCCTACAATGTAGGCCATCTTCAGGGCTATGAGAGAGAAACAAACAGAAAAAATATATAAAAAACGTTGCAGTAACAAGAATAAGAATATGGTGACATTAATATATAAGTGTATATATATATATATATATATATATATATATATATATATATAATATATAAATTTTTTGTTTGTTTCTCTCTCATAGCCCTGAAGATTGCCTACATTGTAGGCCGAAATGTCGGCAGACAATAAATAAGTATACACTTATTAAGGTGTTTTTATTGAATGCACCCCCAACTATTTCTTCCTTACATTAGAAGTTACAGTCAACCAATTCTTCTCTAAAATAAAAATTAAGGCAAATTAGGATATTAAGTTTACGTTTTTGTATTCCTTAAAGAAATTCATTATAATTTAAAGAATTATAGTCTTCATAATAAAGTACCGACTTATACTATACCGTATTTTACAACAGGAGAAGATATACTCAAATTATAAAAACAATTGAATTCCATTGAGGAGAGATCCAGATTACTCTTGGAGAGAACACTGTAATAGTTAAAATCCAAGGTTTAAGGCTAAATTATTATTAAAACATAATAAAAACTAATAGTATTCTGGAGTGAGCTAACTCCGATAGAGTTAACTCAATGATTATTCGAAGAAGAGCCACTACTTTCAGGATAGGTTCACATTTGGTTGTAGCCACTCTAAATCCCATGAAATAAATTGAGTAAGTCAATCATTGATTTATTTACCTCATTAATTGCAGATAATTTTTTGTTGCTTCGTTATTATAAAACACTGGTGAGATGTTCCTGTAAGCGTTGTTCCCGAGGACTGTTAAGAAAAGAGTACAATTTCAGCTATACAGAATTTAAGTTTTTTTAGGCTCTGATTAAGCCTATTAGAAAATTAGCTCATTGTATAACTTTTGTGATTAACTTATTTTAACTGTAAGTATATTCTAGCAAACAAATAGCCATTTGATTTTCTTTCTTTATTATTCACGATTATCATATATTAATATTCTTCTTTTTTCCCTGGTCTTCTCAATCCATTTCTGCCAGTACTCCGTGTTTGATGCGGTGGCCTTCTAATTCAGAAAACTTAATAAGCACCAGAAGTCCTCAGTAACTTAATCCAGCCATCGCAGCGTTGGTCGCCCTACTCTTCTAAAACGCTGTGCATTCTCTCCCATTATTTTTGTGAGTTCTTCAGCGTTTGTATGCTACTAAGGTTTATTACTTTGTCTACGCCCGTGGCTTTGAATAGATTCACTAACATATTAATATTAATAGATATATGTATTTATATTTTTATTTATTTGTTAAGCGTCCAACTTTTCAACATGACTGAAAGAAAATTCCAAGTGGTGAGTTACTTATGGATAATATATCAACTGCTGTCTGAAGAATTGTGAACCAAAGCTTTGGTTCGTGATGACAAACTGCTTTGACTCGGCTCCTCCATACATCAGACCACATGAGGAGAACACTATACTAGCCGACTCCAGTTAACTGAGCATGTCCTGCCTGGAAGCCTTAGTCAGCAGATCTCTGGAGGGTGAGGCCCGATAACTAATTACCGGACTCTACCCCGAGGCTTATTAATTATCGAGCAGAAATAAAAATCAAACTCCCCGAGAGGGTTGATTGACTCCCTCCCTCTTCTTCCCTCGACGAAGAAACAATAACTCAAGAACAATGAGGGTCCTTGGGAGCCAGATGAGCCGTGAATTAAACCCGGCATCCTCCCTCAACAGGATCGCCGATTTTTTTCTTTTATTTAGCCTTCTTAGAATTCCGCATCCGTCCCCAAGAGTTTGTTCCTTCTGAGAGTCCATTTATTATCTTGGTTTTTTTTTTTACCAGACGTTCATTCCTTCATTAATAGCAATCTGAATTCATACGCTTTTATTGTTGCTAATCGCTAGATATTTTTTCAATAAATCTACGTGCAAGAAATTCATTCAACTGAGTTGAGCGGGTAGTATATTAGAATTTTTTTCTTAGCGTCTTGGTTTATTTATTTTTTAAATCATTATCATGGATGTTCACGTGAATGAGAGGATCTCTTGTAATGCACTAGGTACACTGTAAGAGAGGGATGTGGGGATATGTAAATATACTGCAATGCAATGGATATAAGGCTATTTAGGGCTCACTAGTTCTTTTTGCTTAGGTTAGTCAGTTCATATTTGTCAGACTAGGTTATGTACATACTACCTACGTGTTTTTGCCAGCGCTGAAGCCGGCCTGTTGGTGTTTAAAAGTGGAGTGCTGTGATGAGACACTATCTACTAAGGAGCGGGGTAACTCAGTTAGAAGAGCGCTGAGTTGCTGAGCCAATGATTTCTGGTTCAAATCCGGTTGTGGCAGATGAATTATTTTATCTGTTTATAGCCGTGGTTGGACACAGTGAAATATTAGGACCTGGCGGTTAAGCATGTTCCAGAACAAATAATTCCCCTACACAACCGTTGTGCTAGAAACATTACACTCTATACCATGTTCAGAACCCAAGACCCTACTTTATTGTAATAGTGCATGCTTTTTTAATATTTAATTATCCTTCATTAGCAGGGTTTTTATACTTATTTAAAAAAGAAAACTTATTAAGGATATAAACTGATTTATCTGTAGGAAAATTTGAGATTAATTTTTAAATAGTTGCAAAATTTTTTGTTTTGCAAACAAAAGAATCGGAAAGTTCTAACTTATTAATTGAAATATGCTGATGAAATCATAATTTTGTAAAGTTCATTTCTTCGCTCAACTTCAACAAGGGTCGTCCCTTCTTCAGCTAAACAGTGACGACGAAGGGTTAGGAGGCAGCCCTTCAGGATAAATGAAATAGTTGCAGGAGGTGGAGAGGAGACTGGCAGTGATGAATGCTATTCCTAACGAAGGGTTAATCTCCAATAATGGCCCTTCCTCTTGCAGCGCTGACTGACGTCCTGGCACTGAGTCACTGCTTCCCGGTCCCGGTCACCAACTTCCCGGTTTTCCCTAACTAACTAGTCACAAACTTTTTACACCCTTCCTACCCTCGGAGGGGGGAGGTGATGTAAGGTAATTCTATATGCATACATTAAGGGCCCCGGCTAAAGCCAGAAGGATGCTAATGCCACCTTAAGGGCTTATATGGAGATAGCTCTGCCTTAAAAACACCCACACCCCGGCCTCATAAAACTCCTTGTAAATATTTACCCTGTGTTAATGACTCTTCTTCATATTCGACCTATGCATCTCATAACATCAGCATGATAAATTATGTAAAATTTATATCAAAGTAATGCAGAGTAGAGAATTCATTCTTATTCATTAGTGAAAATTTAACTGTACACAATCATGTTAAACATCTTATAAAACATTAAAAAAAAGTATTAGAAACCATAGACAGAGTCTTTTCTTCTACATATGTTAGAGTCTGTACTGTTTCTAAGCCTACATTTGTGCAAATCATGGCAAAAATCACACTCAGACTCCAGGATATCTCCCAATTTATTGAGATCTATCTATCTAATCTGCAGATGTCATGAAGGTCCATTTATGACTGTTAATAGATTAAATAATTTATCTGCAATAGTCGAATTTGAACTTGCTACTTTCAGCACTTAGCCCTCTACACATATTGCGCTACTAAGCTTCCTCTGAATATATATTGTGGTCAATCATAATGAATAATTTTTTTCGTTCAACATTCGCTTCATTCATACTTTCTTTTTAACGCAACAACCTACAAAATTATTTATGATTATTTATGATTTTTACAGTTGTATCTGAATATTAATTTTACATTTTTTTTACATTTTAACCGCTTTAATTTGAAGGCAGTGTCTGGTTTAATAGATATAGTGGTTAAATTGAAAAAGAACTGTTTTGAAATTGATCATCAGTCACCTTCATTATACTAGTCACTATTGTTTTTAGATAATTAATTACTTAAATAAATGAGGAGTTGGCATGGAAAAGGTAGTAATTAATCATGCCAATTGGATAAAAAGAGGAGTACGTCAAAACTGTTGGTGGTTAAATTTCCTTATTCTGCTGTAGTTACTATTTTCCAATTAAACTTCATTTTTAGTTGTCAAGACAGTTATTCGCTTCTCCTTTGAAATTACCTTTTACGTGTCAACGCCTTAATTTTATGGTTGCAGGCTTGTAAAAAAAATAATAGTACAAAATATTGTTTTATCTAATCAGTGAATCTAAAGGATAATGATTTTAAAATATTTGGGAATATTCAAAAAATGTTGTTTTACATACATTATAAGGATCCTATTCTGTGGTAAACGTTTCCTTAATAGCATAATAAGAAACAAGGATGGAGGAACCATCCATTGAACGCACTGCTAACTTGCATGCATCACTCTGTAATAGATCTCTGCTCCAGAGAAATCTCGGTCTACTTGTCGGATTCTTCGATACTGTGTCCGTCAGTAATGTTTGGATCTAAGAGATAGAAGTACAACTATTTAATCATGTGAATTTGCATGGATAGAAAAAATTCTATCGAAGACGAACTTACTCCACTTATTTAAAGAAGACCAATAAAATACATATGTCTCATACAATAAAATTTCCAGAAAGATTTCTAGCGATCATGATATGGGACCCATATCCATCATATTTTAACCCAAAAATCATCAGACAGGGACTAACAAAATTCATGTAGAACTGAGAAATAATCCTCGAAGTGGCAGTAAAACTTTACGCCCTTTTGCTCTAAGACAGAAGAAGGACTAGATGAAGAGTAATCCCTTAGTACTGAAGCCTTATCTCCGCCCTCTCGATGAGGAGCAGTAAAAAAGGGTTTGCAGGCGGCCCTGATAACTGGAGGATGGGGGAGGGTAACCCTTGTCTTGGGTTAATTCTGCCCTACCCTTGCCTGTCGTCGCCAGGTCCTCCTTGTTGGGGGTGTTCAACATCAACACTAACGTGCATTAGTCGCTCTAATGTCACTAGTAATTTGCCCGAAGGGCTCTGGGGATCAGGTATAAAGTCAGACCCTTGGAAATAATAATGCTTTGGTTATTTAGATTAGTAACATATCACAGTATTAAACGCACTAAAACAACACTACTTTTATTAATTTCTCCTTGATCTATACTCGATTTTCGGCAAATTCAAAAAATCTAAATTAAATCAATACTTCGCATGCTTCTGAAGGATATATTACAATAAAATAATTCAATAAGTTTGTCTCATCAATCTGAGCAGGATCTCAAGATCAGCTATTTTTCATATTCGAAGACAGGGTAGTGCCTTTAGCCAAGTACTAAGGCATGCATGGCTTAATCTTTGAGGCCTATGACTACTAAAGGAATCAATTGTGTAGTTTTGTATAATTAGGAACAAAAATAAGTAGTCATTTAACTAAAAAAACACCAGTAGCCATCCGAACTGAAAAAGAGAAAATAAAAATAATATCATAGTTTAAAAACAACTAAGAAACGCGCGTTGCCAGCTAAACTAAAATGTGAAATTAAGTAATAGTATAGAGACCCCACTTCAATAGAAAATTAAATTAAAAGGTAAAAATAATTATAATTCTTAAGAAGCAAAAAAAAAAGCTGTAAAAAACCATACTAAAAATTTCAGGTTCGTTACTCGTTTAAAGGCACGAGAAACAAGCGAGCTGCAAAGTGTCCTGTTAGACAAAATAGCTTAAATAAACTATTCAATTTTCGAAATTGGGAGTCATCCGCTTTTGAGCCTTATATGAACGCCTTATTTTTTTATCAATTTCCCGTTGGTCTTCTTAATCATCGTTTCACTTTTTGGTACTGATTATTTCTACTATTTCCGGTAAACCTGTTAACATTTCGGGACTAAAAACAATTTTAGTATTTAAACTCACTGTTTTGGAACTCTGTATAAAGGTGTGTTTTATGTGTCAGTTTGGTGTGTTCACATCGAACTGATACACCGAACTGACCGTATTTAAGCTAAATTGATGTGAGCTCACATCGAAAAAGTGAACTGATCGACTGATGAAAATTCTTCATTTCACCCCACCCACCCCCCATCCTAAAGTTCTCATCAGTGAAGTAGTACCTGAATTTTATTTGTTTTTCAACAAGAAAAAAAAACGTTTTACACACCAAAATCGGCGATTCCGAACACTTTTATGTTTTTCATTCACATATAGATAGCTACCGCTTTGACCAAGGAGCTTATTATATCCATGTTATTGTTTTATGGCCTCAGTTCTCTTAAATTAAAAATTGATATTTTATGTATCTACATTCATATATTGATCTTATACATTGATAACAACTTCACATTGACCCATGGCCCTCCTTGAAAGTTCTCCTAGATCCGCCAGTGTCCGACGAGGTCTGTCTGTATTCCTTCGTTTTGTGTGTTTGTTATTAATGAGTGATAATATGGTTAGTTGGGGCAAAGATTTTCTGTTAGAATTTATAGATCTGTTCAGAGGGGAGAAATATGTGTGGAAAGTAACTTCTAAGGACTATCATAACAAACAAAAACGAGATGAATCGTATAAAATTCTTGTTGAAAAGGTTAAACAGATCGATCCCCTCGCGAACAAATCGGTAGTAACGAGGAAAATCAACAGTTTAAGAATAAGATATGTATGTAAACACAAAATTCTGTTTAATATGTTTAATACATAACACAATACAAAATAAGAGGGACTGGAGCTTCCAAGGGGTAGCACATTGAAGTGACACACCGAAGCGGGCGTGTGGATGTGAGCGTTGCGTTCAGTTAGAAGTGACAGTTAGAAATAAACACACCAAACTGACCGTATGTAAGAGATCAATATGGTAGGTTAAATGGTCAATATGAAGTGCAAAGTCGATTTTCAAAATAGTAAGCTACAAAGGTAGAACAAATCTATAAATTTAAACTAAAGTAATGTAATATTTCAACTCTACCTATAAGATATGATGACTAAAAATTTACTGGTACCTCCTGTGTCAATTTAGGAATGAAATTAAGTTTAGTGTTTATACTCACTATCTTGGAACTTGCGCTAACTGTATATTGTGTTTTAATATAAAGTGCAAGTCTATTTCCTAAATAAGAAACTTACAAAAACTAGGAACTTAAAGGATATAACAAATCTATAAATTAGGACTAAATTAATGTTACATATAATATAACATATAAGATGAAAGGAAGTCGATCTAATAGTAACCTACAAAGATAGAAAAAATCTATAAATTTAAACTAAAGTAAAGTAATGAATAAACTCTATCACTACGATATTAAACACTTGAAGGCTACTGGTACACATATAACGTAATACGTAAAATATAAAACGTAAAGCTGGTTTAATAAATTAATGGTTTAAGATTCTTATTTTCAGATTACTTTATAAAAAATTACTTTTTAATTAATTATTCTGTTATGTTTTGAAGAAGAGTAACTACCACCTTAGGAATACATTGCTCTATTCTTAGCCAGTACTCTACTCCACTGCATGCCCATTTCTATCCTGGAAGTTGCACTAATCCCAGGGACCGAACTCATTGTCAATTGCAGCCAAGTCCTCAAGCCCATTAACTTGGCAGGACGCAATTACAGTAGAAGAGACACAGTGGCAGAAGAAGCAATCAGTAGAACCTCCAGAGGGGAGTGTGTTACCTGCGGTATAAGATATTTAGAGAGAGAGTGGGTGGGCCTGACGTTTTTACCAGTAGAAGCCTGTCACCTCCACCGCCTCCACCGCCTTCATTTCCACCGCCTCCCTGGGACCTCAGGATATTGTTTTTGCCAATTTAGGAAGCATAAGTTAACTCCCTCCTCCACCATAGGAAATGATATATTCTTGAGATATTAGGGGATGTCGCGGGGTTGTGGTCTTGGCGGTGTCATTTTCGCCGGGGGAAGTCTTGGAAGTTGAGGGGGGGGGATCAGACCGAAAAACGGAAACTTAATTAAGATATCGGAAGGAGGTTTTTTCAGTTTCAATATCTGGATACCTTATGGAAGATAGAAGCTTCCTGGAGGTACTTTCCACATTTCCTTTTCGTTTAAATGATACTGTCATTCACTTAGAAGTAGCATTTCATACTGCAACAAATGTGAGTAAATTTATTTATATTTTTTATCATGTTCAGAATATTAATAAAAGTTTTAAGCATTAATTATTCTGGCATGAGAGAAGTGAATTGAAACCTTATATTGAGTCGTTTCAGATGAAATGTCTGTTTTCAAAGTTGTTTAGTAAAACAATTTTATGAAACCAAAATATTTATCCTCGCTTCCGATCCATTTTTCTTAACCTGTTATAAAAAAAAAATTAACACCAGAACTGTAAAATTCAAGGATTTGTGATGAAATAAAGTATGAAAATGTTTTTTTTTTTTGCTTGAGAATCATTTTTTTTAAATTTACCCCTTAAATTGTAGTCCAAATAACAAGTCATTAAAAAAATAAAAATACACGAAAATTTTACGAGTTTTCTTGGTCATATAGTATTTGATGGGAAAATTTTCTAACCCCTTGGCTTATATATTTATTTGAAATGGATATTTATCAGGATAATCTTGGTGATATCTTTTTCTGCACCACGTTATTTTAAGAGAGGTATGAGAATAAGGGGTTTCCTGGATTTCTTATGAATTTGATAGCAGAGGAATCCAGTGATGGAGCTCACTGGCATATGTAATAATGTTCATTCAATTATAGTGGCAGTAAATATAATCATTAACGAGAGGATTAATAACAGCTCATTACACTTTGTCAACATAAACATTGTAAACGACAGAATTTCACTATTTCCACTATGAATTTAATAAATAATAGAAATGGATATTTCACACAAAGTGTACCAATATGCTGTCATTAAGTAGGTAATTTAACGTTATTTTTGTTTAATATGCAGCTATTAATTGAACTTTATTAATATAAAGCTATATAAAATATAATAATAGTTGAACTCAATTATTACTATCTTTCTATAATATTTTTATTTTTACCAGATCGGCCTGGTGGGCCTTTACATGGTTGTTATAATATTAATTATTTATTGTTTATAACAATTGATTATGGGGGAGGGTATAGTCCGAACAATAGACACCCCTAACTAAATACATCGTTATAACTATTGGATAAGAGTAAAACAGTGGATTGTGTTATATAAAAAAATATACATATATAAAATAGCTGTTAAATAAATTTAAGTTAGTAATGTCACTAGAATACATATTTACACAGCTCATAATAAAATGTCCTGCAGTAACCTGGGCTTTAGTCTTCGCGATGATGTCAGCTTTCCTACGTTGTAATTTATTGCTCCTTTAACTGCTGGTAGTTGGGCATGAAATTTTCTGAATCTTTTTTTTATTTGGTCGTCTGTTTGTAGGTTTCTATTTGTAGTTCACGGTGTAGTTGACTGTTTCTGATGAACCAGGGGGCATCCACTGCGATTCTTAAGACCTTGTTTTGAAAAGTTTGCAATCTTTTTCTTTTTGTAATGAATTCCATTTCCAGACTTCACAGCCGTACATCAGTAATGGCCTTAGGATTGTTTTGTAAATGAGAATTATTATCTCTGGTTTTAATTTTGATTTTCTATTCATGATAGGATAGAGCATTGACAATCTTGCGTAGGTTTGGGTTAATTTACTATTGATATGGGTATTCCAGGTTAGGCGGCGGTCCAGGTGAACTCCAAGGTATCGTATAGCTTCGCTGGCAGGGTGCCATTTCACTCTTTTACCAATGAGGGTTAGCTCAGGTGGGTCTGGTGGGCGTCTAAAGGTAAAAACTTTAGAGGTACATTTTTCGATGTTAAGAGTAATCCTCCATTTAGTAAAGTATTTCTCGAGATCATCCAGTTGGCTCTGCAAAGTATTTCTGGCTATTATTATGTCATTGTGTTGGGAGAAAACGGCTGTATCGTCGGCGAACATAGCTATGGAGGTATGGGTAGACTGGATGATATCGTGAAGATAAAAATTGAATAAAATGGGAGAAAGGACTGAACCTTGTGGAGTACCTGAATGGATTTGTCTCACAGTTGAACATGTGTTACTAATTCTAACAGAGAATGTTCGATCGCTCAGGAATGAGCTCAGAATAACGTGTAAGTATTTCGGGGTATCTACTTTCTTTAGTTTGTACAGAAGACCTCGGTGCCAAACCTTATCAAACGCTTGTTGGAAGTCCAAGAACGTTACTAGCGTATGTTTCTTCATTTCGAATCCGTTTATTATGAATTCTGATAGTCGGGTTAGTTGATGTGAGGTGGAATGACTATACTGAATTGAAAATCCGGGATAATGTCATTATTGTTAAAAAATGAAGAAAGATGATTTTTTATAATTGTTTCCAATAATTTTCCAATAATTGGTAATAAGCTTATAGGTCTATAGCTCCTGACTTGTTTCGCGTTTTTACCAGGTTTGTGGATGACTATGAGTTCGGCTTTTTTCCATATATTGGGGAAATATCCAATTCTGAGACAGCTATTAAATATGGACGAAATGAAAACCAAAGCTTTCCTGAGCAACTTCTTTATTGCTATGACTGGAATCAAATCATGGCCAGGACTTTTCTTTATTTTAAGTTTATTTATTAATTCTTGTACTTCTTTTGGGGTCGTGAATTTGGGTGGAAGCTGCACTGTTGCAACGGGGTGGTTTAAATAATCGTCGACGGCATTAGCGATATACGGACTTCTTTCGCATTCTGTGTTGGAGAACGTTTTCTCAAAGTAATCCGCGAACATTTCAGCCTTTTCTACATCGCTGGTGATGAATTCATCGTTGTCTACAAGACTAGGAATAATTATTACTATCATTATTAACAATTAATATCAACTCAATCGTGACATTTTAATTTTATTTTTAGAATATGAGTGAAAAACGATTTAAACCCAATATATATTATAAAATATATTAATAATAAATTCTTTATTTATGCTGGTACAATTTCCTTTGGAATAACGATACAGGTATTCTATACAGGTTATTATTATGTGTTATAGTATAATGGAATTAATTTAATTAGAAGGAATGTAATGTGTTTTCGAATGTTCCTTAAGAAAATGTGTGATTTATCTAACAGTTCTGCAGAGAACCTCTAGTTTAATCTTAGGTTTTACTTGATTAAACTGTTTGCTGTAACCGTTAAATCTTGAGTCAGCGTTACCTGTAGCGTTAACAAATGGGCCTGAGGTAAAAACGGTAGAACCTGTTGCACTAAGCCTCTATTGGAATGGTCTCATTACTCACTATTAGAGCCCTAACCTCTCCCCTATGTCTCTATCCGCGCTCATCTAACTGATTTATTTTGTATTTATTTTATTAAGTTTGATAGTAAGAAGCGGTGAACCTCAGTGGGTAGAGCACTGAGTTGTTGTGCTCAGAGTTCTGGATTTGTATCCGGCTAAGGAAGATAAATTATTCAATCTCTTAACAGCCATAGATGGACCTGTGGGAATCGTAGTAGAGGTCCCTAGGGTACATACGGAAAAAAATGAATAAAGCAAGAGACAAACCAGAGGAAACACCCCACCAAATTCAATTGGTGGATCATAAGATAGGTTAGCAGAAAATAGCTTGGAAAGGTTAAATAAAACCAGTTGATAAAAATTAAATAGAAAATGCACATTAGACTCACCAAATTTCTCTTGGAATTGGAGAAAACTTTATTAAGTAGCCAATGTTTCGACCTACCTTGTAGGTCTTCTTCAGGGCTATATGCAAAATACAGACAATTAAGAATAAAAATGGTATAAATATATTAAAACATAGTAAATATAAATTAACAAAAGTATGGTAAGTAAAAAAGTATTAAAAACAAATTACGGCTTTTGAGCTTTTCCTATTCAATATTAATATTCCATTAGACCTATTTATAAGTTATTTCACAAGCCATGCTATCCAGTAGAACTTTAAGCAGTCCATTAGCATCCAGTAACTTATAGTTCTTCAACTCTCATGAGATTGTTCTCGTTTATTGAGGATTTGTAGGGACCCAAGACATCACAGTAACGGGAAAAAGTAAAGTTCAAAACTGCGCTAAAGATTTTTTTCTTCACCCAGCCGTTGAGAATAACTGTATAAGGAGGAGGAGCGGGGGAGCTGTGAAGTGAAGATGCTGAAGAGAAGATTATCTCCGAAATAAGTGCATAAATACTGGCTCATCTCCACCGTAGGCCATCCCTCAGGATTCCAATCTAGAGGAGAATATGACTTCATTTTTTTTTTCTTTGTAATCTAAATAATTTTATTTTGCTACAGGCACTTGGCGGGACGACCCTTCTCACTTAGCGCCCTTCTAGAAGAAAAGAAGGAGGGAGGTAAAAAAAACCCAGATTAGAGGGGCATTGTAAAGAGAACCTCAGGAAGTGGGAGGGTATTTGTCAAATTAACCTCGGGGTCCTTAAAGATTAAGGACCTATCTCCTCAGGAACAACCCTTCTTGCCAGTTCTTTTTTTCCTCTTTTTAATTATTGCCGCTTACAGGGCACAAACACCGGGGCCCTGTTAACAGAGCAACTTAAACGTTATTAGAGCCGTTGCCTTAATACACTGGTCATCATCCCCATCATAATCCTCATGAATTTTTTCTGATTAACATTTTTATTATAGCCGGTGTATTAAATTCACTCTTGGGGATCTCTCGTAATTAAAATGGTCTTTTTTAATATCAACATCTTCCTTTATTAGGCTAATCCTTGTTGGGTTGGCTTGTACCAACTGTTAAGTTCTGTTGGGTTTTCTTTTTTTACAAACTAACTAATGCTCTAACAATTTATTCAATTGCAATATTTTATCATCATTAAACTAGTATTACTTTTAAAAATTTAATTACTGAATTAGTCAAGTCTAACAAAATTGAGATAATTGTGAATGTACAAATATACTAAAATAATATAACAATAAAGTCGTTCATCATAAACTATTCATTACAAACTGACATTGTGACGCAAATTGTAAGTCATTTTCAAGGCTTATTAGACATGATACAAAAAAAGTTCCTAAGAGGACCTGCAATTTGGGTCGAAACTTTCTAATAAACAGTTCATCATTATTTACAGAATTAATTTTTTGTCCACTCCATTCAGACTATTTTTGTCTACATATTTATATGATCAACTAATTATGATTCAATATTTTAATAATAAGAACATTCATTGTCACATTTTCTTTTTTCGATGAGGCCTAGATGGGGCCATGTGTCAAAATCAATTCTTCACATCCTGTTGTATTCCTTCCGTTTCCTCTAATATTCTTTCATTTGTTCAATGCATTTGTTCTTTTCTTCCTCGAGCCTCTTCCGCCATGTTTTTTTTTTTCATTTTTCCCTGCATTCATTCCATACTCAAGATTCTCTTCCTAAAAATCTCTCTGTTTACATTTTCGTCTTTCTAAATCTTTCTTTACTTTCTGAATCAATCTGGTTGTTGACCTTTTCATCATATAATGAATATAATCGAAAAAAAACGAATTGAGATTGAGATTGAGAAAGACATTGTGTATGTGCTACATATCGTCCATGCCATCGCAAAGTATCGAATGTGAAAAACACTACTTTTCAGGAGAATTAAGAAAAAGCAGTTTCAAAGTCAACCCAATAACATTCGTTTTACATTGTTTTGTTTTTTACCGATAGATGCCTCTATATGAATTTTATATCAATTATCAATCCTAAAGCTACTACTGTAAATCGAAAACGAAAACTGTGTTTTTTTCACATTCGATACATCGCGATGGCATGGACGATATATAGTTTTTTCAAACAACACGTTAAAAAAGCAATTATTAATATTTATAATATTTTAAATATGTACATTGTGAGACGTAAACTTTTAATATATATTTTTAAGAGAGGATTTGATTTGAATATTCATTCATTTTTAGAGGCTATAGTCGAATTTTCAGCATTTATGGATTGCTATTCAATAAGTAATTCTAACCATACTTATTAATAATATAATAAGCAATCTTTAAAAATGTTCCTAAATATACGCGCTTAAACTACCTGGCAATGATATAATACAACAATCAATGAAATTGTTCAAGAAATTCAACACTGTAGCATAGTGTAATATTAAAAAACTTGTAACAAGTTTTATTCTAGGATACTAATATAATTTTTTGGGGTCTTTTTAAAAATGTATATTTAACCTATGTTTATAAGGATTTTATTTTAATGGTACATGAAGATAAACCACGTTCAGGTTTATAATGACATAATTAATTTTAGCAACCAGTTTTATTTTTTCAAATCGTTAAGATTAATGGTTAATAGCATAAGATTCTTTATTTATGATTCATTCATTGAATATTTTATTATTTCTTTATTATCTAAAATAGACTCAATCATTAAAAATATTTTTTAAAAATAATAATTAAATTAATTAAGTCTAAATTGTTAAAAGTGAGCATAATCTCCAATTCTTATTGTAGGACATTCGTTCTTAAACCCCCTCAATAAAGCCTAAAATAATGGAAATATATTTAAGAAAAAAATAATTAATACAGGTGTTACGATTGCAGTGAATATCTGACACTGTCGGACAGGCAGCAGTTTGATATTTTTTATTCAGAGCTGCATTAACATTTTCATTATGACGGGAGCAATGAAGGGGTGCATTTCTTTAACAAGTCTAAAGAAGAAAAACTGAATTTTTTTCTGATTGCCTGAATTCATTTGAATATTTTACAATGACGGTATTAAACTTTCTACTTGATTATTTACTTACAAGGGGTAGCAATTGGGACTAGTCATCTGGACAAGATCCCTTTTTTGCATTTGAAGCCTCCTCCAGGGCGGTTTCTTTTATTTATTTTTTTTATTTGTTTCTCCGTCTAGACTTTGGTTATTGAACAACGACCAGCTTTGTAAATCTTCTGTAGGTTTCACTTTTCTTATTTAGTAGATTATGATATGATATGTTTTGATGTTCAATCCTTAGGATCATACTCTCCGTAGTCCTGACTCTGCTTTTTACCATGAAGGTCTACCAATATCTCCTACCCGGACAACATGGCAATTGTTAGAGTAAAGAACACAAGTGCTCAACAAGCGTCTCTATTTAAACTTAAGATTTAACCCGGACAAACAACTAATCTCATATCCTCCAAAAATCAGGGATCAAGCACTCAGCAAGCCGATAAACCAAGAGAAGTAAAACCATACCATCTCACAATAAGTACTTCCGTTTTTAGCAGCAGATAATTATTGATTTTATATATCAGCAAGAGGTTATTTGAGTAGATTATTTTATATACTCTTTTCAATCAGCTGCTACCTTTAAGTATCCAAAAAAATACAATCCATCTAGGCGATCTCAGGATAATGGGTACTGTGTTTCAACTTTAAACAGTTGATGAATCATAATCGAGCTTTACCTAATACAATCGGAAACCTATATTTCCTGTTATTTTCTCACATATGTGCTTCAGTATAAAATTAAATAAACGAAGATGCCTATGTTACTTAAGAGTTCAAGGACGATGTCAATAACAAATTTTGCGAACATATTTTTTTTTACAATGAAACTCATCAAAACTCTAATTTTCAATGTCACTCTAACAGCAATTCTCCCAATTACTTTTCGATCGACCCATTGTTTATTGTTTATTTTGCAATAGTTTACAACGATCCCACAATTCTTCACAAATCACTGAATCATCGAATCTTTGTAATCGCTGCTATCACTAATTCAAATTTAACTTTTGAAACCAATCGCAAGCTGTCGATAGTATGGATTATTCTTTCTAACCAACGTAAGAAGCACTTCCTAGCACCTACTTCTCGGATTGACTCATTATGGCCCTGCAGATCCTCCACAGCACATAGCTATCGACTACTTGGCGGCTCAGATCGGAACAGATACCCAACCCCGAAGTGACGATTAGGGGAGACCGCGAGATATCGCAGGGCTAATATGCAAATCCGAGAGGTCGATAGGGTATGTCTTAATTAAGGAGGCCTCTCAATCTGCGGCCGCTGTAATCTGGAGCCTCTGGAACCTCCAGCACCCCCTCTTCCCCATCCCCTACCTCGTTCACTTTATGAACGTCTTCATCCTCCGCCTTTGTTGGTCTTTTATATCTTTGTGCGGGATGGCATGTAAGTACCACCGTTCCCTCTGCCCCTGCGCTACAATACCACTCTTCCACTCCCGCAATAATGATATTCCCTTCAACTTTTGAAATATCAACTTTAAAATTAGTAAACTTTTTTTGAACGATCTAATCCTATCGAAGTTATTGTCTGTAGCATTACTCGCGGAACGCCTTAATATGCAATAAATTGCAGAAGGGAAAGAAGAAGAACAAGAAGCACTTCAGAACTATTTATTTACAAGGGTTTTGGTTTACGTCACTACTTCATTAA
The DNA here is from genome assembly GCA_037127475.1 of Arma custos. Classification (NCBI taxonomy): domain Eukaryota; kingdom Metazoa; phylum Arthropoda; class Insecta; order Hemiptera; family Pentatomidae; genus Arma; species Arma custos. The sequence goes on from CM073760.1 coordinate 74,678,333, forward strand.
AATAGTTCTTTGAATTGTACAATTCATCATAAAACTGTCCACCTATACCATTAAAAGTGATATATCACAATAGTATATACAATAGTAAGGATACCAAATCCTTGCATATAAACTTATTCATTAGCTTGTAAAATATGGTGTTTAAAATATATATTGACTATGTTGAACATTTACTCTACTCTATCTGATAATACAACTCTTGTTACAGATTTAACAGAGCCGATTGGTTCCCAGCTTGTGAGCAAGGTGAGTTAACAAACTATAACATTACTTACAATAGTATTCTTTTTCGACCATTTCACATTGCTTTTTTGTTTGATTTGGCACTCTCTTAGAAACTTTTATGAAAGGGTTAATTTTCTCTTTTTTTAAAATTTATTTATTGAAATTTACAACGGCATTATAACTATTATACAAAGGCATTATAACAATGCAACAAGTAAATATAATGACATGAATGAAACATAGTGACATGAATACAGGTAAATAGAGAAACTACCTAGTAGTGGTACTTAAATAACAAATTCAACTTAAAAGGTCACGAGACCGTATACTTTTCAGGGAACCCGGGGGATTATCGAGAGTTGAAGATCTAGGTAGGTTTGAAATTAATGGATTTGTGTGGGAATAATGTTGAAAGGACTGGTATCGGGTTCGGATCAAAACGGGTATTGAGGTCATTATGGGTGACGTTATTCGTAACAAAGTAAGGAGCATCAGGGATTTTACGAAGGAGTTGTGATTGTAAGGATTTGATACGAGAGAATTCGATGGTTTAGTAGTCCCCCAAACCTCTACCCCGTAAGTCCAATTGGCTCATATAATATTCGTGATAGGAGTCTTTTTTAATTAATTTCGAGCCTAGAATTTGTGTACAGTAAGTGTTGAAGTAGCTTGAAGCGGCTAGCAGTTTCTTGTCTTTTCATCCAAGTATTACACATTATACCAAGGATGATTTCAAGTTAAAAGTCCTTTTTTTTTAATATCATTTCTCTTATAAAATGTTTAGTAAATGAACTTTTAAAAAAAGAAACTCAGGTAATACAGTAGTACTAACCCCTGTATACTACCCCCACACCGCAGTCACCCCATCCCTCAACTTCCTGGAAAAGGGCCTAATAAAATGTGGACCGAGACAGATAGAGGACGGTACATAGGTAGAGCACAGAGCTACAGCACTGTTCCATTCCGAGCACCAGGGGAGTAGGCAGTCTTCATCGCCCGTCCTGTTAAGGCTAAATAGACGCATGAGCCCTTAGGGACTCTACTCTCTGTACTCTTCATTTGTCTTATGTCACTTGCTTGTAATTAGGTTTTTTTCTATTATCACTCTGTGTCTTCATTAGTTCCTCGTAACGGGGAGATATGGTCTCTAGAGTGAAAATGGACAGGGGAGCTGATTGTAATTATCGTTAGGGTTAATAATGTGTAGCGAGATTCACTGTATCAAGAGTTAGAGAGTGTAATGTAGGGAATGAGTGTAATTTTACGGTTATTGTTTACCACAGAATAATAACTTTAGGAAAGTATTGTTTATATAATTATTTATCTACTGCGAATGGAGCAAGAGTACAAAGCATTCTGACTTTTTTCCATACTTCCATCATCTTTTCTCCAGATATTCATCTTTCCTCATCTATCCATTTAGTTCTGGTTAATTCTATGCTTCCTTGTCGGAATTACTATCTACTTTTCTACCTTGTGTTCAAACATTTTTGAGGTGAAAACTTCTTTAGTCGTGTTGAGCGATTTCTGGTAGAGGAAAACTTACGGGTTCACGTCACCGACATGCTCAACACCACGTTTTACGCGAGAATGGCGATGCCTATCAGTACTTGTGTATGATTATACAATTATTTGAATCCACTTAGGTTAAATCTTTATAAATGGAATAATAATAATAATATTTAACCAAAAGGTCGTTTAATAGTTATGTAATTCACACTAATAATTATTTCTTAAAATATCCATAACTAGTTAAAATTTTGATTTCCACATATCAATTTGATTTTTGTTATTTTTTAAAGAGCTTTGGCAGCCAATCATACGACTGTATTAATAAAAACCTACTTGAAAATGTTATGTGATTATCGCACGGAGAACCAATGCATGTGATAACCAGACTGATGTTAATAATTTAAGTTTAAAAATTATGAAATTTAAATGATTCGGCTTTAATTGATTTATAAATTCAAAACAAAACATGGTTATTCCGAAATTTTGAATTTTCACTTCTGTTGGCAGTACTCATGACCGCGTATTTTGTTGTGTGTGTAACATCACTTGTTTCAATTTTCGGATTTTGTTTATCTATTTTTAATTATTTAAAAATAGTGGCTAACCACGGTGTTGTTGACATTACTTTTCATATTAAAGTAACACTTCTATAGGTGAGTGCTGTTGGGTGAAGTCTGAGAGAGAAGAAAAACACTTTATTGAAGCATTACAATCTGCCTATTGTGGGCAATAAGTAATGGTGCTATGTAGCTTACAATCATTCCATAAAAAAATCAATGATATAAACGAAATAAATGCATAAATATATATATACAAGCGAAAAAATATATACAAAAATAAAGTAAAAAAAAAATATATATATATAATAATAAATAAAATAATAATAATAAATAAAACATAAAAGAAATATACTGTACACATTCATACTCTATTTACAATTTGCCTGGGGTCCCCGAACTGAGCTTCTTCCTCAGGGCAAAGCAGGAGTCCGGGAGGCCCCAGCCCCCTTTCCCAGTCGCGTCACTGGCATTAAACGCCAATGGAAGCTGGTTAAGGGCGCTTCACACACAAACAGGTCGTGAGTGGAGAAACTGGCCAGTGCCAGTACTCCAAATAACATTATTATATCAGGTCTCGAGGCCATTGCCGGTTTAGGCGGCGGGGTGGGTTATATGGATGTGTGGAACTGGATATTGACTGAGCCAGGGGGTTGGGATGACAGGCAAGGTTTTGGTGAAAGTTTGAAAATTTAGTAGGGATGAGATCGAGGACGAAAGGAATGTTGAGATCATTATGGAGGGTTTTGTTGGAAACATAATAAGGAGCATTGACAATAGTTCTCAGGACTTTGGATTGAAAGGATTGAATGCGTCTGATATTCGATTTTTTCGCGGTTCCCCACAGTTCCAGTCCATAGGTCCAAATAGGTTTGATGATGGTCTTGTATATTAGTAGTTTATTGTCTATTGAAAGATGGGAGGTCCTACATAGTAATTTGTATAATTGGCTGAATCGTCTGTTAAGTTCTTGTCTTTTGAGTCTGGTATGAGGATTCCATGTAAGTCTTTTGTCTAGGAGAAAGCCAAGGTATCGTACTGTGTCGGAAATGGGTAGGACGGTTTCATTGAATTGGACAGAAGGACATGCTCCCCGGCGAAGTGTAAAAGTCACGTGTTTGCATTTTTCCTCGTTGACTTTGATGTTGGGTGAAGTCTAGTAATATGTCCAAAAAATTTCATTCTTCAATTTCTTATGTCTGCTACCAGGTTTGATATATTTTTTTTTGTCTTGATTGTGACCGTGAAACCCAAACAAAAATCGATCAGATTATGTATGAAAATCCTCACATACCTATTCTTAGTTTCTAGCTCAATGCTGAATACTATAACAGGTATCCCAGTAATATCAAGACTAACTAATTTTCATACACTTTTATAACTGAATCATGTAGAACAATTGTAGTTCATTATATTTAAAAAAGACTTATGACTCTCAGTGAAACACGTGTTGACCTAAATGACTGCTACTTGTCTAAGTTACTTGTAATTTTGGCAGGTATATTACTAATTTAGGGATTTAGTCACTATTCGCTATTTCTGCTGCCAGAAAATTTAAGAGCTGCACTCGTATCATCCGAAATAGCAGAAAACTTAATGTTATCTAACAGAATAATATTGTAAGAGACCATACCGGGTCCCTTGGGGCTACTATTAGAAACCCAACTTTGGATATAATAATGATTTTTGTTAAACATACATTAGTTTTAACAATTATGTATTTCAGAGTTCTAGTCCGATTGTTTAAGTTTAAACATTAGTTGAAGCGAAACAAATCAGTGCAACAATATAAAGATGGAAGTTATCTGGATTTCAGAAATTAGTAAGAAATAATCATTTCATTCCTTTAACCACATAAAATCAAAACATGGTTACTTTACTTTTGTCAGAATGAGTCGAGTATTGACTGATATTGAGTGATGCTGAATTTTCTGTTGTTTTTAATAAGATATAACAATCTCTAGACATTTCAGGACAGACAGAGTGGAGGCAGGATGAGCTAGTAGATACAAGAGGGAACAGCTATCTACCCTTGTGGGACCCCAGGGAGTAATAGGGGCATAGTAACCACCCACTTTATATACACACTATCCCTTCTTCTGTCTGGTCCGTTTCCTTCTTATGCTGCACTTCTTATTGCCAGAGACTGAGTTAGTTCCATGTAATATTGTTTTTCTTAGATCAGGTCATGTTACTTACAAAAAAAAATACAGAACTCTCTCAATAAATCTAAAAAACATTCAAAAAATTGACTAGTAAAGCTATGATTAGTCAAATTTTACAAGATTGTGCCACAAAAAGCAAGCGTTAAAGTGTTATATGAGACTTATTCCAAAAGTGGATTATTCCAAAATTAAAAAAATTGACTTTTTCTCATTTACGTAAGTTTACTCACACAATTTTATCCTCTTCAGGTTAAGAATCGGACTAAAACTTTGAGAAATAAAACAATTTTGGAAATTCCGATGTTATCATTTAATCCTGATCCGATCGTCTCATATATAATATTTATTATGTTATAATGTTTTATGTATAACATAATATACTATATTGGTTCCTTATTTATTTAGCCTCACTTTATGATAATATTTGATGCCACTATGGAAGTTCTACATTTTGCCTTTCCAATGATAACTAGGAAGTGATCTTTAATGTACTGGCTCTTTCGCCCCCTTCATCAAGGACTGCTTGACCAAAGATGACGACGAAAAAATCCTGAGGACTCCTGCCAGGCTAAAATGTGCTGTATAGTTTTGTAAATTATTTTATGATTAAAAGTATACCAGTTGCATATGTGAATCCATATAAATTTGCACCTGCGCAGTGGCACTTCCATCAAATTTGATCTCAATGCATTTTTTCTCCTCGATTTGCTGGAATATGAAATTTTTCAACTGATTAATGGCTTGTCAATTTTTTTTTTTAAATCTTTCCAAAGGAAGTCCAGGTTACACAGAGTAGGAAAGAGATTGAAAAACCGGATTTTGATGATTGGTTGACCAGTGAAATGCTTTATTTTGGCTGCCAGTATTCGATTTTACAGTGGAAAAAGTTTGAAATTAATAATTAATAATTTTTAAGAAAAATAATTTATTTTAAGACAAACCGTTTCTCTAACAAATGAAGTGGAGCATTACACACTTTCGTTCTAATGAAATTGCATGATTAATGATTGATTGATGTTTTTTTGTCTTTTTATCATGGCTTGTTTTATCATAGCTCCTATGTCAAAAAAAGCTTTCTGTAAAGTTTTTTTTATTTTCTGCTATACTTGTAATGTGCTCATTTGATATAATGATCCAATTTAATCTAACAGGTAAAACATGGAATCGGTAAAGAATCGAAGGGAAAGGGGAACCCCTCCAGCCAACTTGTACATAGTTAGGGGTAATAATTCACAGCCTATTCGAACTCGGGGCAGAAAACACATCAGTCTTCTCCGGGAGAGGAAAGTTGAAATACAGGAGACGGAAGACTAAAAGCCTCCACCCTTCTCCCGAGAACGATATGCATAACGAAATGAGCAGCTTCCTCTTCCTCTTGGGTTGTAATTAGCTCCGGTTAGGAGACACTGATAATGCCAGCCTTGACACACATGTCCTGTAATTCCGAAGGCGTGCAACATAATACCTCCCGCAGTTGGCGGAGTCTTGATTAAAA